>CM053586.1:206031615-206050559 GCA_028646515.1 Pseudochirops corinnae
TCGTAGCCGAGCTGACTTTAGTGGGAAGTATCCTTGTGTGTGTTTTGAAGTTCTAGGATTGGTTTAGAGTCCTATTTTATGGGTATTTTGGGGTGGCTATGTGAGAGCTGCGATATGTTGCTGCTGCTATGCCGCTGTCTTGGCTCCGCCCCCTATTCATGGCAATATTAACACAGGAAACCTTCCCTTAGCTTTGTTCTTCCTCTATAACCTCCCTCTCCCCTCAAAAAAAACCCTGCCATAGAAAATTCCTTAAAAAATCAAAACAAACAAACAAACAAACAAAAAACCTTCTCCATTAGGAAGTCAAGATTCCAGTGGGTCATTGTTTTCCTTTTCGAAACTCTTAACAGCTTGCTTTATCAAATGTCACAATGTCACATGAACAGCTGCTCCCAACTGATTGGAGATTGGCCATCTGTAATAACAAAACTTCACATAACCTAGGCTCTTCATACTCTGCCTAGAATCACTAGACTTCTGTGAGAAAAAGGTAAACTACAGAACAGATGAGCATATATGTTTTTTCAGAGCTTTGAAAGGAGTGTTCTAGGGTCAGGATACCTTCATTTCCAATGCCCTATACTTCTTTATTAGACTAATGACACTGATTCATTTCAGGATCCTCAGACATCAAAGTGAGGGCTCAATAATTCAATTACTAAATTTACCAAGGTAGGTAACTTAGCAAACAAATTACAGATGTTTTCAACAGTAACAGTCAAGTAGAATGCAAGCCCTTTAAAGTCATGAAGTGTTTTCCTAATGTCTTTCTCTCTCTATTGCCTAGGAAAGGACTTTGCACAGAGAACATGCTTAATATAGTTGCTGTTGTTGTTTTTTAATTTTGGCAGAAAACAAATATGAGTTGCTGATTGGAATCATTCTTCTTTTTGATTTTAAAGCCCTTTGTAACCTGGTCCTTTCCTGCCTTTCTAGTCTTCTAATTCTCTATAAACTCCATCTCCTCACTCCTTTGTTCCTTCCATGTAGTCAGATCCAGTGACAGTGGTCTCCTCTCCGTCCCTCGGATGAGATACTCCCTCTCTCAGCTCTGGGCATTTTCATTGGCTGTCCCCCATGCCTGGAATGTTCTCCCTTCTTATCTTCTCCTTCTCACCTCCTTGACTTCATTCAACCCTAACTAAAATCCAACCTTTAATAAGGAGGCTTTCTTGATCCCCCTTAACATTAGTGGCTTGCCTCTACTGCTTATCTCCATTGTATCCTATCTATATTTTGTTCATACATAGTTATTTGCATGTTTCCTCCATATTAGACAATGAATTCTGTGAGAGCAAGGAATGGTTTTTTCCCCCCTTCTTTCTTTATATCTTCAGTGCTTAGCACAGTGCCTGGCATTGCAGTTGCATAATAGGTGCTGGTTAACTTGACTGATTAACCCTCAGTAAACCAGAACCCTAGTTTAGTACAATAAGTTTGTATTCTACAGTTTATTCTGAGTATACTCTGAATGTGTAAATATTTAAATATATATTATATATAATAAATATGTAAAATATTATCTTTTAAAAAACAATAATTATAGATTTAATGATGATAGGTTCATACCATTGAAAGACATCAAAGATTTTATCATTGAAAGAGATATCAAAGATATGAGTTTTCTAGTTTGGAGTGTTATTTTATAGGTTCCTGACTAATTCCTTTAGAGAATGATTTCTCCAAAGGTCTCTCTGTGAGAATAGAATTTGTGGAATCTCAGATTCGGAAGGAACCTAGGAAAAACATTCCTGAATATAAATCCCCTCTACCAATTTTTCAACCTGTTTTTAAAATTCCAGTAGTAGGAAATCCATGACCTCTTGGGGCAACCAATCCACTTAAATTTTCTTTATATCAAACTACATGTATTTACCCTTGCATATTAATTGTTTTAGCTTCTTTGTCTCACAGCTGACTCATTATGATGAGCATGCAGATAGCCCAAATTCCCAATATTTTTTTCACATGAACTGTCTTCCTGTGCTTTCCTGGTTCTATCTTAATTTAGTTGATTTTTTGAGTTCAAGGATAAACTTTAACATATAATCCTTCTAGATTTTTACCTTAATAGATTTAGACCATAATTTCATCCACTTGAGATACTTTTGGATCTTAATTCTGCCATAAAATAGTATAACTATGCCTTCCATCTTCATATAAGCTGTAGATTTGATAAGAGTGCTATCTTTTCCTCCATCTAAGTCACCCATTAAACAGTTGAACACAATAGGTGTGTTGTGATGTAGGGGAAAAAAATCTCTGTTTTCAAGCCTCCAGTCTTTCTGGCACCAAGATTTCTTGGCTCTCACCATAGTCTTTTTTTTTTTTTTTTTTACCTATCTAGGACCCACTTTCTTCTCAGGGATCTGCTAAGAATCTTCCATGCTAGAGATCTTCCTCTTCCATTTAACCTTAATTATTGTTCCTTCTCTCCCTGGACATCAGAGGTAAGAAACCATTCAAAGACACCTGAGGGAGACCCTTTGCTTCCACAGATTTGCTGAGCTGCCTTGATATTTGGAATAACCCAGCACACAAAAGCACCAATGCTCAAAGTATGCCCTCCCATGTCAAATTAGATGCCACAATTTGTGGATAAAATGGACCAGATAAAGTCCCTGTTAACTTCAGTATCAACTGGCTTGTCATTTCCTCTGTGAAGATCCTTGGAGTCCCAGACATGGAACAGAATAAGGATCAATAACAGAATAACAATCAATGACAAAGTCTTGAGACACTCTATTAGAGGCACTCCAGGTTAGTGATCCATTAATCACTAAGCTTTTTGTCCAGTGATTCAACTGGTTTCACATCCATCTAATAGACCACATCCCACCATTTTGTTAATAGCAATGGCAAAATATATCATGAAAAACTTTGTCACATGCCTTGATGATTGATTATAGCAACTATTTTGTTCTCAAACCCACAAAAACCAGGATTCAAGCTCCATATTTAATAAATATGTTCTGTGTGACCCTAGGCAAGGAACAACCTCTCCTTGCTATAGGCATCTGTCCAAGACTATAAGTTTATGGAGAAGGTATTGATTTGGACTGGCAAGGTAATTTTCTGAGAGTTGCCTATACAAATGAAATCATAACTCATACTATCTCTTGCCCTGTTTTATACTTTTAAAGAGTGCTATGTTCAATCTAATTTTAGTTCCAAGATATGTTAATGGACAGTCCCTGTGTAATAGGCTGAACTGGGCCTTACATCAAGTAGGAAGCCTGGTGCAGTGGTTAGGACATTGGACTTGAAGTGAAAAATACTTGATTTTTGAATCTCACCCACTTATTAGTTGTATAGCTAAGCAAATCATTTGATATCTTCATGCTTCAGTTTCCTCATTTTGTAAAATGAAAAGAATGTTTATCTCTAAGGTCTCTTCTAGTTATAAATCTATGGTTCAAGGAAAAGAACATTCATGGAGCTAATTGGTTTTTTGTACGATGTCCAAAGATACTAAATTAATTCATAGATAGAGATATAGAGATAGATAGACATATATATATATACACACATATATAGAAGTACATATACATGTATAGTGAAATGTAAGTGTGTGTGTGTGTGTGTGTGTGTGTGTGTGGTGTGTGTAATAGGGGTTTGGCTCATGCCCAGATGACCTAAGATGGAAGTACCCACAGAGGAGAGGACAGGAACCTGCTTCTGGCAGATACATGGATGTTTTTAGCTGGTCTGCAATGTGGGTAGTAGAAAAGCATCCTCTTTCCATTGGCTGCAGAGTTGGAACTGACTGTATCTTTAAATCTCTGTGACTGGCACAATCTCTCTCTTGTCCTGCCAAATCCAGGATTCATTTGCTCACAGATGTGATACCATATAGTGAAAGGGAAAGGGCCTGAGGGCCACAACCCCAAGTCATGGGAATAGGCTTAGAGTTTTGATCTGATTCATTTGTCTTTTTCAGTTCTAAGTACAGGGAATAGATACCTAGAAACAGGCCCTTGAGCCATAGGAACCCTGGGGCATAGCATTATAAACTGTATACTGCAGCGAGTCCCACAAGGAAGCTCTGAGAAGTTAGGGGATCAGGACACAGAACCAGAGAAAAGGAAGGGGAAAGAGTTTGGACTTGAACTTGGTGGGACTGATGATATATGGGACTGAGCCAAACTGCACACTTGATCCCCTCTCTCCTTGATTCTGATGGGGTATGAGGGGGATGAGGGAATTATGCCCCTGTGGCATTAGGGATAACATTTGTATGTTTGCTCTTGGTGAACATTCGAAATGAATATTATTTTGTAAAAGTTAATCTGATAATTGTCATTAAATGAACCTGGGGTACTTGGTCATCTAAAATCGGGAAAACAGAATTAGTATGTTTTTGGGGGGAAGGAGACTACTAGTCAATGGGAGAGTATAAGAGAGACCCTCTACTGCCTAAATAAAACCCCTCAAGGTACTGGAGAACCTGGGGGAAAGGTAAAATGAGGTATATCTGGCCCCCAAAGAATGGGACCACAGTATCGATGTTAAATATATACTAGTTGTCCTAAAAGTCTTAGTGCAACTTAAGGTTTAGAACAAAGATTCTGTCAGCTTGAGAATGGTAAACATGTCCTAAAGAGGTGTTTAGAGAAAGAACCAGACCTAGAAGGACTTGGCTTGGAACATTTAAAATCCCCCAGCCCTAACCAGTTAAAGGTAGCTGGCTCTGTTCCTGTGAAGAAGTTGTCTCCTCCATCTATTTCCCTGGATTTGCATTGGGCACTTTGCCAAGGACCATAATGGAAGGGCTCTTTTATCTCTCTCTCTTTTTGCCTGATCCTCTCATTGCAATCCCAGAACGTACTTTCTTTCAGACTAAACTTTTGTTACAGCTCTGTGGATGATACAGATGTGGAGGCTATGTCTTTTGTTTTACTATAAGAGGAAAAACTTGCAAAATAGAGTGTAATTATAATTTGCAATCCCTTTTAGGAATATTTAGTGCCATTAAGGATGAAGCAGACAAAGGTCCAATCTCTTTCAGCTGTCTCCATGGTCAACAAGCACAGTCAGGGTCATGAGGTTTAAACTCTCATTGCATTTTCTCGTTATTTCCATATGTCTGCCTCAAAAATGGGGAGTACTAAAATTGGAAATGATGAAAAATCAAGAATTATGTAAGAATAGAGCAAAAGGTCTAAAGAGGTTCTCTATCAGCTAATCCCTATGATCATTCCTATTTGTAATAGAAAAGACATATAGTTGAGCCAGAGAAAAGAAAAAAAAAAAACTTACAGACTTGTTCATTTTATGTTCTTAAAATATCTCCTTAAAATGTAGATTTTGACTTTCTGCCCAATACCACTTTGAAAGTTTTGCTATTAAGTTCTAATTGTTAAGTAAATGTTCACTGTATATTTCTCCATAGTAGGGAAAGAGGAGGAAGAGAAAAAGAGATGGTTGGAGGAATAGTCTGGGGGTAGGTAAAGTGAGTCTTTAATGACATATTGTAGAATCATTATATTATCTTAGAAATGATTTATTATTTTAGATTCTTATGTTTGTAATCTTATCCTTGAAAGCAAAAGGCTTATCTATTTTATTCCCAGAATTTCTTATAAGAAAATTCTTCTTTCCTTTCCTCCCTTATCTTCCGTTTCAAAGAATATTTATTTCTTCCTAGGAATACATAAAGAATAACTAATAATAAGCATTATCCTAATTGTCCATGGCATTGTGTAAATTGTTCTTGGTCCTTGACTGTAAATGTATCTTTTAAAAAATATCAGACGACAAATAATTAACAAAAGAATTCCTCTTCATATGGACTACCACTGTACTAAGTGATTACTGTGAGAAATTTGTTTTGTTTTGTTTTTAGAGGCAGACAATACATATTCTCTGGCCTCAGAGATCTTACTGTGTCATTGTGGAGACAAGGTTAATATAGGTGACATAAGTAGAGGAAAATTAAATACTAGATTCTGTACTGCTGATTGTAAGTACAAAAGAGAAATAACTTCTGTATTTAGTTGGTTGGAATATAAGAATTTTTAAAATAACCATAATAAGTAGCTTAGAACGTGGCCACTATGTTATTTCTACAGCACCTGTTCTTTTACTATTTCATACTAAAAATCTCAAAATGACAAAATAAATGTTTATATATATATATAAACACACACACACACACATACACACACACACACATATATATATACATATATATGCACATATGTATATATAGGTATATACCTTTTATATTTATATGTATGTGTGTGTATATAGCTAGGTGGGACACTAGATAGAATGCCAGACCTGGAGTCAGGAAGCCTTGAGTTCAAATCCAGTCTCAGACACTTACTAGTTGTATGACCCTAGGCAAGTCACTTAACCCTGTTTGCCTCAGTTTCCTCATCTCTAAAATGAATGAGAGAAGGAAATGGCACACTATCCAAATCTTTGTCAGGAAGACCACAAATGGGGTCACGAAGAGTCAAACACAACCACAACAACTGAATAGTAACAACCAAATATATGTTTACATATTCACATGTGTGTGTATATGTTTATATGTATATACACGTGCTGTGTGTATATACTTTGGTTATATGTTGACTACTGAGCTGATATGAATGAGTTAAAGATACAGCTTAAATTCTGGTCTACTGGATCTACTGGAGCAATAGTAATATTAGCATCATAGGGTAGTTTTCAGGAGTTACCTTCCACAGGTTATGGGAGTTCCAAGTCCTTTGGTTAAGGGTTCCTTTGCACAATGATAACTTTGGGTCCTATGACAAGGAGGGGCAGGGGTTATATAGAAAGCAGAGAGGGGAGATGGAGGAGTGGATGGCAGCAGTTATCGACATACATGTGCTATAAGAATTGAAGCAGTATAACACGGTGTATTAAAAAAATGCTGAATTTGGATTCAAAAATCTCAGGGTTTATATTACCCAGTTCTCTTGATACTCCCTGAACGACCCTGGGCATGCCATTTAACTTCAGTGTGACTTTCTAAGACTTAGTTATTAAGATATGGTTGAGTTAGTTTCAGTGAGAAGGAGTTATGGTATTCAGATGTCTTAAAGCCAAAATGACCACGTAAACCAATGTGGCATAATTGAAGCCCTACCTTCTACAAGCAGAGCACTTCCGATGGGAAATTTTGGTAGTTTCTTACACTGAGAAAATCAAACCACAGACCTGTTTCTGTACTAGCATATTTAACTTAAGTGTTCCCATTAAGTAGGTAACATTTATATTTTTCCTCTCATTTGAATAATCTCCTCATCATTTTTACTATAGTCTTCTGAATATTTTCTTCCCTGAAACGGAGTATGGACTAAATTATAAGACATCAGCGAGAAAATGGAAGTCATGGCAACAGGCCCATTCGTTGGATGGATTTTGTGTGTGGCTGAATTCCCTTTCAGAAAACACATGCAAAATGACTGAGCTAATGGACCAAATCTGGGACTCTGAAATAAAGAAAGAGATGGGGGTAGGGACAGGATTGGGAAGAAGTTAAGTCCCCCAGACCATTTTTGATTTAACTCTTGAACCTTCCTGAAATGCAGGAAACAGCAGTCCATGTAAAATCTATAAATAGTTGTATAAGTTAAAGTTTCTTTTCAGATGAGGAAAAGAAATAAAACACTCTCTGGAGAAAAACATGATCTTTTCTCCATGTTTTAGTTGTCAGCTTTGACAAGAATGATACAAGCTAATTAAATTTTTGTTAATTTATTTTGTCTGATTCAGTGACTGCCTGTCACACAAATCCCTCAGTAAGTAAGATTTCTCTCTGCTATAAACTTTCCACTCTTTCTCTGAAACACCATTAGGTAAACGTAGGAAAAGTGGACCTGTTTTACTCAAATAAACACTAAAAGCACTTAAACTCAATCCACCCTCAATACTTCAACTCCTTGTGTCTGTTTTGGAGAGGGCCAAACTCTTTCCAGCTTATAAATCTCCAATGGGGGCCATTACCCTTTTTTAAAAATTGCCTCCTTGTAGATAAAATACAAAGATGGAATTAAGAAAGGGATGGCAGATGAAACAGAAGAAAATGTTCCATTTCTTTTTGGCCTTTAGTTTCCTGAGGGATTTTGGTTTGTACATGATGCTAGGTAAGAGTTATGCCCCAGGTTTCTGGGGGTGAACTCTTTCCACAGATACGATCATTGGGGTTATTCCCTGGTATGCTGTGCAGAGAGCTTAGTAGCTGAAAATTTGTACATCTGACCTTGTGTTACCAGTCACATTCTCTGTTCCATTTAACTCTCAAAGATCGTTCAGTTCAAAATATGAATTACATGAGGGATGGTCACTCTTTTACTCTTGGTAATTTTCTCCTCTAATTCCATAACAGATCAGTCTTACATCGGAATTCTCTCTGTGTCTCTTTAAGTCTCTGTCTGCCTCTGTCTGTCTGTCTCCCTCTCTCCCTCCTTCATTTATCCAATTTCTGGTTACTATTATTCCCGTACATGTATTTTTATTAGGGTGTCCCTACTATTGTGTAATATTTCTTAGTATCATTCTCAGGATTATCAATAAGACTGTCAGAAACATTGGAGAGTGTGGGGAGAGGGGCCTCTGTGGTAACAAATTGGACTGAGGATACCTCTAGAAGTTCCTACAATGAGCAAATCGAACACATATTTATTAAGTACTTTTCCATTATGATTTTATGTAAAATTATAGTTTTAATCCTTTATTTGTTCATTTTATTACATGCGTATGCCGTTGCCTGTCAAAGAAATGATATGCCTTTAAAATATGAGATAAAAGAAATCTCTCTCTCTCTGTCTCTTTCAGTTCCACTCCTCTGTTCTCCATTTGTTACTCTGAAAGAGTGCAAGTGAGGCTCTCCAACTTGTTTCTCTTGAAGTGTGGAGATGCCTTCAGGGGACATAAAAGACCAAGCAAAGTGAGAAAGAAAGGTGGGAGACAACTATCACTGTAATCAATGGACTTCTTCACAACCATCGAGAAATAAAAAGAAATAAAAACCTGATACTTTCTTCCCCTTCTCCCATCAAGACAACCCTGTTCCTACTAGCTAGAGTTCTTATAATGTTCTTTTACTTAATGTGGTCATTTCTGCTTTAAGGCACTTTTTTTTTTAATTCCCCTTGGCACTGAAGCACCCAAGTACGTGACTTTACACTCATAAAAACACTGGCACTTCAACCACTCCCCACTCCTTCCCTCCCCTCTTCTAACTGGAATTCATTCTCAGTACATACTGCACTTTTCCTCAACCCAGACTATATATCCAGGGGCAAGAAATACTTCAAGAAGTCCATCACAATGCAGATGGTATCTCAGGTTTGTTGAGTCACCTTGCTCTCTGGGTTGCTTTCGTAAGGGCCCAATAAACTGAATTATAATCCATGTTTTTGGGGATCCATCAAGTCAAAAGCAAGATTACCAGGTCTTCAGACATCTTCAAACAAGTCCCTCTTCTATCATTTCGAATCTTTCCAGCCTGAATTTTGTTCCCTAAACAGGGAACAAAGGATGGAGTCTTAGCCCCCTAAGTGACCTGGTTAGCTAAAGCAGTAGCCTACAGACAACCTTGACATGTGGAGATGGGATAAAACAAGTTGAGCTTTAGCTATGAAGAGTATGAGATTATCTTCACTTTACCAGGCTCCACATAGTAAATCATATTACACTGGACTGGATGGAAGCCTAGGGACCAGAAAAATAAAATAAAAAACCCCATGAGAAAGTAAAGGGTTTATTCCGTTGTTATGGAGGAGAGTCATTCCCCATTATTCTTATGACATAAACTTCCTCAAAGTAGAATTGTTAATGACTGTCTTCATAGATTAGTGAACTCTCTTCACTGGCATAAGGGACTTAAAGGAAAAGGTTAACTTGAGGAGAGCTGGGAAGTAGGAAGAGGTTCATAGAGGTATTAGAGCTAAAGACTGATTCCAATCAGCTTGGTTTTCCAGACTTAGGGGAAAATGCATATTACATTACATTTATAATCTTCCTTTCCTCCCTGACTTTTGGAGTACCCCCATACATTTGGGAAAACCAGCTTGTGGGGCATTTAATGTTCATTCCAGATTACATGGACCTTGGCTTTTTAATGTAATTTCTGATCCTGGATTCAGGCTTTGTTTCCTGATTCCTACAAGATGGTAAAAAAGTTGTCTGTCTGTCTGTCTCTTTTCTGAAAAAGAAAAAGAGGGGAAAAGGGAGAATATGGAACAACAACCCTGAGCTGGGCCTTCTGCCTAAGGACATCTGTGGTTCCTACCTGATTCCATCCCTAATCCCACTCTATACCTCTCCCCTCCAGTGGCTTAAAACATTAAGTAAATTAGACTCTGGTGCTATTAGTCACTTCATAAGTGGCCTTTCTGGGGGAAATTTGCCAGGACAACTGCTGAGTGATGTCTCAATTTATGACCCAAAAGGGGACAAGGCATCTCTGGTAACTCTATTAATGGAGAAAGAAGAGTCTAAATGTACCACTCTCTCATTTCAGTGGTAACTTTAAAATGTTTTTTAATATTCTTGGCCCCTGTTGCAGTGGCATTACTGCTATCCGTGGAGGAAGGATTCAGACTCCAGAGGAAAGGAGGAAAATGCTTAACTGTGGCTCCTCAGGTTTCTTTACTTTTTACTACATAAAATATATCTTTTCCCTTAGATATAAAAAAAAAATTCTTAACCTTCTGCTGCTAAAATCTTAATTCTGGAAAGGGTTGTTAAAACTTTAATAAAATGCCTCCAGTGAATATTTAATAGACATTAAAGTACATACTACTTAGGGTCTAGTCCCTTGTTGATATTAAGTAAAAGATAAATAACTAGCATCTTGTTAATCACCTCCTTATTTATTAGATTAAATATAGGTAGGGTTTATACCAATGATTAAAGATACAAACTGTTGTGAAGTGTTAATCATATCCATTCACAAAATACCATTAAGCTTATCAAGACTGATAGCATGTTTGTGTTTTAACCCTTTTCTCCCTTCGCTAGTGCCCTTGTCCCTTCCTTGATAATAAATACAGGTCACCAGAGAGTGAAACATCAAAATGACAATAAGTAAAGCGTATGGTTAATATTTTCTCCCCTTAGCAAGTAGGAGATGGTTGGCAAACTAGCAGATAAGTATTGCCCACTGACAAACTTGTCTGAAGTCCTGGCATCTGCCAGAGCACTTTAGTCGTGAGGCTAAAACACAGCCAAAATCCAGAGACACGGGGAATCAACAAGTTTAGATTTTCGTAATCTTTCCCTAGACCTTGTTATAAAAGGCCTCTTCTTGGTCTATCTCCTCTTTACATATACCAATTCCTTTCAACAACAAGCAGGTTCAAGTCTATAGTCAATTTGAATTCAGTGATGTAACATTTCTATTATTCAGTTCTGTGTTTTACCCAAGATTGTGTAATGATTCATAAAATAATATCTTTTTTCCTCTTATCTTCCTCAGCTTCTCAGTAAAAATAATTTCAAATTTTCAATACTGTCAGCTAAGCTCTCATTTTTTCTTAGTTTCATTTTTCTTTGAAGCACAATAGCTCTTATATTTCTCTTTTCTTCTCTATTTCCACTGGCATTAGCCAAGTAAAAGACTTTATTACCAACTCCCTGGACTACTGCAATATATAGGTCTTCCTGCCTCCATCCTCTTCCCACTCTAAGTTGTCCTTTGTATTTCTACTGACATGAACGAATTTTGTGCCTCAATCTCATGACAGCATTCTTCTGCTTAAAACACCTATTGTTTGATCAATAAAGTTCAAACTTCATATCCTCTGCAATCTGATGGCCCTCTTTCTTTCCAGACTTATCTGATACTAAGCCTTTCAGTCTGAACTCCAGCCTAAGTGGACTACTTGTCATTAAACAACTGTGCTTTTCCAACTCCAGCGTGTTGTTCAAGTTTTTCTCTTTGCATGGAATTCCCTTATTGGAGATATGCCTCCTAACACCACCACTCTCTTAGTTTGGGTTCCGTGTTGGGATGAAATGAGATACTTTCACGACATTAAACAGTTAACACTAGAATGTATGTCTTATTCTAACATAGCCAAGGTATTTAACAAGGATACAGCAGTACCCAGCTTCCCTAAACATCTCTAGTGTCCATATGGAAATAGGACCAGTCATCGGAGCAGAATATGGTCAAGGATATGGTGACTGCCATGATCTTCAGCAATCAGTCAAGTGTGAAATGGCTGGATTTCTCCTGGTTGGGAATTTCCATGCCCTTAGATGACCAGGAATCTAGTGTCAGTGAAACTGAGGCCAATCAGGTCCTGGGGCAGTTCTGTCTTCTGTTAAGTAAAGCAAATATGTTGTGGATAGGAGAAAAGAAGTTGTATCAGAGGAATGCTGGTCCTATCACAATCTTTCTTCATATTCCTAGTCTTTCTTTGTATCCTCACTCATCCTTTAAATCCCAACTCAATTGACTTCCTTTTCTTTTTGTTTTTTTGGAGCTTTTGGTTTGGAGGGGGGAAGGCAAGGCAAATGAGATTAAGTGACTTGCCCAAGGTCACAGCTAGTAAATGTGTCAAGTGTCTGAGGCTGGATTTGAACTCAGGTCCTTCTGATTCAAGGCCCAGTGCTCCATTCACTGTGCCATTTAGCTGCCCCTTCCCTTTCCTTTTAAGAAAATAGAACTCTCCCCCTTCCTAATCCCCTCATAATATATTTTATTTTAGGATTATTTGATATCTTCGTCTTCTGTGTTATAGTTATCTGACACATCCATTCTACTAAATTGAAAATTTCATGAAGGTTGGAATCATATCTTATTTGTACTTAATATATTCTTTATTGTAAAAAAAAATTACACATGAAGCAGTTAAGTTTTAACCCCTATTATGTTATCTTATGGGTTTGATACTTCAACATCAAAACATGTGACATTTTTTGAGTCTATAATATTGTCATTTCATCTTGAACTCTGCAAAGCACTGTCTGGACAGTTCCTTCAGGGTCTAGGTCTTCTGGAAATTGAAGACATGGATATGCTTCTCCTACTATCAGAGGTCATTTTCTCCAAGGAAACTAGTTACATAAACTTTGTCCTACTCTCAAGAGCTCCTGACTTCTTATCCCTTATGAGAAGTCTCAGGGATATTTCTAAACTACATATTCAAGAGAAAGAGGAAGAGAGACAGGCAGAGATAGAAGAGGAGAGGAGAAGAGAAGAAATCTAAGGGGATAGACACAGACAGAAAAAGAAAGAGTGGGTGGCTCATTGTGACTCAGGGGTCAGTTTTCACTGACTCAGCTTTGATGGAGATATGGATGGGATGGAAAATGAGAAAAGGCCAAAGAGTGAATCAGGGAAGCCAGCATATGGAACTCAACCAAAATATCGATGTATTTTATTCACCAGAAAGGGACAAGGCAAATGAGTCTCAGTTTCTAGGATAGCACATGTGACAATGGATGGAGCCCAGCTCCAGTCATGTCCAGTGGGGCATACTCCAGCCTTGGCAATTGTGGATATTTCCGCTGGTTATACCTTTCACGGCCTCAACGACTTTGTGTGGTATGTAGGATAGGGGAGAGAAAGAGAATAAAATCTCTAGAACTCAGGATCCAGAAAAATGGAGTGATACACTCGGTGTCACAAATAAAACTGACAGAGGCAGAATGAAAATCCTGTAACTTCTCATTTAGAGTTCTCACTAGCATACACTAATAACTACAGATAAATTATTTATATTGCTCATTGTGTTCTGTAATTCTATTTGACTGTCTCCATTTGAATTACACAGAATGTCAGAGCTGGAAGGGAATCCAAAAGATCATCTAGTCCTTTATGTATTTAACTGTTATGGAATATACGTCCAATAGTTACAGCACTAGATCAAAGGGAGAGCAGGATTTAATGACTTTGGAAGTGTAGGTCAGGCTTATTCAGCTAGTAGGTGCCATATTGCACAGAGCACTAGGCCTACAGTCAGGAAGATTCTTCTTCATGGATTCAAATCTGGCTTGAGGTACTTGCTAGCTATGTAACCCTGCCACTTAACCCTGTTTGCCTCAGTTTCTTATCTGTAAAATGAGGTGAAGGAAATAGCAAACTACTCCAGAGTCTTTGCCAGGAAAATCACAAATGGAGTCATGAAGAGTCAGACACAACTCAAACAATTGAACAGGACCATCATTATAGCCTAATTTATCCCTCCCCAACAATGCATTAGGGTTCTAGCCCCATAGCCCTTGCAACAACTCATTTGCTTCTTTTGAAGTCTGGTGCTTATGGGGGAGAACCTCAGAATAGTTTTCATTTGCATTTCTCTTATTACAAGGTAGTTGAAACATTTCCCCCATATGGTTCTTGGTAGTTCTAAATATTTATACATTTCCTCATTTGAAAATTACATTTTCATATTCCTTGAAATATCTGTTTGGGGGAGGGTTCTTGTTACATAATTATTATCAGTTCTTTCCCTGTTTTATTTGGAGCTAGTTGTTTGCATGTAGTGTCCCCCATTAGATTGTAAGTTCATTGAGGGCAAGGGTTCTGTTCACCTTTCTTTCTATCTACTGTGGTAAGTACTTAACAAATGCTTGTTTACTTGACTTGCTTATTAGAGAAATTTGATGGAATAATTTTCTTATCCATTTAATTATTTCCCTTTTAATTTTAGCCTCATTGATTTTGCTTGAGCAAAATTTTCTTTTAAAATTATGTCATTGAAATTGTCCATTTTATTATCTGTATTCTGTGTTATTTGTATTACTTGTTAATTTAAGAATTCTCCCCCAGCTGTAGTTGTGGAAGATATCTCCCTTCTTGCTCCTTTAACTTGCTTATGATATGACCTATATTTATATCCCATATCAATTTTAAGTTTATTGTAGCATATTGATTAATATGCTGATCTAAATCTAATTTCTACTTGACTGATTTCACATTTTCTTAGAATCGACTTTGTCAAATAGGGAGTTGTGGTCCAACAGTACTTGTGATCTTTGCATTTATCAAACATTAAGCTACAATGGTGTATAATTACTGGATTTTGAAAACTTAATATATTCCATTGATCACTTTTTTTCTATTTTTGAGCCAGTAGTTTTAGTGTCACTGTATTTATCAAATAGTTAGAAATCATATCTCCTTTACTTCTCCCTATTTTTTCTTTATTTTCCTTGAGATGTTTGACTTTTTGTTCCTCCAGATGAATTTTTATTATTTTTAGTTTTAAAAATAACTTCTTAATAATTTGTTTGATATAACACTAAATCAACTAACAACTCACCAATTTTCCTTTTATTGTTCTAATGGTTTTTTGTAGCTATATTCACATACCTTTTGAATATAATTTGGTAGGTGGAAGCCATGGCATTTTATACATTTTTAGCAATTTTTATAACAACCATACATTTGTCCAAAATATACAGAATGTGCAAGATCCTTTTGAATTTAATTTTTGTGGATTATGGAAACAAAAAGCATTTTTACTCAGAACAAAGACTAATCCAATTACATTTCTTATGCATATGAATCTATGTCATTTCTTTGTGAATGCAAGCACAAACATAGACATGTTTCAAGATCCCTTATTTAAGGTATAAAACAAGGAGAAAAATTCTCATCAAATGTTTTTTTTCTTTCTGTATTTTGGAAAGGGTCTTTCACAGAGTCCAAACAGAATAGGGGTTCCTAGTAGATGGAGGGAAAGTCTAGATGCTCTTATTTGCAGATCATATAGTCCTGATTTCCCTGAATACTGAGTTCAACCTAGACATCCACACAAGAAATAGCAAGTGGATGAATATTTTAAACTGCACAAAGTATAACAGGCATTTGGATGGACAGTTCATTGAGTTAGCTTTTCATTTTATATCTCTAGGAAATACTCTACTAATGGACAGTGAGCTGGACCTAGAATTGGATAAAGAGAAAAGAGTACACAAAATTACATCTGGAAAGTTGTCTCATTTTTTCATAATCACAAGATGTTGCTTGACGCATGAACACACACATATGTATACACATGTACATACAAAAGCCTTTCAGCATCAATATTAGAATCTGAGCTCATAGTGAATTTAGAAAGAATCTAATGTTTAACTTCTGAAACCACATACTGAAAACGCCCAGGAAGGACATAGCCAAATTTAAAAGATTCCAAGTGTTGCAGGGTTTGGACTGGAATATAACTCACAGAAATGATGAGTTTTTGTCCTGGCCATTTCTAGGGAAATAATTCAGTGCTGATAGAATTGGGCTCTTTGGAATGATGAAGGATTCACCTTACTGATTGTTTAGCAAGAAAGGGCACAGATTCACTGGATCTTTGCAAGGAAGTAACTTGATCATTTTTATCATACATAGCAGGAGTCTTTGAGCCTTTTAAATGGGTTCAAATAGGACTGGTTCCTTTCCTCTACACCCTGTGAAGAATGGCCATATCCAGCTAAAGGTCGAATATGGGCTTATTGAAGTATGAGTCTGTGTTTTGGGACCCTGGCTTCTGCTTCTGTTTATTTCTCTCTTGAGTATAAATGACTAAACGTGGGTCTCAAGACCTATTTATCCAGTTTGAGAACCTAACTTGAAAATTTGAGAGGTATGGATCTTGGGTGTCTTGGAGCTTACTGATAGCCAAACGAGTTTCTGTATCAATGATAATGACTATCAGTGAGAGAAGGAGCTTGACCCCTGTTCTCATTTTAAAAAGACATGGATCTGGAGGGAATTATTTGGACTTTGCAGAGCCAAAGTGAAGTATCAAGTGCCTTCAAACTATATCATAGTTTAATATCTGAAATATCAAACTTCCATAACAGTATGTTAGTGAGTGTGGTGTTCTCGTTCCTTCTCTAAATTCCTCTGGCATTGTACACTTGTTAATAGGTTTCATTTTTAGCATTTCTCTTATATACAAAAAATAAATATCTCAAACTAAATTTAAAGTATACACGGAGTCTTCTTTCTTTAGGAATATTCTAGAGATGAGTCAAACCTAAATTTTAAGTAACATTTTACTTTGAGGCTTTGGACTGGGTCTAACAAAAGCCAAAGAGTGTGAGGAAATGATCCTAGTCCCTCTCATTACAGGGCTGGAGGTTCCTCTAGCACTGAACTCAATATACAAATCTGGGTTCACAATAGAAGGTCTGATTAATGAAGAGGGAGAGGGTGTAGCATCTGAGCACTGAGCTCAGCAGTAGTTCAAATTGTTAGTCAAGTCAAAGAAGAAATAGAATAAGTAGCCCAAAAGAAATGATTTATACACTAAAGACACAAAATGAGCATCACACAAAATTATGCAGCAGTTAGGAGAAAAAAGTCTTGGAGTACAATAGTCTAAAAATTGAGAGGTAAAGGCTTACAATCAATAATAATTTATGCTGCAAAAAATGAGTATTATCCTATATTGGGAAAAAATAAAGTAAATAGAATGGAGGATTTTTAAGATCTCTTGATGAGAAAAAAACAGAATTGGGTGCCAACTCTGAAATACAAACATGGGAGTTAAGATAAATCTAGAAAGGTAAATATGCTGGAGCAATCAGATGGGACTAAATAATGATAAAGCATTTATGTTTTAATTGGAAGAAAAGAGATATGCCCATTCAGAAGCCAAATTTTTTTAAGGGTCACAGAGAAAGTTACGTACAGTAACATACAGAAACAGGACCTGAATGTGATTTCATTTGATTTTGTTGGCAGAGGGAGAAAGAAGAGAGAGAGAGAAATGGAGAGACACAGAAACAGAGAGATAGAACAGGGAAGAAATGAGGGCCACGGACATGTGATCTTTTGGTAGAAATTAGTAGAAATGTAAAAAAAGAGCATTAAACATATGCATAGAGTTTGACATAGAATTACATTAAACTAAAAAAAAAAATAAGAAGTTACTGTCAGAGTAACACCAACAGATTGAAGCAACATAAACGTGGGATTAACAAGGTTCAATATTGAACATTTTATAATAAAGGGGGAAGGCTTTTTAGATGTAAAGGAAACATTTCACATTTTAGAAAGTTGCATGAAGTTATTAAGAGCGTAAGGACATATGAAAAGTTCAGTGAGATACCAATCTAGGCTCAACCATGGACTACTTCAACCTCTTTCTTCTCACTTTTTCTTTTTCATAATACCCAAAAGGAGTCTAAGAATTGTAATTGGCTTTCGTACCATAAGCAAAGAGAGAGAAGCAAGCTTTGAACCTTTGAATTTATAAATAAGAGTAGAGAACTCTGTCACCTCTTACTTGAAGTTAGCAATCCTCAGAACTAAGTGAAAGATGTGAGGCTTTTGACATTCTTAAATTATAAGGTCATTCCCTTTACTAAAAAGATCACTATAACACTTAATCTGAAACGAGCTTAGTAATGCCTAGATGAGTAAGAGACTGAAGGTGGTCAAGACTGAGGTTGTGCAGTAAAAAGTGATCCTAGGGAGTCTAATGGATTGACTTTTTACAGTACTGATGTCGTGTCCTGTGAAGAGGTCAGAAACTAGACATATGCCTGACCCAGACCAAGTAGCTGCATCCTAATAGCAGAGTAAACCTCTTAGCTCTGTCTGGAGCTGTCCTAGAGCAGAGTAATCTGTCTGGACTAGCCCAGCAGCAGTCAAGTCCGTGTGAGTGCAGCTTGCTAGCTAAGGGACCTATTTGACCAAGACTGGTAATGAATTGATTCATCCGAATCAGATATGCCCTTTAAAGAGTCAGTCCTTGGGGCAGCTAGGTGGTGCAGTGAGTGAGGAGTCAAGAGGACCTGAGTCCAAATCCAAGCTGGGACACTAGACACACTTACTAGCTGTGTGACCTTGGGCAAGTCACTTAATCCCAATTGCCTTGCCTTCCCCCCTCCCAAAAAAAAAAAAAGCTAACCCAACTGAGCAATGGAATGACTTGTCCACGACCAATGATAGCCAATCAAATTTCTTGGGGACCTTTCAGAGAAAGAAAGTTCATTGAGAACCTAAAGCTCTGAAATTATGAATT
>CM053586.1:206051059-206087944 GCA_028646515.1 Pseudochirops corinnae
ACACTTACTAGCTGTGTGACCTTGGGCAAGTCACTTAATCCCAATTGCCTTGCCTTCCCCCCTCCCAAAAAAAAAAAAAGCTAACCCAACTGAGCAATGGAATGACTTGTCCACGACCAATGATAGCCAATCAAATTTCTTGGGGACCTTTCAGAGAAAGAAAGTTCATTGAGAACCTAAAGCTCTGAAATTATGAATTGCCTTGATCATCATGTATGTTTCTTACTCACTGCACTTGAAACTCAGACCCATTCTCTACCCTCCCCCCCACCCATGGACTTTGTGTTTATTTTGAAAAGTATGCCTTAAGATTTTAGGGAAATGCTTTGTAGCTATTGATGCAAACTATTGTTACAAATCATTGCTAACTTTGCAATTATGTCATATGATGAAACTCCTTTATTAAAAAAATGAGTCTACTGACTGTCAAGGGGAAGGAAGCATGTGGGTTATCAAAGGTGTAAGTAATTATTAAGAGGATAGCTACCCATAGAGCAGACTCTAGAACCTTGAGAAAATTAGCTATATAACTCCTCTGGGGACCCAACTTACTCATGCCAGCACAGGTTTGGAGAGTGAACTGTAATGGTAAGGAAAGGCAACTTCCAAGGTTCGGATTACCAGCATAGCAAACTCCATTTATTCAGCAAACATTCACAGAACAGAGAAAGTCAAAATACAGTACAACTCATTCATTTAGCAAGTAAGTTCTCAATTCAGTTGCAAAGTACCAAGGTCCAAGTATCCCACCCCTGGATCAGTAGTCAAAGTAGCTCTCTCCTGAGCAGTACATTCATTTAGTCTCTTCTCAAATGGATAATAGTTTCCAATCATAAACAAAGTGCCTTCATTTAGTCCAGTGATTCTCAACCTTCCTAATGCCATGACCCATTAATACAGTTACTCATGTTGTGGTGACCCCCAACCATAAAATTATTTTCGTTGCTACTTCAGAACTGTAATTTTGCTACTGTTATGAATCTATCTGATATGCAGGATGTATTTTCATTGCTACAAATTGAACATAACCCCCAGGTTGAAAACCACTGATTTAGTCAATCACAGAGCACAAAAAGATTTCCCACCCCTGGACACTACTGAATTACAATACCATCCACTAACACCAAGCACTTTCTCAAAAAGAACAGGAGAGCACAAAAGGCCATCCACCCTTAAGTTACAACAAGGTTAAGATATCATCTCAGCATTGAAAACCCAAGGAAAGGCCCTTCTTTCATCTTGACTCAAGGCAAGCCCTCAGCAATCTCAGTTCCTGGGGAGACAAGCAATAGCCAGTGTCCTCATCAAATCACTCTCTGCCTGCATAACAGTCCCAGAACCCCTGAAAACATCAACAAGGCCTTCTTCCAGGATTTCTGTAAACATACCACCAGAAAATCCTCCTTTAGGGCTTCTGAACCAACAGCAAGGTTCCAGGACCTCTACAACAGCAGCACTGTCCTTCACCAGTAGGTGAATCTGGCAAAACAACATGAAAACAGACAAAAAAAATACTGGCATCACAGCCATGCCTCCTCAGTTCTCAGCAGCTACAGGTGGCCGTTCTCAAAAGTCCTGGGCAGCTCCATTGGGCCCTCAACAGTCTTTCTCTCAGCAACTCAGGCTCCACAATACTAGATACTGTTCTCTAGAGGTCCTTCTGGCCATTTCTCGGCTTGGGCCTCTCTCCCAATTCAGGGTTCCTCCCAATTCAGCCCCCTCTCTTCACGTCAACGAGTCCATCCCACAAGTGGGATTCACAACACTCAATCCCCAAAACCACACCCATACAGTAGCATCTCCAAATTCCATTACCATTACATGAACTCAGATGGAATTTTATAAGTAGAAATTATAAAAACCAGAGAAGAAATATACAGAATTGAGCAACAAAATATAATAAGAATTATTACATTGATAAAAGTAAGAGCTTTAAAAATCTAATGAAACTATATAAACATGTCAATAGTCTAATAAAAAGGAAAGGAAAACTGAACTACCAATATAAAAAAAAATGAAAAAAAAAGTGAATTCCCAACAAATAAAGAAAATGAAAAAAAAAATACTAGAACAAAATTTTCCCAATTACAGGCCAATAAAACTGAGGATAATTTAAATGAAATCAATGAATATAAATATAAATAAAATACCCATGTTAACAGATCAAGAAAAAGAAAAAAAATGTGAATAGCAGTCTCAGGAAAAGACACTGAACAAGTTGTGAAGAAATTCCCACAGTGGCAAATGGATTTATAAGTAAATTCTATCCAAGTCTCAAAAATGAATCATTTTTACGTTTTTACATAAAATATTTGCAAAAAAATATGGCATCTTATCTAACTCCTTTCATGAGAAATATATTATCTTGATACCTAAACCAGTGGGAGACAAAACAAGGGCATAAATGTGTAGCCTAATATCTCTTATTAATATTAATGCAAAATATTTTTAAAATATTAGAAAATGACTATGTAATTAAAAAAAGGTTACACACTGTGACCAGCTTGGATTTATGCCAGCAATATGGTCTTAGTTCAATAATACGGCAACTCTGTACATAGAAAACCATATTAATAGCAAAACTACAAAATCATGTTATTATGTCAACAAACGAAAACTACATTAGAATCTTTTCCAATGAGATCTAAATATTTTAATGAATGAAAAAGTATTAAATGCTTACTAGAATCAAAAAAACTGTGCTCAGCCCTGAAGATACCAATAGATAGTCCTTGTTCTCAGGTATCTCACATTCTGATTTGGAGAGACAAAACATATAAGAGGTTTCTGCTGGGGGTCAGTTGGAAAGACTCAATGACCTTTAGGATAAACTGGCATTGTAGATACTAATGCCTCTTCTTTCATGCCTTTTCCATTGATAAAATCACATCTCTTTCTGATGTTGAGCCATTTGCCAGTAGCAAAGACCTTCCTTGGTGACCAAAAAATATCATTTCTACTTCTTTCATAGCTGTGACTGCAGAGGAGATGGAAGCCTGAGAACCTGCAAGAATATTGGTTGTCTGGTCACATCTCCACAAGGGAAACCTCCCCCTCATCTGGTATCAACCTTATAAAAATAACAACATAGCACTTTAAGGTTTGCAATGTGGCAAATCTCATTTGATCTTAACTACAACTCCAGTTGGTAGGTACAAATGTGTATAAATTTCTAAAGGCCATTCTGGAAGGGGCTAAAGTTGGTATTAGGCCTAAGAGACTCTGATACCCAGAGAGAAGACAAGGAGGCTGCTGCCTTGTTTTATTTCTAAATAAGGACCTGTGTTTTCATTGGTATAGGGAAAATTCAGCATGGAAACTCCCCACACTAAAGGAGATTGTCATATTTATAACTTAGGATCTTAGAGAGAAGTATGGGTCATGTGACTTGTCTGTGTTCACATAACTAGTTGGTGTCGGGGTAGGACTCAAATTCAGACCTTCTTTCTATCCACCACTACATTGTGAGCTGTCTATTGATTTGGAGCCAGGATAAGGAGTGGACATGTGATTTTATTGGCATAAGGAAATTTCTATGTGAGGAAATGGCCTCTACTAATTCAGGTCAGTATCTTTTCTGCAACTGATCATCTCAAAATTTTGCTTGGAACACTAAGTGACCAGGGTCATCCAGCTCACATGTGTCAGAGGCAAGACTTGAACCAAGATTCCACTGGCATTGAGGCTGTCTCTCTATCCACTGCACATGTCTTCTCATCTACTGATTACTAATTGTTTAAATGGCAAGTGGCAAAAATGATTATACCAAAAACCTCACCATACTTATAAAAGCCACTGCAGGACAGCTTTTTATAGGGTACCATTCCAGTCCTCCAGTTAGTGGCTTTCTCTGAGCAGTCCTTCTTTGGGCACATTCTCTAGTCCAACAACTTCTACTCTGTTGCCCAAGCTCACGCCTATAACTGTCCTGCGCTGGACAAGGAAACACCCTTGATAATACATGGGATGGAAAATGGTGGCTTTGATCCTTTGACATTTCAAGGAGTCTGTCTGGTGGGTGATTTTTCTTCCCTCTGGATGTAGAGGTAAAGTGGAAATTAGTCTTCGTGAAAAGGATTTCTGAATCTGAGACAAATCAGAGGAGTTAAAAAAAAAACCCTCAGGGAGTGGGCAGAGAAATCACTAGCAGGATGTAGCAAAATGTTTATCTTTCAAGCCACCAAGTGTACAAATCAGCCAGTCCTAGTAGGGGCTGGCGCTATGCATTTCCCCCCTTGTGCTTCTGCCAAGCCACCTTAATCCTGACCTGCAGCCTGCTTACTCCTTTTGAATGGGGCCCCTCTGGGGCTTGAGTTGTTAGTCAGTTATGCTTTCTTTCCAAGCCAGGCTGTTCAAGCAATGTCCATCTGGGCCCCTGTCAAGTCTGTCAGGCTCCTTCCCACTCTAAGTCAACAGGGTTCAGAGTAACGTATGAAAATACATCAGTAGCTGCTTGGTTTTCCTGCAAATATGAGTCTAGGGGAGGGGGGAAAGGAGACTGGAGGAAGAAGGCCTTAGGCTAAATTATTTTTAGCTTGAGAAGCAATGTGGCCTAATGGAAAGAACACAGTGCTGGGAATCAGAAGACTTAGTTTCTATTTCTAGCTCTGCTCTTGAATCTGGGGCCTTGGATAAGTAAGTGAAACTAATAATGTAATGAAATGTTTTAAAAATTTAAATACTGTGTGCCTTTTATATCACAGTCATTTATGGACCTCCAGCCCCTACCATGAATCCTTCTTTGTATCAAAGAAATAAATTAAGCACAAACATTCAATAAAGTAAGTGCATCTGTAATGCATTCTGCTCTTGTGGTACCCCCATTATATTTCACAATTTGTTCTTCGTTGCTTCATTCTTTATTGCTCTTTCAGTTACACAGAATTCAACTTCCTTTTAATGATATTTTCACTAATGTTGTCATTTTACGTATTGTTCCTGTGGTTCTTTGTATTTCACTCTATCAGTTCATACAAACCTTCCCGTGTTTTTCTGGATTCTTTATGATCCATAATTTCTTATCTTAAAATAATATTCCATTGAATTCATATACTATAGTCTTTTTCTCCAATCATACCCCAATCCATGAGCATATTCTTTGTTTCTACATTTTTAATACTACAGAGAATGTTGCTATTAATGTATCAAAGTCTCTATTTGATTTTGTGGGGGGATATGCCCAGTCTCAGGAAAACTGGCTCAAAGAGTATGGACAATTTAGTCAGTTTTCTTGTATAATTCAAAGTTGATAGCCAGAAACGTTGGATTGCTTCATAGTTTTATCAGTTGTGTACCTCTCTTCTCACAACTCCTCCACTATTGACTGTCCCCATTTTTTATTTTCTTTGAAAATTTATATGTCTTGCTTTTTTTTTTCTTTTTCTATTTTTTAAAATGATCTGGTTTTTAAGTTTTGGACTTATTTCCCATCTTGAGAGTGAGGAGGAGAGGGAACTGCTAGACCATATTTCTGTATTTCTTAATAGGCCCTTGTGAATCCTTATCATTTTAGGCATTTTCTGTGAAGGTGAAATAAAGTTTGTCCCATATCCAATATTTTTCTTTTCTTTTTTTTTTTTTGCCTTTTTTTTTTTTTTGGAGGGCAGTTGGGGTTAAATGACTTTGCCCAAGGTCAGAGGGCTAGTTTTTGTGTTGTGTCTAAGGCCAGATTTGAACTCAAGTCCTCCTGACTCCAAGGCCAGTGCTCTATTCACTGTGCCACCTGGCTGCTCCTCCAATATTTTTCTTGATGAGATTTGGGCACCCTTTTAGCCATATATGGAGAAACCTCATTTTGAATTTTATTTTGGAGATTTTATTTTCTAGATTAACTCTGGAACCAAAGAGAGAAATTCTTTTGATTGCAAATTAGGCCCCCAGCATTAGGTTTAGTCTATGAGGTCTCTGTGCCTTAGAGAGCCCTGGGTCATGGTTTATATATGGAGACAGAGTGTATGGTATAGTTACTAAAAATCATACTTGGAGTTTTGGGGGTTTGTTTTTATTTTTTTGTGTATGTGTTTTGGAACCTTTTGGCAGTCTGATGAAGCACACATATCCCTTCTAAAATCAGTGTTTTTTAAATGGGTAAAATAAAATACATCAGAGGAAAATAATTATATTGAAATATAGTTATAAAAATATTTTCTAAGTTCTTGGACACTAGGTTAAGAATCCCGGGTTTAAAGTAAAATCCTATCTACATTTCATTGATACTTTTCTGATTGTTTCCTTTAAGATTCAAGATCATCCGTTTCTCAAAAAAAATTGTCATTGCTTTATCTAGGTCTATAAAATACTCCCTTGGTGAGTTGTTTAGTATAGTGCTAAATCTATACAACATTAGTGATCTATAATTGATCTTTTATCTGCTACACTTCTCTCTTCATCTTGCTCAGTGCCTTATCACTGGTTCATAGTCTTTTTTTTTTTCTTTTAATAAATGCTTTATGACCCAATCTTCAAAATTGGAGATTGTTTTGCTTATGACTGTTCCTCTCCCAACTCTTTGTTCTCTCTTAAAATATTTCCTTGCCTCCACCTATTTCAGTTAAGTTTAATGTATTTTCATTAAAAACAACAACCACCTGTTTTTTTCTGTGTGTTTATATGTATCCAGCCTTCCTTTGTCTAGTTCTGATAAAAATGAGTCATGTTATTAGTCTATTTTCCACCTCTTCCTGGATATATGTTGTCTTCTTGAGCACCTCAATTATGAGTAGTCATTATCTTCTTTATTTCTTCCCAGTGCATTCTTTTTTTTCCTTCTTTTTCTTTCTGTTCGTAGTACTACAAAGCAAAACAATTTTTAAAAATCAAATTCCTCTGTTATCCTTGATGACATCATTCTGCAGTTAATAGCATTTATCTCCTTAAGTTGCTCAAATATATTTACCTTTCTGGGTTTCTCCTGACAACTGTCTTTACATTTCATAGTGCCTGCTCAGTTGTGGTCTTATTATCATGAATGCATGAAAGTCCCTCATTCCATTAAAAGCTTATTTTTTAACCCTATATTATTGCATATGATATATGGCGGGTAGGTGGACAGGGGTTAGAGTGCTGGGCTTGATGTCAGGAAGACTGGGCAAGTCACTTAATCATGTTTGCCTCAGTTTTCTCATCTGTTAAAATGAGCTGGAGAAGGAAATGGCAAACTACTTTGGTATCTTTGCCAAGAAAACTTCAAGGGCATTTAAAAAAGTTAGATGTAACTAAACAGTTATTATATTCATTCTTACAGGTTAAATTATTCTGTGAGCTTTTATTCTTTGTTGTTTTGAATGTAATAGTCCAAGATGTTTTCTCCTTCAAAGTTTAGTTGTTAAATCTTGTGTCAACCTGACTGTTTCCTTCATACATTAACTTTCTCATTCAAACTACTGGTTGTATTTTTTTTTTTACCTTCAACTTGGAAGCTCTGAATTTTGTGTATTTTATTCCTAGGAATTTTCATTATGGAGTCTGGGAATCAGGAACTGGTGGATTCTTGCTATTTTCACTTTGCCTTTTGGTTCTAATAAGTTTGAGCAATTTTCCTACATGATTTCATCACATATCGAGGATCTTTTTTGATCATGGCTTCTAAAAAGTCTGATGATTCTAAAATTATTTCTCCTTTATGTGTTTTCCAGGTAAGTAGTTTTTGATAGCAGTTACATTATGTCTTCTTCTTTTTCAATTTTTAATATTGTTCCAATATTTATTGTTGTCCTGTGCAGTCATTGAAATAGATGGCTAAGTTGATTTCTTAATGGATTTATGGTTTATACTTTTAATTTCAGACAGTCTGTTACTGGAGTAAGTTTACTACCTTCTGAATTCATTTGTTCATTTTTTTTTCCTCCAGAACACTTGTTCCACTTATAATTTCATTTTTAAAACAATATCATGCTTAATTTCATCCCAGTATTCCTATAGATCCCATGGCCAAGCCTTTTTTTACCCATTGAAAATATACTTAGAGCTGTGGAGTTTCTCTATTCTTCTATGTTTATATTTGTTTGACTTGATTAATAAAATTTAATTATAATACTCAGAATTTTCTTCTATTTACTCACATATCAATCCTCAGGTCATGATTTTGAACTTTGTTTCAGGTTCAGGTTCAACCATTTCCCACATTCTTGGATGATGTTGTTGGGTCATGTTTAGTTTCAACAAGGTTAGAATCTTAATTCCCTCAACTTTAGACGGTGGTTTCCAATTTGTGTGTAATGTCTGCATTTTGAGCTCTCAGAGGTTTTAGGAGGTCTCTTCCCCCATCTATCAGCTGGATTCAGAGAACTATGGTCTCCAGGATATTCTGGATAAGCTCTGGTCAGATTGCTATGGGGGTAGGAGGTGCAGGGGGGACAAAGCATCCTGATCAGTGGCCTTCCTCCTCCTGGTTCTGTGTCTATTGTCAGATAGTAAGCATACTGAGCTTTGTGGAAATTAGCCTTTTGAGCATCCCAGGCTTCCTGTCCCTTGGTTATAGAATACAAGATTCTTTGCCCTTTAAAACACCTCAGGTCAGAGTGATGCAGACTTTCAGCTTCTCTGAGACATTGCTATCACAGTCTTGTTGGCTCCATCCCTACATATATGGAAAGAGGGGCTGTAGGACTGTAGATTTTTAAGATCCCTGGAGCACCATGAACTCTGGGCTTCCTGACTTCTGTACCTCAGATACAGAGCTTTGAAGCTGACGGGCACGCCAAAGCATCTCTTGTCCAACAGCAGTTGGCTTCAGCTTATTTATCTGTGTTTGCTCTTGCTTTCGTAGTGGGACCCCCCTTCCTATGACTGATAGTTTCAGTTTTTGTGCAGCTCCGGGGTGGATGAAGGTTCTAATTGTAGTTGTTCTTTGAATTTCTTAAACATTATTTGGCCAGGAGTCATTTTTAAATGTTTGTTAGGGTCCGTGTGGTAAACATAGCTTCTCTGTGGCCTTTTACCTCACCATGTTAATCAAAAGTCTGCGACAGCTAATCTTGACATCAGCACAAGAAAACATGTTGATATCATCCTGACTGTTTCAGTTTGGTTTATAATAACTCTTTGTCCTTAATACAAGCCTAACTGGCTACCTGGTGAGGGCTATGGAAGTGAATGAAAGTGCTACTACTTCCATCCTAGATCCCGAGGTCTTTGTTTCCATATAAGACAATTCTGTGCTTCCCAGGAGCTACCCTCCCCCATGCACCCCAGTTTTCATACAAGTCACATGGTCATGATGGCCTAGTAACATGTTACATCATTTGTCCTTGGACACATTGAAAGTGTCATGGGACCCTTAAAAGAATGGCTACAACTGGTAGACAGCCAACCCAGTCTTCCCCCAGTTTCCAAAGAAGATTTTGTATTTGTAAATGTTTTCATGTTTAAAATTTACATTTGGAAGAAAAAGAAAGAAATGGGTAACTTTTTGTCCCAAATGCCTACAGCATGTAAGTGAATGTCAACTTATAGGGTCACTTAAATGATGTTTTATAACTGCAGACAAATGATTCATTTTGTTTCAGACTGAATGAGCACATGTCAGTCCCATTATTCTTTGCTCTTGGACATATGGCATTATGTCATTAACCCAGGAGATCGACAAGGGTACAAAAGTGGAACCATATGTGTCATAATAAGTGTGTGTGTGTGTATGTGTATAATCATATCGTATGGCATATGTGGAGGTATTTGCTTTCTGCCAATGGTTATTTTATGTGTTGCACATTGTATTCCTCTGTTATCAAGTATATCCTTTGAACACAGAAGTGTTCAATGGTGTGCTCCATAGATAGAGGCCAGAGATTCTAAGATGAAACTTTGGGAGAAAAGGACAAAAAAAGTCCTACATACATCTTTATTTTATCATCATATTGAATGAATACACAGTTGTGAAGGAGAAGTACTTGGTTTTTTATTATAGGGGTCATATATGCTAGAACTTGAAACAATTTGGATTCAACTACTAATGAGTATTGACTGTTTCCTTGGCAGTATTTAGAGGTGCCAGTCACATTCAGAAGCTTCTTTTCTTCCTTCCTCCTAACCTAAATGAATTCACTTTTCCCAGTATTGGCGATATGGCAAAGATGACCTGAATGAAGCTAACAAAGTGCTTTATAGACTTTAATAAAAAAGACATACTATTTAGGAAAAGGCAATGGGGCCTCTTGAAAAGGCTGGCAGTATAATTAGTAGTCTTCTCTTCCATACCAGTTATCCATGTTTTCTCCTTCTGATTTACTAAGATTATATCAATTGAATTCTTATGGCATAAAAAGAGAGATGTAAAGATACATATTATTTTTTTAAGTATATTAGGAGGTAAGAAGTTATACTTAATAACTATCAGATTTGGTTGGAGTTCCTGACAACATAAGTATTCATGGGAAATTGTTTTCATACACTTTTGAACATTTGGTTCAAGTCTCACCTCTGGCACTTTTTTTGGTGATTTTAGGTAAATTACTTAACATCTCTTAATTCTAGTTTCATTATCTTTAAGATGATATAGATAGATAGATAGATAAATGGATGCATAATAGAAACATAGTAGATAAAATATTTATTAAATAATAATAATAATACTTATGTAATATATGTATGTGTTTATTCAGTTGCTCTACTGGTATGTGCCTCTTCTTTGTTCCTGAGGCCTCAAAAGAACCAACAATTATAATTAGCTTTGAAGAAATCACAATAAAGGAAGTGCGTGAATAAAGGTTATTCTGCTCTGCTTATGTCACCTTCTGCAGGCCACTTGCCTCCTAACATAAAGCAATCTCGAAGCTGAGCAACCATCTCAATATTATTTGATTCATTTGATTTTTTTTTAGTTGCACATCAAATGCCACACACTACAACAAATGCTGGGGCTGAATTACATCTTTTGAATCTTTTTTATTTGCTTAGATAGTTCACTGGCTTGTAAATAAGCCAGGAGAAGACAAGATTGTTATTGTTCCAGTGACCTTTAAATGGCTTCTCTCTTCCTTGAAGAAAGAAAAGACATCTGCATTGTCCTTATGACTTCCATTTCCTAGACTTAAAATTCATTGTGATCCATGAAATCTATGAAGACAATTCTAAAAAATAATTTTATTGGGGCAGATAGGTGGTGCAGTGAATAGAGCACCAGCCCTGAGTCAGGAGGACCTGAGTTTAAATCCAGTTTCAGACACTTGCTACTTACTAGCTGTGTGACCTTGGGCAAGTCACTTAACTCCAATTGCCTTGCCTTCCTTCCTCAAAAAAAAAATAGATATATTTTGTTTTTATGTCTTTTCTAGAAATATCCCCTCAACACACATCTCCTCGGTCTCACTTTGAAATCAAACACTTCTTTGTAAGAAAGAAAAGGCTGAATAAGATCATAAAAGCAATCGTGTCTGATAATATGTATTTTACTATAGCAGTGCCCTCCCTCTGCAGAGAGGAGAGATGTATGGTTTCATTATCTGTTCTGTAGGACCATTGTTGTTATTGTTTTTTCCAGTTAACTCACTGGCTGTGTTCTTTTTAGTGACTTTTTTTTTTCCTAGTTAGACCAGTAGGTGTCAAATTTTTTGCCTACAGGCAAAAGCCATTGGTAAGACTTCGGAGTCTCACTTAAACCAGATTAAAATATTATTTTAATTTATTATTAATTGAAATTAAATAATTTAAATAATCAACTAATAATTAATAATCAGTAATTAAAGTGATTAATTTTAATAATTAAATTTTACTTAATAATGTGCCATAGACAAGGTTAATTTGTGGTTTTCTAAGTCAACATGCAGCACACAGGGATCTGCTTCTATTTGAAGTCCATACAACAGATTTATCCTGTTGTAGTCATCCTGTATAATCCCTCCTTTCTGCTCTCTATACAACAGATTTATCCTGTTGTAGTCATCCTGTATAATCCCTCCTTTCTGCTCGTTTCACTCTGCATCAGTTCATATTATTCTTCCCATGTGGCACTGACTTATAAAGACCTCTCTTTGAAAGCCTTGGTTAGGAATAGGGGATATATGATATTGATTATTTCCTTTCTATTCCCACTGCCCCCATTTTGGTACAGGCCCTCATTCCTACACTGGAATTCTCCATAACTTCTTTATATTTTCCTGCCAATGTAATTTCATGCCTCCAATCCACCCTTCATACAGTTATCTAACCAACCTTCAGTGTCATTGATCTTCAAATCAGTATCTGGGGTAGTTGACAGAGGACTGAACTTGGAGCCAGCTACAGCTGGGTTCAGATTCTACCTCTGGCATTTGCAAGTTGCAGGATCTTGGCCAAATCAATTGACTTTTCTCATTCTCATTCTGTCCAAATGCAAATTGAATAAATGCATAGCTATGCTATTTATACAGTTTTGATAGATTCAAATGAGCCTAAGTATGTAAAACTTTATAAACCTTAAATATTCATATACATGCAAGTTATGAACATTATCCCTTATGTGTAATCTTCATCATGTAACTACTATGCTCAAAAGTGTTGACAAGTTTTCCTGATTTAAAAAGCATATAAACTCCTTTGGCTGTTATTCAATGCTCTCAACAACTTTATGCCACACTATTTTTTCAGCTTTGTCTCATACATACATGCTACATTCTAGTCATATTGCTAATCCTTCTCACACTTTACTCCTTAGGACTTTTCTAATTCCAATCCTTATTTCTGTAATGTCAGTCCTTATCCATCATTGACCATCAAATTCCTGCCCATCCTTTGAAGATCAACATGTTCCTAGGCCATGTTTTGGAGACTATTACACATTGGTAGGGACCAAATTGCTTTCCTCAGTTCTAATATTTTCTTCCTGTGTCACATCAGATTATCATATCGGATCATCTTGGGACATGCGAGCCCCACTTAGAAGACCACTTATTTAGCTAAAGAAAAGAACCAGTCTAACTCAGAATAACAAAAAAATGAAGTTCTATGCTTGTCACATGTATTTCTTCTTTTTTTTGGTGAGGGAAATGATTTCATCTTTTCAGTTTTGTTGATGTCTTGCAGGTAAGGGTTTTACTTTATGAAATCTTCCCCCAATGTCTTTCTTTTTTGGACCCTGATTAGAACTATATATCTCACAAACTTACTTTGTAGTTTATATTATAATTATTTGGGTACAAGACATCACAGTATAATGGCTAAGACTGTGATACTCCAAGGGTATACTGTTTCATATAGGTGTGCCAAGAAATATATGAACTTCTACTTGGCGCTTTGTGTTCGTATGTGAGATTTTTTTTAAACTTAAAATTGCAGAATTATCAAGAGCCACCCTTCAGTTGAGGAAATACTAAGATCTATTCTTGTCTCTGACACACAGGACAATGGATATGTCTCTAAAGCTCTCAGTGACTCCATAAAACTCTCTAAAACTATAATCTGCAGTAACAGAGGGGTTTCCCATGCCAGGAGTTTCTAGCCCTGATGAAATCACAGTTTGGTATCAAAAACTGACACAACAGTTGTTTGGGGATATAACATACCAGGGCCAAACTAGAGTCAGCTTATACTGGCTGAAGCCAATTGTTGAATTTTCATTGAGCATTTAAAATTTGAAAATAGCTAAATGTTACATATCAGGGCTAGATTTATTATTTTATTGGTTGTCTTGACTTAATAAAGTGATAGAGAAAATTCTGATTAAACTTAAACATGTTGTGCATGTATTCTTTTTGTTTGCAGAGTGCTAGTTGTTAAATATCTTCTTCTGATCATATCCCTCCCTTAGATTATGAATTCTATAGATAACATTATATGCAGCTTATTTATTCATCTTTATATTACTAGCAGTCACTAATTCAGTGACCTACTGGTACCTACTAGGAGCAAAATAAAATTTAGCTCCCCAGATAGAATACAGGAAGACCTGACTTCAAATTTGAACAGTTACTTAGTACTAGCTGTGTGACCCTGATCACTTAACCCTGCTTTCCTTAGGTTCCTCATCTGTAAAATGAGCTAGAGAAGAAAATGACAAGCCACTCCAGTATCTTTCTGAAGAAAACACCAAAAAGAGTCACAAAGAGTCGGATGCAATGGAAATTACTAAACAGCAACAAAATGAGGATAATAAACTCCTCCTTTCTCAGGGTTGTTGTGAGAGTTAAATGATAAAAGATTTGTGATGTAATTGACAAATCTTAAAGGGCTAGATACACACCATGATGATGATGAAGATGATGATAGTGATCGTGATGGTAATAAAAAAAGTGGAATGAGAAAGATCATTTCTCTCTTGAGAGGGCTGCTATCTCCTGCTTATTCACACTCTGTTTACTGACCAGGATTTATTGCTTCTTTGTATATCTCTGTGTGGTTTTATTCAGGGCACAGGAATTTTTAGTCCAAGTGTTATTGATGGTCTGTTGCATGTTGATGGAAACAGAGTAGGAAGAGGGTGCGAGGTAAGGCTGCACATGGATGATTTGTTACTTTCCACATCTGTGTCATCCTTTATCCTCCGTCATCTGTCTTGTGATTGTTGTTTCTTGTTTGTTTTGTTTTCCCCCATTCACATACAAGCTGAGGATGTATAGGGAGAGTGAGATTTAAGCAACTGGTTTGTGAAGCAAATTATTAGTGACATGGATGAAGTCACTGTCCTGGAATCTTAACTTAATTCAAATTACACGCTCCTGGCTACCGAGCAGTTGCTATGGAAGCTGATCTGCTACTCAATATATAACTTAGTTGAAACCACAATGGAAAAAAAGAAAAGAAAATGAAGTAATTGCAACTTTTTTGAATGCTTCTCTGATAATATACTGCAACTGATTTGTAGATCACTATATCTATCCGTAAATGGGCCACTTAGCCTTGCGCAAATGAGGAAATTATTTCAAAGCCATATAAAATAAATAACATTGATTTTACTATATGTTAGCAAGATAAACAAAATCCTTTCCAAATGGAACCTCGATTTTGTATCTTTATCTGCTATTCTAGTTACAGTATCGGATTTAGAGGTAGAAGAAGCCCTCAGAGACCATCTAGTTCAATTTCCTGTTTCATGGATGAGAAAACTCAGGCCTGTTTTATGGATAATGGAGTTTAAGTGACTTGCCCAAGGTCACCAAGATAGTATGTATCCGAGGCAATCCGTCAATCAACAAACATGTATTAAGTATCAACCATACGTCAGGCACTATGATCAGACACCGGGGAGACCATGAAAAAAGAAAAATAGTCCCTGCCCTTAAGGAGGTTCCACTGAATGGGGAGACCACATGAATATAAATCCAGTAGCTACACAAAAGTCACATAAAGAGAAGAAGGAAAGAGCCCATAAAAGGAAAGAAATTGGCCTCCAGGGCTACCAGGAAAGGCCTATTGCAGAAGGTAACATTTGCATTTAGATTTGAACGAAGCCAAGGACTCTAGGAGATGAAAGTCAGGAGGCTGGGCATTCCAGAAATGATAGCCAATACAAAGGCATGGAGATAGGAGATGAGCAGCAATTATACCTGTAAGGTTGAATTATGGAAAGTAGTATGTGTGAGAAGCCTGGAAAGGTTGGAAAGAGTAGGTCGTAAAGGTTTTTAAATGCCTTCCCCTCCCCCCCATAGGGAATGTATATTTAAACTAGAGGTAATAAAGAGTCACTAGAGTTTATTGAGTAAGGGACTTAGATAGTTTAACCTGTGCTTTTGTAAAATCAATACTGTTGGTCTTTAGAGGACGGATTGAAGTAGAAAGAGATGAGGGAGAGAGACAAATTAAAATGATAATAAAATAGTCCAGGTGAGAGGAGATAAAGGTCTAAACTAGCATAGTGTCTTCCTGATCGGAATATGCAAAAGACATTGTAGAGGTGGAAGCATAAAGATTTAGCAAATGATTGAATATGTGAAGTGAGTAAGCAGATCAGAATGATAGCACATTGTGAACATGAGTAGCTAGAAGGATGGCAGAATTCTCAGTAATAAGAGGAAAGTTGAGATTAAGGATAAGATTAGAAGCAAAGATACTGGATTTTATTTTGGATATGCTGGGTTAGAGATGCCTGCAAGACCTCCATTTTGAAATATCCAATAAGTAGACCTGAGTTAGAGTTCTAGTTCCAAAAATTATTAGTTGTGTGATACTGGACAAGTCCTTATTAATAAGTGGAAAATGAGGATTATAACTACAGTAACTACCTCACACAATTTTTGTAGGGAATGCACTTTGTAAAACATAAAACACTACATTAATTTGAGTTATTATTACTGAAATTATTATTATTATTAATTACAATTGCACTGACTAAGAACACATGGCAAGGTTATAACCTACACTGAGGTAATGAGTGGGATACCATTAAGATCATAAATCAAAGCCTCAAAATTTTACTCTGATGATTACTGAGATATTTTCCTTAGCTACTCCTTATATTTGAATAAATTTTATCTGAATTTCAGGGAATGATGTTAGTAACTTGTGGAAATCCTCTGGCAACCTGGGAGAGAAGGAAGACTCTGCCTCTGACCAGTGAAAAGTAACAGGGAAAGACAGAGCTTGTATGGGTAGAGGAGTGACATCCATCTAAGTAACTCTGATATTTATAAAATTATTAATCATTCTAAAGCTTTATAAACACCTTTGGGACTAATGGCTGCTCATTTAGGAATCTCTGTTTTGATTTTCTTCTTTAAATAAAACTAATATTTGGAACTAATGTTTTCTTGCAAGTGAAGGGTTGTTCTCAGGGTCCTGGGGGAGGGGGTAAGAAAAAATTAAGAAAAAAATTTAAAAAGAAACAACAGAACCTTGCACTATGACAGACGAAATATTAATCTGTGTGGAATCTGTGACAATATGAGTTTAAATATGTTCTTAAGGAATTGTTAATGATAATGACAAAAGATAATTATAGTGGGATTTATTTATCAGATATTGGTAGACTAGATGGCCACTGAGGTCTTTTACAAATCTAAAATTATCTGATTTTGTGATTCTTTTCATAAGGAAAATAGTCTGAAGCCTCTAGGCAAGAAGGAGAAGGGAACAAGTACTTACTAAGCATCTACTTTGTGCCAAGTATCTTATTTGATTCTCATGACAAGCCTTTGAGGTAGATACTAGTATGATTCCTATTTTACAATTGAGAAAATGGAGATAATCAGAGATAAAGTGATTTGCCCAGTGTCACATAATAAGAGTCTGAGAACAGACTTGAACTTGGGTCTTCTTGATGCCAGGCCCAGTGCATCTATGGATGTGCCACCTCACTGCTTGGGTAGGAAAGTCACATCATCTATGTTCCCTGCCTTCCAATTATAATTGAAAGAGCAAAGGGGTAAATAGTTCTATACAATGAACTACAGAAAGAGCTGGAGGCACCATTCCCAGGAGACACTGTCCCTACAAGATACCCCATGTCTCTGGAACTTGCATTGGGAGTTGAATTCTGGAGGTCAGATCGAATGAGCTGATTAGTAAAGGTAAAATCTAGCATCTTTCTCGAATTCTTGACCTGTAAGGAAATGGGAAAATGAATCATAGCAACATTGCATTTCAAAGAAAGTTAACTTAGAAACCTACAAGATATTGAACAGGCACAAAACCAAATCAGATATTTGACATTTCTGAAATTTTCATATGTTGTACACAATTGAAAATGATATTTACCTGCACTGACTTTCAACAGGGGGCAGTTCTACACATAAATCTCATGCTCCCATGACAGATTCCCTCTCCCCCACCGCTTCTGGCACCAGCTCTTTCTAATGGGAATGTTGTTGGCTATACACGTTGTACTCTAATTGTCCCCAGAAGTCAAGTCTCCAACCAGTGCTTGTATTCAGGTAGAAGAGGCATACATGAACTAACAGTTCCTCGACTGCTGAGTGACCAGAGAAATAGGAAGTACCAATGAATCAGTCAACCAGCTATGTGCCAAGTCCATGTACTGGGAGCTGGGAGACAGAATTGGCACAACCCTTACCTTTAAAATTAGGGAAACAACACATACATTCAGAAGAATATACAAATCCATATGAAATAAATATTGATTTTTCTGGGAGGAGGAACTATCAGTTACGGGCATAAGGAAAGGCTTCTGTAAGAGAGGGCATTTGAACTGAACTCAAAGGAAGATAGGGAGTCAGTGCAGTGGCAGTGAGGAAGAAGTGCAAGCCAGATGTATAGAATAGCTTCTGAAAAGGAACAAAGATGGAAGATGGAATATTTTGCAAGAAATCCAGTTTGGCTTGGCTGTAGAATGAATGAAAGTGACATTTATATATAAGTCCATATTGATGAACTAAAGCCATGTGGTAATGGGTTTTAAATGCTATACAGAAGAGTTTGTGCTTGATCCCTATTAAGGGAGCCACTAGAGTTTATTGAACAGGCAATTTATTTGGTCAGACTGCTTTAGGAATATCATTTTGGCAGCTATGCAGAATGGATTGAAGAAAGGAAAGACTTTATGGAGGCCAATAAACACTTGCTTCCACACAGGAGCTTTTTTCACAATTGTTCAATCAAGGAACTTGGAATCAGGGATCCAGATGTTTTAATTGGATTTCTCTAATGAAATCTTGGGGCAGTTAGGTGGTTCAGTAGAAAGAGTGCCAGACCCGGAGACAGGAAGACCGGAGTTCAAATCCAGCCTCAGATATTTACTAGTTATGTGACCTTGGGCAAGTGACTTAACCTTGCTTTCCTCAATTTCTTCATTTGTAAGAAGAACTGGAAAAAAGAAATGGCAAACTACTCTTGTATCTTTTCCAAGAAAACCCCAAATCGGGTCATGAAGAGATATACAGGACTAAAAACAACTGAACAACAACGAATAAAATCTTTCCCCCATCATCTCCATGAATTTCTCTGTCTCCTTGTCCTTTTACCGACAGAAATGACTTTTTGATGCCAGTTCAGCCAACAGAGATCAACAAGACAAAATGAAGTTCTTCCCACCCCTTTACCTCCCACCCCTATCCCTAGCTGCTCTGATTTCCATTTCTGTCCAGGGCTTAAAGACTAGGTTCCACAAATCTTGATCTTTGGTTTTAGTAGGTCCCCTCTTCCCTTCCACTCCTGGAATATCTGCAATCTCTCTTAGCCCTTAGAACAGTGGTTCTCAACCTTCCAAATGCCTGGACCCTTTAATACTTGTATGTAGGCGTGTCTGCATGTAGGTGGACCTGCCTGGAGACTGATAGAGGAGCGGTGTTTCGGTTCCTAAGACCTATTTTGAATGGTCTTAGGCGACCCCTGTGACTCCTGTGAAAGGGTCGTTCCACCCCCAAAGGGGTCGCGACCCACAGGTTGAGAACCACTGCCTTAGAACATTGTACTACCTACCCATGGATGTGCAGAAATACAATAAGTTTTAATTGAGATTGTTGTATTCCAACATCATAGGATGAGGGTGTTCAGAAGGAGTCCCGTGATTTTTCAGAAGTCTCTAGACCACTCAAGACTTAGCTATACATGTTTTCACTGCCCTTCTTCTCTTCACCTCCAACACCTCCTACCCCCATCTCCTCTGGGTTAAATTCTTTGCAACTTCAAAGTTCAAAGCAGTAGGGATCATCAGGATCCTCATTTTAGATGGATTTATTACATATGTAAGTTTGAGTAAGTTACTTGACCTCTCTGGGCCTACTGTCTCCTTTGTAAAATAAGGAAGTTGGAACAAACAATTTTTAATACTTGATCTGGCATTTCAGAGTATACTTTTCTGGTCATATATTTCAGCCAATGTGTGTCAAATACAAGACTTCAACTTCAATATTCCTGACTCTGAATCTGGATCTCTATTGACTAAGTGAGGGCTACTTTATAATTTGCTTCTACTCTGATCAATTAATCTACCCCAATATGAGAAGAGGAGGGAAATAAATCTAGAGGCCTTTCACTGACTTTCTCAATAGCATATAGACTTTTCAAGGATGGCCTACCACATACATTCTCTTTGACCTAGAAATTATCTTACTAGACATATACCTCAAATAGATCAAATAAAGAATGAAACATGTACAAAAAATTCATAATCGCATTTTTTGCTGTAGCAAATAACTGGAAATAAAGGGGGTGCTCATCAGTTGGGGGATAACTGAACAAATCATTCCATAGGAATATTATTGCTCTTTAAGAAATGTTGAAAGAGATGGTTTCAGAGAAATCTGAGAAGACTTGTATGAACTAGTGTAGAATGAAGTGAGCAAAACCAGGAGAACAATTATATGATAACAGTATCGTTTTTTTTTAAAGGGTTGAAAAACTTTTAGAACTCTCATTAATGCAATGGTCAAACTACTTCAGAGTATGCTGAAGACGGATACAATCTACCTCCTGAGAAAAGGATGATAATAAGGTACAGAATGGGACATATATTTTTGGACACAGCAAATATAAGGAAGTAGCAATTAGACAAGTACAAGAATAATAAGAAGAGAGTAAATGAGTAGGGGGGTAATCAAAATTTTAAATGCCAAAATGCTAAAAAGTTCAAGAGAACTGAGAAAAGTGCTATATGATTTAGTAACTGAAAAGTTATTAATAAAATTGGGGAGAGAATAATTTCTGGAAAGAGTGGAATCCAAAACCAGATTGCATGGGGATGATGACTAAGTATTTGGAAGCAGAGTAGAGACAACAAAGGTCAATTTTTCTTCCAAATAAATTTTTTAGAAAAGTGTTGGAGAAAGATAGGGAAATAGATTGAGGAGGGGGAAATAGAATCAAAGTTGCACTTCTCACCTTGAAACTGTGGGATGATTTCAAACTTTTGTCCTCAGTTCTTTCTCTTCTCTCTAACTTTTCTTGTGGCAGTCTCATCTGTTCACTATAGCTTTAATTTTACCTCTGTGAATATGAATTCCAAATCTGTAGCCTGACCTAGACCTGTTATTCCACAAGCTTGCTTGACATTTTCTCTTGAATATGTCATCAACACCAAAAATTTAATATATCCAAAACTGAACTCATCATTTCTCCTAAGCCTTTCCCTCCTTCCATCTTATAAATTTCTATGATGACAGCACTATCATAGTAGCTAACCAGTCTCAAGACCTCTGGGCTATCTTTCTTTGACTTTTCTCTTTTTCTTATCCTTTACATCTGATTAATTGCTAAGTCCTGTTAATTTTAACTACATAGTATCAACATCTTCTTCTCCATTGACACTGTCATCATTTTAATTCAGACAATTATCACTTCTAATACAAGTTTTTATAATAGCCTTCTAACTGGTTTCTTGGAATCTAGCCAGCTCTTTTTCCAATTCATCTTCCACACGATTGCCAAATATATTTTTACTAAAGTATTTCTCCTGCCAAGTCCCTACCCTGTTCAGAAAAACCATCAAGGGTTCCCCATTGCTTATAAGATAAAATAAAAATGCCTTAACATGCACCTGAAGCCCTTTACGATAAGGCTCCAACCTATCTTTCCTACTTTATTTCACAGTATTTCCCTTTTTAACCTCTAAGGTGCATCTAAATTGGACTATGGTCTGGTCTCTGATTTCATTCTGCACTTTTCTGCCTCCCATACAGATCACTCATGCTTAAAACAAGTTCTCTACTCTTCTCTACTATTGAAATCCTTCTTTGACTTCAGACTAGATGAGGCATTCCTTCCTTAAGAGAGAAAGAGGGAAGGAAGGTAGGAAGAAAAAAGAAAGAAAAAGAGGAGGAGAAAAGGATATCAGAAGAAGAAAGGAAAGGAAGGAAAGAAAAGGAAAGGGTAAAACCTTACAATTTTTTTTTTCTCTTGGGAATTGCTTTACAATCTGGAAGAATCCAGTTCCTTTTTTTTTTTTTTTTGCATGCACTAGTTAGTTGTGGCTATGAAAAACTTGCAGTCATTCTCAATATTCTTTCTGAGAAAACATTTTTTCCCCTCTGGATGCTAATTTGTTTTCCCTAAATCCAAAGACACACCACTGAGTTTCAACTGCAACAAAACACCTATTAGAAAATATGACCTTTGTAGTTATAGAAGTAAAGACAAATTGGGTTCTGTAAAAGTACCATGTCCTTTTATCCAAGTATCTTAATAATAGTCCACACTTGCTAGATACTGAATAAAAGTTTGTTGTTATTTTTCTGTTGTTTTGTGGGGTACTAAAAATGATGTGCAAGATTCTGGTTTGTTCTGGACCTTCAGAAATGAAACGAGCCAAAAAGTGAGATTATGATGCCAAGGACTCAAGTGCCGGTCTCTTCAAGGCAACTTACTGTTGAGACAGTAACAAAAGTTGAAGCTGTGTGAGTGTGACTGATCTGGAATGTCACTGGTCCTACAAATGATACCAAGAAGCAATTAGTGCTACCCATTGCGTTTTGCAATATGGCCATGAAAGTTTTTCACAACAATTTTATATATGAGGCAATGACATATGAGTCAGGAAAGGACCTTACAACCAGCAAGAAATATTTTAATGGGTTAATATCGCTGCAGATATCTCTGAGACAAGTACAATTTGTGCTCATTCTATACAAAGTACCATCAACTCATGCTGTTTATTTGGATAATATAAATACCAACATGTTTTTGAAACATATATGTGTTACCTTTTTATTGCTAGAAGGAAATACTAAGAACGTAAGCTATATATTGATGGTGACTGACCACTTCACAACGTATACACAGGAATATCTAGCCAGGAATAAAATCTTTCCAGGTGTCTTCTCCATATAGTAACTTCTCCATGGAATAATAATTAAACTGTTTTTTTTTTTTCCAAAATGTCTCTCCAGACTTTCTCAAAACTCCCTTGGAAATAATTTGTGTTAGTTCTTTTTCAGTGTCTCCTGGCACACAGTAAGTGCTTAATGGTTGTTTACTGACAGACTGCAGTCTTATTCATAAGATGACAATTAACTTTGTCACTCCTCAAAATTCCATTCCTTCTCTCTTAAAGGAACAATAACTATATCCAGGCTTTGTGAGAGGGGCTATTTAAACTGGAGTTATACTTCATATTCTGTAAACACCAGACGTTTTACAAATTACAAGCATGTGTCCCACAGTCCCTATCATTTCCTCGTATAATCTACATTCATCACTAATTCCAGGTTGCTTAAGAATAAACCATGTTTAATTTCTACTGGCAGTGACCTGGTCCTGAATTGCCATCATAAGCCCGTAGTTTTCCACAGACAAATTTCTGTGACCCACCCATTTGTTAGGTGCTTTTTGTCAACATTATTTTAGCTGAGTTCACATGGATATTACCCAAAGAAGTTTTTTTGACCCCACAGTTGGTCATTAACTGTTCAGCCCCAAATGGATATTGAGTTGGGCCTATGAAGATGGGATTTCTGAAGTTAGATGTGAAGGGGAGGTAGATGGTAAGGCATAAAAGAGAAAGAATTAGTGGTAACTGTGCCATTAACATTTTGTCCGGTGTCTTAGAATTCTGTGTGGAGTATTGTAGAAATACTGATGTTTTTTTAAACCAACTTTTCAGCTCCCTACTAAGTAAAATCTAAGCAGGAAGAGTAACCACACATTATATTTTGCTTTTGTCTGTTGGTTTTCTTTATCCAACACATATCCATGCATACATGCACATATACATATGCATGTAATATAAAAAGGCAGTCATTTTCAGGCCTCATAAATACTATGTACTTAATAAAATGCTTATTGACTTGACACAACTTGACTTGAACACGTAGTTAACATGTAGATACAAATCCTGGGATCTCCACGTGGCAGACCCTGAAGGCCAAAGCTGACTGTCTTATCTTGTTGTTTAAAAAAAATGAATAATTTTATTTTAAAAATGTCACTGCAGGGCCCTTGCAATGTAAGGATAATTTACACATCTTTTTTTTTTTTAAAGAAAAGATTGGATTCAGGGAAAGAAATTCATGTCTAAGAAATACCCTAGCTTCTTAAACATGCATTGGCATTTATATCATTAACTTGTAGCCAGAGGTGGACATGATGTTTTGTGGCATCCAAACTGAAAGATGTCAGTAATATGTTACATGGTATGTTTTCTGTGGAGATTATTGTAGTAAAAAAAAACGCTGAGAAATCTTCTCCCATAGAAGAGAAATTGATTGCGGCAGCTAAGCGGCACAGTGAATAGGGTACTAGTCCTGGAGTCAGGAGGAACTGAGTTCAAATAAGGCCTCAGACACTTGACACACTAGCCATGTGACCTTGGGCAAGTCACTTAACCCCAACTGTCTTGCTTTCTCCCCTCAAAAAAAAAATAAGAGAAATTGATGAATAATAAGATAATTGCTTATTAAAGGTCTTGTTAACTATAGAATCTATGGATTAATTTCAAGTTATGTTGATCCACTTTCTCAGGCACTTAGTGTTTTCATCATTGATGCCTATTAAAGACAAGGGTTTCAAAGAGAAAGGCAGGTTTGAGAAGTGTGTCTTAGAATTCTATGTGGAATTTGTGAAAATATTTACCTTTTCTTTTAAAAAACCAGCACTTCATCTCCCAACTAAGAGAAACAACCCAAGCAGGGAGAGGAACTGCACCATACGTTTTGCTTTTGTTTGTTGATTCTCCTTTATCCACATGTGCCCATAGGTTTAAAAAAAAAAAAAAGAAGGTTGATGTTACTCTCTATCATATAATTTAGGCCTGAAAATGGCTGCCTTTGTATATTACATGCATATGTATGTGTGCATGTATGTATGTACATGTACATACTTCATGTATATGTTGTGTGCATGTGTATAATATTGTATATTATATATACACATAATATCATGTAGTATGTGTATACATTTTTTCCTACATTAGCCACCTAATTAGCATCCCGGCCTTAAGTCTCTTCCTACTCCAATCCATCCTCCACACAGATATTATAGTGATTTTCCTGAAGTACATACCTATTCCCCTACTCAGTAAGCCCCAGAGTCCTACTGACTTTAATTTGAATATTATTTCATCTTCATGTCATCAGTTTTAATCATATTTTGTTTAAGATGCATAACATAATTATTAGAATAGTAGTCCATATACAAAATTATAAATAATTAAATGTACATTTGTTGGAACTGTATTAAAAATATTTAGTGATAGGAATGTAATTTTTTTTTAAAATAACGCCAGTGGTTTGGAGTATAGAACATTGCTTCTCAATGCTGGCACTGATACTGGGAATATAATCTAAAACTTAGATGTAATTAGTCCTGTACCTACATTTTTTTTCTGATGCCCATATCATTCTGTGGACTCATTAGTAGTGTGACTGTGGTTAAGTCATTTCCCATCTTTGAGAAATGTACCTCAAATTCTTTGTCTGTAAGGGATAGGGAGATAGACTACATGGTCTTTCCAACTCTAGAATTCTGGAAATCCTATCAGTTATTAATACCTAGACTTGAATTATTTTTATCATATTATATAAGATAATATGATTAATAAATAATAATATTAATTAACAACTCATTTGTATTACACCTTAAAATATGTAAATCCTTTGTGGACATCAACTTACTTGATCCCCAAAGCAAATCATAAGGTATGTACTATTGTAATCCCCATGTTCTAGGTAAGGAAACTGAGGCTGATTGAGGTTAAATTACTTGCACTAGGGCTAGGGCAAGGATGGGGAACCGGTGACCTCCAGACTGCAGGTTCCCCAACTCTGCCCTAGGGTTACAAAGCTAATAAGGGTCCAAGATGGCATTTGAACAAGAGTCTTCCTAATTACATCAAAATTTACCTTCCTTTGGAGAAGAGAAGGAGAGGGTGAGGGAGAGGGAGAGGACGAACTGAGTTCCTCAACAAGCTGGGTCCCCATTCAGGGAGCTTAGTTTACTCACAGGTTGTGTTTGTCCTTTGTTTTTAAAGAGAACCATGGCATCAGGTAAATGATGACATGACTTGTAGTTGACTTTGATTTGAGTGAGAGAGGGCTGGAGGAGAGAAAACCAATTAATAATCAGCTTTACACACTTGGTTCTGATCTTGGAATGCTCCTATGTGCTGGTGTGCATACATATTTGCATATGCATATTTTTTACTGTCTTCCTGATGCTCTTTCTGGAATACTTGAGTTTTGTATCCAGCAAGGACTCCATCCTATTAATTCTGAGGCTGTCAAAAGGTTGCCTTCCAGAACGGTTCTCCCGAGTGGAAAAGTTATGAAATATATGTAGGAAAGAAGAGCCACTCCCCTGTACATACTTTTACATACCTGCAGGTAGCTCCTGTCCCGAGCACCTAGCATAGAGCCTGGGACATAGTGGGTACTTAAGAAATGTCCGTTGATTGATAGATTGATTTCTAGTACCCACTGCCTATCAAATTGTAGGGTGAAAATATGGTCAAATTGTAGAGTTCTGCCTTTTATTATTATTCTTATTATTCCGAATCTGAGTGGATTAATGGCAGAATGAATATTCTTCTGGGAGTAATCTAAGTGTGGTGTTTACATTTGACTTGGAATTGTTTGCATGGAGGAATTTCGAATACCAATATTTTAGTAGCCTAACACGTAGGGAGAGTGAGAGACACTGTGGGCACTTCTGTTTTCCTTTTAAAAAATAGTTTTCTTTACTTTTTATTGGAATCTTAATGAGACCATAATTACGACAGCAAAAGGGAAAAAAAATGTAGATGTTAAAGACTTGCTGTTACTGTGTGCATGGCAGGCCTGGGATAGACACACACACACACACACACATGTATATGTGTGTTTATACATAAACATATACACATATTTACACATATGGGTTCATATATACATATAGCTATATTATGTATATGATAAGTTGTATATTATATTGTATAATATAATCATATTATGTATATGATAAGTATATCATAATATCATAATATATAGCTATATTATGTGTGTATGTCCACACACATGCATATAAATGTGTGTAAACAAATGTCTGCATATGTGTGTATTGTGTGCATATATGTGCATATGCATGCACACATATACACATCTGGGTACATATGCATATTTTGTTGTATGTATGAGCACATGTGTATATTGTATATCTACACAGTTTTCTCTACACATGTATTATGCATTCACATTGTGTGTTACATGTAACAATGCATATGTATACTCTCAGTGCACATTTGTACGTGGTGTGTATTGCATATATGTGTGTAAATGTACGTATATGCACAATGCATATATACATACACGTGTGTGTGTGTGCGTGTGTGTGTGTGTGTGTGTTCCCAAAGTGGTGTGAGAATGGGGAGGAAGAGAGAATTGATTTGATTTAAAGTGAGAGGAGCTGAGCCTATCATCAGCTCTGAACTAGTGGCATATTTCAGCCACACAGGGAGTTTCTGAATTAGGCAGAGGAGAAGGAACTTAGCAGTCAACATAGTAACTTAATGACAGATAGGAGAGAGAAAGAGCAGATTGCAGATATTTCAGGATGTAAGTCCTGAGACTAGAGTCTGAACATTGGCGGTTGGGCTCCAATGACTATATATCTGATCATAAGGAAACAACTCTGTAGGGGAGGCTAGATGGACAGACTCTTCTCATACCTTTGAGGGCTAATCCCCTTTTCCTCTTCCCTGATGCCCATAGTAGGCAGGGGCTTTTTATATGATTCTCTCTATGAAAACAAATTATCCTTATTTCCTGCTTCTGTCTTCTGTAGATGATAACTTATCATAATTACTTTGATTTTCAAGTCCATTCATGATTTGTGTGTGGAAGAAGTGCTAAGGAGAGTGCTAGTGACCAGCTGGGTTGTCATTGTTCAGTCATTTCAGTTATATCCAATTCTTTGTGACCCCATGTGGGGTTTTCTTAGCAAAGATGCTGGAGTGGTTTGTCATGTCCTTCTCTGGCTCATTTTCCAGATGAGGGAACTGAGGCAAGTAGCATTAAATAAATGTCTGAGGTCAGATTTGAACTTGGGTCTTCCCACTTCCAGGTCTGGCACTTTATCCACTATACCACCTAGCTGCCCTAATTGAGTACACAATGTTAAGCAAACCTTTGTCCAAAATGTTCAGTTCTCCCCTATTTGGGGTTCCGGACAAAACAGAGAGTGTCAATGATTCCTTTTATCATTGAAATTAACAGCTGAAAATCTCTAAAATATAAGAGACAGATGAACCCTGTGATGTGGGACCATTCAGCCTCAATGGAGTCATTTGTAAACTAGATTCAGGCTTGTTAGAAGCATAGATGCCTCTGAGAGCCTCCAGCCTCTGGAGTGACATTTAAGCGAAGATAAGGTCACACCTCCTGGGATGCCCAATGAGAGCAGAAAGATACAGCTTATAAAGGATCCATCCTGTCACCACCTGTAGGTTGAAAGGAAGCCAGAAGGGCATGTATGTCTTCTTTTTCTTCTCTCTAAACCTCCAAACCTTCCCAATGGTAATATTTGTTGATTAAAAAGACAGATAGAGATATAGATACAGGGACATGGACATATATGCAGACATGAAGGTAGAGATATTGAGAGCAATGATAGAAATACATTGTAGCCCTGACAAAAAAGCAACCAAGCCACTACTCCTTTCACCATTCTCCTCCAACCACTGATGGCATCTCTGATGAAACTTTAGAATTTTTTAAACTCAAAGGGCTGCTCCTAGATATATTTACCCCAAAGTTGCTTCTGGATAATTAATTCAAACTATGAAAAACAGAAGACAGGCAGACTATCTCAGGCATAAGCTTGACCAGTTTAGGACATGTGCTTGAGACAATCCTGGGTCCAAGTGAGAGGTCAGGAAACTTCTTTCCCTATACCTTGCTGTCCATAGTCAAGGCAGAGAGAGAGAGAGTGAAGCCTTCCTTCTTGCAAGAGATGAAGAGACAGTGACATTCATAGAGGGAGAGAGACAAAGTGACAAAGAGATAAACACAGAGAAATGGGCTCTTCTTATAAGCATACTTATTTCATAGGATCTGTGTTTAGTCCTATGTCATTTAACATTTTCATTAATGACTTGGATAGAGGGAGAGATAGCATGCTTCTCAAATTTGTAGAAAATTTTACAAGCTCACAGGATAGCAAACAGTGTGTGATACAGAATTCAAAAGTCTTAAACTAGAGTACTGATCTGAATTTAATAGAATGAATCAAATACAAATTATCATAAAGTCTTACCCCAAAACAATCAACTTGATAGCTAGAGTAGCATCTGAGGATTAACGGTTAGACAGAAGTTTGCATAAAAGAGATCTGGAGAGCTCAGTGTTATAAGTTCAATATGAATCAGCAGTGTGACACAGCATCCAAAAATGCTAATTATATCTTATACTACACTAAGAGAGGAACAGATTCTAGAAATAAGGAGTCCATAGTCCCACTGTACTTTCCTTGAGCAGGCGAAGTGTGGAGCAATGTGTTTAATTTTGGGCACAACAGTTGAGGAGGGTTTTTGATAGAGTGGAGTACATTCAAAAGAGGGAAGCTGGGATGATGAAAGACTCTGCAATCCAACAAGCAGAATGGACTGCCTCAGGAAGTAGTATCTTCTCTCTCATCAGAGATCTCCAAGTAGAAGAACTACTTCTTGGTTATGTTATAATGAGGATTCCTTTCCAGGTAAGGATTGCACTAGATGGTCACCAAAGTCCCTTCCATATCTAAAGCCTATGATTCTATGAGATCTTTCTAGATTCTGAAGATGTTAGTTATCCCTCTGTCATCCTAATTATTTACAAAAGTACTGAAGAGTATGGGGTGGCCAGGTGGTACAGTGAATACAGTTCCAGGACTGGAATCAGGAAGAATGATCTTCCTGAATTCAAATCTGGTCTAAGGCACTTATTAGCTATGTGATCCTGGACAAGTCATTTAACCCTGTTTGCCTCAGTTTCCTCATCTATAAAATGAGCTGGAGAGGGAAATGGCAAACCACTCCAGCATCTCTGCCAAGAAAACCCCAAGTAGAGTCACTACGAGTCAGACATGACTGAAAATGACTGCACGACAAAAGCTGAAGAGTACAAGATCTAAGAAGCTTCCTTAGATTCACAGAATTGACTTTCAGATTATATAATTCACTTTCCTTTTTTGTTTCAATTAGACCATATCAGAGGTATCTTTACTTTTCTGGATTCTATAAACATGAACACAATTAATTTTAAGTTCCCAGAATGCTATTCCTAGTTGTCACCCAGGGAAATAATTCTGAGAATGGGGTAAGAGGATGATTATCATGTAGAATTTTGCACTTTAAAGAGTAATGGATTTGGCCAGTCAGGAGCCCCAGGTCTGAGAATGTACTCTGCATTTACTGGTCTCATGACCTTATATCAAATTGCTTCATCTCTATCTCAGAACCCTTAACAATATAATATCATCCCATGGGATTATTGTGAGAAGAGTGGCTAAATTAAAAGCAGAAGCAGAAGAATAATTTATGCATTGACTGTAATAATGGAAAGGAAAACAACATTGAAAGAAACTAAGATGATTATAGTAACCGATTTAGACTTCAGATTTTTGATGATGAAGCATGTCTCAAGGCCTCTCAGAAGATTGGTAGAAGATTGCAGGTGTGAATAAAGTATATGCACTGGCAGATTTGGTCAATATGTTGGTTTGTTTTGTTTAAGTATGCTAATTTCTTAGAAGGAAGAGTGAGTACCTTGGTGGGCCTGGTCATTGGAAAGTGAAAGCAAAAGAAAGCATTAATCAAAAATGTATTCTTTCTAAATCATTAAATAAATGAACCATTAATAAATGGTGGCTGAATTGAATGCTAATCAAAACTGACCCCAAATGAAAAGGCAAAGAAATAAATAAATAACCCCTCCTAACCTCTTAGTGAGTTTATCCCGTGCCCCTTCCAGATAAGAGCTCCTGAAACCAAATTTTCTAAAGAAAGCATTAATGCAGGAGATTTCAGGCACAGCTGCAGATCAGTGAGGAGAAGGGATAGGGAGATTATTTGGGAGAAGGGGGTTTTCAACACCCTTCATATCACACCTGAAAGGCAATTGCTTACTCTGCCTGCTGCTGATGGTCCAAATGATAATCAGTACTGATGCCTGGGCTTTTGATTCCCCCCTCCCACCAAGTGTTCACAGCCTTTGCTTTTTTATATGAAATTTATGCACTGAGTGGTTTGATTTATATGGCTACATTATGTGTAAAACACATGTGAGAAGGGGCCTTGTCCAGGTTGGTGTTACCAAACTTCACTTAAGAATTTATCTGGGTGTCTCTGCCTTGGTGTCAGATTTCAGGAACACAGAAATTCATATACAAAAAGGTATATTGTCAACACTTTTTAAAAAAATTATACTTTTCATCTTTCCACTAAATCCACATTCTTGGCTATAAGGCCAGAGGTAGGAACGGAAACAGAAAGTACTTGAGTGAGTAGAAAGTGCAATGGATTTTTCCAATGGTCTTTCCTCAGTCCTCACCCTTTTTTGACATATGACACATTATCTCTGGACTCCAGGCATTTTCTCTGGCTATTCCTCAAGCCACTTAGCTTCTCTAGTTATCTTAAAGTCTCAGCTAATGTCTCCCCTTTTGCAAGAAGCCTTTCATTTCCTTTTCCCTACTTAGTATTAATGCCTTCAGTGTGATGATTATCTCTAATTTATTTTGTGTTTTGCTTGTTCATACATAGTTGTGTGCATGTTGCTTCTCCCATTAAACTGTGAGCTCCTTGAGATCACGGGCCTTTGTTTTCTTCTTTGCATTCCCAGCATGTAGCACAGTGTCTGATGTATATTAGGCACTTAATAAGTTCTTATTGATTTGACTTGACCTCTCTGAAACATTTGACAATGGATTCTGGGTCCTTTCTCTGCAGGTCTGATTGCTCCTTATCAAGTCTATTTTGATGAATTATCATTTCTATTTTGCCCCATGCTGAGTTCCCCGCCCAAGGCTCTTTCCTGAGTCCTCTCTTCTCTCTCCGCACTCTCAATAACTTCATCAAAACTCAGGAGTTCAATTATTATCTCTATGCAAGTGATTCCATGATATAGATATATATATGTATACATATATATGTATGTATGTGTGTATACATGCATTAGCATGCACACACCACACACACACATATCCAGTCTTATGTCACCAACTGTCTATTGGACATGTTGAACTGAATATCCTTGAAGCATCTCAAAAGCAACAGGTCTAAAATAAAGGTCAGTATCTTTCAATACCAAACTCACTCTTCATCTGAACTCCTGTGTTTTGGTCAAGAACATTGCCATCCTTCCAGTTGCCCAGGTTCATAACACAGAGTCAACCTCACCTCTTCACATGTCCTCACTCTTCATATGCATCAGTTGACAAGTCTTATTGATTCTACCTCCACAGTATTTTAACCTATGTGCATATTGTTTTCCTGGTTCTGGTTATAGGATTTAAACTTTTAATACCGAAAAGGATGATAGTGATGATGTTGATGTTGATGATGATTAGAAAATTTAATAAAAATATCAAATTCTGTTCAGATTGGTAAGCTTGTTTGAATTGATTCCTATGTAACTTGAACTAATTCAGTTCATTGCATAAATATTCAAAGATTGAGGAGGGATTCCCCTGAACATTTCTAGAGAACTTTCATCCTATTTGGTTGGCTTTACTCTTAAGCCACTGTATTCCCCAGTATTTTAAACTTCTTCTGTGTTGCTCTATTTGAAGCCTTTAGGAAATCATAAAAGATAAAAATCCTAATCCTCTCCTTCTGTCTCATTGTACCATAAAGGGAGAGGGAACACCTATTGTCTCTAATATGAGACATATGTGCTCCAATCTCTTTGCTGTCATACCCCACCCCCACATTACAACTGAATAGTCCTCTCCTGCCTCATGGGAATATTAACTGAAATTAGAGAAAAAGACAACTCCCGAGGAGTTAATAATTGCCTCTTTTCCCAAATCAAAAAAAAAAAAACATCTCATAAAATGATATGTATCTTTGGTATGGTATCTATTTCAGCCTCAATTCAGAATTGGAAAGATGTGTAAAATGATACATATGCACAGACTTAGTTATTGTGTTACAATTAATATAAGAGAAATATCTTATAAATTAACTGATAGTTATAGCAATTAGGGAAAAAGGAGCAGAATGTTCAGGATAAGGCTGTTTCCTTTTTATATGTTACTAATTGCAGACTGGTTTTTACTTGCGCTCCCTTTCCAACAGTTTTGAGTCAGTATATTTTATAGTAGTACTAGTTGTTGTTATTTTAATAGATAAGGATCCTTCCCCCTTTCTCTGATTATTTCTAATATGTAATTTGAGTGGGTTCATAAGATTATATGTGTCTTTTCCTCATTAAGGAAGCCTGCTTCTTATGGGAGAGAATAAAATTATAGTAAAGTACTGGACATCACTGTCAAAATTAAATCAAACAGGCTTTTCCCTAATTCTTGTTCACTTTCTTTTGGTTTGATCAAAATAAGTCACAGAATGGGAGGGGGGAAGTGATGAGCACCATATTCTACCCACCCCACCCTTGCCAAACATGACCTTGCAAATATGAGAAAAAAGAACTCGTGACATTTTCATAGATTTGCCAAAAGTGACTTTCCTATTACCTGTGACATCATCGGTCTACCACTATAAACGGGCAACTCACCTGTGTTTTACAGTCTTAGAGGGCTGTGAGAGACTAAAAGTCACAGTCATATAGCTAATATGAGTCAGAGACAGGACTTGAGCCCTGGCCTTCCTCTAAGGAACTACACTGCTTATAATCAGAGATAAATGAAACATCCAACTTAGTGCTCTATCTTGAAATTTCATCACAAACCCTACATTCAAGCAATACATTCAAGCAATATAATCATGGGCCAGACTCTTCTCCTCACAGTGCCATAGGCAACACATACAAACACAAATACACACATATGTATGCATAATTATGTATTCATGTGTGTATGTTTATGTACATGCACATATTCATTGTTATACTTCCCCCTTATTCATAATTCTCTTTTTTCCCCACCCTTCATCATTCCCATTCATCCAAGATTCCAGAATAGCAGAAACATACACAAGTCTGGATGACAAAATGAAAACAATGCACCTGTTTTTCATATGTTTTGTTTTCTTCATTCTGAGGAAGATATAAAAATATTATCACAATTCAGGATGCTGATTCTGGATTAAGCACAAAATGTCTCATTGAGAAAGCTCCAACCTTGTCTTCAAACACACATCTATACACACACTAAACTCTTAATCTCTCTTGACTTTCAAGAAAAGGAAAAAAAACCCAGATGTTCCATTTCCCTTTTCCCCTCATAATATAAAGAGAAGAAAAACAATTTTGTGATTGATAACCCATACTAAATCAGACAGCTACTCCTCACTATTGTTTAATGCACACAAAATCATATCTTGGTCCTTCTGTCTTACAGTCTTACATGAAGGCATGATGCTGGCTTAAGGAGCAACTGAAGTTAGTATGTGGAAGAATGTCAATTGCCTCCATTCGTCACCCACTAATTTTCAGAAACCATATAAATTACTCTGCATACATAGATCAGCTGTGTATACCGAATGACACAATAATTTTCTGATATGGGTGATGAAATTATTATTTTGGAATTATACTCTCTTTGGTACAGGGTTTTATATTGGTACTAATTGCTAACTAACTCCTAGTACCTACATCCCTTCTGTACTCCCAAACATTTGCAGAATTTATTTGTAGCCCACTGACTTCTTTCTATGTATAGTTAACATTTGCAGGCCCTAGAAATGCCCATACCTGGCACCTAGTATAAAACAAAGAAGAGAACAAATAGCCTCTGTTTGCTTCCTCTAAACTCCACCTTAACATCTGAATTTAACCTGTTCTTTAGTACTGTTCTCATGTTCATTATCTCTTCCTTCTGTCTGGATGACAACTTCCTGCCCTTCTATCCTTTAACTTATTTCCATGGCATAGAACTATTGCTGGCTTAGATATTCAGTAAATCTCCTGCTTGCTGTAATCCTACTTTTGACCCCCTTTAACCCTAATTCATCTGCTCCATTGCCCTGATATTACACCTTATTGGAATCAGATAATTTCTTCTTGCACTTCAGCCGTCTTTTGTTCTTTCTTTTAAAGTGCACGACCTCCCAAGCACACACAGATGCAAAATGGTGGCATTGCATTAGATATATGTGTATATATGAGTTATTACATTAGAAATATGTGTTTGTGTGTGTATATATATATATACATATATACATACATACACATGCATACATATACACACAGAGACACACACATATCCCAAAACTACCATACTTGGCAACCCAATTCACTTTGTGCCAATTTTTATTTTTTTGAGATTCCTATCTCTAGATTCTATCTGCAGCCTTGCAAATTTCATCATTTCAGGTACTACTTCTTATTATAGAGACTGCTGCCAACTTCCAAATCACCACCTAGCAGCAAATTTAACTAATCAATTTTTTACAGACATAAACACTTGGAAACAAAAAAAAAATCAGCACTTAAGTCAAGTTCTTATTTCTGGGAGCTTCATGAATATTTATACAAAGCTTACTGCCTATAGGCATGTTATTTAACTACTTATTGGGTCATATAACAAAAAGGCAACGATGATAAGTTCTTAACAATTATTAATATTGAAGGCCATAATATCACAATCCTCTGACCTAGTCTGCAATGTTGTATGAACTTTTAGAGAATCTCTATGGCAGCTCTGTAATACAGTGGGGAAAATACAGGATTTGGAGTCATAAGATCTAGATTTTAACCACAAGTCTTCCACTTAATTCCTGACTGATGTTGGGAGAGTCACTTAATCAGTTTTTCCAAATATAAAATAACTTCTAAAGGACCTCCCAGGACTAAGTCTATTTTCTGACAGTTTGTTTTCCTTCATACCTCCCCATTCTTAAGGTGCATCATATCTAAGAGCTCCCGGTTATCTGGGGGAAACAATTGGTCCACCACCAAGTAGATGCAAAGTATAGTCAAGGCAATTTGGTGGTGGTGTGGTGAAAGAGTTACAATTGGGGGCAATAAATGAATTTTTTTGTAAAAGGTCAAGAAGAATGGCTGAAGTTCAGCCTCACAAGACAACTGGTAGTGCTGCTATTTATTTTCTTCCATAGGTCCCTAAACCAAATGATTAACCATGTCCCAGCTACAGTTGCCCCCATTAGACCACCACAGTAGCCTATTATAAGCCACTATGGAGAATATAACATCTTAGTGTCATTTCTGTAGGCAAAAACGTATGTTCTTATATAATGAATGTGAGAATTGATTTACATTTCCATAAACTAGTCTCTGAAGTACAGCAATCTATTAGAAATATTCATTAGCCCAGAAGGGTGCCATAAACAATAAAGTTGAACTAACCCTGCCAGGTGGTTAAAAAAAAAAAAGCTGAACACATATGAGACAATACATTTGGCCAAGTCCACATCCATTTTCATTTTGAGAGCATTTAGAGGTTCAAGTTCCATTTATGCTTGGCCAAATGTTATTTCCTGATTTGGGGATGGGGGAATGGGAGAGCAAAAGGCATATGGGACATATTCATAGGGTACTCTGAGTATCAAATAGCTACTCATAAAGCCAGATTTTGGCAAGCTAAATAAAAATTAATCAGAAATACAGATTGTATTTGCCATCTCATACAAAATTTTGTAATTTAAGGAGAATGTTTCAAAAATTAGTATTTTGGCAGTTCCAAGACTATAATCAAACAGTTCACAAGTGCTACATGTGATAATTGCTGTTACTATCATCATCAGAATTGTTTTTTAATTTCCACATGTGAAATTTTGAGATATAGGTTAATTAACATATAAGCGATTGTTATGGGAATCTGAAGATCTTCCCTGCCCCCAGGCCCTTTGCTAAAGTGGCTACGTGACTCTGAGAACCTTCCCAGATTTGAAAGTATACTCTGTTCCCTAATAGGCTGAATGTGCTCACGTGGAGGCTGTGGCACTAGGCTTGTTTTTCAGGAATGCCCATGCCTTGTAGCTTTGTGATTGGGCAGTGGGTCCAG
>CM053586.1:206088444-206105746 GCA_028646515.1 Pseudochirops corinnae
GGGCATTCCTGGAAAACAAGCCTGGCACCACAGGCTCTACGTGACCACATTCAGCCTATTAGGGAACAGAGTATACTTTCAAATATCCAAGGGTCCTCAGAGTCACGTAGCCACTTTAGCAAAGGGCTTAGGGGCAGGGAAGATCTTCAGATTCCCATAACACTTCCCTAGTGAAATATCTCTTTCCATTTCTCTTGCTTTCTGGTTATCTTCATGAGCAATTCCAGACTGGATGAAAAACATTCTGATTCTTTTGACTTCCCTTATCATTGTTCCTTCTAGAATAATTTGCTGATATTTGCTCAGTTTTGTGGGATGACTAGTTAGAGAAATGATTTGGGGAGATCCAGAGTTTCCCCGTCTTTCTGAACTCTTGATTTAAAAAAAAATAGTTCAGTCTCTTGAAGTACGATGCTGATAATGACATTTGACTAAATTTCTCCTTCAAGACCTGACATGTCATTGTGTTCTGCTCTGGCTTGGGTGGGGCATAAATTCTTTTAATAGATAGCCCAAGACTGGGGGTGGTCTGGGTATATAGTCTGTCTTCCAAGGGTAACATGATGTCACTCTCAGCCCCTCGTTGAACACCTACTCTTTGAAGGGTATATAAAACAGTGAGCCCACTGCCAAGATTGTCTTTGGTCTAAGAAAAGCACCCAAAGGACCATCCTTTTATTAATAAGTGTGCTAAACTTACTAATAAAATGATTAAATTACTCAAAAATTATGTTTTAGATCTTTTAAATCACCACACTAGGCTTCTTCTCTACAACCTTTCACGTTGCCATCTTATAAATGGAAGTTTTCAATAGTAGAGTATTTGATATTCATATAGAAAATTATTTTCTATTTAAAATATGCCTTCTGGGAAATAATGACAGGAACAATTGATATAAAATGTGGTATCTTCGAGGGAGACACATTTAGTCTGTTATGGTTTTGCCTAGCACTAAATCCATTATTCTAAATCCTAAAGAGAAGCAAATATGACTTCTAAGTCAATGAGGGAATCATACCAAAACATCATATTAATCATTTGACATACATAAATGATATCAAGTTATATGACTCCACTGAGAAGCACTTTAAACAGTTACATCATCTCATGGAAACATTCTCCAATATCAAAAGACTGTTTGGACTCAATAACTTCTAAATTCTTAATATCCATCAAGAAAGACAAAAGACTTTGAGTTTGATTCCAGACATCAAATTGAACCAACAGATGAAGGCAACACTTATAAATACTTTAATATTGTCTAGTCAAGAAACAGACATAAAGATGGAGATGGTCCTGTTCTTGGGCCTCCTTAGGAGAAAGCTGAGACTAAACATGCTAAGGACACTGACTTGATTCCTGAAGCCAAGGCCTAGTAGAAAGAACAATTTTAGAAAAATTAACACCTACACAATATTGTTCTTTTTATGCCTTTGACATGGTTAAAGATAAAACGGCATATTAGTAGGTTACCAACCAACAACCTATATAATGTTAGTAAAACACTGGGCTCCTCCCTCTCTTCACTTCTTATCAAGAAGAAGGGAGAGGACTGATAAATATTCTCAAGGCTTGTTTTCTTTCACTGTCATCATTGCAAAATCCCTTGACATCATCTTCTATTTTGTCCTATTTTTGTCACAGAGATGGTCCTTCTCACCAGAGTCAACCTCTTTTACGAGTGAACTTGGTCCAACCCATCTCCTCCCATCTTCTCCAGCAGACTGCACTCATCTACCCTGTCTGTCTCTTCTAGCAAATCCTCAAACTCTCAACTGGTTTCTTCTCACTTCTTCCAAATATGCCCAATTCTTCTATAACATTTAAAAACCTTGACTAGACCCAACTTCCCTTCAAACTATCATCCTATATTTTTACTCTCCTTTTCAGCCAAGTTCCTTGAAAAAAATATTTTCTGTACTTGCTAATCCCACGTCCTTTCCAGTCACCTATTCTTTAACCTTGTATCCCACTTCACTTGTTGTCATGATCTTTCAGGGTTTCATTTATTATCTCTATGCTAATGATTTTTAAATCTCCCTATTCTAACCTACCTTCTTTACCAACCTCCAGACTCATATCTCTAATTGCCTATTACTAATATCAAACTAGATGTCTCGTAAACATCTTAAACTCGGCATGTCCAAAATTGAACTCATTATCTTCCCATCTAAGCCTGAACGTCCTTATCATTGTCAAGGCTACCACCATCCCTCCAGTCCCTCAGGTTCCCCACCTAGGTGTGATCCCTAGTTCTTCCCCTATTTCCAGACTGTTAACAAAGTTGGTAGATTTTACCTTCATAAAAATCTGTTATTTACACCCTCTTATCTCCTCTGACATTACAACCACCCTGGTGCAGGCCCTCATCACTTCATGCCTGTATTATTGCAATAGCCTGCTGTTTAGTCTCCCAGCCTCAGGTCTTTCCCTTTACAATCCAACCTATACTCAGATATCAAATTAATGTTCCTAAAGTAAATATCTTACCATGTCACCCTCTTATTCAAAAAATTCCAGAGACTTCCTATAATTTTCAAGAGCAATACTAAATCCTCCATTTGGCATTCAAACCCCCTCACCACCTGATTCCTTTTTATCTTTGCATGCTTCTTGAATCTTACTCCTTACCAAGTATTCTTAATCCAGGGACACTGGCCTCCTTGCCATTCTGTGAACATGACACACCTTCTCAGACTTCCCTGATTTCCTTCAAGTTTCAGCTAAAATGCACTCTTCTTCTAGAAGCCTATTCTGATTCTTCTAAAGTTAGTACTTTAACTCTAATATACATATATGTGTGTATACACACACACACATATACACACACATATACATATTTGTGTGCATATATGTACACACATATGTGTGCATATAGATAACGATATATACATACATGCATACACACACACATACAGAGCCTACTTGAACATAGTTGTTTGCATGTTGTCTACCCAATTAGACTATTGAGAGTAGGGATGGGGATGATCTTTGTTTTTTCTTTGTATTCCCAACATTAAGTGCAGTATCTAATATATGCTTGTTGATTGATTGAGTTTCTCTCCAAAGTTACCAATGATTTCTTAGTTAACAAATGTGATGGTTTTTCCTCAGTTCTAATTGTTCTTGACTTTTATATTGCAATTAATGCTGTTGTTACCCTTTTCTAAAAACTGTACCCTCTCTAGGCTTTCAGGGTTCATTCCTACCTGCCTGACCTCTACATAGTCTTCATTCCTAACTTAGTCATATCACTGTTTAACCATGGCTATTGCCCCCAGTTCTGTTTTGAGACCTCTTCTCCCTCTCTACTATCTCTATTGGTAACCTCAAAAGCTTCCATGTGTTCTCTCTCTCTCTCTGTATATATTTATGTATGTTTATATATACACACGCATATATATGACTCCTATATGTGTATGTGTTTGTGTGTGTGTGTGTGTGTGTGTGTGTGTATGATTCCTACATCCATATGTTCAGCTCCAATATCTCCCTGAACTTTAGGTTCAGATAACCAATTGCTTATCCTATATTTCAAACTGAATATCTTAGAGACATCTTAAACTCATAATATATAAAACTGAATTCATTATGTTTCCTTTAACCTTACCCTCTTCCAAACTTCAATATACCTTTTTAAGGCATTATAAATCTTCTATTGTTTCAGTTCCCTAAATTTAGCAATATCTTTGAGTCCTCACTCTCCCTCCCTTCAGGTAAATGTTTAACATCCATCTCTCCATGGAAAAAATTACATGCTTTTAAGTTAATCTGCATTATTATTCTCTCTATCAACTTTCTTAAGTCTAGACAATCAACAAAATAATAAATCAAACCCCACCTTTTTATATTTGAAGATTTCCAAGATATAAATTCTCACACTGAAAATTTAACAACCAGATCTAGTGCTGGCGCCAGCACATCCTTGCACATACACATAACCAATCAGTTGGAAATCTTTACTGTTTCTACTTCAGCACCTCTCATATCCAACACCTCTTTTCTGCTTATACAACTTTTGCCCTCATCAGTTCTCTCCTTGATTATTGCAACAGACTCCTCAACAGTTTTGCTGTCTCAAGTGTCTCTAAACTCCAACCTAACCTACCTGCTTCTGCCAAGTTAATTTTTCTTAAGCAAATAACTAACCTTGTGATTCCTCTATACAACCAACCCTGCTGGCTTTCTATTACCTCTAGGATAAAATATTGATTGCTTTATTTAGTTTTTAAAACTTTACACAACTTGGCCCAATTTCTCTTTCCAGAATCATTCTTCCTCCTAAATTCTATGATCAAGACAAATTGTCATTCTTTCTGTTCTTTGTAGACAACATTCTATCCCTTGTTTCTATACTTTTTCACTCCCTGTTCCCCTTTCCTTAAATGAACTTCATTTTAACTCCATCTCAAAGAGTCTCTCCATTGCTTTAAGAGTCAGCTCAGGCGCCATTTTCTCCATTAAGCTTGCCCTCGTCCCCGTATTGTAGTTTACACTCTCCCAAACTACCTTGTTTTTTACTACTTTGTTTGTATGTGGATGTATGTGCATGTTCTTATCACATTTTATATATATGGAATATGCAATTTCACGTGTAATACAATTTTATGCACTTATAGTACCATTATAGGTACACACACATATACATATTATATACAATTCTATATGTGCTATAATTTTATATGGCGAGATACCCCACTAGAATTTAAGCTTCTTTTGAGTAGAGATTTTTAAAAAAAAAATTATAATTGTATCCCCAGTAGATCTGATAACCTGTCTGTTACTACTAAATTTGTCCAAAAGTAACCAAGAATGAATTATCTCAAAATGTAGCCTCTGAAATGCCTGAGATACAAGAGTTTAATCCAATGGTGTTCCAAAGGTGACAGCACATGAACTCAAACTAACTATATTTTCAATAAGTAAGTGCTGAACAAATGACGGAGTCATGTAGATTTATTTATACAAATGGACTGGTTGATGATAACAATTCAGCATCAGGTAATTTGTCCCTAGAAATTACAGAAAGTTAGGACAGCTTGGTGGCACAGTTGATAGAATGCCAACCTGGTATCCGGAAGACCTGAACTTAAATTCAGTATAAGACACTTATTAGTTATGTGACCCTGGGCAAGTCACTTGACATTGATTGCCTCTGAAAGAAGAAATTCCAGAAAGGTTATTCATAGGAAATTTGGGTTTATTGAGAGAGGCAGATTATGCAAGTGAATAATGAAAAACTATGTAACATATCTTTTCAGGCTACAAAAATGTATTAGCCATTATAAATGAAGTACATGATCAGGTAGCTAGAGTTAAACACTCGAATATTGCTATCCTTTATAAACTAACAGATGACAAATTCTATTATAAATGAAAGGACAGGGACTGTAAAGGTCAGGAATGTGTACATTTTTATTGGCATAGAGAATTCCCAGATGGGGAAATTCTATCTACCATTGCAGGTTGGCACACTCTCTGAAATTATAGTCTTATTAAAGAGTTACCTAAGAAAGCACACTAGAGGACAAATGACCTGCCTAGGGTATCCCAGCTAGTATATGTAGTAGGCAGGACTTAGATCAAGGTTTAACTTTGAGGTCAGCTCTCTACCTATTATACCACAGAGTCTCTCTTACAAATGCAAAACCCAAAATGTACTTGAGTATTAAATAGATTTTTGTTGTTCCTTTTGTTGTTGAGTCGATTTAGGTTGTGTCTGATTGTTTATGACCCATTTGAAGTTTTCCTGGCAAAGATACTGGAGTGTTTTTGACTCTTTGGAACCCATTTGGGATTTTCTTGGCAAGGATACTGGAGTGTTATTTGCCATTTGATTCTCCAGCTCATTTTACAGATGAGGAAGCTGAGGCAAACTGGGGTAACTGACTTGCCCAGTTCATACAATTAATAAGTGTCTGAGGCCATATTTGAACTTACAAAGAGGTCTTCCTTACTCCAGACCCAGCATTCTATCCACTGCACTACTTAACAGGATCCTCATTACAGACAGAACTATTCCCCACAATCATCCTGATCCGTAACAAATTAGTGATGTTTTGAGTAGATGTCGTCAAACTGAATGCTCTTAATCTCCAAATTACATGGAATGAAAAGTTTTCATAATATATAGGTCTAATGGAAGAAATCAATATTGTTTAGGAACAGGATGAGATACATTTTACACCTATCATACTATTTCCTATTGGCGCTTTCCCAAAATGCTTATGATGAAACTAAAGAAGATGAACTTACAGACCAATACTCTCATTCAATTACAAAAATAACAAATAACCATTTTATATGCCTGGCAATAGGCCACAAAATGTTAAACTAAAAGAACAATAGCAGCATATCAATTTAAACTCAGACTATTTCTAAACTGTGGTCCATTAAAAGAGATGAGGAGTATAAGGTAACATCAACAGTAAAAATAACAGCACACATTTATATAAAGCCTTCAGACATGCAAATCACTGCATACATTATTCCACATTAAGCCCTGTTATCCTCACTACAATAGCCTTGTGAGGCTGATGTTATCCCAGTTTTAAAGAAGACCCTGGTTTAAAAAGATTGGAAGACTTAGCCAGGATCACACAGAAAAGGGGTCTGCAGATATATTCCATGATTAGAATTTTGTACCCACATTCTAGCCACAGGATCCTAAAGTTTTATTTCATTGTTCTGTCTCACAAAATTAAGGTTCAATCCTAATATTTTTATTTTTTTTTTCCTGCCAATTCCCTGAATATGAGTTTATCCCTCCTGCCTCTTGTAATGGTAAGGGAATTTGAAGATCTTCCCTGCCCCTTGAAAGGCTTAAGTGAATTTGAGGACCTTCCCTGATTTGAAAATATGCTCTTCCTCCTAATAGGCTGAATGTGGTCACATGGAGCCTGTGGTGGGAGGCTTGTTTTTCAGGAATGTCCACACCTTGTTACTTTGTGAGTGGGTCACAAGGGTTATGATATTCTCTGACCATGGAGAAGGCTATAAATACCCTGATGTGAGGTTTAGCTTTGGGATTCACTCATGGGAAGAGTTGTGTGATTCGGCCAGATGAGACTCTGGCCAGGTGTTGAGCCCTCTGGCTTTGAAAGCCTAGATGTTGGTGTTTCTCTCTCTGGTAACTAACTAGGTATGGATGTAATGGTCAGACAGTTGGAAGTCCTGTCTGTTGGTCTGTTTCTCTGTATTTTTTGTCTGCTTGTAACTTCTATTTGTATTTTCTCTGAAGTTCAGGGTGCTAACTTTTCCCCCTGAGCTAGGTAAATGATATATGTTTGATTAAAGTAAGATGGTTAACCCCTTTTTGAGTTGCTTTCCTTGAGAAAAGTAGATCAAAGAACTTGTGCTAGCAGCCACCCTGGGTCTTCTAGGGTGCTTGCTGCTACAAGTCCTGACTCATGCTACTTCCCCTAGAGGCAGCTAAATAATACAATAGACAGAATGTTAGACCTGGAATTTAAATCTGACGTCAGACACTTAGTAGATAGCTGTGTGACCCTGGATGAGTCACTTAACTCTGTGTGTCACAGTTTCCTCATCTGAAAAATGGGAATAAAAATAATACCCACCCGCCAGGATTGCTGAGAGACAATGTTTGCAAAGCACTTTATGAATTTTAAAATATTATTATTGTTGCCATTATCATCACCAGAATTATCATTATCACAGTTATCATCATCACCTTCATCATCATGATCTATTCCTGGACCCAGATGGCTCTGGAGGAAAGAGTGAGACTGATGACTTTGTACAGCCCTCCCTCACTTTAATCCAATTCACTTTCAAGTCATGGCATCACCTTTCTGATGTCATGGTGCTCCTCAAGAATGAAGGACAAGTTAGCAACCTGTGAGTAGTCTAGCAGCCTCAATGGGGACCAACTGGCCAGTTCCAGTTGGGCAATGCAGCTTCTTCCTTCCTTCCTTACTCCTTCCTTCCTTCTTTCTTTCCTTGCTTCCTACTTCTTTTCTTTCCCTCCCTCCCCTCCTCCTTCCTTTAGCACAGTCCACATAGTATGTTACCTCCAGATTCTCTGCCCAAAGGAATGTAAATATTGATGACTGAAAACTAATGAGATATCTTGAGGTTTTCAGATTACATTTCTTTCTTAAAGACCAAGACTTAAACCCAGTTCATTCTGGTCATTGATTGTCCAAGTCACAGTTTGTGCCCTGATAGCTCAAAGTGAATGTAATTGTTTCTGTTTTGACCAGAAAGCCTGAGGGGCTTCCCTTCCTAGATTGATTTTTTTTTTTTTTAGGTAAAAGGGGATCATTCCTTGGCTCATTTCTTACCGACCTTAATCACTGAATGGACGTTGCCTTAGTCAAAGTGAGAAGTTGGAAATATAGTTTATAAAGGCCAAGGTCTCTCACCACATCTAGGACTGGGTGACTTTGCACAGTCCTCCCTCACTCAAATCCAATTGACTTGCAATTCATGGATTCTCCTTCAAGACATCATGTGAGGTCATCTTCAAGAATGAAGGACAAACAAGAACAATCTGTTACTTTAAATTTATTGGGATTGGGGGCAGAGGTGAGTCTTATACAGATCGCAGAACCATAGATTTGGGTGAGTACCTGAACACCATTTACTATCTTCTTTTGATTTGATTCCTTTAAGGCTAGCATCTGGCAAGACGTTATATTGTACATAGTAACAGTACCATTGTGCACTGATCAACTATGATAGACTTAGCCCTTCTCAGCAATACAAGGATTCAGTACAATTCCAAAAGGCTCATGATGGAAAAATGTTATCCACATCCAGGGAGAGAACTATGGAGTCTGAATGCAGATCAAAGCATACTACTTTCACTTTTTTTGTTTTTTGTGTTTTTCTTTGTCATGTTTTTTTTCTTTTTCATCCTAATTCTTCTTTTACAACATGACTAATATGAAAATATGTCTAACATGATTGTACATGTATAATCTATATCAAATTGCCTGGTGTCTTTGGGAGGAGGGTTGGAAGGGAGAGGCTGAGAAAAATTTGGAACTCAAAATCTTACAAAAATTAATATGGAAAACTATCTTTACATATAATTGGAAAAAATAATAAAAAAATACTGAGTGCAAAAAGAAGAAAAAGAGAGAGATGCAACATTATAAGGGGAAAGCTCTCTCCTTTTAAGGCCTACATGTGGCCTTTTGAAAACAGGGCTCAGTTTTTTGCCTGCATTAATGTTGTTCTTTTTTTTTTAATTTAGGCTAGATTAATATGAAATCTATATCCGTAGGAGTTTTATAAACTCAGGGATATGAGTTGTTCAGCCTTTGGGAGTCCACTTCATGCCAGGTTTTACAAACAACCCAGGATTTACACTCAAGGAATGAATTTGAGGATCCAGCCTAGCAGGAGCTGAGACAGAACTCATCCTTCAGGAAAGTTGTATTTGGATGTGAATTTGGTAGAAACATTGCTTAGCAGAAACTGCATTGTCTGAATCCATTTATCACAGAGATCAAGGTGATACAGGAAAATTTTTGTACTTCTGTTTTTGCTATATCTTTAAAATAAATATCCTTTTGTATAATCTTTATTTTCTTTAATGCCCACTACAATGTCTACTATAGATTACTCCATTTTGTCTACAAGTATAGCAGGAAAGACTTTGCTAAATGCTTTCCCAAAATCTAGGCAACTAGCCATAACATTTCTCTGATCTAATGAAAGAATGAGACATGGACTGTTTTTGGCATCATATTTGGCTGGCTCTTTTTGATCAGTACTTTCTTTTCTGGATATTCACTATTGACTCCATTAGTATTGCACATTTTTTGGACTCCAAGATCATTGATCTATAATTTCTAAATTCTACTCTTCTATTTTTTAAAAATTAGGATATTTGCCTTTTTTCCGGTATGATGGAACCATGCCTATTTTCCACTATCTTAAAAAAAATACTAGAAAAATTACATTTAATATCAATACAAAAACAAACTTTGTATAATAATTATGTACAAATTAAACTTTTTTATTGTGTGAAATGAGCAAAAAAGTATTTATGCAGTACCCAGTATATGCCAAACACTGTTCTAGAAATAGGAATAAGATTTTAAAATAAGCAAGCAAAGAAAAACAAAATAAGGCAGTCTCTGCTCTCAAGAGACTCAGATTCGATTTGGAGAGTCCACACATATGAGTTCATCTGTAGGGTGGCTTAAAAGACTTGGAAATCTTTCCCTCTAAGTCCCCATAAGTATTCTGTGTCCTTTCATTCTCATTCAGTTTTCCTCATATAGTCAAATCTAGTGCATTCTCTATACCTCTGCTTCTACATTTTTATTTTCAACATATTTAATATTTATTGGTAATAGCTCAGCAGTTACAACTGTCAATTATTTCAGTATCTTTGGAGATGATGCATCAGGACCCAGTGACATAAATTTACCATTAACTGCTAGGTGGTCCCTTACTCTCTCCCTTTGTATCTGGAATATTGATTCCCTGTTCAGCACTTATGTTTTGTGAATGTTTAGCACATTAACATGGTTGTACATGTATACCTTACATCAAATTACTTGTTGTCTTGGGGAGAAGGGTTGGAAGGGAGAGACTGAGAAAAATTTGGAACTCAAGATCTTGCACATAGTCAGAAATTATTAAATATGTGTTAATTGTAAAATTCTTAAGACATAAAACTATAGCCTTAGTATGTAAGAGAACCTATTCTTACTCCTGTTCAAGTCAATATATTAGGTGCTTCTCTCCCACCAACCAATTCAGTGCTCTTACTGTGAATATGTTGCACCTAAGCCCATTCATTAAGAAAAACATACCCACCCACAAAGTTAACATTCATCTGGAATGAATGCCAGTACTGCCTATTGCCACAAAATTTGGGGAACCCTTTGCTGTTGGCTACTTGAACAGGAAGATAAATCTAAAAGTGAGAGTTGATTCTGTCTAATCTGAGTAGGCAGTTCTGGCAAGAAATAGTGAGGAAGAAAAAAAGAAAGTGCTTTTAGTCCTGGCAAGGTTGCCCTCCTGCATGCCCACATGTTTAATTACAACTATAATTCATAACCTCCCCCATTTTTCCTGTACACTCATAATATTATAAATATGAATTACTATTTTTCCAAGGTTACTTATGTAGGCCAAGAAGACTAGTAAAGCCTGAAAGCAAAGTGAGGTACATGTGTGATTACAAGCATACAGACATCAACTGAAAATGGGCTGGTTTTTTTCTCCCAGTTGATTGTATGGTGTATTTCATCCATCAGTGGGAAAGACCCCAAAATTTTTCAAATAAAAGCTGAACTATCAAAGGGTGAAGAGATCCTGCTTTGAACAACCATAACAAGAAAAAAATGCTATATCCCACTCCCCAAAGGTTCTATTTATTTATTGTCTCAAGTTCAGGTCCATGGAGGATAATCTTCAGACCAAGGTAGTATTTTAAAAGCAAGAAAACATTACCCATACTGAGGCAAATTAAAAGAAGCCTTTGTTTCTGGCTGGGGTTGCAACCTAAGGATCCTGCAATAGTAAAGATCCTGGCACTCCCCCTAAAGAAGAAGCATTGGGTATGCCTCAGTTCCCTAGGCTTTTGATTGTTCTTAAAAGTTTTAGTTTAGCTACTTAACTGACTAAAGTGAGATTTAATTGTTGTTCTCTGAGCCCGTCATTTTGGGGGAGCAAAGAAATAAAAGAACGTAGATAGATGATGCAGCAAATCCCCAGTCACTTGACGTGGCTTTAAGGAAAGGTCCCTCAGCAGGAATTCTGTCCCTCAGTTTTCCGTGCTAACATCAACATGCATATTTTTATTAATATTCATATTAGTGTTAGCATCCCATTCTTCTGACTTTGGATGGAGTTCTGATAGGAGCAATGGGAGGACAAGTCTGTGCTTTGCTACTTTTATTATTATTATTAATATTATTGGCATTATTATCTCATCTGAATGTGTATAAATGAATTTTTGATAGAAACAATCCTGGGTTAATGCCTATCATACTAATATTTTTATTATTTATGTCATTATTATCTTTATAATTGCATTTGCATCTTTGCAAGTGAAGTTAAGATAGAAATAGTCCTGAAGAAGTCGCTCCTCTGTAGCCATTATAGCTATTGTTCTACAAACTGTTATATAAGTAGACAAAAATACTGTGTATAGTAGCTGAATAAAAGCATTCAGATGTAAGCTCATTCTTTGTAAACTCACCATAGACATGCTCAGTTCCACTCCAGTAGCTCACTGCAGGATAGGGACAGTGTATGTCTCGTTCAGTAGGATTTTGATTTCATCAGTAAGATCTCTATACTTTGAAAATGTTTCATTCCCTTTAGTCTGTCGAGTATAACCAGTTGAGATGACAACAATTATTTAAAATGTTAATATTGTTTAAAAAACATATTCTTAAACATTTATGAAACAATGTCCAGGTGATTATGGGCAGCAAATTGGTCAAAAAAGAAAAAAATACCGTGCAAATCTAAGAAATTTTGGATTCTTTCTAAATTTGTAGTGCAAAGACTTGCTATACATCAGTTTAGGAAAGATCGTGAGCTTCTTGTTAAATAATGCTAACCACCAAGACTGGTTTTGCTCTGTATTCAGTCTATGTCACGCTATTATGACTTGAATGATACGTTGCACAGTTTCTACCCTTTCCTCGAATAATCTACAGTGATTAGTGAGTCCAGGCTTCTTAAAAGTTAACTCTTCTGCAATTTCTAATGGAAAAAGATCTAGTCCCAAATTGCCATCATAAACTTTTCTGTTTCCCCAAACAATTCTATGTGATTCAGTCATTTGATGACATATAGTTGGCTAAGTAATGTGGATGTCAGCCATGAAGAACCTTTTAGTATTTTTATTGTTATTATTTCATTCTCATCTTTTTGATGGAGTTCAGAGAGAAATAGTCCCAGGACAAAACACTACCCTATTATTCTTTTACAGGAAGGAAGGAAGAAGGAAACAAAGATCCACTAAGTAACTGCTACGTGCCAGGCACTGTGATAAGTACTTTACAAATGTCATCTCCTTTGTCCTCACAACAGCCTTGAGAATTAGGCATTATTATTCCCATTTTAGAGTTGAGAAAAATGAGGTAAGTAGAATCTAAGTAACTTGTCCATTTTCTCTTTCTTTCTCTCTCTCTCTCTCTCTCTCTCTTTGTCTCTGTCTCTCTCTGTCTCTGTCTCTCTGTCTCTGTCTTTGTCTCTGTCTGTCTGTCTCTCTCTCTCTTCCTCCTCTCTCTCTCTGTCTTTCTCTCTCTCTCCTCTCTCTCATCTATAATGCTCTATGGACAATTATATAGGTAAGTAAAACAGCTGCTTTTTGTAGCTGAAAAAAATAAATTATCCCTACAAACTCATAAGCATCCTTGGTGCTGAGGATGAGGCTTATATTTTTAGCATAAGGAGTCTGTTGTCTGTGAGTATTTGAAAGACAATGAACTTTTGATGTATAATTCTAAATACAAGGTCATGTTTTGCAAAGTATTTGGTTACTGTTAAATTTTTACGGCCTGGAATGTTGTAGTGTACACTTTCTACAATTTCCTTATATAATCTGCATTGATTACTCAGTTGGAGTTCCTTAAAGATAACCGTTTTGTAGATCTTGAATTACCAGATAGGTGATACAGAATTATTACTGGTCATTGTGCTGATCAGAATTACTAAGTTGTTCAAAATGTATTATCTTCACTATATTGTTGTCATTGTGTACATTGTTATCCTGGTTATACCCACTTCTTTTTCATCAGTTCATACAAGTCTTCTCAGTTTCTTTTTCCTGAAACCATCTCCTTCATCATTCTTATGGCACAGTAGTATTCCATTACATATCTATACTATAACTTATTCAGCCATTCTGCAATTGATGGATATCCTCTTTGATAAGTTTCTTGATAATATCTTGTTTGATAAATTTCTAATTCTTTGCAACAACAAAAAAAAAAAAGAGAAGAAAAAAAGAATGAGGCAGTGAAAAGAGGGGGTATACGATTATGCAGCGCTTTATAGCTTGTAAAGGTCTTTACAAATATCACATCATTTTATCCTCACAACTCTGTGAGGTAGGTGCCATTATTGTTCCAGTTTTAGAGACAACACAATGGAGACAGATAGATGTTAAATGACTTGCCTAGCATTAATGCTCTGAACCTGGATTTGAATTCATTGCAGGAGTCTTTCTATTGTATTACTCAGGTTCCTCAGTCTAATAAAAATGTAGTAGTGATAGAAATGAATGGGTATATGGAGTAAGCATAAGTCAATGATGACATCAAACTTGCCTGCCTAAATAATTGGAATGATAATAGTGTCTTTGACATAAATATGGGAATTTAGAAGAGGGTGACTTGGAAGTTCATGTGGATGCCATATGACCACTGTGGGCCTTGTGATTCTATTCTTTGTTGTCATTGTTTAGTCATTTCAGTCATGTATGACTTTATGACCCCATTTTAGGGTTTTCTTGGGAAAGATATTACAGTAGTTTCCCATTTCCTTCTCCAGATCATTTTCCAGGTGAGGAAACTGAGGCAAACTGGGTAAAGTGACTTGCCCAGGGACACACAGAAAATATGAAGGCAAATTTGAACTCAGGTCTTCCTGACTCCAGACCCTAGCAACACCTCGCTGCCCTGATTCCACTCTAGATCTTAGCAATTTCATGGATATTATCATTATTAGAAATAATCATTATAATCTCATTCTTTTCATCTTTTTAATGTTTCTAATCAAAAGGTAAACCATTTTCAGTTATATTTGACAAATCCAATCATGTTACATATTGTTATCCATAAATAATCTTTTCTGATAAAGTATTTCACATTTTCTTCTATTTTTCATTCTTTTGACTTTTTGTTTGTTTGTTAACTGATATCACATGGAAACATGAGTTTCTACTTGACCCATTCTGACTTTTAAGGAATTATTTTCTTCAGTGAATTTTTGTGCCTTTCCCCCCGATTTGAAAAATTCTACTTTTTTTTTTTTTTTGGAAAGGGAAAGGAAGGGCAATTGGGATTAAGTGACTTGCCCATGGTCACACAGCTAGTAAGCGTTAAGTGTCGGTGGCTGGATTTGAACTCTGATCCTCCTGATTCCAGAGCCAGTTTTCTATTCACTGTACCACCTAGCCGCCCTGAAAAACTCTACTCTTGAAGGAGTTATTTTCATCAGTGAAGTTTTGTTTCTTTTTTAAAATTTGGCCAGTTCTGTGAGGGGACAGCGAGGCAGTGAGGTTTTGTACCGCTTTTACCATTTGGTCAGTTCTGATTTTTGAGGTGGCATTTTCTTTAATATTTTTTCTGTGCCTATTTTACCAGGCTGTTAATTCTGCTTTGATAATTTTCTTCTGTAACTCTCATTTCTTTTCCCAATTTTCCCTCTATACTCACTTGATTTTTTTAAATGATTTTGTGTTCTTTCTTTAACTCTTCCAGAAATTCATTTTGGGTTCATGCCCAACTTGTATTTTTCTTTGATGTTTTAATTGTAGTTGTTTTCACATCATTGTTTTGCTCTAAGTTTGTATCCTGATCTTCTCTGTCACCATAGTAGCTTTTTATGGTCCGGTTTTGTTGTTACTGTTGTTGTCATTGTTTGCTTATTTTGTTCCACCTATTTCTTGACTTTGAACTTGATGTTGATGTTGGATTCCTCTCACTTAGGTAGAGGGCACCTTCTCAAGCTTTGGACGTTTTGTGATGCAGTAGTTCTGGTGATTTATAAGTTTTTGGTGCTTCTGAGGTAGTATGATCCAAGGAGAGGGGTGGTTGTTGCTCTCCTGACCATATCCAAATAGATTACCTGCTCTCTTGAAGGCACAAGCACTGTTTTCTGCCCTGGAACCATGGCTCAGAACTGGGTATGGGCAAAGGAGTTGCCAAACAGAACCCAATCTCTTACCCAGTGCTAAAACAGAGGTCCTCGTGATCTCTTTCTGAACAGTTGTCCAATCTCCTTGCCATCTCTGAGCTGAGAGGTCCCAAAGCTGCTACTTCTCTCATAGCCCCCTCCAAGGCCCATAGCTGGTAATGTTGCTGCATAAGCTCTGGGCCAGCCCCCATACCACTGTCACAGACCTCTCCTTCTGACCTCCTAAGTTGTCTTTGGCTGGAAAAAATGTCTCACCCCAACCTTTTGTTTGGCTCTGCAGCTTCAGAATTCTATTTGAAATGTTAAAGTTGTTGGGAGAGCTTAGCTGTAACTCTTCCTCTATTCTGCCATTTGGGTTCAGCCATTACTATTTCTTGAGAAGGTGGATATCTAATTGTTCTGAAAGTATTTCCCTAGGATTTTAATGTGTTTATCATTCCTCCAAGAATTTCTTTCAATCTTTTTTTCTTCCTTGTGATGATAGTGTTAATATTTCTGTAGGTGCTTTATTGTAATTATAAATCCTCTGCTTGAATAATATCATATAGGGTTTTTTTTTAATATACATTCTAAATCTGTTATGCTCTGTATTACAATTCTTCAAGTGTACATCAGAGGTGGTTATCATGGATGATAATTTCTTGGAATATATTCTTCCTAGCACTCGGCATAAATCATATAAAAGCATCAATGTTGGTAACAAGAAATAAAGGTAGCTTAGTAAGAATGGACACTAGTGGTTGAGAGATCAGGGAAGGCTTTAAGGAAAAAAAAATCATACATGATATAAAGGAAAATTATGGTTTTTGAATGAAGTAAGGTATCCTTTGGGCATAGGTGAGGAAGAAGAACATTTTAGGCATGGGGATGGGAGATGAATATAAGGAATATCAAGAAATCAATTTAGTCAAATTGTGGGATGCTATAGTTTGAGGCAGGTAAAAACTAATACGCAAGGAGATCAGAAAAAGGTATCTAGCTGTTTTAAAGGAGCCTAGGGTTTTGAAGAGGTAGCAAAGAATAAGCAGATCTTAGTCCTTAATCTTACCTGAGAAACATGAAGACATGGCTAACTTTGATCTGGATTTATCTGAATATGATACTTTTCTGAGCTTTAAAATTTTCTCCAATTGTGGATTTTCTTTTGACTATTTTACCATTTATTTCTAAAGTCTTTTACATCCTTCAACCAGTTTTTTTGTTTCAGTATCATTGAGTAAAATCAACTACATGATTTTGGCCATGTCCATTTTACTTGTGTGGCTTCAGTAGAACAGGTTTGCTAGGCTCTGTATTGACCAATTTATCATTTTCATTGGGCATTTCAAGTACACATCTCAATTTGGCATTGATCAGTTCACTAGCAAGTTCACATATTAGTGACAAGGTGCTATAGTCATGACTTTGAAATACACTTTTGAGGTCATGTGCCCAGCC
>CM053586.1:206105846-206121839 GCA_028646515.1 Pseudochirops corinnae
AGAGAGAGAGAGAACAGATATGAAGTACCATAAATCCAATAATAAAAACATACATTATCAGGGTTATAGTACCAGCTGTATTCCTATGCTAGAATGTTTCCAAATGAGAATAAATTCCAAAACTCATTTAACTTTGCAACTTTATACCTATGGGACCTTGAGCAAGTCATTTAACTTATCAGAAACTTAGTTCTATATCTGTAAATTGAAGGAGTTTGATGAGATGTCCTCTAAGGTACCAGCTCTAAGCCTATGATTCTGTGACTTATGAACATGGAAATTTCCCCCCTACCTTTCTTTTTGCCTTCAGTGTAAATCTATAATTTCACTATTATAGGGAACTCCTGATGTGCAGACTTCTCACTTATTTGGCAATTTTTCTATAATTTATAGTAAGGCACTAAAAGATTAAATGATGTATCCACAGTTATATAGCTAATATGTGGGAGAGGCAGGGCTTGAATCCAGATTTATCCTAATAGAAAGCAAGCCTTCTAACCACTAGACCACCACACACTTCTAGTAAAAAAAAAAGAAAAAAAAAGAAAAGAAAAAAGAACTTAAAATACAAAAATTCCAAGTTAGAATAGCTATGATAATCACTTTGTTGTTTGAAATCAGTGAGCAATATGAGAAAATCTGGACTAAAATGAAGTAGAGATTTGGAATGATTATCTCAAGAATCCAGAGAAATGGATGATCGAATAAGGAATAGCTTTGGGGAAGGAGGGAGCTAAAATACCTAGAAATTGAAAGGTTTTTCAGTAAGAATATTCCTGATACTTATCTTGATGGCTGAATAAGAAATAGGCTAGGGAATCCTGCACATAACAAATCACAATGTGCCTCCGCCTTCAGGTTTATGCTAACCCAAAGGGTAGTCTTACCAAAAGTGGGCTGAACAAAAGGTCAGAGGGTCCTGAAAAAGTCTTCCCTTCTTGTACTTACTTGACTCCCATTTCAAACTCATTTTCATTAGGTGGGTTATTTGATTGTATGTGTGTTTTTCTTCCTCTGCCTTTCCCCCCTACAGGGAGCTGTCTACTCATTCTGTTTTTATTGCTGTACTAAAGGCTCAAACAGAGGGCCATGTGATTTGGCCACTTCCATAAAAATGAATTTACTGCAAAAACCCTTGTTTTCTTTTTATTCTTATGGGGACATGAGAGGCTGTCTGGGCGGCTGGAGTAATTGCAATATAACCTCTGTAGTACTTGTCTGAAGCTATTTAAGGCATGAAATTTCAGTGGGCTGGGTGGGAATGAGTCTTGGATTTGATGTCAGTAGCCCTGGATTTGTCTGCTGATTTTACCATTTACTACTTAAATGACCTTGGAACTTAGTTTCCTCCTTTCTAAAATAGAAATCATAATCCTTCTACTCTCAAAAGGCTGCACTTAAGTATCTAGAAGGCCACATGTGGCCTTAAGGCAGCAGGTTCCCCACCTCTACACACATACATACATATACATATATATACTCCCTTATTACAGTGAATGGATGGATAGTTATATGAATGAATGAATGAATGAATGAATGAATGAATGAATGAGAAAAATTTGTAAAACATTTACTGTGTTCCTAATACTCTTGATACAGACACCAAAGTGAGACAGGTATAGGCTAAGGGAGGAAACAAAGTTAGGAGAGTGGTATCCAGGGAAGGAGTTAAGGTAGTCAGTCACAAAGATTGTGAGTGAAACAGTAGGGAATTAAATTGGTCTGCTCTTTACAGAGGAAATAGAAGTTTTGATTTGATTACAGTTCTCAGCAAGAGATAGAAGGGTGGGCTAGGATAGATATAGGGGAAAAGGGCAAAAAGTGGTTTAGTGAAGAGGAGACTACAGAGACCTAGGGAGTGACAGACAGACAGACCCATGCATGGCCTCTGGGGGGTACAGTTTGGATGGTAGAGCAGCAATAGATAGAATAGTCAAGTCAAGTCAAGAAACCATTATTAAACTCATACTATGTACCAGGCATTATGCTTAGTACTAGAGATACAAAGAAGGGGGAAGAAGGGGGGAAAGAGTCCCCCCCAAATCCTCAAGAATTTCAGATTCAATTAGAGAAAAAATGCAAATAACTAGGTTTGTACAATACATTCTCTCTCTCGCTCTCGCTCTCGCTCTTTCTCTTTGTCTCTCTCTGTCCATATGTATGTTTGTATTTATATATGTATATATACACATACACACTTACATACATACACACATACATATATATACACATGCATATATCTATGTGTATATATATATAATTATTTAACAAATTATTCATTTTTACCAAATATTTTATTGAATATTTATTTTTATTAAATAAATTATTAAATTAGTGAAATGACAATGTTAATATTTAGCAAAATATATATTTTTAAAGAAAGATAATGAGTTCATCTTTAAACATATCTAGTTTAAGATGCATACTGGACATCCTGTTCGAGATGTCTGAAAGTCAGTTGGAGATGTGATATTGGAGTTCAGCAGAAAGGTTGAGGAATCATAGATTTGACAATTGCCAGCATCAAGATGGTAATTAAAAAAATAAATTTTATTTTTTCAATAAAGTTTTAAGTTAATATTTTATTAAATATTTGGTTAAAGAATAAATTCATTACTGTGTTATATATGTGTGTGTATGTGTGTGTGTGTGTGTGTGTGTGTGTGTGTGTGTGTGTGTGTGTGTGTGTGTGTGAAATTAAAGGTAATCTCAGAGGGATGACACTAATTGTGGGAAATTATGAGTGGCTGGGAAAGTCATTTTATGGAAAGAAGGATTTAAACTAACCAGAAACTTATTCTGTATAGCAGAGGCTATTTCATTTTTTGTATTTATATTCCATATACCTAGCACAATACTTGGTACATAGTAGGTACTTAATAAATGCTTTTTGTTCCCCATTAATTTATGATTCCATCTGATGAATAGAAGAGTGTGATACGTTCCTTTGAAAATGAAGTGAAATTGTTCTCAGCTGAGAAACTTGTCTCAAATGTAATAGAAAAAGAAATGAGGCCATTCACTGTGAGCTCACTTTTCTCCCCTCTTTCTCATCTCGTATCACTCATAACTTCGGCCACAATTTCCTCCTTCAACTCTGTATCACATGATGAAATGGCCTTACTCCTTACCAAGGCTAACCCCTCTAATTCTTCAAGTGATCCTATTCCAACCCATCTTCCCCAACAGATTACACTCTCTATTACTCCCCCTCCCTTCTTTTCCTCTATTATAATAGGCCTTTTCTACCTCTTCATGTGATACAATTTATCCCATTCTGCCTCCCCTTTTTCTTTTCTCCTGGTACAATCGTTTTATTTTCCACTGATTATTTTTTTATCATATCATCAAAGTCCACTTATACCCACATCCTCTAAGTTTACTCCTTCTAAGTGCCCCCATAATGATACTGTTCTGAAGGGTTACAAGTCTCATCTTCCCAATAGGGATATAAATATTTTGACCTTATTGAATGACATATTGCTATTGTTTTCTTTCCTGTTTAGTTTTTTATGCTTCTCTTGAGTCTAGTATACTTGAAGACTAAATTTTCCTTTCATGTCTTGTCTTTTCATCAGGAAAGTTTGAAAGTCTCCTATTTTACTGAATGTCCATTTTTTTCTTTTGCTGAAAGATTATGCTCAATTTTGCTGAACAGGTGATTCTTGGTAGTAATCCAAGCTCCTTTGCCTTCCAGAGGATCATATTCCAAGCCCTTCAGTCCTTTAATGTAGAAGCTGCTAAATCCTATGTAATCCTGACTGCAGCTCCTTGATATTTGAATTTTTTTCTTTCCAAGTGCTTGAAGTATTTTATCTTTGACTTGATGATTCTGGAATGTGGCTACAATATTCTTTAGAGTTTTCATTTTGGGATTTAGTTAAGGAGATTATCCATGGATTCTTTTGACTATTTTACCTTCTGTTTCTAGGATATCAGTGCAGATTTCCTTGGTAATTCCTTGAAAGATGTGTCTAGACTTTTTAAAATGATCTTGGCCTTCAGGTAATTTAATAATTCTTAAATTATCTCTTCTGAATCTGTTTTCCAGGTGAGCTGCTTTTCTATTGCAGTAATCTATATTTTCTTCTATTTTTTTCATTTTTAAAAATTTTGTTCAATGTTTGGTGTCTCATAGAGTTGTTAGTTTCCACTTGACCAATTCTAATTTTTAAGGAATTATTTTCATTAGTTAGTTTTTGTACTTTATTTTCCATTTGGTCAATTCTACTTTTAAAGGCATTTTTTCTTTAGCAATTTGTGCTTCCTTTTCCAAGCTAGTGACTCTTTTTTTCATAATTCTCTTTTTTATAATAAAACTCTCATTTATTTTCCCAATGTTCCTTTTACCTCACTTACTTGATTTTTAAAATTCTTTTGAGCTCTTTCAAGAGGACTTTTAAAAAATTATTTACTTACTTTTAGTTTACAACATTCAGTTCATAAGATTTTGAGTTCCAAATTTTTCTCCCCTTCTCTCTCCTTCCCCTCCCCCCACAATGGCGGCATGCAATCCAATATGGATTCTACGAATACCTTCACTTAAACATTAGTCAAGTTGTAAAGACGGATTATAACCAATGGAATGAACAATGAGAAAGGTGGAACAAAACAAAACAAAAAAGAGAGAGAGCAAGCAGTTTGCTTCAGTCTGCATTCAGACTTCATAGTTCTTTCTCTGGATGTGCATAGCCTTTTCCATCATGAGTCTGAAGAGGACTTCTGGGCCTTGATACCAATTCATCTTCCCTTTTGAGGCTTTGCATGTAGGCATTTTGACTTTGTTGTCCTGTTCTGAGTTTGAATTTTAATCTTCCCTGTCATCATAGTAACTTTCTACAGTCAGGGCTTTTTTTGTTTTGCTTTGTTTTTTGCTCATATTCTAGTCTGTTTCCTGACTTTTAAAATTGAACTCTGCTCATGGGGTACAGGGGCACTGGCTCAAACTTCTGGCACTGGGGGGTCAGGGGCCTAGTCACTGCCTTTCTGTACCAAGGTCTCCAAGGCTCATGATTTGCTCACTCCACTGGAGCTGCTGGCCTAGTCACACCTGTTGTGCCTGAGGTTCCAAGGCTAGTAATTTTCCTGCTTTGCTGGGGCTGGAGGCATCACAGTATACTGTTGTGCCATTAACCTGCTGAGCCAGGAACACGGGGGTAGGGTGTGGGGATTGCCTTAGTTGCTGATCTGTGTTATGGCTAAGAGCCTCCTATTGGCTGGCTTGCCCAGGTACCACCTGCACTGGACTGTGCTCACTTTTTACCCAAGTGAGGCAGACCTTTCCTGAAGTCCTTCTAATTTATCTTGGACTGGAAAATTGTTTCACTAAGTCTCTTTGTGGGTTCTGTCACTCCAGAGTTCTTTTACAGGTTTGCTTTAATGTTGTTTCTGAGGGAAACTGGGGAGAGCTCAGGCAACTTCCTGGCTTCTCTCCACCATCTTGGCTCCACTGAACTTATTTTTTCAAATAGTTTATATAGTATTGGCATTAATTATTGCTTAAATTTGAATTTAAATTCCTTAAGTCTGTGGCCTTCATTTGTAAAGTCATCTGGTCGTGGGGACTTTTTTTTTCCTTAGGAACCTTGCTGATAGTTTCTTCATTTTTTTTTCTAAGATAGGATTATTTAAATATTCTATTTCCTTTTAATTTGGGAAGTTTTTATTTTCTAAAGAATAATCCATCTCACATGGAATGCCAGTTTTATTGGCATGTATTTGGGCAAAATAACTCTTAATAATTGCTTTAATTTTGTCTTCATTGGTGGTGCATTTGCTCCTTTCATTTTTGATGTAATTTGGTTTTCTTCTTTCTTTTTTTTTAAAAATCAAATTAGTCAATGGTTTATCTATTTTATTGTTCCCTCCCCCCCCCCCCCAGTAAAACAGCTTGTAGTTTTATTAGTTCAATCACTCTTTTGATTTTCAGGATTTCCAACTTAGCTTTTAATTGGGGATTTTAAATTTGTCTAGTTTTTTTTTAATTGCAAGGTCAATTCATTGATCTACTCTTTCTCTCTTTTTTTGATGTATATGTTTAAAGGTATAAATTTTCTTCTAAGTACTGCTTTGGCTACATCACACATTTTGGAATATTATGTCTTTGTTGTCATTATCTTTAATGAAATTATTGTTTCTTTGATTTGTTTTTTTGACCCACTCTTTCTTTAGGAGTAGATTATTTAGCTCCCAATTAATTTTTAATCTATATTACCACAGCCCTTTATTATATGTAACCTTTATTGCATCATAAAAGATACTTTTAATATTTCTGCTTTTTGACATTTGGCCATGAGGTTTTTTTTGCCCCAATAAATGGTTAATTTTTGGAAGATGCCATATGCAGCAGAAAAACATATATACTCCTTTTTGTTCCCATTCAGGTTTCTCCAGAGGTTTATCATAGCTAACATATCTAAGATTCTGTTCATCTCTTTTACTTATTTCTTATTTTTTATGGTCAGATTTATCTAACACCAAGAGTCAAAAATTGACGTCCTCCACTAGTATAGCTTTACTTTTTATTCCTGTCTTTTTCTTCAAGAATTTGGATGAAATACTATCTATAGTCATATGAAAAAAAATGCTCTAAATCACTATTGAATAGAGAAATGCAAATGAAAACTTCTCTCTCTTTTTACCCTGTCCTTCCCCTAATATCTGTTTCTGGTCACTGTCTTCTTTCATCTATCCTTCTTTTTATTAGCCACCTGTCCCTCCCCCTTTAGTTTTCTCTTTCCCTTCCTACTTCCCTGTTGGGCAAGATAGTTTACTGTTACCAATTGAGTATGTGTATTTATTTCCCCTCTTGGAACCAATTTTGATATATGTTAGGTGCAAGTAATGCCCACCCTACTCCCACTATTTTCTCCCTTCACTTGAAAAACTCTTCCTTGTATGCTTCTTTTAAGTGAGATAATTTTCCCCATTCTTTCTCTCCCTTCCCTTTTCTCCCAGGGCATCCCTCGCTCTTTCTCTTCTATCCTTTTTTTTTTTTACATCATCCAACATAATCATTTCACCCCCACACCCTCTTTCTATGTACAATCCTTCTAACTTCCCTAATAATGATAGTTATTAGAAGATGCTTGAATCATCTTCTCATATTGGAAGATAAACACTTTAACACTGTGATTCCTCTTTCATATTTACCTTTTTATATATCTCTTGAATTTTGTATTTGAAAGTCAAATTTTCTGTTCAGCTCTGGTCTTATCATCAGGAATGCCTGAAAAGTCCTCTATTTCATTAAATTTCTATTTTTTTTTCCTCTTGAAGGATTATACTAAATTTTTCTGGCTAGGTTATTCTCGGTTGTAATCCCAGCTCTTATGACTTCCAGATTATCATATTCCAAGACCTCTGCTCCTTTAAAATGATAGCTATTAAATCTTGTGTGATCCTGTCACTTCATGTTATTTGAATAGTTTCATTATAGCTACTAGAATTATTTTCTCTTTGACCTGGGAGGTCTGGAATTTGACTAAACTATTCCTGGGAGTTTGGGGGATATCTTTCAGGTGATGATTGGTGTATTCTTTCAATTTCTACTTTACCCTCTGGTTCTAGGATATGTGGAATATGTAGTAATAGAATATCTATTTCTCCTTGATAATTTCTTGAAATAGACATCTAGGCTCTTTTTTATCATGGTTTTTAGGTAGTTCAATAATTTTTAAGTTATCTCTACTTATTCTATTTTCCAGACCAGTAGTTTTTCATTGAGTTATTTCACATTTTCTTCTATTTTTTCTATTCTTTTGATTTTGTTTCATTGTTTCTTGACATCCTATGTAGGTATTAGCTTCCACTTGTACAATACTAATTTTTAAAGAATTATTTTCTTTAGTGAACTTTTGTACCTCCTTTTCCATTTGGCTAATTTACTTTTTGGGTGTTCTTTTTTTCAGTGAATTTCTCTGTCTCTCTCTTTCTCTCTGTCTCTCTCTCTCTCTTTGTTTCTCTCTCCAGTTTCTCCAAACCTGTTTTTAATTCATTATTTTTTTATACAATTCTATCTTCTTTTACCAAGCCACTAACTTTCTTTTCATATTTTTTCCTTTGTTTTATTTGATTTTTTTTACTTAATTTCTCATCCATTACCCTTGTTTGATTTTGAGAATATTTTTAAGTTCTTCCAGGAATTCTTGTTGGGCTTGTGTCTATTTTACTTTTTTTTTTTTTTGTCTTTTAAGGCTTTGCTTGTGACTGTTTTGACTTTATTGTCTTCTTCTGCATTTATGTCTTGATCTTCCCTGTCACCATAGAACCTTTTTATGGTCAGGCTCTTTTGTGGTGTTGTTTGCTCATTTTTTCCACCCTATTTCTTGATTTTTGATTTTACATTAAAGTTTGGTTCTGTTCCCAGAGTGATGTAGGACACTGTATCAAACTGTAGACTTTTTTTACACTGCTGTTTTCAGAACTAGTTCTGGGTTTGAGAAGTTTTCAATGTTTTAAAAGGGGTGTGATCTGGGGAGAGTGCTGTTCTCCTGGTCTACACTCTGTTACTTACCCAGAAAAAGTCCCTGATCCCTCAGGATTCGAATTGATGTTGCTCCTCAGGGCCCTTATTCCCTTGAGACTAGAAACAATACTGTTTTTCAGGGTTCCTGATCCTACCTGATGAGCACTCATCTGAACTTTCCAACATTCCCCTCCAAACTTTAACATAATGCCTCAAATTGAATTCTGGAGTGGCAGAGCCAACAAAAGGTCAGAGTGAGACATTCTTCCAGCCCAAAACAATTTAGGAGTCTGAGAAGAGATATTTGTGACATGAGGGTGAAGGTTGGCCTAAAACACAGAAGAATGAAGCACCAGTGGTAGGACCAGATGGTTGCAAAAGAAGCAACAGTAGCTTCAAGAGTTCTGAAGCCAGAAATGGTAAGGACATTTGGCAAATGGTCAAAAGAGATTACAGGGGACCCCTGTGCTAGCACTGGACAGAAGATCAGACACTGTCTGACAATTCTTTTGCATATATCCATTTCTGGGTCATAATTCAAGGGTAGAGAGGAGTACTTTCAGTCAAGAGGAGTGTAAGCCCTAAAGGGCGGTACTGCTTTTCATCCAGAGGCATCAGAGACCTATGAGGTCCTCAAGAGCTTTGACTAAATCCAAATTTCACAGAACAAGTCCCCTTAATAAAAGGATTTCTTCTGTAAAACTTGGACTCAGTCAAAAAACCACACCCAAGGACCTAGAAGGCAACATGTGGCCTTGAGGCCACAGGTTCCCCACCCCTTGTCACTAGCCTAAGGGATGCAAACTGGTATAGGAAGTTAAATACTAAAAGAATATATTTTTTTTAAGTTTTTTATGTTGATTTTCACTAATTTCGGAGGAAAAAAAGAGGATCCAAGAAGGGATAGGACTTTGCTTTGAGGGGTGGATGGAATGACTCGTTGACAACAGAGAGAAGGCAGAACTACTCAATTATCATTTAGATCAGCGGTTCTCAACCTGTGGGTCGTGATCCCTTTGGGGGTCACCTAAGACCATCAGAAAACACATATTTCTGATGGTCTTAGGAACTGAGGCACTGCTCCTCTATCTGTCTCCAGGCAGGTCCATCCACATGCAGATACGCCCATATATGAGTATTAAAGGGTCACGGCATTAGGAAGGTTGAGAACCACTGATTTAGATTATCTTTTCTCTGCAAAGGAGAATTGCATTGACACTGAAAATGACAGAACGTAAATATCAAACAAGAAGCTGATACACAAGAGAAGGAACTAGTAAGCTAGCTATATCTTTGAGGAATCAAAATCACATGGCTAAGATGTACTAGATGTTTGGGTTGTGGAAGGTCTAACAGATGGGATTACTGAATCTTTCTCAGATGAAGCACAAGATTGGAGAAGAGCAAATGGTGTGTGTATTTCATAAAAGGGAATAGAATAGAGTCTGTGAACAAGAAGTCAGTGAGCTTGATTTTGATATCTGGGAAAATTATAAAATCAATCAATAAAGAAATTGCTGGAGAACATTTAAAAATGGACATGATTACTGTGAAATAATGTGGCTTTATCAATAATGGATTACACCAAATTAACCTAACTTCATTTTTTTTTTAACAGGGATTACTAAAATGCTAGATGAAGAGAATGTCATATGTTCTTGGCTGAGCTTGACTTAGGATAGTTCTCTGGTAGTTTAAGTTCAGTATTAGAATGAAATGAAATATTCCATTTAGAAATTAGCAAAAAGAGATTTACTGAGTCATCGTGTTGAGGTTTAGGGGTGCTGGGACCCCAAAATAGCAACATGAGGATTCTGCCCCAATGAATTTGACCCAAACATTCATTCAGTCAAAGATGAGGTTTATAAGAACACCAAGAGGAGGTTGGTATTATTCTAAAAATCTGCCATATTGGCCAGACTCCTAAGGAATCTAAGCATTGGCTAGACAGATGTTTTAAGGAATCAGAGTGCCTTAATGGAGGCAAGATGGATATGTACAGAAAGACTGTGGGAAAGATCTAGGAGTGGTCAAGTAGTCTGGGGTGATTGGGAGGTCCAGAATGCCAGGGATGTGGACCACATGGCCAAAGGAGAAGGAGTGAGATCTAGATAGGATCAAGGGCTGTAAGTAGCTGGGGTGATCCTAAGGTAACAGAGAATTGGGAGATTGGACATAGGCCACAATGAAGGGACAGTTGAGAGGGCTGCTGGAATGAGTAGATACAGGCAATGCTAGAGTTGACCATGTGGGAAACCTCAAGGAGAGTTTTTGGGAGGGGTGGTGTTCCCAGGGCCTGTACCCTGTCAGTAGCAGAGAAAGGATATTCAACAGAGATTCACATTGAGCATATTGCAACTTAATTCAGTTGAGCTCAGCTCCCCAGTCTCTCAGGTACCCATTGCAGTTAAATGCCTCATCAAGAGGGTAAAACTAAGATGGCTATGTTTATATTCTGGAAACGAGGAAGTAACTTTAGTGACCTAAGCTAATCTCAAGGACTGTTTTAATACCTTTTAAGGAACAACTAGCCTAACTTGCATGCAGGCAAGGGGTCAGGATGCCACTCCCAATACATTGTAGTTAAAAGTTTACCTGGGTTTTAGCACAGTTTTTAATAAGGTACTTTATACAATTCTAGTGGAAAAAAGGAGAGGTATTGATTGGACAATACAAACAGAATTCAGAACTGGTTAGATGTCTGGACTGGTTCAATATTAACATGACATAAGGTCTCTAATGGAATAGCCTCAAGAATCTGTGCTGTTTGACATGTTTGTCTATACTTTGAATTAAAGTTTAGATGGTATGTTCACTAAATTTGCTAATGACAGAAAGCTGGATAGGAAAGCTAATATCATTGATGATAGAGCTAAGATCCAAAGGTATCATATGCTATAGCACTGGACTGAATCTAATAAGATAAAATTCAATAGGGATAAATATAAAGCCTGGCCCTTAGGTACAAAAATAAATTTCATAAGTACAAGATTGGGAGGGCATGAAAGACAGTGATTGTCTTGAAAAAACATTTGAGGATTTTAGTGGACTGAAAGCTTAATATGCCAATGATGCACTATTGCAATCAAAAAAATTAATGAGGTTGCATTAAGAAGGGACATCACTTCTAGGAATAGGAGATGATAATCCTATTGTAATCAGCCCTCATCAGACTTTATCTACTCAAGTCTGATCACCACCATGGTTGAAGAAGAGAAGACTCAGGGTACATGATAATTATATTCACATTCTGAAACACAATAAATAATCTGTAGTAGGGGTTAGATTTATTCTGTCTTGGCTCCAGAGGACAGAATCAGGAACAATGGGGCCATTTTAGACCTGATATCAGGAAAAACTTTTCTTAATAATTAGAGCTGTCCAAAAATTAAATGGAAAGGAAGGTCTCTGGAGCTGAGGGGTACCTCCTACATGGAAGTCTTCAGGCAGATACTGGATGGTCCATGGCATGTATATTATAATGTGAATTCCTTTTGTCTATGGGCTGGAGCCAGTCCTGGCTGTTAAGGTTCTTTTCAACTTCTAAATCTGATGGTTTTGTAACTCCACATTTGTTGTTGCCCCAACTCATTTTATTTTCTCTTGGTGAAGTTTTATACTTGATTCCTGCTCTTATGAAGATTATCTACCTTTCCTTCCTTAGTTCATATCAGTACCTTTTTAGTACTCAAATTTCCAGACTTTCCTCTATTCCCTAATTTTGTCTTATTATTTCATGAGGTGCCACAATGCACATCCTGTTCCTGGAAAAGAAAAATCCTCCCATTCTTCATTCACTCAAATTTTGCCCTTCCTTCAAAGACAATGTCTTCACTCTGATGCCTTTCCTAACAACTATAAATGATTCTTCCCTTCTTGAATCTCTCTTGTCATCTGATTCAACCTTTCTTATTCACTAACCACATTTTGCCTTTTTACTACACTTTTTCATATACATCTTATCCCTTAACTTCTCCACCCTCCATTACATTTCATCTCCTTGAGAACAAGGACATGAATAAATGTTAATCAAACTGATGTGAATTGAATTACAGACTTGTGAGAGAAAACCAGGGAATCAAGAAGGCCTGAGTCCAAGTGGCCTCCATGATACACACTGATGCTGTAACCTAGTCAAGTCATTTGACTTCTGACTGACCAAGGAATGTCCCTGAGACTCAAAATTGCAGAACAGTGACTGATCCTGCATTGCTGGAATTTCCTTACCCAGAATTCTTTACACAAGTAAACTCACAGGTCCAGTCCACCTATCAAAAACATCCACACAATAGCAAAGTCTAGTACAGAAATGCCATAGTGTAGCCACCAACAAGCATTCATCAGGTGTTCTGAGAGCCTCCCAACCAATCTCAGCTAAACTCACACCTTTTACAAGAAGCCTTTCCCTATTTTCCTTAATCTTTGGGTCTTTCCCTCTGAGAGCACCCCTAATTTATTCTGTCTGCATCTTGCTTGTTCATAACTGTTTCTTTTCCCCCCCACCTCTCATTAGACTATTAGGTCCTTGAGAGCAGGGACTGTTTTTTTTTTTCCTTCCACTTTCTTTGTGTCTCTAACACCTAGCAGTGCCTGATACATAGTAGGTGATTAATAAATGCTAATTGCCTGACAGACGAATCTTGAGACACATCATTATCATTCTTATCACTACCATCATCTGCATATTTCTACCATATTAAATGTACAAAACAAAGTTCTCTGACCTTTAAGTCAGCAGTTCTCAACCTGTGAGTCGCGACCCTTTCACAGGGGTCACAGGGGTCGCCTAAGACCATCAGAAAACACATATTTCTGATGGTCTTAGGAACTGAGACAACTCTCCTCTATCCATCTCCAGGCGGATCCACCCACATGCAGATATACCCACATATGAGTATTAAAGGGTTGCAGCATTAGGAAGGTTGAGAACCACTGCTCTAAGTATTTGTACTCTAAGTTTCGTGTGAAAATAAATATAACTATGCTCAAGAGGATATGTGTTGACAACAACAGAAGAAGAACAGGACTTTGAAAGTTTCTAGGGTTCAACAAATTTACCCTCCATTTTGCAGTGAAAACTAAACAGTTCCTAACCATCCCATTTTTAAAGTCCTTCAGTTTCCTGGGAAACATCATAGTTCTGTCTATGCTGGTATAATCAACTTCTGTTTCTTTGGTGTTTCTACTTCAAAATTACAGATGAGAATGACTACCATGATTTGCCCGCAACCTTTGCTAACCAGAAAGCTGAGATAGTTGTACTTCATGAACTATGGAAGTTCTTACCTGCAGTGTTGCTGTTCTTCTGTTGTTTCAGTCATGCCTGACTCTTCATGTTTTCTTGGCAAAGATATTGGAGTGGTTTGCCATTTCCTTCTCCAGCTTATTTTAAAAGTGAAGAAACTGAAGTAAACAGGGTTTAAATGACTTGCCCAGGGTCACATAGCTGGTAAGTGTCTGAGGCCAGATTTGTCACCTAGCTGCTAAGCCAAAAGGGCATCTGAACCAAATATGACATTAACATGGTGTACCATATAATACAGAGAGAGAGGCACCGAGTTGACTGTGGAGGGATGAACTGGACCAGGTTGGAAATAGAACAGGTCAATGATTGTGTGATGATAAGAATGGGATCAATGGAATCAACTCCATGGACATGCCCTTCACTGCTAACTTGAAAGAGAGAGGGTGACCCAGTTTAAAAATGGTAGAGCTGAGGAGTCCAGATAATGTCACAGAATGTATCATAGATATCTAATTATAGAATGTTAAAACTGGAGGGAACTTGGAGAAAGCCCCTCATTTTATAGATGCAGAAACTGAAACTTTGAGAGGTAATATGGTTTGATTATCCCACCAATGCCCTTCCTACTCTCCTCTGCAAAAATTCATATTTTTAGAAGTATAATTTCTTCTTTTCAAGTCCAGAACTGTTTCTCTTAAGAAAAAATATTAAGAAAACAGTTGACCTTGTTCCCCTTCCATGTTGTAGGTTGTTCACACCAGATTTGAATTGTCCAGGTGAAATTATTTTACAGGTTATGGTCTCTTGACTATACAAGATCAAAGCTTCTCTAGCCTGTTAGTAACTTTGGGGTGTAAATAACAACGGTTTGTTCACTTCAGAGTTGTATAAAGAACTTTTGGTTTAGCAGTAAAACAGTTATTTTTATGGAAGCCAATGTCAAGGGCTATAACCACAGACTTAAAATATTACAATGGAGGAAAAAACAACAACTCTGAGACCTTGTGATATTAATGTTTTAAGACTTTACCAGCAGGACAGCATTTATGAGGATTTTCCAAGAGCATGAAGTCAGCTACAGTAGAAGGCTATGCTCCATCTTAACAACATTTTATCTTGCTCATCATTTATAGGATCTTTGTTGGTCTCCAAATGTAGTCTTAGGATTGGAAAAGTGGGACATAAATCCAAACTTGTCTCTTTAAGAGAGACTTTGACAGTCTCAAGAGAGAATGGCATTGGACTGATTCCATTCTTGAACCAGTAAGCTCCTATAATGATGGAAAAGAGACCATAGTTCATAATTATCCCATCACAGCATGGCTCAAACTGTGATATGCATGATTTCCCTATTTCAATGTGGAGCAAAATAATTTATTACCCCATCTCTAATGCATTTGTTTGGTTTTGCTTCTCAGGGGCTTGTGTACCATTGTTGGGAAGTTCATTCAGATGAACTAAAGTTAGCTCTTCACTTAAGTTCCTCCTCCCTTCTTTCCCAATTATATCTGAAAACATGTGTTTGTAGGGCATGCAATAAATTACTTAAAACTTACTGGTTTTCTAGCTTTCCATGAAGGTAAATTCTCTAATTAAAAAAAAAAAAAAAGATTGTAAGTTTTATGAGGAAAAGGAAAAATAGCTTCTTAAATATTTCTTTGCCATAACCTAGAACAGTGTTATAAGCTCAGGTTTTGTAGATTTTAAGTTGAATGGGATCTCAAAGGTTATGTAGTTTGACGAAGAAGAGCCTCATATACATAACCCAATAAGTAATATTTTTGAAGACCTTCAGTAATTGGAAAATCATTTCCTGAGGTGATCTGTTCCACTTTGAGCATAGCTCTAATTTTTAGGAAATTTTTTCTTTAAATCAAGCCAAATTTGTCTTTTTGTGATTTCTACACATTTTCCTTGAATCCAGGAGAAAAAGTCTAATCATTCTTTCATGAAAAGTCTTTCAAGTACGTAAGGGAAAATGTAAAGTTCCCCATTTTTTTGTTTGTTTGTTTATTTTCCTCCTCCAACTTAAGTATGAGTTCTTGCAATGGATTTGCAGTGGAATGAACTCAAAGACTTTCACCATCCTGATTACCTCCTTTGGATACTCTCTAGTGCCTCTGTACGGTCACAAACTCCTCCTCTTGTTAAACTTCTTCCTCTTTCTCCTCTCCATCTTTTATCACCATCACCATCATCATCAACAACATCAACATCATTTTTTTGTGTACCTCTTTATGCTTAAAACATATTTTATATGCATGACCTCAGATCAATCAGG
>CM053586.1:206121939-206139976 GCA_028646515.1 Pseudochirops corinnae
TTTTTTTTTCTTTTATGCCAATAGCATCCAAAGAGCACATACGTGTTTATATACATATGTATGTATATGTGTATAACATTCTTATATACATATGTCTATACATATTCATTCATGTATACATATCTGATGGCATATATGTTTATTTGTGGGTATATGTGTGGGTATGTATATGTATATGTGTAAAATATGTAGATAGCTAGATCTCTATAAGAATATACATATATTGCCATATATATGTATTATATGTTTAAGTATGCACACATATTTATGTGTTTGTATACAGCATATACATGCATGTATATAAAGTGTGCTATAGATATATAGATAGATAGATTCACACATGTACAGTATATACATTTAGAGACATATGGATATATGGATATATGGATATATATGTGTACATACATTATATATATATACACACATTGTATATATGTGTATGTGTATGTGTATATATATATATATATATATATATATATATATATATATACAAATACATGGGTATACGTACATATACATCTACACATATGTGTGGTACATATTGTATGTGTGTATAATCTCAAGCCCACTGTATATGACACACCCCATGTTCTCTGACACCAAATCCAGTGCCCTTTCTAGTAATCCTCACAGCTTCCTATGGTTAATGTGCTGAATATGGTATGGGTTATTAAAGAGGCTCAACCTGCCTGAAATGTATTACAGTTGTTCCATCAAACTATAAAACCAAACTGGACCTCTCATCTGCTAAAGCATTTAATGATTTGTTTGGCTTGAACTTTTTTTCTTTTATGCTTCAATGCAATAGCATCAGAGAAGTAAAGTGACTTTGGAAGACTGAAGAGATCCAAGATTGCCTCCACAGGGACAGAGACGTGAGCAGCAACTGCATCTGGCACATAGGCAGGTATGAGAGAGCGAGTCATCTGATCTCAGCATTTAAGAGAGGAAGGCCCAGAAATTGTTGTTGTTATGGAGAATTGCTCTCATGATTAAAAATAGACTTGTTCCATGATGTTTGTACTTTAGGAACATTAATAGTAGTTCTAATATTGTGATCTTGCAGTTTGTAACCACTGCTTTTTAAGTGGAATTTAGAATGAAGGTCATTACATAATAAAGACATTTTCCTACTCACTACCGAAAAGAACAGGTGCAGAATGTGGGTGGAAGAACATATAGATAATATTAAAGATATCTTACCCCCCCACTCTCCCCCCCTCCCCGCCGTCCATTCTACCTATCAGAAAAAAAAGGAATTTGACCTTTTGTAACAGGTGCACAGTATCCTGGGAGGGACCTTTCACTAGCAACAATTGCTATGTGCAAGAATTACACAGAAAGAAAAAAAAAATGATAACAGGAGTAATACTCTGCATTTCTCTTTCCTTCTTCCTCCATGTGTAGAATTTTGAGAACCAGATAAGTTGTCATCGTATTAAGAAAGTAAACAGCTGTCTGGTGGTGATAAGGATCTCCTCTGAACTTTCAGGAGCCTTTCGTGCTTTGCCTCCCAGCTCTCTTCTTATCACGGTGTCATTATAAACTATCACCTGCAGAGCTGGGCCAGCTTTTCCAAGCAACTTTCACCTGGCATCAATTGTGGCTATATCAGAAGTTTATGAGTAATGCAACAGCCCAGGTGTGTGCAATTTCCAACCTCCAACTCACTGGAAGCTTTGCAGCCTATCAGTCACCTTCCAATCCTGTTTTTCCTATCTCTTTGAAAGGACAGTGAAGAGAGCACTAACAGTTGTTCCATGTCCACAGACTATGTTCGGAGGAGTGTGATGTTCTTCCTAATTTCCTGGCTTGTCAATAAATAATGTGAGTGAGTAATCAAAAACCATGGCATCCCAGGAGAGAAGTGAGAGTAATTGGGTGGGGATCTGCGGAGCAGCTTGCAAAATCATGGGACTGTTCTTGAGAATTGCCTTGGCATTAAGGCACATTTAATTCGCTAACTGATTGGGTGATATTCTTGTATCTCTCGTGGGGTCGCTGCAAGGATCTGCATCAAGTAGGTGCTAAATAAATATTGAATTACAATACTAACTCCAGTTTTATTGAATCAAAGTATTTAGAACTGGCAGGAGATCTTAGTGATCATTTTGTCTAGTTCCCTCATTTGAAGAAACTGAGACCCAGAGTGATAAAGTGACTTTCTTAGAGCTACAATGAATAAAATGTTAAAGCTAGAATTTCAACCTAGGTCTCCTAGCTTCAAATTCAGTGTTCTGCCTCAAACTTCAATCAGCATTCATGAAACAGGGAAATGAATGAAAGTTGTCAAGATCAGAGTGCATCATCTAGGAAAGGAAGCTACATTTAAACAAATTGGTGTTTTGGAGCCCTGGAGGCAAAAGCTGCTTGTTTTCCTAACTGTGGAATCCTGAAATCAACTAGGAGAGAAGAGTTCATTCCAAATTCATTAAGAAGGGAAATAGTGCCTAGAACAACGGGCCCAACATTTTTTTGCAATGAATTTATCAACTGCAATAGATTTCCATGGCCCATATTCCATCGGAGTCGATGCTATTTTTATTTTTTCTTCTAATAAGCTTTAGTATTTATTTTGCAAGTGTTCCCTATTGACCACCTCCTCCCTTCTCCTCGCTAGGTACCCGAACACTGCATTGTCCTATGAAAGAAAGTGCAGGCCTTTCTCTGTGGAAATCACCCTTTTTTAGGTATTTAAAAGAGTATTAACTATTATATACACACTGGAAAATAATGGGTGGGGAAAGAGATACCTAAGGGATAGTTCATCTCTATCATTGTCCAAATTTCAAAATCTTTCCACCATAACAGTAAATATCAGAGCTTCTGTTCCACTGCTATAACTTTCAAAGTCATTCAAAGTTTTCCATTCAATGATAAGTCGTTTCTTATGTACATCTTCAGTGAAATATTCATGGAGAAATATTTACAAAAAGTGCAGAACATTACAAAGATATGAACGAGGTGTTCCAGATAACTCTCTCAAGTTGTATAGTAGAGTTAAGATCTACATCAGTGCATGAATTTTCCATACTGGAATCTCTCCAGTGGTGAAATCACAAGTCCAGACATTCCCCCAAAAAAGGATTTTTAGTTAAACCTATACTTTGACAATAAACTAGGTTGATCAATACAAAATGAATGTGTTAATTGCCTAGTATGTGCTAGTCACTATTCTGGACACTGGAAAGACAAAGGAAAAAAAATGAAACAATCTGAGCCCTCAAGGAACTTACATTTTATCACAGAAGACAAACCTTTATGAATATGTATGTGTGTATATGTGTATACATGTATGTGTATGTGTAAGTATGTGAATATGTATGTTTGTATATATGTATGTATGACCAAAGTCTTTGATACTGTCAGTCATAAGGGCTTATAGAAAATTATGTCAAAATTTGGTTGCCTGGAGAAGTTGATCAGCATTGTATGTCAATGGGTTCTGGATAATGGACAATGCTCTTATACTTTCCCAGTCACCAGTGGAGTGAAACAAGGTTTCGTGCTTGCTTCCATGCAGAGCGTGATGTTTTCAGTCATGTTGTCCAATGCTTTTTGATGAAGATGAACTCAGCAGCAAGGTCAGCTGCTACAATGATGGTAAATTCTTCCACCTGAAAAAGGCTACAAGCCAAGACCAAAATGGAGGAAATGTTGGTACATGATTTTCTGTTTGCAGATGATTATGCACTCAATGCAGACTCTGAAACTGAGATGCAACAAAGTATGGATCAGTTCTCTGCTGCTTATGCTAATTTTGGTATAACAATTAGCACCAAGAAAATGCAGGTACTCCATCAGTCACCACCACAGCATCCATACATGGAACTACCATACGTGGTTACAGCAAATGGAGAAGTTTGGAATGCTATGGATAAGTATACTTACCTTGCTAGTGTAATTTCCAGAGATGTACACATTAATAATGAAGTAACCACACAGATTACTAGAGCTAGCTCAGTGTTTGGTAGGCTCCAAAGGAAAGTATGGAAGAGAAGAGGTCTAATGACTGACTAGCAAACTGAAGGTCTACAGAGCCATTGTGCTGATCTCATTGTTTCCCTGTGAAACCTGGATAGTATAACAGTGCTATGCCAGGAAACTGAATCACTTCCACTTGAATTGTCTTAGGAGGATTCTGAAAATCATTTGACAGGATAAGACACCAGAAGTCATTTCTTGAACTAAACGGCCAAACATTCTAACTCCACTTCAGAGAGAGCAGTTCCAATGGACTGGCCACATTGTACGAATGTAAAACATACACTTGCCAAAAAGAGTATTTTATGGAGAACTCATACAGGAGAAGCATACAAATGGTGGTCAGAAGAAGAGATACAAGGACACTCTCAAGTCTCTAACTTTGGGATAGATTGTGTGACATGTACAGGACCATTTAGCATGGCATGCCCATATCAGAGAAGGTGATGTGCTCTATGAGCAAAGCAAAATTGAAGCAGCTCAAAAGAAATGCAAGATGCACAAATTTAGAGAATCCATCCCAAATGTTCACATGGACTATTTGTGTCCAACCTGTCATAGACCATTCTGAGTTTGTATTATCAGTCACAGTCGGACTCATTGAAACTTGACTATAGCTTAGTGATACATTTTGGTCATCTTTGAGAATGAAGGACAACAACCAATAAGTATATATGTGTATATGTGTGATATATATGTATATATACATACATGTATACATATATACATATGCACATATATATGTAATATGTGTGTGATATATTGAAGGCCAACTCTAAGTTAGGCAGGTAGAAGCAGCCAGCTTCTTGCTATATATTCTTTTATATACACATGCATATACATACATAATGGAATAAAGATGGAGTAATTCCTAGCATGGGTGGCAGTCAGTGCACAAGCATGGAGATAGGAGCCAGTTTGACCAAATCAGAGTCCATAAATGAGGATAATTTGTTTTCCAGAACAGTTAGACTCATTCACAGCTCTACAAAATAAGTGTTAGTTTGTTTTCCTATTGTTGTAAAAAAGACCTGAGTCAGGGCAGTTCTCAAGTGGTTTAGGTTCTATATTGGAATGAAATGAAATTGGAATGAAATATACTTATGCATATAGCAGGGAAAGGATATGCAAATAGGCACGTCACATTGATTCAGCTGAGACTGGCTTCCCAGAGTTGGCGAACACAGTTGGTCCTTGGTCAGAAGCCTCAGGTATTGAGCTAGAACTCTTAGTTGTTCTTTGTACTCAGGCTACCGGGAAATTACACCAGTGGCCCATGCCTTAGTAGTACAAGCCAATTTAATCTTGAAGAAAGTTCAGCATTTTTTAATGGGGGTGGGGTGGGGGTGAGGGAGGAACTAACCTGCAAAGGGCAGAAATTTAAGATATTGTTTCCACGGTGCTATATTTCCTCTTGAACTGATTGTTTCTGAAGCAATGTACTCTAATGCAGTACTTCTTAAACTGTGGGTCGCAAAGTTAGAGCCTACAGTTTAAGAAGTGCTAAAGGAGTCACCAGTGCAAAGTTTAAGAAGCCCTGCTCTAATGGATAGAGCACTGAACTTCATGTCAGGAAGACCTGAGTTCGAATCCCTCTTCAGACTCTTACTAACTCTATAACCCTGGACAAGCTAATGATCTTATTTGAACTTAAATTTCCTCATATGGATTACAGAAAATGGGAATGATAATAGCATACACCTCACCAGGTTGTTCTGAGCATCAAATGAGACGCCCCTGTAAAACACTCTGCAAGTGATATGTGAACACAAATTACTCTTGCTATCTTTGCCATTTTTAGGAATTCTTTTTAATTTGAATGGCAGAGTAGCTATTCACACTAAGAAAAGGTGGAAAATCTGTACAGGAGAAAACGGAATAACCAATGGAAGAAAAACTTTAGTTGTTTGGGAGTCTCTTGGCCGGCTAATACCCCCTATAGCCGATAGTCTTTCTCAAAGCTTCTGTATCAGAATCTATAATCACTCACACTAGAAATAGGCTGTTTGACTAGCTCTCCAGGACAGGACTAGCTTTTATGCTTGATTATTGGTTCACAGGGGTCTTGCCATCTACAGTCAGACATCAATAAGCAGCTCCCTGCACTGGGACTAGTCTGATGTTTGCTCTTGCAGAAAGACTTAGAGAATAGTTGAAATATTAAAGAGGCATTCCCCTGTTGGGCTCCATCTGTCAACAGGTTTGCCAAGGTTCTTCTTTGTAGCTGCAAATTATAATGCAAACTTATCACGTGGGAAATAATAGAAGATGTCTGCACTCAGAAGAATAATTGGCTTAACGGCGCCATAACTTTTATGTGTAATAATCCTGAATCTCTAAAAAGTAATTTAGCAAGCACGCGTGTGTCATGTGTGCACATGTATGCATGGGTGTATATATATATGATATGCATGCCATATGTGTATATATGTATGTGTGTGAGTATGTTTACACATACATATTTATATATAACCATGCTCTTCCACCCAACAGGCAGAGGCACAATATTTTGCCTTGAATGACTTCATTCCATAGGCTCATTTGATCTAGAGACCTAGAGCTGGAAAGGACCTCACTGCACATCTATTCCAACTCCATCATTTTACAGATGAGGAAACCAAGACCCAGGGAAATGAAATGATTTGCCCAATGTCACAAAGGCAGTAAAGATCAGAGGGGAGAATTGAACTCAGGATGTTCAACTCCAGAGTCAGGGCCCTTTCTGCTGTATCACCTTCCTATTCTACATTGTGATGCTGACAAGGAAGGAAGGAAAGGAGGGAGGGAAAGAAGGAATGAAAGAAGAGATAGAAAGAGCAAAAGAAGGAAGGAGGAAATAAAGAAAGAAGGAAATTAAACACATTTATTAAGTGCCAACTATTTGTAAGACACTCTGCTAAGTATTTTACAAATATCTCATTTGATCACAACTTTAGGAGGTAGATGTTATCACCTTTTGTATAGATGAAAAAAACTGAGACCAACAGAGGCTAAGCAATTTGCCCCATGTCTACAAAGCTAGTGTTGGAACCTGGATTTGAACTCGGGTCTGCTGATCTGAGGAGGGATCTTGTGATCAAGAATTAAATACAAAGTATATATGTTGCAACGTAATTTTCCACAGAAGACACTAGTGACAGAGATCAGGATATTAATATTAATTAATAGTAATTAATTTAGCAGGTACTTAGCCCAACTAAGGGCTAAGTACTTCTGTGAAAGAAACAGAAGGTGTGAACTTTATCTCCTGTTGCTGACATAACAGGAAGGAGTTGGCTGAGACAGGAAGCTAATGTATGTGTGTGTGTGTGTGTGTGTGTGTGTGTGTGTGTATGTATGTATTTAAGAATAGCTCCAGAGGAGAGATGGCCAGAATCAAGAATTTTTACTCCTGGTAGAGGAAGCAGAATTGTTCCAGCATCTGGGAGCTGGGCTGCTGCTAGATGGAGAACTGAGTTGGAGTTTTCTATGAGACCAGAATCTGGTGAAGGCCAAAGTGGCTGTTGCCTCCTGGAAGGCTGAGATTTCTTCTGGGTCCTAGGGCCAGCTGAACTGCTGGAGGACTGAAGAAGCATGACCAGGATAAGGCTTGTTTGTTTGTGGCTTCGTTGATCCTTGAGTTCCCAGCAACAGAAGTTGTGAAGGTTTTGAGATGTGCTGGATCCTGTGAACTTCAGTGTATACCAGGAACTGCCCAGAGGACTAGACAAGGACCTGGGAGCTGTCTGCCTCTGAATCCAGGTGACTGTTTGGTGGATTCAGGTAGGAGCTAGGACCATGGAAGGGGATCCAGGGAATCTGAGAGACCACCCTGAGTCAAGATGAAGAAAAGGCCTCTCCTTGGATATTGAACGTGTGATGAAATTGAAGTTTACTAGACACTGAGGGGTGGATTTTGTAATTTTCTAATGATGGTATTTAGTGATTAATGATACTTAGTAATTGTGAATCTGAATAAGTGACTGATTAAGTTAACTTATGATTGCCCCATGAGTGGGAGATTGATTATTGCATTGTGAGATGACTGAATGACTGAGTGAGGAGGCAAACTTCCTTAAGGATACCAGATAATTATTCTTTTGTTCCTTGTTCCAAATACTGTGACCACTTTGGTGAAAACTATGCGGCCATTTTAATGTTAAGCTGTTGTGAACACTACATTGTGATTTTCTGTGATAAGATGTAATGTTGTGAATATTATTGTGATTTGTTGTGAATGTTTGCCTTGATTTGTTATGGAATAAATGGAGTGTTCACTATGCTGTGTAATCAGAACCTTAAAAGGTGTTCACAGTAGCATTCTTTTGGGAAGCTGCTTGTGCATGGCATTAAACAGGATAGACTACATTTGCAGAAGAGGGGCATGTGAGTTACACTTGAAAGATGATAGGAAGTCTAGGAAGTAAGGAAGGTGAGAAAGGAATGTCCTTCTGGTTTGAGGGCTGGAGATACAGGAAAGCCTATGCAAAGGCACAGAGGCTGGAAATGAAAATAATTGTCAAGAGATCAGCAAGCATGGTAGTTTGGCTGGATTGTAGACTATATGAACGAGAATAATGTACACTTAGCATAGAAAGGTAGGCTGGAGCCAGATTAAGAAGAGCTTTAAAAACCAATGAGGAATTTATATTTTTTCTAAGAGGCAAGAAAACATTGGAGTTTCTTCTTGAGGTGAGGAGTGACATGGTCAGACCTTTGCATTCTTGAGGTGAGGAGTGACATGGTCAGACCTTTGCAACAGGATCATCAATATACCTTATGGAAGATGAATTGGAGGGAAAGGGAAACTGGAACCAGGAAGAACAAGTAGGATGTTCTTAATACAGTCCTGATGAAAAGAGATGAGCATCTGGCCTAGGATGGTGAGAGTGGAGAGGACTGGGTACTTCTTGAAGAGATGGGGATGAAAAAATTTGACCTAAGTCTAATTCCCCTATCAAACCTAACCCCTAACAAAGATTTAGAAGAGTAGCAAATGGAGCAATGATCAATAAAACTAAAAGGAATAGGCTTCTCCAATAAGTTCAGGACTATCCCTAACAAAGATTTAGAAGAGTAGCAAATGGAGCAATGATCAATAAAACTAAAAGGAATAGGCTTCTCCAATAAGTTCAGGACTATTAAAAAAAAAAAAAGGCCAGAAGTTTGAAATTGTTCTCAGGAGGGGTTGTGCTATGGAGGGCCTGAACAAATGACAATCTGGTAAAAGGGGCTTAAAGTCAGTGAACTCTTGGCTCTGACTTATCAAAGCAATACCAGGGGACAGAAAGATCACATTAAGTCGCTATAAAATGAAGCGAGACTACCTGGGGCTGTGTGTATATGCTTCAGGACTCTCCAAGAGTCCTGCAGCCATCATGAGCTCCTCTGAAGAAGGCAACAAAGTCAATTCCTGGTAGAAGGCTGCCCAGGGAAACTGAGATATATCAGAGGCATCAGAGCAAGGTGCAGTAGGAGGTTTTGCAGAAGGCCTCAAATCAGTCTGATCTGGAATATTTTGTGACCAAAACAGGATTAAGGATATTGAAGAGAAACAGTTGTCCAAGGCCCTCCAGGAAGATTCAATCAAGCTGCATCTCTGATAACCAGTTTAGCCTGTTAGAGCTGCAGTCAGGAGACAAAATTATGTCCTGATCAGTAAGTTGCACACCGAAAAATAGGGATGAGGTTGGCACCTATGTTGAACCTACAGGAAATGCAGATGGAAGCTAAGAATTGAGGCAGAAGGCAGGGACCAATATCCCTAATGAATATTGAAGCAAATATTTAAGCAAAATATTGGCCAAGGACTATAGGATAGGTTTTTACTAGGAATTCAGGATTGGTTTAATCTGGGAAAAACAATAAATGTAATAAAGCATATTAATAATAAAAACCACATGATTGTATCAGTAGGTTTTTTTTGGAAAAAATTCAAAGCCTGTTAACACTAAAAATCCTAGGAGTAAATGGACCTTCCCACTAATAAGGTAAATAGTACGTCCCTAAAGCCAAAAGCCAACATTAAACATCATGGTGAATGGCTACAGGACTTTCTAGCAAAAAAATCAAGGATAAATCAGTGCTGGCCATTGTTATCACTATTATTGACCATAGTGCTGAGAATGCTGGCAACGGAAATAAGACTAGTGAAAGAAACTGAAACACTGAGCACTGGCAAAGAGAAAGTCATTTAAACTCGCCTTGTACCAAGCAACTCTCTAGGATGTGTAAGTTACAGATGAGGTTACAAATTAGTTGCTATTCTTCAGAGGTGGAAGGAGTTTTCATTGTGGGACTCCCCACGCTGCTGAGATAAAATACACAGGCATGTTCATGCATGGATACACACACACACACGCACACATGCATACGCACATACACGCACGCATGCACACACGCACGCACACACACTTCATAGCCAAATAAACTTATGCCCAAGCATTAACTTGGGAGCTTTTAATTCTATATGGAGCTGCCAAGTCATTGAAGATAGGGTGTGGTGAAGCAGTCTTGGCACCTAAAGTCGCTGAAGATAGATGCCCTGTAGGGGTTTGCCATATTACACCCACACACTGTATTGTCCTTTGAACATACTAGACAATATCACCACACCCTATCATATCCAACTAGTTTCAATGGTAAATATTAAAGCACAAAACCCACCGGGTTTTGATTTTGAGAATGGAATTGTTTCTCAAGATTCCCAACTCAAAATTATGTCTATGTGTGAATAGTACATATGGATAAACAAGTCTTAAAAACAAAACAAAAAAACAAAAAACTTGGCTTATGTGACATTGAACAATGGAAAACTTTTCTTAATCTCTTTCGTGATTTGAAGTCAGAGAATCTGTGTTTGAATTCTAGCTCTATCACTTCATATCTATGTGACAGTTATGTGACAGATAAGTGACAACTTCTCTGAACCTCAGTTTCCTCATTTTTCAAATAAGTTTGTTGGACTATATGACCTCTAAGGCCCTTTCCAACTCTAAATCTTTAATAATATGATTTTTGTTGTTCAGTCATGTCTGACTCTCCATGATCTCATTTGGGGTTTTCTTGATGAAGATGCTAGAATGTTTTGCCACTTCCTTTTCCACCTCATTTTACAGTTGAGGAAACTGAGGTAAACAGAGTTAAGTGACTTGGCCAAGGTCACACAGTAACTTTCTAAGGTCACATTTGAACTCAGGAAGATGAACCTTCCAGATTCCAGATTCAGCATTCTATCCACTGAGCCACCTAGCTGCCCAGACAATATGATACAATGAGGTTATAGCTTGGAATCACCAATTCATAGTTTTTACTGTATTACTTTGTATCATATTACCCACTAATGTTTCACTTGGCAACACAATTTCAGCCATTTCTCCTAAGATTGAATAGAACACTGGAGTGAGCCCCATAAACTATTCAGCTAGGACAAAGAAGAATTTGCATCAGGAAAAATGAGAAGAATTCTTATTTCAATTATTTTGTTATCCAAAATCCATCCATCTTATAGAGGCATACCCATTCATGCTGACACATACACACATGTTTATATATACATATATATGCATGTATATACACACATATTACATTAATGTGTGTGTATTTTGTGTATGTGTGTGTGTGTGTGTGTGTGTGTGTGTGTGTGTGTGTGTGTGTGTGTGTGTGTACCATTTAAGAAAAAAGACCAGAAGTCTAAGGTTGTTCTCAGGAAGGGATGTGCTATATGGAGGCCAGAGCACAGGACAATCTCTGGTAAATGGAGCTTAAAATCAATGGACTCTTGGTTTTGACCTATCAAAGCAACAATACGGGACAGATTTTTATATACACATAATCATACAGATTCGTATGTGCACAACACACATATGCATACAGGTACATGTTCATGTCTATGTGTGCGTGCAAAACACATATACATACACATTCACACACACACATACACATTCACATACACTCATAATTATACTTACACATACACATTCATATATACATATATATTAATATACATATATGCTTACATTTATACATACACATGCATATTCATATACAAAAACACTTACACATACACATTCATATACATATGCACATTCATATACACTTACACATATACACATATACATATACATACAAATACACACACACACACACACACACACACATACGTCCCAGGGGTTAAAGTCACTTGCTTGTCCCTGTTGTCTTTTTCCTAGTTTCTCCACTTCACAAAACACTGCACATATAACACTGAATGGCAGTTGAACTCTAGTGGATTGTAATAAACAGTAATACCTCGGGATAAATGATGATGATACAAGTCTCCTTCCTCTTATAAGGGAGGTGGAGCCTATAGATGTAGAATGTAATACACCCTGATGCACAGTTGTTTTTTTGTTTTGTTTTGTTTTTGTTTGTTTTACTTAAATGTTACTCCTTGTTACAAAGAGAGTTCAGTGAGGGAGGGAGGTTAATGAACATAGGGTAAAAAGAATAAAAATAAATGAATAATAAAACAAATAAACAAAAAAGCACATTTTTTCTGTAGGCATTAGGAGCTGTATTAATTAATTAACATTAATTGTAGGAAATTACCCTATTATCCTCTGGACAAATCTCAACTTGTGCAGAAACTACTTAACAATATTCCAAGAGATTGAGGCAGTGGGAGGCAATGTACATGAGAAATGTACAAACTCATTATGTCTATGAAATCTCTGTCCAGCTTGGTCAATTAGACCTAAAAATCATTCATCTTCTCCGAACCTTATTAGTGCGATGAAGATTCATTATAAAACGTCCTACAAGACCCAAGAGCTGAAATTTTATTCAACTCTTTGGACAAAAGCATTCCAAATTTATATATTGTTCATTTTCTGAGATGAGTATCATTTTCTGAACCGATAGAGAGACAATATATGAAGGGGTGCAAGCTCTGGAAACACCCCCCCCCCCAATTCTCCTTGAACTTTCCCATGTGGTCTAGTCTCTAGAATTCACATGAGGCATCCCAGTAATCCTCTCAATTGGTCTTGCATTGTGGCCTATACCCAATCTCTTAATTCTCTGTTCCTAGCCCTCCATACTCTGTTACCTTTAGATTGCCCTGGCTACTTATTATTCTTCATCCTATCTAGATCTCATTCCACATGGTTGTTAAGGTCCCTTGTATTCCTGGCATTCTCTGTCACCTCACAGTCACCCCAGCTTACTGGCCAGTCTCATCAAGATCCTCCCTAGACCCCTTCTCCAGTCACTCCAGACTACTTATGCACTCTTACATCCATCCCACAATCTCTCTGTATGTAGCATCCATCTGATTTCTACTAAAGTGCTCAGATTCAATATAGCCTGCTTATCAGTACAAATGTTACCAATGCTAAGATTCCTTAAGAGTCTGACCAATATGGTGAATTTTTAGAATCATGCCCAACTCCTACTAGTGTTCTTATCAACCTTGTTTTTGACTGAAAGAAAGCTTGGGTTGAATTTGTTTGGGCAGGACCTGAGTGTTGCTACTTCAGGTTCCCAACACACCTAACCCTCAACATATGTATATGTATATATTTATGTATATGTACATGTATAGGTATATGTACATGCATGTGCATGTGTATGTGTATATGTACATATATATGTATGGGTATCTCTATATATGTTTGTCTGCATATACAGATATGTATGTCTATCTAAACAAGACATAAGCCCACTCTTTGCCACATACATGTCATATATGTGTGTCATATAGTCATCACATATGTGCCATATACATAAAATAGCATGCATTTATTAAGTATCTAGGTGGTACAGTGCCAGGCCTGGAATTAGGAAGGCTTATCTTCCTGAGTTGAAATCTGGCTCAGACACTTACTAGCTGTATGACCCTGTGTAATGGTAATGGGAATTTGAAGATCTTTTCTATCCCTTAATGGGCCTAAGGGAATTTGAAGATATTCCCTGCCCCTTCATAGGCTGAATGTAATTACATGGAACCTGTGGTGGGAGGAGTTTGCTTAAGAGTGGAGCAGAGCTGAGTGGAAGCTGGGAGTCAGAGCAGTTAAGATGGTGGGAAGAGAAAGGATGCAGGCAAGGAGAGAGCTAGGCTTGTGAGTGTTTGTGGGAAGGCTTTGGGATGTTATTGCCCCCGTGTTATGGTGTATTAACTTCTTTGTTGCTATGATGGATTCAGTTTTCTGATATTGGGATTTGGTTTTCTGGTGTCTGAATAAATGTTTTGCTTTTGTCTTCTATGTGGAAAGTCTATTATATTTTGCAATTCAGAACTATGCCGGCATATTCATAATCGCTATCGGTGCTGTGAATATTTGCCTTGGTGATACACCCTGGGCAAGTCACTTAACCTTTTTGCTTCAGTTCCTGATCTGTAAAATGAGCTGGAGAAGGAAATGGCAAACTACTACAGTATTTTTGCAAAAAAAAAAAAAAAATAAGGTCACAAAGAGTCAAATATGACTGAAAAATGACTGAACGCATGTCAGATATTGCACTAAGCACTTTACAAATGTCATCTCATTTGATCCTCATAATAATCCTGGGAGGTTGGTGTGCTATTATTATCCCATTTTAAGGATGAGGGAACTGAGGCAAATAGGAGTTAAATTAGTTGATTAGGATCACACAATAAGTAATTATTTGAGTCTGGATTTTAATGTGGGTCTTCTTGCCTCCAAATCTGTCACTCTGTCCACTATAATCTTGCCCAGGCTAGAAGTGCAGTAACCAACACTGATTTATGCACAGGAGCTTTGGTCCAGTGGTGTTTCTGACCAGGGTCAGCTCACACTCAGGCAGCCTGCAGGGCCTCCTTCCTGGGGACTCATCATATTGTTGTCAGACTCAGGACTTGGGCTCACCCAATTCACTAGTCTCAACCTTCCAGGAAAAAAGAATAGCAAATGTGCACCACCAAGCTTAAAGGAAACAAAACTCTTAAGATGATCTTAGGAGAGGGCCTGGAAATCACTAATTCACAGTCAGGTCATCAGACTTTTCCTATTTTATGCAGACCCTAATTAATAACCATGAGTATGCAAATAACAGAGGAATTGGGCCTCTGGCCTATGATTAACTTCTCTGTATTCTGTTTCTTAATATTGACTTAATAAATAGCCCAAAACTTAGTGGAATCTGAGAGCAAATAAACAAAGAAGTCTGGGAATATTAAAACCATCCCTACTACAGTGATTTTCAACAGGAAGACAAACTGATAATCATTCCCATTGCTCAGTTCACCTTCTGAGAGCAAAGCAACCTCTGTCTTTCCCAGAAAGGAAACCCCACCTTAACTAACAAAGGAAAAACATGTACTAACCTTCAGGTATTCTTCGTTTCTGAGCTTTCCTGGCATATCCTCTCTTTCAGCAATGCATACCTTAAATTCTTTTGCTAAGAGGTTTGATGGTTGAGCTTTGGAAGGTAGATGGAGATGAATGACTCATAACCCATCATTTATCTTTCATTATGGGGAAAACCCTAGAGCAAGGAAAAATGTCTTAAAAAGTACAAACAGTAAATTGTCTTTGATTATCTTCTATTAGTTAAAATTTCAAGTTTGACTCAGTGTTCCAGAAGAGGCAATCTAGTAGTGAAGAAGCATTTTTTGGGTAGAGGGAGGGGTCTGAAGTTGAAATTTAATTTGAGAAAGGTACTCACCAGTGTGGAAAGTCCCTCCACCAATGCAGATTGGTAATTCATCTGCAAACTTCACCCTAAGAGTCTTGACCTGGATACTAAAAGATTCTGTGAATTTCCCACCGTAACAAAAATATTGTCTGTGAAGTGAGATTTGAATACTCAGCTTCCAGACTACAAGGCTGATCCTCTATCCCTTTTACCATTCTGTTTCAACATAGAATGATTTGACATTGACCAGAAGGAGTCTTTGTTGCTCTAAGTCAGTTGATAAGCATATCTCAGAAGTTCAGCCTATCTATGCAAGACAAGTTTTCCAAAGGGAATGATATTTTCTGGTGCCAGTATTTTCCTTTGCCTACAGTGTGAGATTTAAGCCACTCATTGTCTTGGGGCCTCAGTTTACTTATCTATAAAAAGAGATTAACAGTACTGTAATGCTTTCGGCAGGTTTGGGAGATTTGAATTTGGAACACAGGGATTTCTCACCTCTTAGTTTAGAAAGAGTAGAGAACTTCTGGCATCTAATTCTGGTCACCTGATGTCTTTCTAAGTGTTCAGTGGGTGTGAATTTATTTGTTTACTTACTGCATTCTACAGTAATATGTTGAATAGTTTCTTTCCAGTATGTCCTTGTGAAAGAGTTGGACCCCAGTTTTATGGTGGGAATATTTTTCACTATTGTTCTTAGGATATCTTCACAGTAAATGCCTTTGCTTTCAGCTAACTGACTACTAAAGGTAAGCATACCAGTGATATTTCATGAGCTATAGTTTTAGGAGTATGAACCCACAGAGTACCTTAGGTCCAAGTAAGTTGTTCACTATGATCCAACTTGCCATCTCTGAGTTTCAAATTGAGAGGATAGCCCTTAAAGTGATGCTATGCTGTGGGGGCTCATCTGGGATATATTTGAGGTGCACTATTCATGTTTGAGGCACCTACGTGATTTGAGAAGCTAGGTGGCTCAATAGATAGAGTATTGAGCTTTGAGTCAGGAAGATCTGAGGACACTCACTAACTGTATGCTCCTGGGCAAGTCACTTAACCTCTGCTTGCCTTAATCTACTGGTAAAGAAATGGCAAAACATTCTAGTATCATTGCTAAGAAAACTCATACGAGATTATGAAGATTCAGGCACAACTGAACAACATGCATGTTTGGAAGCATACTAGAGAGATTATCCATCTGGAACTCTACTTCTTGGATGCCCCAGTATTGCAAGGACAATCAGTTTTCCTGTGTCGTAATTATCTTCCAGACAACTTTTCCATTGTTGAATACTTAAGTACTGTTATCTGTTATATTAGTGAATTCAGTATAAAGATAGAAACTCATATGAGAAGTATATGAGCAGGATAAATTATACATTCTTAGAATACTGGTCCCAGGCAATATTGCTAGAGCATTTATACAAGATTATACTTCCTTCCTTCCTTCCTTTCTTTCTTTCTCTCTTTGGAGGGGGGTAAGTGAGGCAGTTGAGGTTAAGTGACTTGCCCAAGGTCACACAGCTAGTTGTGTCAAGTGTCTGAGGCTGGATTTGAACTCAGGTCCTCCTGACTCCCGAGCTAATGCTCTATTCACTGCACCCCCTTTCTTTCTTCTTTTCTTTATTTCTTTCTTCTTTCTTTCTTTCTTTCTTTCTTTCTTTCTTTCTTTCTTTCTTTTAAGGTGGCACAGTAATAGAATACTGGGCCTGGAGGGAAGAATACCTGAATTCAAATCTGACCTCAGACACTTATTAGGTACATAAACCTGAGCGAGACATTTGATGTGTCTTCCTCAGTTTCCTCTACTATAAACTAAGCTACTACCTCTCTCCCGGAGTTATTGCAATGATCAAATGAGATAATATCTGTACAGCACTCATCACAGTGCCCAGAACAAGTAGGTACTTAATAAATGCTTTTTTTCTTATCTACCTTTTTAAAAAATTTACATCTAGACCACCTGCCTTATTTTGACACGAGTCTGAACTGCTTACCCTTATACCCTGGATTCAAGTTAATAAATCACTTAATAAGTTAATAAGTCACTTAACCTACTCCTTAGACAACGCAATCTTTTTTTATTCGTCTGCCATCTACTACTATCTCTATAACTATCTCTCCATAGATGTTTCCTTCCTTACCCCCTATATTTATCAATTACTGGCCTCATAAGGAACAAATGATCCCAACCTCACATTCTCCTATCCCTAGTCTCAACATTATCCCATTCATGTCTCACTCCAACTTGACCTATTCTTCATCTCTTCTATTATGTTCTCTGGAATTCTGGTGCGTATAGAGCATCTTTCCTTTGTTCTAGACTTCTTTTCCTTATACTCCTCTCTACTAGCCCTCAGTTTTACCTGACACTTTCCCTTTAACAATACTGTATTGCTGGCCATGCTCTTTAGCTCTGGTTATACCTTCATTTACA
>CM053586.1:206140476-206151363 GCA_028646515.1 Pseudochirops corinnae
TACATGTGATCTCATTTGATCCCCATAACTGTACTATTTTGGATTTATAATTATTAGTACTAACCTCCACTGACAAATGAGTAAACTGAGGTTTAGGAGGCTAAGTGACTTGACCATACTTCTTTAGGTAGTAAAAGTCTGAAGCAGTATATGAATCTGCTTCTTGACTCCAGATATGCCAAACTGCCCCAAGTCCCATGTGGGAAAGATTTATTGACATAATTAAACAGAAGACTGGATATAATCATGTTATTCATCTTAAATGTATTCTTTCTTAATTCTATTATTTTTCATTCCCTCAATCCATGTATTTACCTTCATTTTTCCATGATGTGCATGCAATTCAATTCAATTTGATTAGAATCAAATGATTGTAATTCTACATACATTTCTTAAGTAATTCTCATATGTAAAACACATTCATTATTCTAGGGTCTGGATGTTCAAAAGTAGATGGCACAACCTCACAATGAAACAGTGGTCATGAGTACAGTCTTGTCAACCCCACTATTAATATCCCATCACAGACACTTGGAAAGTGAGTTTTGTTGTTATGGGCAGGGTATACCACTATCGTTCTGCTTGCTTTCTGACTAATTGCTGCCTAACTTTATTACCTAACTCCCATGTGAGTTTATATAGTTGCAAGATGTGGGATAGGTATTGAGAAGAAGGAAGTTTCTAGGATATGATCATTGGGACATGTGCAATACCTACAGTAGTCCCTGTGGAAGTTTATTGTTGAGGTATGAATGAATTTAGGGAAATCCTTCAGGACTATATTTACAATATATAGTGTCACTCATAATCTAGGTACCTTGAAGGAATCTGTTACCTCAAGTTCTAGGAAATCCCATGGATGTCTCTTATAAAACTAAAGCTCATAAGCCTCCTCCTAGAGTGGCTTCCTTCTAGCATTTACAAGTAGATACAATAAGCTCCTTACAAAGTCATTTGTTAAAATGATTTACGAAATCAAACAAACCAGTAGTATGTATAAAAACTCCCTGCAAAGCTGGGGTACACTCTCCCACAATTACACACATTATGTCTGGGGAAACTGGGCACAAACTGACTGAATAATGGTAGTGAGTAATACATATTGAGAACATAAATTGCTAAGACACTCACAATTCCAGAATTGTAGAATCTTAATGTCCTTTTTCTCTGAGTGGAGTCCTCTGTAAGCTTAAATCTACTGTGGCTACTAATAGATTTTTCCTTTTTAATATAAAAATGCGAATTATTGTTTTAAAATGAATTAACTCATCTCTCATAAGAGGAAAGTAAATAAAAATGCAATGAAGTCATTTTCTGATTGTTCTTTCTTATTGCAAAGTAACTACTGTTCAGTCTGGAACTATGGTATGTAACATAGCCTCTGGGTGACTAACAGATTTTGTGAATTTGATGGACAAGATCAATTATTCAAGCATTACAACTTAATGACCACCTTCCCATGTGCAGGGAGATATGCCTAAGTTAAGCAAAATCTGTTTGGACTTAATTCTGAAAGAGCCCAAACTGCTAAGAGGCTGTTGTAGATTTTGAGAAATGTCCTCCAACAGAGAAGCAGGTTCTTAATTAAAAATGGGAAATACCTGATAAGCTGAGACAGGGTGTGCTTTCTGAGAAGGAAGCATTTAATGGATGAGGCAGCTAGCTGCCTCTTTTCCAATTACCATAATTTGGTTATTCTGCATTCTTTTTGCAGCTAGGGTATAATTTAAAAATCAACAGTGCTCATCTACCCACATGGAATTATCTTGGGAAATCACCAAAAATGCCTTGTATCCTATCATTCACTAACTATCCAGAAACCCTGGAAAGGTAACATGCTATAAGGATTCTTTTCAACAGACTCAGGTTTCCAACCTGGAAAGGATGTTATCTAAGGGCAGGGCAAACTGACCTAGGCTAAAAAAGCTTTATCCTTCATACAACAGGGGTATTTGAAGTTTGGAATCCTAGAGTTTCGTTTCTTGCCTTGACTGACTTCAAGCACCAAAACATGAAAAGAAGAAAAGTCAAGTTTCCAGAAGTCTTGGCACTTATCCATACAGTGTTTCTTGGGTAAGTCATTTCCTTTTTCTGGACCTCAGTGTTTGCCTTTGCCAAATAAAAGGGTTAAAGTGGGTGATTTAAGATCCATTTCCAGCCTTGTTCTTTATTGACTATATACTTCATCTAATTGGAGATTGCTCTACGGTAAGTTCACAAGTGATCATTCTGAAGTTTTCCTCAGTACAAATGTAGAGTTCTGAATTGAACCTCTTCGTGGCTTTTGTTTCTGTCCAAAGAGAATGAAATAGGTGGCCTGCCCTCTCACCAGTGAAGGTCTCTTTTGACTTTGAAACTTTTCATGGCTGGAAAACCTATGTTCTAATCACTTTCTGAGGAAGGTATCCTTTCAACAAGCTATGAACCTAATGTGGTTAAAACCAAATGAAAAATCCACAAAGAAGTCTGGACTCCTGTCCTTTGCTGTTATTTATGTTGTTATACCATATGAGCCTTAGATGACAGATTTAGAGCTGGAAGGGACCACAGAGATCATCAAATTCAACTCTTTCATTTTATAGAGGAAGAAAGTAAGACTCAGGGTGTCAGACTGATTTGCCCAACTTCATATAAGTTGTAAAGTCTAAAAGGCAGGATCCAAACAAAGTTTCTATGCTTGTAGAATCAATGATAAATCTACTATACCATGCTCTCTCTCCTCACAGAAGCAGGGTATTTGAATTAGTTCTAGGGATGGGGACAGTAAGGGGTACAGCAAAGAGGTCAGTAACCTCTGGTTGGGGGCCACTAATCATCTGAGGCCTAAATTTTAGGCAGTCTTTCTCCTAGGGTGGAGTGACTATACCTTTGTTCTAGAATACTAAATTTAGAGGACATTGCCAGCATTTCTGTAGTAGTAAAAATAAAACCTAGCACCTTGTTAGCAAAAATAATTAACTAAAAATGAGAAACCACCAAATTACCAGTTGAGATGAGCTCAACCCCTTACCCTGGCCAACTTTCTCAGAATTAGCCTCACGTGGCTATCCCCAGGTTTCTATCTCTCTATAATTGGTATAGTATCTGTCTGGTACTCTCTAGCAACCAAATGAAAGTTAACTTTGTGCTACCCTTGAAATTATACTAGACAAGAGCCCTGACTTGAGATCTGGGGAATAGATCTGAGACCTACCTGAAACCTAGGAATGAGTTGTGGTAATTGGTTGGGTACAAGTCCTACTTAGAGCACTGATTATACCTCTGTCCATTCCCTACTATCTCTCTTTCCTTCTTCCTTCTCTCCCTCACTGTCCTCTTCCTTTCTTTTGTTTTAACCCTCTAACCTTGTCTTTTTTCTCATTATCTCTTTTCTAAACATAGCAGAATAGGAATGAATGATCCTAAATCAGAATAATATAGGTGAAAAATCATTGAATTCTTTTTTAATAGAGGTGTTTGCATTTTAACAAAATTCTATGGAAATATCATATTTTTTGCAAAAAGCGAACCAATGCCCTGTCTTATTACACCTGCCCCTACTCAATCCTTGTCACTGATTGTGGCCAGGCTCTTCCAGGTTACCAGTTATAAAGCAGATATAGACATTCATACCCACTGAATAAATAGAAAGTCATCAACTTTTAAATCCTTTAGTAAGACAGAGAACTATTGGGTTTACCCACTTTCCTGGCCATTACACACTAAGAAACATATGGCCTCACCATCTGTCCTACCACTGTGCTTTCCAGATCATTAGAATTTAATATCTGTAATATTGCCATACCCTGTAGATGCCTAGGTATTACCATCTAACTATAATGCACCCTACCAAGCCTCTCTATTCAGTTAATCCCCCAAAATGTGTTATCTTCCCCAAATTAAAATATGAACTCCTTGAGAACAGGGACTCTCTCATTTTGTTGTATCCATAGCACTTAAAATAGTACTTGGTACCATAGTAAGCACTTAAATATTTTTTGTTCATTCATTTCCATTGGGTGCTGTAGGGTCAATGATCTTTAGCTCAGCCAATTGGGCAAGGGACAGATCCTATGCTCCCTTCCCAATTCAACTGAAGCCATGACTTTGGTACTGTACAGGTTCCTCCTACAACTGAATGTGCCCAAGATCAACAATTCCTATTTATAATCCCATTAAGTAACATTGAGTTCATTACAGTTATAATCTAGAGCCTTGAAGTCTGCTTCCATGTTATTCATGACAGTCTAATGTTATCATGCATCCTGCCTAAGGAAATGATTAAGAGATGGTACAGTGGTGAGCATCTGATATCATTTCTTGTCTTCTTAACAGTTTAAGCAATTAGCTCAAAATGGCTACAGAAAAGAAAGGTGGTGGCTTAGAACCTAGCAACCTGGCTTCTTGGTCCTTGTTCTGACCTTTATTTGCTGTGTGGTCTTAGGCAAGTTGCTTCATCTCTCTAGGCCTCAGTTTCCACATCTGTTAAATGGAGTTCCCTTTGTACTCCCTGCTTCACAGAGTTATTGCAAGGAAAAGTAGCATAAGAAATACTATTCATACTACTGCTAAAAGATATGTAATTGGCTAATCTAAGTCTTACAGGGAGTGTACATCCCTTAGGATGCTTTTGTTTTTGCTATCAAAAAATCTGCTTCTTTAGAGATGTGACATAGGGCTATAGTAGAGGACAGGGTAAGGGGCTCCCATTCTCAAGCATGGGGAAATGCTATGTCTTACATAGCTCATGAAATAGCAGTTTGGCCAGAGTATTCTGAAGCTAAATTGATCCATATGATTGGAATATTGCCCAGACCTTTAACTGAAAGGGAAAAAAAGATCATTTTGTAATTAACATTATCAATATGGTAAGACATTGTGAATGCTAGTTGGGTTTGACATAGGAAGTGATGTAATAACGGACCACTTACTGCTCCTGTCCCTTGAACAGGAAATATTTTCCTTGAGGAATAGAATACATGAAAACTGCAGATTGTATTTTAATATTAACCAGATTTCTACATTAAACATGATTTCCGAGAATAATTTGATTTTTCTTTTTTCCCCCCTCTCCTCATTCTTGCCAAATGATCAAAACTGCATACAACTGTGGGCAGCTCCTGGAACAGGCCCAGGGCTGCCTGCAATTTAAATGTCAGACTGCCTTGTGAAGCTTCAGTGAGTCTCACTCACCAATACAGCTCCCCTGCCAATCTTCATTTTCTTTTGATGTATCTAGATTGCTACAAATCCTCCTCTGGTTCCTTTGATTAGCTTGGGACTGGGGAAATTTCAATGGTTCTTCTTCTTTATTATGTTTATGACATCCAAATATTATCAAACTCTCCAAATAAATCAGCAGAAGCCTTAAAAAATCATGAAACTTGTTGGATAAGCCAATTATGAGTAGCACTAGTGGGTTCCCGGGTCTTAAGAAGTAGCAGAAATCTACAGACCTTTGTAGCTAATGAGTCATTTAATTGCTCAAACTTACATACCCCCAGTGGGCAACTACTCCAGGACTCTAAGCTCCCCAAAATGGCCTCTCGCAGCATAGATTTGACAGCAGTGACTACCTCTGATTGGTTAATAGCATCACTTCAAGAAATATCTCCATTTTATGCTATTTTCTCTGGCAGCTAGTAAAATAGAAAATTTAAATGTATTTAACCATGGCTATGGGGCCACAGGGAAGGTGCAGAGACTTATAAGCAGTCTTATTTTAGTCGAGTTATTTTCTTCTCATTCATGAGCATACAAGAACAATGTGTGAACATGTTATGAAGAATGAACAGATTTGCATAGTTGGAGTTGCAGTGAAATAACCCTTACAATAAAGATAGTTAAAATTTTTGATGGTGTACAATTGTTGCTTTTCTCAATAATTCATTTATCCAATAAATATTATTCAGAGACTACTCAGTATAGTGTCTTGTACTAGGACCTGGGAGGAAACGCAAGGCAAGTCAACAAATATTAAGTACCTGCTGTGTTCCAGGCATTGGACTATGGGATAGGGATATAAAGTGTAGGAAAAAGCAATAAAACACTATCCCTGCTCTCAAGGATCTCAGTCGAATGGGAGAGACAATGTTGTCTCCAAAAACACACAACATTCTTTAAACAAGATGTATATAGGATATAGACAAGAATAAAGAAAGAACATTCCCTATGATTTTTCATAAATAATGATAGTAACAACTAATCTTTAAGTAGCTCTTCACAGAGATTATTTCATGTGATCCGTATAACAACCATTTAAATGTAACTGAAAGTATTATCCCAGTTTTACGGATGAGGTTATTGAAACTCAGACAGATTGTGACATCAACATAGCCAATAAGTGTCAGAGGTGGTCTTTCTTACTCCTTGCTTAGCATCCTAACGGCCATACCATAGGTTCCTATACCTCTTCCAATTTTTGCTTCAGGCATCAATCTCCTTCTCCCCTGCCCCCCAAAAGAATCAAATAGCTTCGTTTCTCTTCTCTTGACCCTTTCTTACAATTACAAACTCTTCTCAAGAAAATATCTAACAAATTGTATAGTACAATTGTTTTAATGAATAATATTTTGTTTTTCCCAATTACATGTACAATTTTATCATTTTTTTTATTTTTAAGTTCCAAATTCTATCCTTCCCTCCCCACTCCCTTTCCTGAACCAGTAAGCAATTTGATGTACGTTATACCTTTGCTATCATGCAAAATGTATTTCCATGTGAGTCATGTTGTGAAAGAAAACAGACAAAAAATGAAAAAAATTAAGAAAATGAAAGATTGTATGGTTGAATCTGCATTCAGACTCCATCAGTCCTCCCTTTCAGATGTATTTTTCATCATGAGTCCTTTTAAACTGTCTTTGGTTATTGTATTGTTGGGCATAACTGAGTTAGTCACAGTTGATCATCATACATTATTGTTGTTACTGTGTACAGTGTTCTCCTGGCTTTGCTCACTTCAGTCTGCATCAGTTCACATAAGTCTCTCCAGGCTTTTCTGAAATCCTCCTGCTTGTCATTTCTTGTAGCACAATAGTATTCCATTATAATCATATAACACAACATAACCTTTCCCCAATTTGTGGACATTCCCTCAATTTCCAATTATTTGCCACCATAAAAAGAGCTGCTAAAAATATTTTTGTATGAATAGGTCCTTTTCCTTTTTATTTAAAATTATTATAATTTAAAAATTAAAAATTATAAAACAATATAAAATATAAAAATAAAACAATAATAAAAAATTGTTGCCTCCATTCTACAGACGAGGAAACTGAAGCTCTGATAAGTGAACAGATTTGCCCAGGGTCACATAGTGAGCAAATATCTGAGGTAGACTGTTTAGCCAGCATCTTCTGATTCTAAATTTAATACTGTATCCACTATACCATAGTGTCTCTCAGAGAGTATAAATATGTTTGTGTAAATGCCTGAATTCTTATTCATTTTACACAATTACTTCTATGGCCAACTGAGATAAGTAAAATGAGAATTAAGGCAAGGTAAGAAGCTACCTAGAGGTAAAATTGGATTCATAGTCCAGAAGAATTCAAATTTTTCCATGTTCTAGTATCTTAAGAAGTCAAAGCTAATAATTAGAAGTAGTGAGAGTTAATACAGAATGAACACTGGAATCACATGTTGTGCTGGCTTAAGGTACCACAATCCTTTCTGTCCTACAACAGGAGGGACTCTGTTCTTTCAAATTTGACTATAACCTACTGGTTCTGCATGAGGCTTATCCAAGTCAATCCAGTGATCTAGGTTCAGGACTGGAAGGCAATGAAACCTTTGTGGATTACAAAATTCAATAAAAATCGATTTATTCACAATAAGATTAAAAGGATAAAAAAATATAATTTACCAAAAAAGACATGTTGTCTTTTCCACCCATCTCCACCACAGCATCCCTTGGTCAGAAAGACATAAACTATCACACACAGAGTTAAAGTTCCACAATACTAGCCTCCCATAGGCTGGGCCCTTCATGCCTTGATCTTAACCCCCTCTCTCTTATCTCACCTCCAAATTACCCAGTATGTAACAAAAATATTAATAATAACAACAGTAGCTAACATTTATATACCTCTTACTGTGTACCAAGCACTGTACTAAGTGCTTTCCAAGTATTGTTTCTTTTGATCCTCACAACCATATGAAATAAATGTTATTATTATCCCGATTAATCCCAAATGTTATTATTATCCCAATTTATATATCCCAATCTAGAGGTAAATAGATGGCACATTGGGTAGAGTATTGTACCTGGAGTCAGAAAGATCTGAGTTCAAATCTAGTCTCAGACAATTACTAGTTGTGTGACTCTGGGCAGGGCATTTAACCTCTGTTTTCCTTAATACACCAGAGAAAGAAATGGCAAACAATTCCAATATCTTTGCCAAGAAAACTCCACGGACAGTATGGTCATACGGGACTGAAAAATACTTATTCCTTTTTTACGAATGAGGAAATTGAAATGGCCAGGGTCACATATCTAAAGGCCAAATTTGAACTCAGGTTGACCTTGTGCTCCCTCTACTATGCCATGTAATTGCACGCACACACACACGTGCATGTCTATATAACATATATACATGTGTGTACATATACATATGTATATTATGTGTATATGCACATATACACATGCATATGCTTACACATGTATCTATATGTTGTTTATGTGTATGTATATATGTGTGCAGACATATACAGGTATATATGTATATATGTACATGTGTGTATCTTTTATTTGGACTAACAGTGGCAAATGTAAGAAAGTTCATACTAAAAGGCTGACAGTGACTCCAGTCAATTTACTTAATCTCTATTTGCCTCAGTTTCCTCATCTGTTAACTGGGTATTACATGTAATTCTAAAGTTGTTGTGAGAATAAAATGAAATAATATTTACAAAGCACTTTATAAACCTTAAAGCAATATATAAATATCAACTAACTATTATAAAATATGTAAAATAAAGGATGAGAAATGATGATGAGATGAAAATGAAGTAAATAAATGGGAGGTGACTGATTAACTGACAAGAAAACCATACCAATGGTTTAAGCCTTAGTCTTTCAGACCCATCCAAACCCGAGAACAGCCTCCTTGTCTTCTTAAAGGGAAACCAACCTAGCCTAAGTAAAACAAATAAATAAAGATATTCTTGATAACATACCACATCGTGCATCTCTCCCATACTGAACTAAGTTAAGTACATTTCATTTCCACCCAAGTGTCTTAACCTAGAAATCAGAATCTTACTCTCAGACACTATCTTAACTAATCGTTCACTGCCAATATCTGTCTTTCCCTTCTAAAGCCCCTTTGATGTACATAGCGATTATGGCACTTTTTCCACTATGGTGCTCTATTTCTTATACAGGATTTCATAATCCCTTATAATGTCTCTAAGTTCCATTTGACTTTTCCCCAAAAATTTATTTATCAGAAAATATCAGGTTTGACAAGTCTTGAGACATGAATTCTCTGTTATGTGTTCCAAGGGGCCCAATATATACATATATTACCAAAGTAATATATATATTACCATATATACCATATATATAATATATATATTACCATATATTACCATACCATATATTACCAAAAGGAACTCTACTCATCTCTCCCATACTCCCAACACTGAATCTGTAACTCAGTTGCCTTCTTTCATTAATATGAAAGTATAGAAAATTGGAGCCGGTAACCCTAGCTTTGATTTCTAGACAAAAGCTGGTAGAAATGAGACAAATAAACCAGGGACTCAATCCTCTTCCAAAAGGGAGCGGAGCTGGAATAGTGGGGAGGGGCCTATTTTTTTCTTTACCTCTCCTCTTCCAGGACCAGCATTATAGTAAGCATTTAGGATAGAAGGGAATTTCTCTTGGCCAAAAATTTCACTCTCCAAATAGCTGGAGATTTTGTCAGTTAGAGGGTTGATTTGTATTATTTACCCCTTCTTTTAGCAAATATTTATTGAGTTCTTACTATATCTGAGATACACTGCTAATTGTTTTATGATGTATAAATATAATATGTGATAGTTTCTATCATCATGAGGCTTATAGTTTAATAGTGGATTGAATACATATTCACACAGTGCCTTACAATGTAAGACAACATGTGAGGAATGTCATTAGTAGAACATACTAAGTATTATAAGAGTCCAGATGGAAAGAGATAACTTCCAGCTGTGGTAATCAGGAGAGGCATCAATAGAAACATCTGCTGATTTCCTGGGGTGATATATATGGGACATAACAGAGAATTCATGTCTCGAGACTTGTCAAACCTGATATTTTAGGATAAATAAATTTTTGGGGAAAAGTCAAATGGAACTTAGAGACATTATAAGGGATTATGAAATCCTGTATAAGAAATAGAGCACCATAGTGGAAAAAGTGCCATAATCGCTATGTACATCATAGGGGCTTTAGAAGGGAAAGACAGATATTGGCAGTGAACGATTAGTTAAGATAGTGTCTGAGAGTAAGATTCTGATTTCTAGGTTAAGACACTTGGGTGGAAATGAAATGTACTTAAAAAGGGCTGGAGACCTATCTGTCTATCTATCTATCTATCTATCTATCTATCTATCTATCTATCTATCTATCTATATTTCTGTCTGTCTGTCTATCCATCCATCCATCCATCCATCCATCCATCTATCTATCTATCTATCTATCTATCTATCTATCTATCTATCTATCTAGGCCAGAGGTTATCAACCTTCCTAATGCAGCGGCCCTTTAATACTTGTATGTGGACATGTCTGCATGTGGGCGGACTGTCCTGGAGATGGATAGAGGAGTTTCCTAAGACCATCAGAAATATGTATTTTCCGATGGTCTTAGGCAACCCCTGTGAAAGGGTCATTCGACCCCAAAAGGGTCACAACCCACAGGTT
>CM053586.1:206151463-206187177 GCA_028646515.1 Pseudochirops corinnae
TCCATAAACATTTATTAAGTACATACTATGTGCCAGACAACCTCCACGATGAAATTTCCTGGTGATAAGCTTTTCATAGGGGGGCATCACAAAGACTGCATCAGATCCAAGGAGTACACATATATGTATATATTACTATGCTTATACACAAATATATAAGCATTTTCTAAGACAATTTTCTAAATTATTAATATATAAACACATGTATATATGGTAATATATGTATATATACATGCATATACATCTTTATTTCATATCATATTACTAAATTAGATAAAATGTATATGTATAAGGTTATATATTATGGAATCAGTCTTACAAATCTAATCAACTGCTTATGTATACACTCATGTACATACATGCAATGTATATACATAAACACATTATATTTATGCATATGTGAGTGTGTGGGGTGTATGTGTATGTGACTGTGTGTGTGTGTGTGTGTGTGTGTGCATTCATAAGAACTGGATCTGTGATTTCTTTGGTCTATGGAACTCTCAGGTGAGAAAATTCTTTCTGTCAATTCTCTCTACATCTGTTAATGCAGCTTAACAGTTTCTTCGAATTGTAGAGCAAAAAGTTACCTAGAGCACTGAGAGTGATGTAATGTGTACAGGGTCTTACAGCCAGCATGTGTCAGAGGTGGGGATTGAACCTGGGTCTTCCTCATTTCAAGTCTAACTATCTACTTTCTCTGTCTCTCTCTTTCTCTCTGCATCTGTGTCTGTGTCTCGTTATCTTTTCTGTTTCTCTGTCTCTGTCTCTGTGTCTCTCTCTTGGACTCTGTCTCTATCTCTGTCTTTCTCTGTCTCTGTCTCTCTTACACACACACACATACACACACACACACACATACACACACACACACACACACACACACACACACACACACATACACACCTTCCTCAATGCATTCAAACCCTAGCCCACTACGCATACTTACTATAGGCTGTGACCCAAACCAGAAAGCAAAATCCTCTGTTCAGAAACTTCTTAACAGTGTTTATATTTGCATTCACTTCTGAAGCCCCTGAATTCACTTTGTATACTGATTATAACAGCACTCTTAAGATTTCTTTCTGTGCATATATGGCCAATGACCACTTAAGTACCAAATACTTTATAGTGGCTTACGGAACAGGGCTTATACGTGACAAAAAAAGAAGAATTATTCTTCTACCAGAGGACAGACCTAGAACCAGTGAACAGAGGTAGGCCACAACTTAATCTAAGAAATAACTTTCTAACCACTAAAATTATTCAAATGAGAAATGGGGGAGCAAATGAGATAATAAGACTGCTGTCGCCATAACTATTCATGCAGATTCTGTAAGGGATGCTAGTGAAGATGTTGGCATTGGTTGGGATGTTGGACTCGACTTCTCAGGTCCTTTCTTACCATAGAGGCTGTAGTTCTTATCGTCAAAAAGGAAACCAATAGAGGATGGGGTGGTATTAATTTATCTGAAAAATCAATTCCTACTTATATGGATGATTCAGTAGTAAAATATAAAATTGTATCATCGTCATCTTAAGGCAAAGACTATTCCAAAGCACGGCAACTAATTTAACTGGGTATTGCTGCAGAAGAGACCACTCAAAGCTACAAAGACTTGGAAACATTCAGCTCCTCTCTCTGTCTCTCTTCTCTCACCCCATCAGTCAGTCAGTCAACAACATTGATTAAGTGTATAGTGCTCACAGAGTACTGAACCAGGTGCTGTGGGGAGTTAGAGGAAGTAGGAAATGAGACCCTGTCTTCATGGAGCTCATAACCCAATATGTCAAGCACCAGGACACATATACAACTAACTACAGATGTACATAGATATTCACATAAATACAAAATTCCAGGAATGCTGAGAAGGATAAAGAATAGAACTGAATCCAAATGGGGCTAGACTAAGTGTGCCTGGAGAAATAAGACCTATTTTTTTTTTTTAATGCAGAAGGACCAGAATTAAGAGTTGTCTCATCTAACAATTTTATTTACTGCTAGTCACAAACAGCTGCATTCTCTGATTCTCTACTAAGGGGCCATATTCTCTGAACCCATGTAAGTGGTGACTAGGTTTAGTCCTTGGGGAGCCTGAAAGTCTAAAAAACATGACACTTTTTATCAAACTTTTTTAGTTTTATATGTGCCAATCCCAGCACCTTGTGTAAAATGTCATTGAAGTGTAGGTTTGACTCATTTCTAGAGTCACCCCAAAGGAAGGAATAGAAAGTTTCCTAATATAAAATATGAATCATATATGAAATAAGTTTTTTCTCTACATAAAAAAAGTCAGACACCAAAAGGTTCTCACATTAAACTATAAATAAGAATAATTATTATATTATTAGCAGGGAGTTGAAACTTAAATTAGTTAGGCAGATTATTAAATAGGCATTAGCATGTTTCACTTCCTCTCTGCATTGTCTCACTCATAGTCTGTCTTTTGGCTAGCCAGGTCAGGGGTCAGGTTCCTTCCCCAGCTGGTATTTTTTAATGCAACAGCTGCCCTTGCTTCTCATAACCAGCTTCCAAGGGACCCAGGATTTCTAATCATTAGATTTCTCAGTGTTGCCTCCAAGACAGAAGTTATCCAACTCAGAATCACTGTTTAGTTGCTCATGCTCAGGAAAGGAAACATGAAATGAAAAAGTCCTGGGAACCAGACTCAGCTTACTTTGGAGAATACCAGCCTGTTGTTCAGGAACAATTGCCAGGTATACTAGGGTGTGGGAAAGGACAGCCATCTTCTTCGCTCACCCATCTAAAGATAAATTTGAATGAAATATCTGCCACCAGGAAGAGAAGAAGAGAAATGACTGAAGACAGGTCACTCCTTTTTAAAAATGAACTATGTCACCAATTCTTCCAGCTCTTAGCACAGTGTTTGGCAAAGTGGTTAATAAATGCTCATTGATTGACTGACTAACTGCTGAGGCCAATAGGGGTATTATTTTGTCATTCCTAAAATGCTTAAATCCTTCAAAGTAGGCTTATAAATGGTCAGTGGGAAGTAGTCACAAGTTACATTACACTCCAAATCCCAACCCACACACCCATGGCCACCGGGAAGCAGGAAGGCCATCACTAATGGTGCATGCCCTATTACAATAAAAAAAATCTCTTAATTCACTGAGGTATCAAATAAATCCTTGATGACTCAGGCTCCATTTTCTTGCTCTTAAAAACCACCAAAAGCCTGATACAATGAGGTAGCTCCTTGCCTTTTACTCATCCATATGTATCTAATGTAGAAGTTCTAAAAAATACTGGTTTTTCTGGGGAAAGGGTAAATAAAAGAAAGGAAATGGAACGAAAAAATATATGAAAAGGCTCTTGGCTAGATGATTAAAAACTGAATATTTTATTGAGAACCTCAGAAAATGAATATGTATAGTTTCTTCCTGTTCTATATAGGACAATTATTCCATTTCTTTCAGGACTCCCAAATTATTATTTTTTTCTTCAAGAAGGCACTATCCAAACCATTTTGACTAACATACATCTCTTACATGAAGATGACAGCCAAGGTCAAGAGGTTTCATGAACTTCTGTAGTTATATATTCTGAATATCTTGACTTATTTTTATTGATTAAAAAATGAAAACCCAACAACATAAACTGAGAGCTGAAAGGGACCTTAAAGTTCATTTAGTCCAATTCTCCTTATTCTATAGATAAAGAAATCAAGGCCCAGGAGTAAGCAGATCACTGCTTAAGCTGACAGAGCTAGTAATGAGCAGCAGAACCTAAGTCTTTAGATTCTAAATCCAATGCTGTTTCCACTGCAGTATTCTGTTCTGACTCTGCTCCTCAGTCCTTATTCTTCAGGGTCTGAGAAAGAAAGTTAAATCACTTGCTCTGTCTTTTCAGATAAGGAAGAAGATAATGTACCTTCATTGTGATCATCGTCCTCATCACCATCGCTGAAGTTTATACACAACTTTAAAATTTGCAAAATGCTTTACACGTCACCTTGTCTGATCATCAAAATGACCGGGCTTTCATCATTCACATTTTTCAGATGAGGCAGCTTTGAATCAGAGTGCCTAACTGGCCCATGACGACACAACTGGGAACTGTCAAAGGCAAGAATTGAACGCTTCTCTTTCCCATATATTGTAAAGCAATTCTCAGGGTAGAAAGTTGCAACCAAAATAGAATGGGAGTAAGTGTTGGTATGATAATGTTCTGATCAGCAAGGGTTAGCTGTGCCCTTACACACACACACACACACACACACACACACACACACACACACACACACACACACACATCCCTTTAATCCTGCTGTAAAGTATGGTCTTCAAATGACTTCTGTTCATGGAAAAATGTACAGCTGATAAAAATTCCAAAGAGGATAACTAATAGTCACCAACTCTATTAGATTAGGTTATTGTTTCATGCTTTGACAAGCAGCAGAATACCATCAAATAACTGGTGTCTGTCTTCTATAGAATTTCAGTAACGTACAGCTATTGATATGAAGTATAAATGTATATAAAATCATAATTCAGATTTATAAAGCACTTTACAGTTTGCAAAACCCTTTATGTATACTATGATCCTCACAAAAACTGTTTGAGATTAGTGTTATTAATATCCCCATGTTACAAATGGGGAAACAGGGGCTGAGAGAGGTGAAGTGAACCTGCCCAGGGTCATGCAGCTAGGAAGTGTTTGAAGAAACACATGAATGCAAGATTCTCTGACTCTAAGTCCAGTACTCTACATATGAAGCGCTCTGTCTCTTCTTCTCTCCCTCTCTCCCTCTTTCCCTCTCTCTCTGTCTCTCTGTCTGTCTGCCTCTCTCTGTGTCTCTATCTGTTTCTGTCTCCCTACCTGTCTCTATCTTCTCTCTCTCTCCTCTCTCCCTAGATAGATAGATCTGGATTGAGAAATGGAGAGATTGATATCTATAGATGTGCAAGCACACACACACACACACACACACAGAGGCATTCAGTAGAGAGATCATCTGAAATTTGCTTTGTCTGTCTTATAGGCATACAGTTGCTTGAATATTGTCTCTCCCATTACAACGTGGGGTCTCGGAAGGCAGAAACTGTCATGGTCTTTTTTGTTTCTCCAGTACTTAGCCCCTTACTCATAGTAAGCACTTAATAAAGATTTGTTGACTCCTTTCACTTGATAATCACATAACAAAAAAAATTATCTATATCCATATCTATCTGTACACATGTATATGTCACACACATACATATGTGTGTATCTATATGATATGAACACACATATATATACATTTAAACATATGTATAACATTCACAAAAAATTTAATAGGTAGTGACAAAATTGTTCTATTTGTTTAAGCTCTTGCCTGAGCCTCTTTTTTTGTTTGTTTGTTTTCTAAGTGTTAAAATTTATGTTTTATTAATGTCCTTATTTGAAGTATATCTATCACTACCCACTAATCTGCCACCCCCAACCACCTACTCCCACAATAGAACTCATCTCTTACAACAAATGTTATTTTTTCCCCTGGACCAAATGACTAGCTTTTATGTGAATTGGCTCTATGAAAAATGCCATGTAGACCTCACAACTTGCTCCAAAGAGCCCTTTGACAACTCCCCACTGGCAAAAAAAGAAAGAGAAAAAGAAATACATTCCCCAAGGCTCCTCTGGCTCTAAAGATATCTTGGAGTTTTTATCTTCATCCAAGATAGTTCCCAAGTGCAATATGGACCCAAGTTGCCCAGGAACATGTACATCAATATCCTGGAAACTTTTTTTTTTTCCAATTCTCTACAATATTTGTGAACTTGGATAATATAACTAAAAACTAAATGTACTCTGCTGTCATTCATATTTGAGGAAATTGGGCTCACCATTAGACTTTCATTAAGTTCTAGGAAATCCTGAATAAAAGAAGGGCCAGTTCCAATTACTCCCATTATTCTCCTTAATGTTCAGGCCATACTTCTCTGATCAGGAAATTTAGTTGTCAACCCTGGAAGTGCCTAATTGTGAAAAGTAAAAAGAAGCCCTAACGCTAAACCTTCTTACAGCTTTTTATTATTATTTTTTAAGGGATATATTACCTTTAAACATGATGAAAACATCTCCTAAGCAAGTTGGGAACTCCATAATACGAGAGTGGAAATAGTTATGACCTTGGCTTAATTTATAACACTGAGTGCTTTTGCATAATCCAGTTCTACTCTGACCTCAGTATGTGGCTTTGGAATACTTGTCTCTGCACGTCTAATTCCTCTACTTAAATGCTAGGCAGCTCACTGTCCTATAACAGTATGTACCAGCATGAGAGCCACAGGACAGAGGCCAAAGCAAATGCAACAGCACAGAACATTACTGGGATAGTTTCTTGGGGTGCCTGGTGCTTGTCCTCTTTCTCTTTCACTATGGAGCCCCTAGATCTGGTCCAAAGAACACAGACAAGGTTCAGTTATATGCATGACTAGATCTTAAATGAGGCCAAGCTCTTCTTTATCATGCTGTCTGGTCTTTACACTCCCATCTGCTTCTCTTTCTCCCTCCCTCTGGTCTCTCCCCACTCCAGTTCACCCTAAATAAAGCTCCTACATGAATCTCCCTGTGACTTCAATTTCTTTGTAGCAATTTCCCAGTAAGAGTTATTGTGAATTTAAAATAACAGGACCAAAAGGACATTGGCTTTGGTACTTAATTCCTGTGTTATTTGAGGCAAATTGTTCATTCTCTTTGGTCCTCATGTTCTTCATCTATCAAAAAAGAAGATTAGACTAAGTAACTTCCATGGTACCTTCCAGCTATAGGTCTAGGATCCTATGATTTTCTAATCAAAGACCAATGATGGTTCCCTATCCACCAATTTAGCAAAGCTACTCAGATAACCAGGGATTTAAAGTATTCTGTTCTACTTCCCCTCTCCTCCTTGGAACCCAGTGTGTTCCATTCTCATCTCATCTACTTTTCTTTCCTGTCAAGTGATCTCTTTGCTATCTTGTATACATTATACATCCATGTCTTTGCACATATAATTCTCTTCATCTAGAGTAGCCATAATCCGATTTCTTTAAAGACAAACTCAAAACTCAAATCTTCCAGGAAAATCTACTTGACTAACTTTACCTTATTTGGATCATTTAAAAAAATCAGCACTAATGTCAAGAATTTGTTATATTGGTCTTCTGAAGGACCTAACAATTAGTGAATTGCTGTCTAATGACAGCCTTGCTACATTAGAAGAGATTAACATAGACCAACATCTTATACCATATACCAAGATAAAGTAAAAATGGGTATGTAATTTAGATATAAAGGCTGATACTATAAGCAAACTATGGGAGCAAGGAATAGTTTACCTGTCAAATCTATGGAGAACAGAAGAATTTATGACCACACAAGAGATAAAGAACATTATGAAATGCAAAATGGACAGTTTTGACTACATTAAATTGACAGGGTTTTGCACAAACAAAGCCAAAGCAACCAAGGTTAGAAGGGAAGCTGGGAAAGAATTTTTACAACCAGTGTCTCTGATAAAGGCCTCATTTCTAAAATATATGGAGAACTGAGTCAAATTTATCAAAACACAAGTAATTCCAAGCCAAGATGGTGGAGTAGAAGCACAAACTTGGTTTGGGCTCTGGCTCCAACCACTTCTAACACCTGTAAAAAAATTACTCCAAACAAATTTGAAAGCTACAGAACCCACAAAGTGACACAGAGAAACAAATCTTCCTCTGAAGGGAGGCTGACAGGAAGTTTATTGCAGCATGCTGGGAGCTGAGCACAGTCCCATGGGAGCCTAGCACAGTCCTGCGGGAGTTGTGTGCTTCCAGCCCCAGGCTGGCCCCAACCAGTGGCTGGCCAGAGCAGACTTCAGGAGAGTGAATCACCAGCAGCTGTGGCAACTTCCAGACTTTGCAACCCATAAACGCCAAAGACAAAGTAAAAGGTCAATATAGAACTCTGTTGGAGCACGGGTAGACAGAAGAGTACCCCTGCTCTCAGGGTGAGAAGCAGTGGAGGCATGGCAGCTGTGTAGCCACTGCCACATGGCCACCTCAGGAGCTCCTGACCTGCAGATTTTAAGGGGACCAAGCAACCATTCAGAGGGTAATCACTCTTGCTTTAACTTGCTTAGATCTGTATGATGGTCTTGGGTTGTGGTCCTGGAGTATGTGGCCAGTGAGCCAGAGATTATGGAGTCTGTGGAGACAGCACCCTCCTAATAGCTCTGGCAGCAGCAAAACCCCCAGAAATTTGGGACAAAGCTCTCTCCATTGTGGTAGCAGAGTTCTACTGTGACAAAGACCTCAAAAGTCAAGTAATTAGCTGGCAATATGAGCAAGCATAGAAAGAACAAATAAATGATAAAATACTTTTTTGGGGACCAAAAGGATCAAGGCATGGAGTGGTAGTAAGATAACAAAGTTGGAACTCCTACATCAAAAGCCTCCAAGAAAAAATACTAACTGGTCACAAGCCATGGAGGAGCTCAAGAAGGATTTTGAAAATCAAGTAAGAGAAGTGAAGGAAAAATTGGGAAGAGAAATGAAAAGGATGAAGGAAAATCATGAAGATTGAGTCAACAGCCTGCTAAAAGAGACCCAAAAATACACTGAAGAAAATAACACCTTAAAAAAAGTAGACTAACTCTAATGGCAAAAGAGGCCCAAAAAGCCAACAAGGAGAAGAATGCCTTAAAAAGCTGAATTTGCCAGATGTAAAAGGAATTTCAAAAATTCGCTGAAGAGAATAACTCCTTCAGAATTAGATGGGAGCAATTGGAAGCTAATGATTTTATCAGGAATCAAGATACTATAAAACAGATCCAAACATGAAAAAATAGAAAGCAACGTGAAATATCTCATTGGAAAAATGACTGACCTGGAAAATAGATCCAGGAGAGATGATTTAAAAATTATTGGACTACCTGAAAGCCATGATCAAAAAAAGAGCCTAAACACCATATTTCAAGAAATTATCAAGCAATATTGCCCTGATATTCAAGAATCAGTGGGCAAAATAGAAATTGAAAGAATTCACCAATTGCTTCTTGAAAAAAGATGCCAAAAAGAAAACTCCTAGGAATATTATAGCTAAATTCCAGAGTTCCCAGGTCAAGGAAAAAATACTGCAAGCAGTCAGGAAAAACAAGTTGAGTATTGTAGAACACAATCAGGATAACACACGACCTAGCAACTTCAACATGAAGGGACTGAAGGCCTTGGAATATGATATTCCAGAGGTCAAAGGAGCTAGGAGTAAAACCAAGAATTACCTACCCAGCAAAACTGAGTATAATGCTTCAGGGGAAAATATGGTCATTCAAGGAAATAGAGGATTTTCAAGCATTCTTGATGAAAAAAACAGAGCTGAACAGAAAATTTGACTTTCAAATACAAGAAGCAAGAGAAGAATGAGAAGGTAAACACGAAAAAGAAATCATAAGGAACTTATTAAAGTTGAACTATTTATATTCCTACATGAAAAAATGATAACTATAACTCATAAGACTTTTCTCAGTATGAGAATAGTTGAAGGAAATATATATGTATATATGTATATATACATTTATACGTATGTAAAGGAGGGTGTATGTGTAAATAAATATATATGTGAGTGAGGGCATATTTATGTTCATGTATACATAGACAGAGGGCACAGGATGAGTTGAATATGAAGGGAAGATATCTAAAAAAACATAAAATTAAGAGGTGAGAGAGGAATTTTTTGGGAGAAAGAGAAAGGAAGAGATAAGTTAGGGTAAATTATCTCATATAAAAGAGGCAAGAGCAAACTGTTACAATGGAGGGGAAGAGCAGGAAGGTGAAAGGGAATGGGATAACTGTATTCTCATTGAATTTGGCTTAAGGTGGGAATAACATACACACTCAGTTGGGTATCTTACCCTACATGAAAATAGTGAGATAGAGGATAAGAGGGGGGGGCTATTCAAGGAAGGGCAGATTGTGGGAGAGGGTAGTTAGAGGCAAACATTTTTGAAAAGGAGAAAATAGAATAAGTGGGAGGCAGGATAGGATGGAGGGAAATATAGTTAGTCTTTCACAATATAACAATTATGAAAATGATTTGGGTAACCACAAATGTAGAACCTATATTGAATTGCTTATCTTCCTAGTTGGGGTGGGTGAGGAGAGAAGAAGGGAAAAAAAATTGGAATTCAAAGTTTTAAAAACAGATGTTTAAAAAAATTGTTTTTTACATGCAACTGGGAAATAAGATATAGAGGCACTGGGATATAGAAATCCATCTTGCCCTACTAGAAAGCTGGGTATGTGTGTGATGGGGGAGATATTAGAGAGAACATATTGGGGAAAGGGATATTCAGTAGTCTTTCTATTTTGTGATGGGGGGTGGGGAAAAGGTGGGAAGAAAAAATTGTAACTGAAAACTTTGTTAAAATGAGGGTTGAACACTAAAAATTAATTATTTATTTATTTGAAAAAAGAAGGGGGAAGGGTGAAACTGAAACTCAAGCCTGCCACTAGATTCCAGGACTTAGTCTGAGAAGTTTTCACATCCTTCACTCAAGGTCATTCTAAAAATCCCATCACAAAAGAAACAGACAACAAAAGCTAATGTGGCCAATTCATGCACAAAGAAGAGATGAGAGAAGACATCCAGACCCTGTGACTTCACAGAGGTTCATAGTCATGATATTTTGCATGTTGGTGGGATATGGCCATCAGTTTGCCTGACTTTTCTCTTTCTCTTTCATGCTTTTGATAAAAATCATTGATTATCTGAGATGATGCACTGGTAGAGAAGGGGAGTGGAGGAATACTGGTTGAAATTATGGTGAGGGGAAAAAAAACAACACTTCAACAAAATTGATTTCTAAGAACACTAAAAAAAAGGAACACAAGTCATTCTCCAATTGATGAATGGTCAAAGGACATGAACAGGCAGTTTTTAGATGAAGAAATTAAAACTATCTGTAGTCATATAAAAAAATACTTTACATCACTGTTGATTAGAGAAATGCAAATCAAAACAACTTGGATGTACCACATTACACCTATCAGATTGGCTAACATGACAAAATAGGAAAATGATCAATGTTGGAGGAGATGTGGGAAAATTGAAACACTAATACATTGTTAATGGATTTGTGAATTGATCTAATCATTCTGGATAGCAATTTGGAATTATGCCCAAAGGGCTATAAAACTATGTGTACCCTTTGACCCAGCAATAAGTCTTCTTGGTCTTTATACCAAAGAAACCATAAAAAATGTAGAAAGGACCCACATGTATTAAAATATTTATAGTAGCTATTTTTGTGGTGACCAAGAATTGGAAATTGAGGGGATGCCCATCAATTGAGGAATGACTAAACAAGTTGTGGTATATGGATGTAATGGAATACTATTGTTCCATAAGAAATGATGGGCAGGTATGAAATGATGCTGAGTGAAGTGAGCAAAACCAAGAGAACTTTGTACACAGTAACAGCCACATTGTGTGAACACTAACTTTGATAGACTTAGCTCTTCTCAGCAATGCAAGGATCTAAGACAGCTCCAAAAGATCCATGATAGAAAATGTTATTCACATCCTAAATAAGAACTATGGAAATATAAATGCTGATTTAAGCATACTATTTACTCTTTTGGTTGTTTTTAGTTTTTTCTTTCTTGTGTTTCTTCCCATTGGATTTAATTCTTCTTTACAACATGATTAATGTGTAAATGTTTAATGTGAATGTATATGTAGAGCCTGTATCAGATTGTACACTGTCTTGGGGAGGTAAGGGGAGGAAGGAAGGGAAGAAAATTTAGAACTCAAAATCTTATGGAAGCAAATGTTGAAAACTAAAATTAAATTAAATAAATAAGAAGAGATTTAACACCTAGTCAATTACTATTTTAGCTCTAGTGTAGGCCCAACTGAGATGATATACCATGATTTCATAGTGGATTAAATCTGTTCATGACAGTAACTTTAACCACTGATGATAAACATTCTTGAATCAATAGAAAAGATATTGAATGGAAGTGGGGATTCTAAGTATTGATAGGTAAAAAAAAAAAAAAAACCAATTAAAAGGAGTCTAATAGCTTCAAGCCTATAGAGCATTAAAATAGCAAATCCTTTGACACTGTGGTTAGATATGGAAGCAAGTGAAGCCAGTGGGGGAGATGGATTAGGAGAGTAAGTCAAAGAGTAAGATTAGTGTGAATGAGACATTTGGAGAATTAGAAGGATAATTTCTTGGGGTGAAAGAGTGGAATAAAAGTTCTAGATCTTGAAAGTAGTTCAACTTTAAGATATGGTATGAAGAGGGAAACCACTAAAGTTGAGAATATTGAAGAATTATTAGGTGATCTTATCAAAGAGCTCATCAATATAAATGCTGAAAGTAAAGATGATGTCAGAGAATGTGATGAAAAGTAAAGACAATGCTGTATGTGTTAAAGTATTGGAAAAAGTGAAGAAAATGTTCTGGTATTTAGTAGGCGACAACAACAAAGAAGGGAAAAAAACTGGTAAAGGAGAATCCATGCACCTCAAATGAGTAAAGGTCATTGTGAGATGGTGATAGAATAATGATCTGCTAGCAACAATGGAGAACAAGGAGTATAACAATTCCTCTTTTTATGCGAGCAAGGGGAAAGTGGGTTATGAAGTTCTTACAAATGGAGAGGGTTGAAAGGAGATATGTATCCTCAGAGGAAACTCAGGTCTCCATTAAAGTAAAGAAGTAGAAAAAATGTTAGTTGAAATATTAATAGTCATAATTATAACCTCCACAATCATAATAGCTAGCACTTATTTAGTGCTTTAAGGCTTATTTAGCTTCAAGGTTTGCAAAGCATTTTACAAATATTATCTCATTTTATTCTCACAACAACCATAAAAAGTAGATGTTATTATCCCCATTTTATAGATGAAAACACTGAGGAAGACAATGGTTAAGTGATTTGCCCAGAGCCACATAGCTAGTAAATATCTAAAGCTGGGTTTTAACTGTTTTTCCTAACTCCAAATCCAGTACTCTATACAGTATAGAGTTTATAGACAAAATTTCTGGTGTCTCACAAGGCACAATGGAATTGTCCAGGTAATGAGTGGACTAAGTTTGAGTGGAATTCTCTAGAAGTGGGGCAGCTAAGTGGTGTGGTAAATGGAGACCTGTCCCTGGAGTCAGGAGAACCTGAGTTCAAATCCTGCCTCTGGCACTTACTAGCTGGGTGACCCTGGGAAAGTACTCTGTTTGCCTCAGTTTCCTCATCTATATAATGAGCTGGATAAGAAAATGTTAAACCGTTCTGCTATCATTGCCAAGAAAACCCTAAGTGGGGTCACAAAGAGCCAGATAACACTGAAATAACAGAACAACAAAAGAATGATTAGTATAATCAGGAGGATTTAGGGGGATGTAGTATGGCATGCTCATGCTACCTGAGGCAGATACTAAATAAGCAGGGTGGAAAAGTAACTATAATAATGCTGTAGTGGCAAGTTCCCTATGCTGAATTCTTTTCAGATAGAAGAGTTGCAGGATCAATTAATGGAAAGATTCAAGAATTATTGTGAGGGAAAAAATTTAAGAGTGAATATGGTGTAAAAGAATGAGCTAAAGATTTTAAGAAGTTTCAAGATTGGATAACTGGAAATATGGTGGTACCATTATAACAGAACCAAAGAAGTAGCAAAAAGAACCTGGTTTTAGAAAGGAGATGAATTAGGTTTTAAAGATGTGGAGTATAGAACAGGACATGCAGATGTTGGTATATAGCAGATAGTGTAACTGTAGGATTGGAATTCAAGGGTGAACACTTGGATTTAGAAGCTATTTGCATAGAATTAATAGCTGAAAAAACTATAGCAGTGTATGAGATGAGGGGAGAGAAGGAGGGGGGAGGGGAGGGAAGGGAAGGGGAGAGAGGGAGAGAGGATGTAAGGGAATGGAAATGAAGGGAAGGGTAAATGAAGGGAAGGGAAGAATGGAAGGGAAGGAAAGGGAAGGGAAGGGAAGGGAAGGGAAGGGAAGGAAACTGTAACTAAGATATTTGAAGCAATATTCCAAGTGGTTGAAGAAGGAAGGGGAGCCTATGAAGGAGACACACAAGTGTCTAAGGCAGGAGGAGAATTAAGAGAACACAGTATCCTTCAGACCAAGTGACAATGTTCCAAAATGGCAGGGGCAGTCAAACTACAAGAATGTCAGGAAAAAAATGAGAATTAGGAAAAATTAAGCCATTGGTTTAGGGAATTTGCAAGTCACTAGGGATCTTGAGAGAGCAATTTTACCTAAATACTGGGATGGAAGCTAGATTTCGGTCAAGAAAAGGATTTGAGCGTGTGTTAAGCAGAGAGAGGATTTTTCAGTTGATTTTTTTTAACTTACTGTAACAGTAATGGGAATTTGAAGATCTTTCCTGCCCCTTAATAAGTCTAAGGGAATCTGAAGACTTTCCCTGCTTTGAAAATAAACTCTGCTCCCTAATAGGCTGAATGTAATCACATGGAATCTGGGGTGGGAGGAGTTTGCTGAAGGGTGGAACAAACCCACAGGAAACTGGGAGTCAGAGCCAGATAGAAGATTGGGAGGAGAGCACGCTCAGGCAAGGAGATAGGCTCATGAGTAAATATTGGTCTTATGTTGGTTTGTGGGAAGGCTAAAGGATACTGTGGCTCTCTGTGCTGTTATGGCTTATTAACTTCTCTGCTACTGTGACGGAATCATCTTACTGGTTTGGGGATTTGGTTTTCTGGTCTCTGAATAAATGTTTTGCTTCTGTCTTCTATATGGAGAGTCTGTTACATTTTGTGCTTAAGCACCATATAGGTATATTTATAGTGACCATGGGTGCTGTGAATATTGCATTGGCATTACACCTACTATGTACCTACCTACTATATGTGCTAAACGTGTTGCCAGTCTAATATTCTTTCCTAAAATATAAGTTCCACAGTCATATAAGAACAAACTCATCCCTGTTACAGGATAAGTAAACTGGTGAAAAGTGAAATTAAGTACTCCTTGTTGACATAAAAGTAGACCTAGAAGTAATTCAATAAGCTAACGTTTTCTAAAATATTTCCCATGTTAGAAACAAAGTTATCTTGAATTAGCATCCTCCTATTAAAGCATACAAAGAAAAACAACCAATTGTTGTGGGTAGCGAGCAGGCCTCAAAGTGTGACCCCAGACAATTCACATAAACTCTCAGTGTTTTAGGCAAATTTCTAAGATATATAAGATGCTTATTTGCATATTTTAGAAGGAATTTCTTCACCTAAGTATATCCTGCACAAATGAAATCACCGGTTCAGTCTCTATTCATATCCATATGAAAGGATACACAGTTGTGACTTGTAAAGAGCTAAAGAGGAACCATTCTTATTTAGCGTCCTTATGTATAAGAAATAGGGTAGTTACAAATCTGAAAGAGATTACCGTGATGTAAAACAGCTAAATAATTCCATCAGAGCTCTGTCTTTATGGTGTCAAGTTAGGGCTCAATACAACACTACAGTAAATCAATTCCATTAAAAAGATTTGTTCTGTTTGGTTCAAAAGACAAAACAAAGAATAATGAATAAAAGTTATTTTTTAAAAAGCTATGTTGTAGAGAGGATCCTTTTTCAAATATAGATTGGATTTCTGAGATGTCTTCTAACAGTGAGATTCTCTGATTAAGTGAATCTGTTAAACCAACCTTGTTCTTTCTTGTGACATGTTATAGCCAATTATCTTCATTTTTTGTTTCCTAAGCTATTACTTTAGAGGCAGTACAAATTGAATACATTCTTTTCATTTGATTCACAAATGAAACTGATAAAACATTCAAGGACAGTGCAGTTGGAGAATTTCCCCTTTTTCTGACCACTGGTGAAGGTCTGTCTGTGGGCATCATACGTGAAAGGAAGCACACATGACATTTTTATTCGGCCAATGGAACTTTTGGCTCCAAGTAATTACATTTGTCTGTTTGTATCCTGTGGTGATAGATATTCATCTGCCTAGACAAAAATGTCTTCTTGGGAAAGTGGAAAGAAAAATAGTCTGAAGGGGCCCTCAACCTGAAACATTCACTGAGGCGATTCATTATATTTGAAGCTCTTGGTAATGTGTTTTGTGGTTTCTCCAACCCAGCAGACTATAGATGGTGTAGGTTCAGAATTGTATAAGTGTCAAGTTTTTCATTAGATAATTTGATAATAAAACCTTAGGAATCAGAACTCCAGTCCTAATGAGCAAAACATGTTTTCAAATAATGGAGGAAGAAAAAAAAAATTGTCAAAGATTTTATCTTGTGATCTCAAATCCATCCAAGACTATAAATTTGTCAGAAAAACCCACTGAACAACCCTTAGGGAAACCAAGTAGGTTTACGAAGGAAACCCCAACCCTACACAAGTGTCAAGAGGAGAGGAAATAAATGTCTACAATTTTTTGACTGTCAAAAAGCCCTTTGCTATGCTGCTTTGGCTTTGATTAGCTGGCAGGGCTCTGAGGAATTGCCTTGGCCTATGGCTAACAAATTTCATTTCCATTGATGCAGTGACACTTATTTCCAGCAAATTGTTTGGTTATCACCACTGGAAAGTGGTGAAATGTTGATATCCCCCATACTCCTGCGAAAGATGGAGTTGCTAAATCTAATTTCAGAAACTGGAATTGCTAACTTCTCCTGCATGCCAACAAAAATGATATATAGGATTCTCTCTCTCTCTCTCTCTCTCTCTCTCTCTCTCTCTCTCTCTCTTTCTCTCTCTTTCGTATTTTTATCACATATAAGATACAATAATTTATCACTGTCCTTTCCCTAGTCAGAGAAGGATAAGACACAGGTTTCCTAATTATAATAGCCTTCAAGTAGCATCATTATTCCACTATCAAGATGGCATAGTGAGTAGGTAAAGTTACTGGACTTAGAATGGAGTCAGAAAGACCCAAATTTGAATTCTGCCATAAACACTAACAGGGTAACCCTAGGCAAACCATTTAATATCTCTGAGCCTCAGTTTCCCCATCCATAAAACTAGAGGGTTGGATTTCATGACCTATAAAGTCTCCTTCAGCTCTAACTTTGTGATCTGATATGATCCCATGATCCCAGTGCAGGAGGACAGGAGAAGGTGGAAAAGACACAAGTATTTTGCCAGTGACTCTCCTTTCAGTGTGTAGGTGACTGTCTTCTGTAATGTAAGGAAGATCCTTTATTGGTTTTCTATGGGGAAAAAAATAGGCATTTTGAGCTTCAAACATTCTTCCTCCTCAGTGAATATTGGACCTAATTCCCTGGCATGAAATGTAAGTTCAGTCTGCTGGTTTGGATATTAAAGATACTTGATCACCATCCATTCAAAACACTGTCAAGGGAGAAAATCCAAGCAATTCTCCTTTCTCACTCCAAAGTGCCTCCTCATTTAGAGCAAGAAAATCCTGCCACTCTATCTACAAGGAAAAAGGCTCTTCAATCTCCAGCATGAATAAACAATTTCAATAAGTGAAAAGTTAATTTGTATACTGTTATTGTGAATTTCTTGGTAACCAATTTGGGCCTAGGAAGAAGTATTTTTGAGGGTCCCCAAACTCAAGATTAAGATGGTTTTGAAAAGGGGGACTAACACTGCTCATAAATAAAACAATACTCTTTTCTTGGTGCTAATTATGCCTTTTTTTTTTTTTACTCACCCACAGAGATGCTTTTCCTAAAGACCATTTTGTATTAGAATGATAAAGAAAAAAATTGGAAGAAACTAGTCAATGTTTGAATAAAATCACCTAGGGAATCAGTAGTTGTATTGAACTCTACATTTAACCTCTCTGGGGCTCAGTTTCTTCAACTGTAAACTAATAATAATAGGAAGAATTTATAGTGATCTAAGATTTGCAAGTCACCTTACATATATTATCTCACTTAATCCTCAAAACAATCCTGTGAATTAGAATCTATTAGTATCTGGTTTCATGGATGAGGAAACTGAAGCTGAGACAGTACTTCAACAGTCATGAAGCTAAATGGTACCTGAAGGACTATTATAACTCAGACCTTTCTGAATCCCAAACCCGACATTCTAGCCACTATGCCATGTATGAAGGCACTGAGCTATTTGACTCTTAGGTTCCCTTCCTTCTCACAAGCTCTGATCAAAAAAACAAACCAAAAATAGTCCTTGGTTTCTTCTCATCACAAGTGATACTAAAAAAAAAAAAATGGCATAGAGAACTAACTGCTCATCTTCAGTAGTTTAAACAAAAATTATCCTAGAGGCAGGGACTACTAAACTAAATAGTTTCCTAAGGCTCCTTCCAGGTCTAGGACTCCAGAGCAGAGTATCTCTGAAACAGATGGCACATAATTCTTAGTATTACAGCTCCAACTACTTTTTTTTCTGACCTGTTTCTCCACTGATGTCTACTTAGTCTTCGTTTCAAGAAGCAAACAAATAACTTTGGAACCTTTATTCACTTTTGAAAAATTTGAAAATATCCTAACAGGACATTTTATGCCCATTTGCAATGTACAATAAGGGCAAAAGAGGAGAGTCAACATATTTTAGCACTGAAATGTCAGGTTTCATTAGCCTTAGTTGTTCCAGGAAAGCAAAAGGAAATAAAACATGGGGAAACACTAACAAAGACTCACATTACCAGCTTTTTAAATAACACACTGACCATATATTGGTAGTTTAAAGGGTTGAAAAAAGGAAATATGTATTTTACACATTTTAGAGACTGGCATTCTTATCCATCCAGAACACTCATCAATCATTTAGTGGTTGCCCTCACACCCACCCTCCCAAAACAAGGAGTGCATCCAGGCTCACAACAAGAGTTATGGTGAGTTTTGTGTTGTGTATTTCACACTTTAGACATGGGCTACTCCACAATATTCAGTGCCAATGGAGTTTACCTCAATCATCTGGAGCTTGATTTTGTTATAATACAAGTCATTTTACACATTATATTTACTCATAACTTTAAAAAAATAACATATTTAAGATCCAAAAATTTTTTATTGCCAAAATCAGGAAAGGGGGGGGAACAAAGATTTCCTAATCACAATAGCCTTTAATTAGCATCATTATTCTCTTATCAAAGTGGCATTTTGAATGGGTGACTAAGGAATTGTGTGTGACTAAGAAATTGTCAAGAGAAAGCCTTTTTAAGATGTTTTGTGGGTTAGTTTTTTTGTTTGTTTTTGCTTTGGACCTAGAGGAATGAGAAGATCACACACACACACACACACACACACACACACACACACACATGCATGTATGTATATTATACACACATATATATGTGTGTGCGTGCATGTGTATGTATGTATGTATTGCATGTATATGTGTATATGTGCATGTATATATGTATATGTATATACATATACACGTGCATGTATATGTGTGTATTTATGCACATGTGTATGTATGAACATGCATTCATGCACATATATTTGTGTATGTGTGTAGGTGTGTACATGCATCATGCATATATATGCAGGTATTATATGTGTGAATGTACACACCCATGTGCATGAACATATATGTGCCTATATGCATATGTACATGCATGTGTATACACGTGTGTATATCCATACACTGTGCATATTTATATATGCATCTGTATGTGTTTTTGTATGTATATATGTATTACATGCATATATGTGCATGTGTTGTATATGTATATACACGTGTATATACTATATGTGTTGTGTATGCATGTATGCCAGTATGTACATATGTGTCTATGTGTATATACATACACACCTGTGCATATATTGCATATATATAAAATCTCACTTCTCTAGGTATGTTTATATGTATGAATGTATGTATGTATGTATGTATATATACACACATATATGTGGATGTATATTATGTGAATATGCATATGTATATATATTTTATGTATATGTATGCACACATAATATATAAATGTGTGTGTGTGTGTGTGTGTGTGTGTGTGTGTGTGTGTGTGTAGCCCATGAAGCACTAAGTCTTCATTCAATAAAACCATGAACTACTTAATGCATCAGGCTCTGGGGGAATACAAAGACAAAGACAAAAGCACCTGCCTTTAAGTACTTTCTTGGAGGAAGATGCAAATTTTACATGGGTAAGTGAGGCAACTTTATAAGATCATGAGATCTGGTGCTAGAAAGGAACTTAGTGAACATTTAAACAAACCTCATTCATTTTACAGATGATGAAAGTGAGGCCCAAATAGGTTGAATGACATATCTGATATCACACAGATATGTGGTATGGAATGGATTTGAACCCAGCTCTTCTAACTCCAAATCTATTCAGTAGAGAATCCTAACAACTAGAGAGATCAGGTATGATTTCATTTAGTACGTATCACCTGAGTTGAGACTTAAAGTAAGATAGGAATTCTAAGAGGTAGAAATAAGGAAGAAGGGGATTCTGAACATAGGAGAAAAACTGTGAAATGACATAGACGTAGTAATACTATGTGGTGTTTTGTAGAGCAACTCTGTTGAAAAATAGAGTGCATGAAGTGTAGCTATGTGAAATAAGTGTGGAAAGGCATGTGGAGGGCTTTAAACTTAAGAGCTTGTATTTTATCTGAAAGGCAATAGGGAGTCATTTGAGATTCTTGAGCAGTGGAGTGACATGGTCTTGGTAATATTAATTTGGTAGTTGTGTGGACGATTAGTTGGAGGGGGAGAGAAATTAGGAGGCTAATTCAGAGCATCCATGTGAGTGTTAATGAATACCTGAAGCTAAGTTAGTGACCTTATAAGTAAACAGAGGAGTAATGGAATGCATGGAATGTTATATACTTAGAATTCACAAATATTTGACAACTGAACAGCTGGAGAACTGAAGGAGAGGAAAGAATCAGGGTGACTAAAAGGATAGCACTACCCTTAATAAAAACTGGGAAAACTGGAGGAAGTATGGATTTGCAAGGGGTGAGAAAAAAGATAAAGAATTCTGATTTAGAATTCAAAAGCTAATGAGACATCTAGGTAGAGGTCTGAGCAGGCAGATGGTGAAGGAAGGAAGGAAACAAATATTTACTAAGCACTTGTTATGTGCCAGGCTCTATGGGCAACTATGAAAGTGCTGTAGGGTTAGAGTTCAAGAAGGAAATTATTTTTGCTATTTATATTTGGGATTAATTGCATAGAGATTATAATGGACCCACTGAAGATAATAGTATAACAAATGGATCAAATAAGTGATAGAAGAGAAAAAATTTTAAGGACAGGCATATCCACATTTGATGAGCAATAAATAGACGATGATTCCACAAAAGAGGTCAAGAAGATAGTAGATCACTTGCCATCTCTGGGGAGGGGGAGGAGAGAGTGAGGGAGAAAAATTTGGAATGCAAAATTTTGTAAAACCATGAATGTTGAAAACTATCTTTTACATGTAGTTGGGAAAAATCAAATACCATTTACAAAACAAAAATGAAAAAGAGGTTAAGAGGGGACCAACAGACAGCTAGAGCGGAGTTCAAGAAGGAAAACAGAAATCAAGGGAGGAGACAGTGGCCAAGAGAAGGCAGCTGAGAGGTAAATTGAGAATGAGGACAAAGAAAAAGCCATTGAGTCTAACAGCCAAGATATCATTGTAACACTAGAAAGAATAGTTTGAATAGAATTGTAGAATCAGGACCTAGATTTCAAGGAGTTGAGAAGTGAATGGAAGATGAAGAAATGGATTATATGAATCTAGATAACTCTTTCTGGAAGATTGACATGAAATGGAGAAGAGTAGTCAGATGATGGCAAGGTGGTGACATAATTGCTTTCCACTAACCTCTTCAATGTTAAAAACTTTTTTAAAAAAAGCAAATATATGTCAATATTGAATAAGTAAAACTAAATACTCCAAAAGATAACACAAGATGATAGCATCATGAAATAGCATCAGAGGACTGAAATTCTTAAAAACTCTGCCCATCGTCCCCCACCCTAGCCCATTCCAGGCACATCCCACACAAACTTGCAGTGTTATGCTTCAAAGTCTTAATTTAGGGGTCTCTGTCTAGGCTTCCTACAGCAAGGACTCATTCAACCCCCCCACCCCTCACTCCCTCCCAACACAAATACACGCCGTAGAAGTCACAATACACTGGTTCTACCCAGCAACTTGAAGAAAATAAAGTGTGGCTTGGCTAAAAGTCTGAGTAAAAGATGATAGAACAGAAGAAGCTAGAAGGAAAGGATTAGGAGTTTCTTTGCCTGAAGTAAAAGTAACTAGTAACCAAAATGGGGTCAACTTTTCTCTACAGTGTTTATTCTGATTAGACATACAGATGGGATACCACATGGCCCTGACATAAGTCATCTAAAGACACTGCTTTAAGTATCTATGTATCAGTTGAATATAGTGAAGAAGGAAGCCAAAAAATAAGTAACTGGAGATTTAAAAAAAAAAACTAAATTACAAAAAAGATCAAGAGAAAAAATGGCATGTAAATCTAGTTACCAAGAAGATGAACCAACAAAGAGATTGATAACACAGTAGAAAAAAATTACAATATATAATGGTGATTTTTTTCCAAAGAATAGAGACTTGGCAAAAGAGAAAAAACAGATTTGGAATTTAAAAAACAGAAAAGTTAAAGGAAATTCAGGAGATGATAAGAAAAAGATACTTCAAAAGAATACATGAAACATATACAAGCTAAAGTGATAAACCTTAAAGAAAGGATAAACAGAGGTTACTTAAAGATCTTTAATCTCCCAGATGAACAAGATAATTAAAAATAAAACCTGAAGGTCAAAATGTAAAGCCTGGAGAGGAACGAAGACATGGTTGGTCTGGGCATCTTCATTAAAATGAAGGCTCTTGGAAGAAGTCAGTCATTGAGGGAGACCACAGGTTTGGTGGTGCTGTCATATTGAGAAGTAATTCAGGCATGGAGGGAATTTCCAATAGAAAAAGAAGCTTCTGTGGCATGGTATGCATATATATGCTCTGTTCTATATTTTAAATCATACTTTTCCACTGTGACAAGCAGAACCACAAAAATGATATAAAAAGTTATAAACAGAGGACAGCAAAATGGAACTAAATACTGTAAAACTAGAAGGATCAAACATGACAAGAGATGAGAAACTACCCCATCCTCTCCTGACTGAAGAAGTAATGGACTCTGGGTGTGGAGTATTGTATGTGCTTTAAGATATGCTATATGACTGGTATTACTGATTTAAAAAAAATATCTTTGTTACAAGCTAAGGCTTAGGGGATAGAGCAAGGGAGAGAGGTACTTATATTTGAAATGTAATTTGTTAGACTGAACTACTAAGCACAGTGTCTGGCACACATCAACTGTTTAATAAATGTTCACATCCTTCCTTTCCTCCTGAAAAATAAAGAATGACTTAAGTAATTGGAAAGATATTTAGTGCTAATGGCTAGATTATGCCAATAGAATTAAAATGATGATACTATGTAAGTCAGGGATTCTTAGCCATTGACTAAGATGTGTCACATCTAATGTGTGTCACATTGACTACTTTGGCATCCTGGTTATGTCCTGTTGACTGCCTACTCCGAATAATGTTTTTAAATGCATAAAATAAAATATATAGCATTCCAAAGAAAATCAATTATATTGAAATACAGTTATAAATATATATATATGTATATTTAATTCAAGATTCCTAGGTTAAAAATTCTCAGTTAATCTGTAGATTTATTGTATACCTGTAAAACAATCAAGGGGACAGTTTATGGTAGTGATAGACAATAACAAAAACCATTCAGAGGAATACGAGATGTGAAAGGAAACAATAAAGAAAAGTAGGAATAAGGAGGACCCAGGACTTGCAGACTACAAATTTTGCTGTAAATCTAGAATCATCAAAACTATTTGGCATTAGTTTAAAAAGTAAAAAAGTAAAACATGGGGACAAACTAGAGAAGGAGAACTAGAGAAGAATCGAACATAATTGAATGGTGTTTTTGATAAACCTGAAAACATAAATTGCTCCGGAAAGAATTCCGTATATGATAAGAGACTAAGGATAGGAACTAGACCTGTGATTTCACTTCAGGGATACTGAATAGAAAATGCCCTGTTTCAATGCAGCATCTGGGCAACTTCTAGTCTTTGAGAGTTGTCTAGAGTACTCAAAGATTCAATGACAGGACCAGGATAACACTGCCAGTAAGGATCAGTGGCAAGACTTGAATCAAACTCTTTCTGGCTTTTCAAGGATGGCTCTCAGTCCACTGTTACTTTAACTTTTGTGTGGTATAATCATTTAATAAATGTTTTTTGAATTGAATTAAGTGGATCCTTTTTTAAAGTAATGAAGTAATGCATAAAGAGGACCTTTTGCATGGGCATCATTAAAAAATCTTGACAAAATTTGCCGGGAAACTTCTGACCTCATGCTTAGCAATAGCCTCAGGGTCTCATTCCAAGATGGCATGGGATGACGCCCTAACAGAAGAAATCTAGAAAAATCATTTATCTCTCAATATGCTATTCTTGGCTGTATCAGAAACCATCTTTTAATAAATTAGTAATCGTAAATATTGAATATTCAAAATCCTTTTGTACTACATGGTTAGTTGAAGCATAATTGTCACTAGAAACTTTGAAAATGAAATGCCATTGTTTTAGGGAAGGGGAAAATTAGAACATTGTGTTCTGTTTCAGAAAGTAAAGCAGAAGAATATTCACTTAGACCAGATAGCTACATTTCTACCTTGTTCATTTATTCCTGACATTTTTACCATTAATGTGGATTACTACTTGTTTAAACTTGCACCAGTAGATGACATCATTTGTCAAGATGACTATGTGATTTTATTTGGTGGCAGAATATAGTATGGATCCTACTAGAGGCAGGTAGTACCGGACTTTAAAATTAAAACTCATAGCATTTCAAACCTGGAAGGGACCTTAGAGGCCACTTAGATCATTGTCACCATTGTAAAGAAAAAGAAAACAGGAGTTCAAAGGGGAATGATCTGCCCAAGGTCACACACAGCTTGCCAGAGCTTGAATCAAAGTATATTAACTTTCAACCCCATGACTGTTCCATACTGCCATGTTGCCTTTTTACAACTGTTTTTTTTTTCTTTTCAGTACTAACTTGGAATGTTTATATCTACTAGGCCTAGATTTTGTGGTTTTCAGTCCATTCTGTAGATTCAAACTCATTTTCACAACTGAAGCAATAAATGTGAAACATGACATCATCTTCTAATAGGGGCTATCGAAGCAACTCATTTGCATTTTGAGACAATGTGTTATTTGGAAATAAATGTTTTTCCATCATTTCATTCCTAAGATTTGTTTTGTAACCCCAAAATGTAAAGAAATATTTGAAGAAGTAAAAACAAACATAAAGATGACTCATTAGGAAAATGTTCTCATTCCACTGCAGAATTTTAAAAAATCAACTTGATAATATTTGAAAATACAATTTGTATATGTATAGGCTCAAAAAGATTGTTCTAGGTGCATTTATATAGCAGAGATTCTTAAGCTAGGGTCCATGAATTTTTAACACATACTTATACATATATAAATACATTTCAAGGATTTGATGTCTTTTGTAATACTATATATTTTATTTTGTGCCTTTAAAAATCTTATTCTGAGAAGAGGTTGTCCAGGAGATCAGTGTCACTAGAATGAATAATATAAGTCAGGGAGTAAGATGGATGAAGACTGGAAAGGTAGAGGAGAACTAGGCTATGAATGTCAGTAAAGCCAAGCACAAGCAGCTTTCCAGAGGACTGATGCTGTGAAGAGCTTTAGCGTTCTGATCACATAGTATAGTGAACTCTCCATTTATTCAGCAGTGAACCAAAGCAAAACATTCACAGAAACCAAAGTACAATGTTCACAGCAATATAACATAACAACTCATTACTAAAGTGGCCACATAGTTTTAAACACAAGATATCATTCAGTAAGTCCTTAACTCAATTATTCTTAAGGAGCAAATCATCCTTAAGGGATACAAAGTACAAAGGTTTCCTACCCCTACATTAGGACAGAACCAAAGCATTTATTCAAATATCAGAAAACTGAATCCCAAAACCGGAAAGTCAAATTCATTACAGAAACCATGAAGTTGGTACACATAACCAATGCAGCAAACACCAACATTCCGAAGCCTTCCCACACCTCCCTTCCATCATGGCCTTCAAAACAAAACAGGATCCCTTAAGAAAGAATGCCCCTCTTTCACTCACGCTAGCTGCTCTGACTCCATGCTGCTTGCTCCCATCAGTTCTGGCTCTCTCTCCACTTGTGCTCTGCTTTTTATTCTGGTCATTAGCTTCTCCCTGTTCTGCCCCTTCCTGTTATATCAGCAAGTTCCTTTGTGAGTTTCACAAGTTCTTTTTTTTAACAAAGTCTTGATATAATCAAGGGCAAGGTTCAACTGAAACATGATACTAAGTACTTGTTTGCTTTCCATTACATGGGACAGGGAAGATCTTCAAATCCCAATTACCATTACATAAAGTAACACAGTTCAACAGACAGTATGTTCCTGTCTGACAAAGTAACAAACACAAATCAAAATAGATAGAACATACAAACAGAGTGCCAGATACCACAAGTGTTCTCCTCAGTTCTGCTCCATTCCAGTTTGTGCTCCTGCTTTCACATGGTGGTTCTCCTTCAGATTATACCCTTCCTGTTCTCAGCAAATTCTTCCCACTTTCAAATCACAGACGGGGCTCAAAATCAATTGAAGAACTTAAACAAGGTGCTAAATACTTGAATAACTGAAACAAGGAGCTAAGTACTCCTTTGCTTGCCATTACAATGTCAAACAGAGCATTTAGTATTTTTCCTGGGGACAATAGGCAATCATTACAGTTTATTTTGTAGGCCAATGACATGGCAGGACCTGCTCTTTAGTAAAAATCATTTTGGTGGCTGAATGGAGAATGAATTGGAGTAAGGAGAGGCTTGAAACAAGTCTCCAACAGGATATTTCAAAAATCAAGGATAATATGACGGGAGCCTGTACTAGAGTGATGGAAATGACAAAGGAGAGAACATATTTAAGAGATACTGAACAGATGAATTCAATAGGTTTTGGCAATACATTGGATGCAGGGGTAAGACATAGTGAAGAGTCCAGAATGAAATATAGTCCATAAACCTGAGGCACTGGGAGGATGATATTGTCCTCTACAATACTAGGAAAGGTAATACAAGGGAAGGAGGTTTAGGGGGAAAGACAATGAGTTCTGTTTTTATACATGTTGAGTTTAAAATGTCTACTTAACATTCAGGTTGAGGTTTCTAGGATAGGTGAGTATTAGAATTGTCAGTATAGAATTGTTAATGAAATCCACGGACTTGATGAGATCATCAGGTAAAGTAGTATAGAGCAGTGGTTCCCAACCTTCCTAATGCTACGACCCTTTAATACTCGTATGTGGGCATATCTGCACGTGGGCAGACCCGCCTGGAGATGGATAGAGGAGTGGTGTCTCAGTTCCTAAGACCATTGAAATATGTGTTTCTGATGGTCTTAGGCGATCCCTGTGACCCCTGTGAAAGGGTCGTTCAACCCCTAAAGGGGTCATGACCCACAGGTTGAGAACCACTAGTATAGAGGGAGAAGAGAAGAGGACAAAAGAAAAAGAAGGGGAAGATAATGATGAGAAAAAGGAGTGATTGTGAAAATGGAAATTTCCTATGATGGAATGTAGTCAGTTGTTTTTTTTAATAACACTGAAAAAATAACTAGATCATTAAATTCAGTCATGATGCAAAACAACTGTATTTAATGACCATCATGCTATAGATAATTCTGATTTTGTTGTTCACTAAGAAACAAATAGGGTTGATGATTGAAAGGAGTTAACTCAAGAGGTTATAGACATGTAATATCAAAACCAAAAATAATATTCTGGTGTCTCAACTCTTGATGATGTGAAATAAATGTAATTTAAAAAAAATTCCTACCTTCTTTAGTACTTAGATAGAACAATGTCTGATTGTCACCTTTGCTTGTTGTTTCGCCATTTAGGGAACTTGGGGACTGGGGTTGACTGAGTTTCTGCCTTTCACTGTATCTTCAGTGCTTTATACAGTGCCTTACACAAACACTTAATGAATGTTTGTTGACTTAACCGACGTACATATTTTGGATAACAAACCAAAAATTACAGTGTAGATAATTCACTGAAGAAATTTGAGTAGGGTTCTCCATGCTGCCCTAAAAACAAAGCCTACTAAGTACCTAAACAATTTTTGCTACATGTTATATGACTGGTATTTTTAAAGAACTCAGTGATATGGTTTTCATAAGATCCCTGGTTATTTCTCCAAACAAGGAGAGGGACACTGGGACCTAGTCACAGGCCTATCTTTTCCCATGTTAGGAGAATTAAAGGAGGAGAGGAGCATAAAAACAAAAGGCCAGTGTTCCCAACTATAATGGGAGGTTAGATCAGAGCAGCACTGAAGGAAGTGAAATGGAGGAAAGGTAAGAATCCAGCTAATTGGGAAAATGTGGGCTGCTGATCAAGGTAAATTCAGACCAAGAAATACACTTTCCTTTCAGTTATCTTAGTAATTCAAGCAAAGGCAAGGATTTTTTTTTTTTCATTATGAGTTATTCAGAAAATTACCCAGAAATTGAGGCTATCCAGAGTTGATCTTAAGGTCCTGTTACTCTTGCATACACCCAACTATCTATTTTAGTATATAAGTAGAAATGGGTGACTATGATTAAAGCATATGGTATAAAAAGGCAGTTGTCAAGGAGAGACTTATTTCTAGTTGGGAAAATTGTGTTTCTTGCTAGAAAATTTGTCTTGCCAGATTTCTGACCTGCTTACCTCTTAAAAGCAACCAGTTTTTAAACTTCCAAACTTTCTTCCTGCTTTAAAGATTATTCCTAAAAGTTATTTTGGATGAAAGAGGAGCAGTTTTTTTGTTTAGTTTTGATTTTTATTTACGTGTTAAATAGATCCTATCTGGATTCATCACAAATGTGACCTCGGTCTACAAAAACAAAACAAAACAAAAAAAAACTTCAGGAGCTTCTGAATTAGAATGAAAGCTCTTTGAGGACAGAAATTATTTGAGGATTTTGTTTCTGTATCTGAAATATCCAGCCTAGTGTCACTTTGCACATGTTGGATTGATTTGTTTTATAATTGGTTTTATCATTTCAAAGTTTGTGATTATTCAGTTTCCTCTTCAAAATATTATAACTTGAGGTTGAATTTCCCCAATTAGAAATGATATTTCACCAGACTTTCTCTTTATTAAAAATGCCTACAACTGGATAGTGTCCTTAACAATTGATTCTTACATTTCATCATTTCATCATTTTATCAACAGAATATAGAAGATAGCATGCTAGACTTTGAATCTGGAAATCTTGGGCAAATTGTTTAACATTCAAAGCTCAGTTTTCCCATTTGAAATATGAGGATAATAATACTTATACTATCTGCTACACAGGGTTAATGAAGGCATGAAAGAAAATAATGCATTTGAGTGAGTTTATAAACCTTAAGGTATTGATTTATTATTTATATTCATCAGAAGCAGTGAATACTTTTTTCATTCTAATATACAAAGAGTTACAACTCTTTCCAAAGAACCTCTGTGGAAAACATTTAAATAAATAAAGGAATGAAGTATTTACTAATTGCTTTCTATGTACAAAGATACAAATAGAGAAATAAGACAAGGGAAATATTATTATTCATATATGTGATGGGTATCTAGCAGTAAAACTTCACAATTTTCTGTCTAAGACAAATTTCAAACTACAAGTGGAAACTCCCAGGCAAGATAGGGACCAGTTTTCAAAGATTATTCCAAGAGTTAGCCATTATTTGGGCTTGCTCTTAACTTACTTCCTACAGTAAGAACATACGTCCCACTTCTTTGCCATTTGGGTGGCATACCCTTCACAGTCACTACTACTGATAGTGGTCCTTTGGAATCTAGATTACATTCTGGGTATAATGGCTACGCTGCTCTGCACTGCCTGAAGGTCAGGTGTGCTAGATTTCACTTCTCCCTAAAGGTTCTCCAGAACCTTTAGGAGGATTAGGAGGTATTTAATGTCTCTGCCATTATTTGATATTCTAGTGGTGGCATTCTCTAATTTCAGAAGATCCCCAAAAACCCTGGTTCTATTTAGTCATTTAATATGCTAGCTTTTATAAATCTAATCATGAATTTCAAAAATGGAGCAAGAAGAAACATATAAACACACCTTCCCCAACACCTTTCTGCCAATATCCCCCATCTCAATCTCTGGAGAGGTATGAAGTATGAAGTCAAAGTTTAACTCAGTTGTTATACAGTTCCGTGAAATTCCAATTCCAAGTCTTCCACCCCCTCCCCATCTTACATCCCATCACTATGGCTTCTCAAGGCTTCCCTGTTGGGGCTGGCATCTAAATCTGGCCTGGAATACTACCTCCCTTGTTGCCATGATTCAAGCTCCCAGGACTTAAGATGTAATTACCAGGGCTAGAATTGAAAAGGGCAAACAAAACAGACAAAAGCCCAATTCTGGTTCTTGAGGCTACAGGGTTCTTGTGTTGTGGGTGAACAGGACTTTTATCCCTTGGATACTGGCAAGAACAGAAAATCTGTACCAATCAGGCAGCTTTACTTAATTTATTTTTTAAGTGAAAAAGCATTTATTAAGCAATTACTATGTGCCAATTGACCAATTGTGATTAAAAATAGGAAAGCACAACAGACTATGTTCTCATGGAGTTCACACTCTAATTGAAAGAGACAACACATGTAAGAGGGCTCAGGTGCAGAGTAAATAGAAAGGCCTAGAAGTTATAAGGGCTCAGTTATGGGTTAGAAAAAAAGACTCAGAGGTCTTTAGAATTCTATTCATTAGAAAGTTCTATGTTCCATTCATCAGTAATAGGATCATGAATTTTGAGCTAGAAGGAATTCTAGGGAACATTGAGACCAGCTTCTTATTTTATTTTATTTTATTTTTTAAAGCACAGTTTTTCTTTTTATTTCAGTTCCAAATGTTTTCTCTCCCCTCCCACCCATCCCACCCATTGAGAAGGCAAGCAAAATAAAACCGCTTACAAATATGGAGAATAATGCAGAACAAATTCCTTTATTAGTCATGTTTAAAAATAGAAGTGAAAGAAAGAAAGAAAGAAAGAAAGAAAGAAAGAAAGAAAGAAAGAAAAAGAAAGAGAATAGGAAGAAGGAAAATAGAGGGGAGAGGAGGGAGGGAAAAGGAAGGAAAGAAGGAAGGAAGGAAGGAAGGAAGGAAGGAAGGAAGGAAAAAATAAGCTTCAATTCGCACTTTGAATGCATCAGTTTTTTATCTCTAGGTAGATAGAATGTTTCTTCAGGGGTCTTTTGGAAACGTGATAGGTCATTATGTTGATCAGAATTACTGTCTTTCAGAGTTGATTATCTTTACTGTGTTGTTCTTACTATGTAGATTGTTCTTCTGATTCTGCTCGCTTCATTTTGCTTCAGTTCATACAGATCTTCCCAAGTTTATTTTATATGATCTGCTTCATCATTTCTTATATCATAATAGTATCCCATAGTATTCATTTTTCAAGACTAGTTCAGCCATTCCTCAATTAATGGGCATCTACTCAGTTTCCAATATTTTTGTCACCACAAAAAAGAGCTGTTATAAATATTTTTGTACAATGAGACTTTTCCCGCTTTCTTGATCTTCTTGGGGTCCCAGTAGTATTGCCAGACCAAAAATATGTGGAGTTTAATCAGTAGTATTGCCAGACCAAAAATATGTGGAGTTTAATAGTCTTTTGGGATTAATTCCAAATTATCTCCCAGAATAGCTTGGACTAGTTCACATCATGGCATTATGGTACCCATATTCCCAAACACCCTAAACACTTGTTATTTTCCTCTTTCCTCAATTTAGCCAACTTGATGGGTATGAGATGGTAACTCAGGGTTGTTTTAATCTATACTACTCTAATTGTTAGTGATTATTTAAAGCATTTTATGTGTCTGTTCATAACTGATTTCTTCTTCTGAAAACTGCCTGTTCATATCTTTTGACAATTTGTGAACTGAGGAATGGCACTTATTTTTGTAAATATCACTCAGTTCTTTATATATTTTAGAAATGGTACATTTATTAAAGTAACATGTTGAGAAGATTATTTTCCCATTATATTTCTTTGCTTCTACTTTTATATGCATTGCTTTTGTTTGTGCAAATTTTTTAAATTTTATAGTCAAAAGTACTCATGAAACTCACTATCACTTGTTTGGTCTTCCTCTATCCATAGGTTAATTTCTTCTTTGATTCATGAATTTGCTTATGATTTTACCTTTTACATCTAAATCATGTATCAATTTTGAGGTTATTGTGGTATACAGTGTGAGATGTTCTATACATAGTTCCTGCCTATTTTTCAGTCTTCCTGATAGTTGTTGTGAAATAGTGCAATCTTGACTCAAATCCTGGGATCTTTTATTTTATTAAGCACTAATTTACTGTATTCATTTACTTCTGTCTGTTGATATTGTCTTTGTTCAGTCATTTCAGTCACAAATGATCTCATTTGGGAGTTTCTTGGCAGAAATATGGTAGTGGTTTCCCATTTCCTTCTCCATCTCATTTTACAGATAAGAAAGGGATAAGAGGCAAACATGGTTAAGTGACTTGTCCTGGTTCACACAGCTAGTTAAGTGTCTAAGGTCAGATTTGAACTCATAAAGATGAATCTTTCTGACTCCAGATCCAGCAATCTACTTACAATGCCACCTAGCTGCCTCCTTGCATCTGTACAGAGAGTACTTAAGATGCTCGACTGAACAACCTATTTCTTAGCGCCAAGTCATTTTGATGATTATACCATTATATTATAGTGTGAAATCTAGTAGTACTAGATCCTCTTCCTTCCCATTTTTTCATTAATTTCCTTTATATTGTTGACTTATTTTTCCTCCAGATGAAAATTTTATTATTTTTCAAGCTCTATACAGCAGTTCTTTGGTACTTTGGTACAGCACTGAAAAAGTAAATTAATTTATATAGTATTTCCATTTTTGTTAAATTGGCTCATCTTACACATAAAGAATTAATATCTCTCCAATTATCTATTTCTGTCTTTATTTGAAGACTGCTTTGTGATTGTATTCATAAAATCCGTGTGTGTTTCTTGGGACAATAAGCAAATTTGTGGATCAGGGAAGAAATTAGCCTATGGGTAGAGGAAGACCAAATAAGTATTTTGTTTCAAATGAAAGTTCTCTTTGTATAGCTTCTTGCTGGATTTTGTGAATGAAATACAGAAATAATAATGATTTCTTGAGATTTATGTCCCACAACGTGGCTAAAATTTAATTTTTGGATTGATTCTCCTGGTAATCCATTATATAATTCACAAAAATTTAATAGCTTTATTTTTAGTTGTTTAATTTCTTGCTTATTTCTCCAACTAATTTTTCTCTTGTTATTGTTATAGCCAGGTTTTCTAGTGCAATATCAAATAGTAATGAAAATAACACTTATCTTTGCTCCACCCCTAATCTTATTGGAAAGGCTTCTACTGTGTCGCCATTACAGGTAATAATTGTTCTTGATTTTAGACTGATAATTATTTATCGTATTTATAAAGGTATCACTCTAGATGGTGGCATAGAAGCAGCAAAACTCTGCAGCTCTCCCCATAACCACCTCAAATACCTATAAAATATGACTCTAAGCAAATTTTAAAGCTCTAGAACTCACAAAATGACAGAGTAACAAAGCTCCCACTGAAGGCAGCTTGGCAGGCAGATGGGAAGGGGTTCATTGCAGTGCACTGGGAGCCCAGTCCAGCACCGCATGAAACCACCAGGTAGAGCCCTAGAGCCGCCAGAAGAAGCCATGGCTGGAGTGTGAATCACCGGCAGCTGTGGTGTTTTCCAGAATTACCAACCCATAAGAAACAAGGACTGAATGAAAGGTCAGTGGAACTTGAATAAATTCTGGGGAGAGGGTCCAGCTGACTACCCCAGGGCTAGAAGAGGCTGAAGCAGCAGCACTGCAGCCACGTATACTTGGCTGCTTCAGAAGCTCCTGTACTGCAGGGGGCCCAAGTAATCATTCAGAGGCTAAGTGCTCTTGCCTTGAGCTGCCTGGATCAGGATCGCAGTCCTGGGTGGTGGTCCTAAGGTGTGGTTTCAGTGAGCCAAAGCTGATGGGGGCTACAGAAATGGTGGCCTCCTTAATAGCTCTGCCAGCTGCAAAAACCCCAATGATTTGGGACACAGCTCTCTCCTGTGATAGCAGAGTTCTTCTACTGAACCTAAAAGTCAGGTAATTGACTGGCAACATGATTAGGCAAAGGAAGCAAAGCAAGCCCAGCAATACAACTTTAGATTTCTTTTTTGGGGACAAAAAGGATCAAAGCATGGAATGGGAGGAAGACAACACGGTCAGAACTCCTGCACCAAAAGCTTCCAAGAAAAATATAGACTGGTTACAAGCCACAGAGCAGCTTAAGAAGGATTTTGAAAACCAAATAAGAGAAGTGGAAGAAAAATTGGGAAGAGAAATGAGAATGATGCAAGTAAATCATGAAAAGAGAGTCAACAACCTGACTGAAAAAAAAAACACCTTAAAAATAGGTTAACTCAAATTGCAAAAGAGGCCCAAAAAGCCAATGGGAAGAAGAATGCCTTAAAAAGTTCAGTTTGCCAGATGGAAAAAGAATCTCAAAAGCTTTCTGAAGAGAATAATTCCTTCATAATTAGAGTGGAGCAAATGGAAGCAAATGACTTTATGAGAAATCAAGATACTATTAAACGGATCCAAACAAATGAAAAAATAGAAGGCAATGTGAAACATCTCCTTGAAAAATCCACTGACCTGGAAAATAGATCCAGGAGAGATAATTTAAAAATAATTGGACTATCTGAAGCCATGATCAAAAAAAGAACTTAGAAAGCATCCTTCAAGAAATTCTCAAGGAAAATTGCCCTGATATTTTAGAACCAGAGGGCAAAATAGAAAGAATTGAAATAATTCACTGATCACCCCTTGAAAAAGATCCCAAAGCGGCAGAGCCAAGATGGCAGCGTAGCAGCAGCAACATATCGCAGCTCTCACATAGCCACCCCAAAATACCCATAAAATATGACTCTAAACTAATCCTAGAACTCCAAAACACACACAAATATACCTTCCACTAAAGTCAGCTTGGCTATGAGGAACCATATCAGCACTGCGAACCAAAACCAGCCTGTCCTGAAGCCCTGGCTGAGCCATGGGGGCGCCTGGACAGGAAAAGCAGAGGAGCCTCAGATTAGCGGCAGCTGAGTGGAGGAGCCTCGGATTAGCAGCAGCTGCAAGCAGTGTTCAGAACTAGGTCAGTAGGACTTGCAAAATTGGGGGAGAAAAGCGTCTGGCTGGAATGCCTCCAGGGTGGGAAAGCAAAAGGCAGAGGTTTTGCACCCGCCTCTTTGTTGCAGCTTCTATGACCGTGGCCTGCAGACAGCAGAGGGACTAAGCGATTGTTCAGAGGCCAGTGCTCTCGTGTTGAGTGGCCTGGATCCGGGTCACGGTCTTGGGCTTTCAGTCCTGGAATCTTCATTATTCAGTGAGCTGGAAGTAAGTAAGAAAGGGACCCAGCACCTTCCTGAGAGCTACGGCAGCCAGGAAGACTCCAGCAATTTGGGACACAGCTTTCCCTTCTGGAAGCAGAGCCCTACAGAGATTAAAAAGAAAAACTCACGGACTAACTGTTATGGGAATCTGAAGATCTTCCCTGCCCCTAGGCCCTTTGCTAAAGTGGCTAC
>CM053586.1:206187677-206214474 GCA_028646515.1 Pseudochirops corinnae
TTGGGGGGGAGGGTTTTTAGAAGCACACGCTTCTGTAAAGATACAGGGACAAAGTAGAGAATAGAACAAGTGGGAGGTGGAATAGGACGGAGGGAAATATACAGGTACTGGGATAGGAAGATCCATCTTGCCCTATGGGAAAGTCAGAGGGATGATGGGGGAGGATATAGGAGAGAGCAGATTGGGGGAGGGGATATACAATGGGATTGCTGTCTTGGGGTGGTGGGTAGGGGAAAGATGGGGAGAAAATTTGTAAATCAAAATCTCATGGAAATGAATGATGTAAACTAAAAATAAACAAAAGTTTAGGAAAAAAAATGAAATGAAGAGCAGACAGACTTCATAATAACCTGGAGAGACCTATATAAACTGATGGCGAGTGAGAAGAGCAGAACCAGGAGAAATTTGTACACAATCACAGACAGAACGTATGTGTGATGACTAACCTCAAGAGACTGGGCTCCTTTCAGGAATATAAGGTTATAAGACAACTCCAAAAGACTCATGATTGAAAGAGATATCCACATCCAGAGAAAGAGATGTGGAGTCTGAATGCAGACTGAAACAAACTACTTGCTCCGTTTCTTTTTCTTGTTTCGTATTGTTTCCTCTTTCCCACTGATCATCCCATAAGTTACAATCCTTCTTTACAACTTGACCAATGATTAATGGGAAGATATTTACAGATCCTATACCCCACTACATGCCGCCGTGATGGGGGAGAGGAGGAGAAGGGGGAAGGAATCTGAAACTCAAGGGACTGTAGAACTGAATGTTGTAAACTAAAAGTAAATAAGCCAATTTTATTATTAATTAATCAATTAATTAATTAATTAATTAAAATAAACAAATAAAAAGTTATCGCTTATTCCTGTGCTGTCTAACACTTTTAAGAGGAATGAAAGTGGAATTTTGTATCAATATCCATTAGGGAATTTTTTTATAGTTTTCCATCTCCTTTTAAAAATTTACTTATTGACTTTTAGTTTACAGCATTCACTTCCACAATAGCTTGAGTTCCAAGTTTTCTCATCCTCCCTCTCTACCCCTCTTACTCAGAATGGTGGCTTGCAATCTGATATAGGTTATGCAAATATCTTCACATCAAATATTAGTCAAGTGGTAAAGAAGAATTATAACCAATGAAATGAACAACAAGAAAGAAGGAACAAAATGAGAGAGAGAGAGAGAGAGAGAGAGAGAGAGAGAGAGAGAGAGAGCAAATACTTTGCTTCAATCTGCATTTAGAGTCTGTAGTTCTTTCTCTGGATGTGGACATCTCTTTCCATCATGAATCTTTTAGAGTTGTCTTATAACTTTACATTGCTGAGAAGAGCCTAGTCTATCAAAGTTGGTCATCACAGATATGTTGTGTCTGTAATTGCATACAAAGTTCTCCTGGTTCTGCTCTCCTCACTCAACATCAGTTTATATCAGTCTCTGAATGTTACTATGAAGTCTGTCTGTTCCTCATTTCTTATAGCATAGTAGTATTCCATTAGTTTCATATACCACTACTTGTTTAGCCATTCTCCAATTGATGGACATCCACTTGATTTCCAATTCCTTGCCACCACAAAAAGAACTGCTATAAATATTTTTGTACATGCAAGTCATTTTTCCACTTGTGAGATGTCTTTGGGATGTGTACAGCCCTAGAAGTAGTATTTCTGTGCCAAAGGGTGTGCATATTTTATAGTCCTTTGGGCATAGTTCCAAATTGCTCTCCAGATTGGTTGGATCAGTTCAAAACTCCACCAACAATGATTTAGTGTTCCAGTTTTCCCACATCTTTTCCAGCATTTATCATTTTCTTGTTTTGTCATCTTAGCCAATCTGACTGGTGAGATTTGGTACCTCAGAGTTGTTTGATTTGCATCTCTCTAATCAATAGTGATTTAGAATTTTTTTCATACGTTTATAGATCTTTAATTTCTTCCTCTGAAAATTGCCTGTTCATATCCTTTGACCCTTTATCAATTGAGAAATGACTAGTATTCTTATTGATTTGACTCAGTTCTCTGTATATTTTAGAAAGGAGTCCTTTATCAGAGACACTGGTTGTAAATATTCTTTCCCAATTTTCCACTTCCTTCCTAATCTTGGTTATATTGGCTTTATTTGTACAGAAACTTTTCAGTTTAATGTAATCAAAGTTATCCATTCTGTATTTTGTAATGCTCTCTATCTCTTGTTTAGTCATAAATTTTTCTCTACTCCATAAATCTGACAGGTGAACTATTCCTTGCTCCCCCAGACTGCTTACAGTATCAGCCCTTTTATCTAGAACATGCACCCATTTAGACTTTATTTTGGTATACAATGTGAGATATTTGTCTATGCCTGGTTTCTGCCATACTATTTTCCAGTTTTCCTAGCAGTTTTTGTCAAATAGTGAGTTCTTATCACAGAAGTTGGAGTCCTTGGGTTTATCAAACAGTAGATTATTATGGTCATTGATTGCTGTGTCTCATGTACCCAATCTATTCCATTAATCCGCTACTCTCAGCCAGTACCAAGTAGTTTTGATGACGGCTGCTTTATAATACAATTTAAAATCTGGTATGGCTAGGCCACCTTCCCTAGCATTTCTTTTCATTAAATCCCTTGATATTCTGGACTTTTTGTTCTTTCAGATGAATTTTGCTACTATTTTTTCTTGCTCTATAATTTTTCATAGATTGATTGGTATGGCACTAAATAGGTAAACTGATTTAGGCAAAATTGTCATTTTTATTATATTAGTTCAACCCAGCCATGAACAACTGATGTTTTTCAAATTATTTAGATCTGAATTTATTTGTGTGAAAAGTGTCTTTTGATTGTGTTTATGTAGGTCCTGGGTTTGTTTTGGCAGGTAAATTCCCAAATATTTTACAATGTCTACGGTAACTTTAAGTGGAATTTCTTTTTCTATTTCTTGCTGTTGGGTTGTGTTAAAATATATAGGAATACTACTCATTTAAGTGGGTTTATTTTGTATCCTGCAACTTTCCTAAAGTTATTTTTTATATCAAGTAGTTTTTACTTGATTTTCTAGGATTCTTTAAGTATATCATCATATCATCTGCAAAGAGTGATAACTTTGTCTCTTCTTTGGCTAACCTAATTATTTTTATTTCTATTTTTTTCCCTCTTATTTGCTAGAGCTAACATTTCTAGTAACAAATTGAATAAGAGGGGTGACAGTGGACATTCTTGTTTCACCCTTGATATTATTGGAAATGCTTCTAGCTTATCCCCATTACATATAATACTTGCTTATTGTTTTAGGTAGATGCTACTTATTTAAAGGAAGTCTCCATTTATTCCTATACTTTCTAGTGTTTTTAATAGGCGTGGGTGTTGTATTTTGTCAAAAGCTTTTTCTACATCTATTGATATAATCATATGGTTTATACTAGTTTAATTGTTGATATGACTGATTATACTGATAGTTTTCCTAATATTGAACCATCCTTGGATTCCTGGAATAAATCCTGCCTGGTCAAAGTGTATTATTCTCATGATAAGTTGCTGTAGTCTTTTTGCTAATATTTTATTTAAAATTTTTGCATCTTTATTTATGAGGGAACTTGGTCTATAATTTTCTTTTTCTATTTTGACTCTTCTCAATTTAGGTATCAGTACCATATTTGTGTCATAAAAAGAATTTGGTAGTACTCCTTCTTCAAATTTCCCGAATAGTCTATACAGTATTAGAATCAATTGTTCTTTAAATGTTTAATAAAATTTGCTTGTAAATCCATCTGGCCCTGGAGATTTTTTTTTCCCCTGAGGGAATTCATTGATGACTTGTTTGATTTCTTTTTCTGAGATGGGGTCATTTAAGTATTTTACTTCCTCTTCAGATATTCTAGGCAGCTTATTTTTTAAAAAATTTTATTTAATTTATTTATGTTTAGTTTTCAACATTCATTTCCACAAAATTTTGAGTTACGATTTTTCTGTCCATCTTTTCCCTAGCCCCACCCAAAATAGCAAGCCTGCTGAATACCTCTTCCATCAATCTGTTCTCTCTTATATTGTCCCTCATGACCCCTCCCCCCCCGGAATTTTCTAGTAGTGCAAGATGGATTTGTATACTCCAGTGCCTGTATATCTTATTTCTCAGTTGCATGTAAAAGACTATTTAAAAAAAAAACAAAACATTTCTTTTTAAAACTTTGAGTTCCAAATTTTTTCTCTTCTTCTCTCCTCACCCACCCCGCTGGGAAAATAAGGAATTCGATATAGGTTATGTAGTAGGTTATGTAGTAACGTGTAGTTACCCAAATCATTTTCATAATTATTACATTGTGAAAGACTAAATATATTTCCCTTCTTCCTGTCGTGCCCCCATGTATTCTAATTTTCTCCTTTGACCCTATCTCTTTTCAAAAATATTTGCTTCTAACTACCCTCTCCCCCAATCTGCTCTCCCTTCTATAGTCTCCCCTCTTATCCCCTACCCCCTATTTTCCTGTAGGGTAAGATACCCAATTAAGTGTGTATGTTATTCCCTCCTTAAGCCAAATTCAATGAGAGTAACGCTGTTCCACTCCCTTTGACCGTTCTGCTCTTCCCCTCTATTGTAACAGTTTTCTCTTGCCTCTTTTATATTATGAGATATTTTACTCTAGTCTATCTCTCCCTTTCTCCTTCTCCCACTAAATTCCTCTCTTACCTCTTAATTGTATTTTTACATATCATCCCTTCATGTTCAACTCATCCTACACCCTCTGTCTTTGTATACATGAACATACATGTGCCCACACTCACATATATATTTATATACTCATACACCTTCCTATACATGCATATATATATGTATGTATACATATATAGATATATATTCCCTTCAACTATTCTCATACTGAGAAAAGTCTTATGAGTTACAATTATCATTTTTCCATGTAGGAATATAAATAGTTCAACTTTAAAAAGTTCCTTAAGATTTCTTTTTACTGTTTACCTTTTCATGCTTTTCTTGATTCTTGTATTTAAAAATATAATTTTTTGTTCAGCTCTGGTTTTTTCATCAAGAATGTTTGGAAATCCTCTATTTCATTGAATAACTATATTTTCTCCTGAAGCATTACACTCAGTTTTGCTGGGTAGGTAATTCTTGGTTTTACTCCTAGCTCCTTTGACCTGCAGAATATCATATTCTAAACCCTTCAATCCCTTAATGTAGAAGGTGCTAGGTCTTGTGTTATTTTGATTGTGTTCCCAAAATACTCAAATTGTTTTCCCTGACTGCAGTATTTTTTCCTTGACCTGGGAACTCTGGAATTTAGCTGTAATATTCCTAGGAGTTTTCTTTTTGGCATCTTTTTCAAGAGGAGATTGGTGAATTCTTTCAATTTCTATTTGCCTTCTGGTTTAAGAATATCAGGGCAATTTTGCTTGATAATTTCTTGAAATATGGTATCTAGGCTCTTTTTCTGATCATGGCTTTCAGGTAGTCCAATAATTTTTAAATTATCTCTCCTTTTTCCAGGTCAGTGGTTTTTCCAATGAGATATTTCACATTACCTTCTATTTTTTTTCATTTGGATCTGTTTTATAATATCTTGATTTCTCACAAAGTCATTAGCTTCCAATTGTTCCAATCTAATTTTGAAGGAGTTACTCTGTTCACAGAATTTTTGAAATTCCTTTTACATCTGGCAAATTGAGTTTTTTAAGGCATTCTTCTCATTGGCTTTTTGGTCCTCTTTTGTCATTTGAGTTAGTCTATTTTTTAAGGTGTTATTTTCTTCAGTGTATTTTCGGGTCTCCTTTAGTAGGCTGTTAACTTGCTTTTCATGATTTTCCTGCATCATTCTCATTTCTCTTCCCAATTTTTCCTCACTTCTCTTACTTGATTTTCAAAATCCTTCTTGAGCTCCTCCATGGCTTATGAGCAGTTCATATTTTTCTTGGAAGCTTTTGATGCAGGAGTTCTGACTTCACTGTCTTCCTCCAGCTCCATGGCTTGATCCTTATTGTCCCCCAAAAAGGATTCTATTGTCTGTTTGTGTTTCCTGTTCTTGCTCATATTGGCACCCTATTACTTGACTTTTGAGCTCTTTGCCATGTACTACTGAGAAGAGAGTATATTCCTTTATCTTCTCATTCAATTTTCTCCAGAGAGCTATCATATCTAGCCTCTCTAAAATTCTATTCATCTCCTATAGACTGGGGGAGGGGGGATACACTGGGATGGCTGTTTTGGGGCGGTGGGTAGGGGAAAGATGGGGAGAAAATATGTAACTCAAAATCTTGTGGAAATGAATGATGCAAACTAAAATAAAATTTAAAAAATAAAAAATAAAATAAAATAAAATTCTATTCATCTCCTTAACTTCTTTCTTGTTTATTTTGAGGTCAGATTTATCAAGTTCAGAGAGGGGTAGATTAAGGTCCCCCACTAGTATAATTTGCTTTGTATTTCTTTCTCTAACTCCCTTAACTTTTCTAAGAATGTGGGTGCTATACTTCTTGGTGAATATATGTTTAGTAACGATATTGCTTCATTGTCAATGGTGCCTTTTAGCAGGATATAGTTTCCTTCTTTCTCACTTTTAATTAGATCTATTTTTACTTTTGCTTTGTCTGAGATAAGGATGGCTACTCCTGCTTTTTTTTTTTACTTTAGCTGAAGCATAATATATTCTGCTCCAGCCTTTTATCTTTACCCTGTGTTCATCCCTCTGTTTCTAATGGGTTTCTTATAGACAGCATATTGTAGGGTTATGGTTTTTAATTCTTTCTGCTATCTGCCTCTGTTTTATGAGAGAGTTCTTCCCATTCACATTCACAGTTATGGTTACTATCTGTGTCTTTCCCTCCGTCCTATCCCCTCCGCTGTTTATGCTTTTATTTTTCCCTTCTCCCTTCCCCTCCCTCAGTAGTTCCTTTTTTCAGCCCTCCTCTCTTTTCCTACCCTTCCCCCTTACTACTTCTTCCCTCCCTTCTAACTCCCCCTCCCTTTTCCTTTCCCCTTTCCCCTCCTAGGGCACAGTAGACTTTTAAACTTAACAAAGTATGTTATTCCTTCCTTTAACCAAATCCAATGAGAGTAAATCTCAAACAATGCTCCTCTCCCTCCCTTCTTTCTCTCTACTATGATAACTTTTGTGTCTCTTCAGGTTAGAATTCAGAACTTAACTGATTATGTTATTCCCCCCTTTAGCCAAAACCAATGAAAGTAAAGCTCATCTCCCTCCTTTCTTTCCCTCTACCACGGTATGTTTTTATGCCTCTTCATGTGGCATAATTTGCCCTTTTCTGCCTCCTTCTTTCCTCTTCTCCCATTACAATCTCTTTGTACCCCTTTCTACTCCTTAATAAGGTTTTTTTTAATCTTCACTTTAGCTAATTTATACCCACACCCTCTATCTATGTATATCCCTTTTAAAAGTTGTGATAAGTATTCAATTCTCAATATTGACAAGTGTTAGCTTCCCCTCTAGTGATGTAAACAGTTTGCTCTTATTGAATAGCAAATTGTGTGTGCGTGTGTGTGTTTTCTTTGTTTACCTTTTATGTCTCTCTTCAGTCTTGTATTTGGAGATCAAATTTTCCATTGAGCTCTGGCTTTTTCATCAGGAAGGTCTGGAAGTCCCTTATTTCATTGAATGACCATTTCCTTGCCTGAAAGATTATGCTCCATTTTACTGGATAGTTGATCCTTGGTTGTAGACTCAGCTCTTTTGCCTTGTGAAATATCATATTCCAATCACTCCAGTATTTTAAGGTAGAAGCTTCTAGGTCCTCCGTGATTCTGATTGTAATTCCTGATATTCAAATTGTTTCTTTCTGGCTGCTTGCAGCATTTTCTCCTTGACCTGATAATTCTGGAATTTGGCTACAATATTTCTTGGAGTTTTCAACTTGGGATCTCTTTCAGGAGGTGTTCGGTGGATTCTTTAGAAAACTATTTTACTCTCAAGTTCTAGGACTTCAGGGAAGTTTTCCTTGATGACTTCTTGGAAGATTTTGTCCAGGCTCTTTTTTTCATCATGGCTTTCTGGTTGACCAATCTTAGATTATCTCTCCTGGATCTGTTCTAAAGGACAGGTGTTTTTCAAATGAGATGCTTTACATTTTCATCTATTTTTTTTCATTTTTTAGATTTTGTTTGACTGATTCTTGATGCCTTATAGAGTCATTAGCTTCAATTTGACTGATTCTAATTTTTAGCAAATTGTTTTTCTTGGTTAATTTTTGAAGTTCCTTTTCCATATATTCAGATTTTATTTTTAGGGAGCTATTTTCTCCAGTTAGATTTTGAAACTCCTTTCCCATGGCACAAATTTTACTTTTAAAGGACTTGCTTTCTTCAGTGAATTTTTCCCCCATTTTGGCAATTGTAATTGTAAAATAATTGTTTGATTTTTCTTCTGCCTCTCTAATTTGGCATTTTAAATCCTTCTTGAACTCTTCCAAGAATGCTTTTTGGCCTTGAGAAGAGTTCATATTCCCTTTTGAGGTTTCAGCTGTGGGTATGGAGTCAATGCTATCCTCTTCTGAATTTGGTTCTTCTCACTTGGTAGGATGTAATAGACCTATTTTTTTCAATTTTTTTCCCCCCATTGTTATTGCCTATTTCCTGGCTTTTAAAGTGAATCTCTGCTTCTGGGCTACAGAGGGCTCTGACCCATACTTCTTGTGCTGGGAGATAGGGGACTGGTTTTTGGTTTTGTGTGCAATGGCCTCTGAGTGCCTAGACTGAGGCCAAGTCCAGGACTTTCTCTGGAGTTACATTGAAACTTACAGTATAAGGTGGGGGGACAGAGGGTTGTTCTAGCTGCGTCTGGATTTTGCCTCCATGTCCCTGGGCTAGAACTCAGGCTGGCTCAGCATCTGGTGGCCAGGACCACATTGGTGTCTACTGATTCCCCTGGCTGTGCACAGGCACACCTGGGGTTCTGTGGTAGCCCTCCCTCCCCCTGGGGTTTGAAATCTCCCACTGGTCAGCTGAGATGGGGCTTGTTGGAATCCCTCATACCCTTCACTTTAGCCTTATCACAGTCACAGTCATGTCCTTCCTCTAGGACTCCCAACCCTGCAGCTGGTTCCTCTATTTCAGGATTTTACAGTGGGGCAACATCCTCTGGGTTTTCAGGGTCAGGGTGGGAGATTAGAGCAGCTAGGATTTACTTCACCATCTTGGCTCATGGAAGTTCAGGTAGGTGATAACCCCAGGAGTAGTCGTTGCCGCTGCTGTGAGCCTTGTGTTTATCTCTCACCACATCTGGGAATTGCCCCTGCGGTGGGTGAATCAGCTCTCCCGGGCTTGCTCTGGCTCCGCTGTGGTCAGGTCTGTGCTAGTGCAGTCCCCTGCTCTCCACATTTCAATCTCTTCGCTCTTTGCCAAGCCCCATCATCTCATCTGTACTTTCCTGGACTGGAAATCTGCCATGTTCCATCTTACTTTTCTTTTCTCTCTCTCTACTACCTTCCTCAATCCTCCCTCCTTGCTATTAGTGAACACCATCACTACCACCCCAGACCCCATCTTTCCACTCATTTACTACTTCCTGTAGGGTAAGATATATATAGCTTCCTATACCCAACTCTTTTACATACTTCTTTTATGTAAGATAATGTATCCCATTCTATCTCTCCCTTCCCCTTTTCTCAGTGAATGCCTTTTTCTCACCACTTATTTTAATTTTTTTGGATGTCATCTTACCATAGTCAAATCAGTGCCATATCCTCTGTCTATGTACACTTCTTCTAACTACCCTACTAATGATAAAATTCTTTGGAGTTATAAGTATCATCTTCCTATATAGGAATATAAACAGTTGAACAGTATCGAATCTCTTGTGATTTTTCTTTCCTGTTTACCTTTTTATACTTCTCTTGAATCATTCATTTGAAAGATAGATTTTCTGTTCAGTGCTAATCTTTTCATTATGAATGGCATAAAGTTCTCTTTTTCATTAAATATCCATTTTCCCCTGAAGGAATATGTTCAGCTTTGTGATCTTAGCTCCCCATATTCCAAGCCCTCTGATTTTTTAATGTAGAAGCTGCTAAATCTTGTATTATACTAACTTTCTCCAAGATATTTGAATTGTTTCTTTCTGGCTGCTTGCAACATTTGTTTCCTTGACCTGGAAGCTTTGGAATTTGGTTACAATATTTCTGGGATTTTTCATTTTGGAATCTCTTTCAAGAGGTGAATAGTGGATTCTTTTGATTTCTATTTTACTCTCTGGATTTAGATACTGGGGCAGTTTCCTTGATCATATCTTGGAATATAAGATCTAGACCCTTTTGTTTTTATCATGGCTTTCAGGTACTCACATAGTTCTTAAATTGTCTTTCTTCAATCCATTTTCCAGGTAAGTTTCTTTTCCAGTAAGATAGTTCACATTTTCTTTTTTTTTAAATTCTTTTGGTTTTGTTTTATTGTTTGCTGATGTCTCAGGGAATCATTAGCTTCTACTATATCTCATTTCTTTTTCCAATTTTTTCTCTACCTCTCTTATTGAATTTGTAAAATCTTTTTTGATGTTTTCCAAAGACCAAGACCAAGTCACAGTTTGTTTTTGTGGTTTTTTTGTTTTGTTTTGCTTGTGGAAGCTTGAATGTAGCTACTTTGATTCCATTGTCTTCTTCTGAGTTTTGTGTTTTGATCTCTCTTGTCACCATGTTAGCTTTTTATGAACAGGTTCTTTTTTGTTGCTGTTTGCTCATTTTTCAAGCCTATTTCTTCATTTTGAACTTTGTGTTAAAATTGGGCTGTGCTCCTGTCCCAAGCTTCAGATTTTTTAGTGCTGCTGTTTTCAGAGCTATTTCTGTGAGGCCAGAAGTTTTAAGTTTTTCCAAACTGACATGATCTAAGGAACAGTGTAGTCATTCCTTACTGGTCTGTGCTCTGGTCTGTGATTGACCACAAACAATATTTTCCACCCTTGAACTATGACCAGGGTTCCTGCTTCCTCTAGTGCTCCTTTTTGTTCTGGGATTAAAATCTGGAACTGATGAGTGTGGGCAATGTAATAGAGTTCTGCTCCTAGTGCCAGCAAAGGGGACCCTGAAATCTCCCTCTGATCAGTTGTCCGACCTTTTTATTTTCAGTGGGTAGAGAACTCCAAAAGTTGCTTCTCTGGCCGTTGATTCAGTCATTCCCAAAACCTGTTGCTAGTTTGCCAGGTATAGTCTGCCCTGGCACATCCTATGCTGGACTGCACTTCACTCTCATCTTGGTGAGACAGACCTTTCCTGCCAACTTTCTAAGTTGCTTTGGGATGGAAAATTGTTTCACCTGATTGTTTGGTTGATTCTGCCACTTGAGAATTTGTTTTGAGGTGTTATTTTAATGTTATTTGGAGGGGAATTTGAAAGAGATAAGGAGAGCCCCAGCCTTTAATAAGCCATCTTGGTTCTGCTCATTCCCATGTTTTAAGGAGATACATTCTTCAGTGAGGTCTTATACCTCTTTTTACCATTTGGTTAATTCTAATTTTTTTTTCTTTTTGGATGGGGGAAGGTAGGGCAATTGGGGTAAAGTGACTTGCCCAAGGTCACACAGCTAGTGTGTGTGTGTGTGTGTGTGTGTGTGTGTGTGTGTGTGTGTGTGTGTGAAGTGTCTGAGGCCGAATTTGAACTCAGGTCCTCCTGACTCCAGGGCTGGTGCTCTATTCACTGTGCCTACTAGCTGCCCCTATTAATTCTAATTTTTTTTAAATTATTTTTTAGTGTCTCTTTTACAAAATTATTTATCTTTTCATAACTTTCTTGCATGGCTCTCATTTCTTTTCCTTTTATTTATTTATTTTTGTCTCAGACTCATTTCTTTTTATCTTCTTTCTTTCTCTCTCTCTCTCTCTCTCTGTCTCACTCATTCACTCTTTTTCTCTCTCTCACTCTTCTAAGAAATATTTTGGGGCTTATGTCCACTATGCACTTTGCTTTAAGGATTTTCTCATAGCTGTTTTCAATTTATTGTCTTCTATGTTTGCGTCTTGAGCTTCCCAGTAACCAGTTCTTTATGCTTGGATTCTTTTTTCATTTGCCCATCCTGCTAGCCTACTTCTTGACTTTGGATTTCATATTAGTGTTAGACTGTGTTCACTTTTTGAGGGGTTGTCTGGCCTGAACTTCTCTTTTTATATCCTTCTGTTTTTACAACTCAGTCTGGGACCTTAAAATTTCTGGTGCCTCCAGGGTGGTATGATTTGGGGGAGAGGTTTGTTCAGTGACCTCCTGTCATGAACTTTACAAGTTCTTGATCTGGGTTTGGATCTGTTGGATGGTGCATATTTCAACTTCAATAGACTTCTACCAGTATTGCCATATTGTATGTCTGCTGGGAAATTCTGCTTTATTCTTTTTTTCCTGTTCTGGCTATTCCACTACAGGCCATGTGCAGGACTAAAGGTTAGAACTGAATCCTCTCTTTTGCTCTTGGGTTCAGAGCCACAAAGGTAAATTTTTAGAACATATGAGAAAGAGACTGTTCCTACATATGTGGAAGAGAAACAGAGGGACATTTTTTTCCATAGGTAGGTACCCACTGTCTCCTGCATGGGCACTTCCATTTTTGGTGATCTGATGATGCTCCAAAAGCATCAAAACACATACACAACATATAGAAAGCAAAGCTCCACATGGACATTAATCCCAATTACAATCATAAAAATGATTCTCCTTAGGAATACAGGAAGAATCTATTATTTTATCAGCTTCAAGAACTACCTTCACCCTCACAGATCACAATTGTGGTACCAAGTCCCATGGAGTGGTCTGAGGTTCCTGAGAAGTAGTGTGGTAGAGTGGAAAAAGTGATGGATCTGAAGAGGGACAGTCTCTGGGTTCAAATTCAGGTCTACCACTTACTACTTGTGTGACTTTGAGTAGGCCCATTTAAATCTCCACATCTTGCTTTCTTCTTCTTGAAAGAGATAATTGTAGAGCAGATGATGTCTTGAAGTTCTTACAGGAACCAAATCTGTGATGCTATAATCTGTCCATGGCCACACAGAAAATGGCAAGAGTAAGTGTCCAACTTCATTCCTCTCCTCATCTTTAAACCCAATACTCTATCCATTGGGATTACTAATACTACTAAGCTACTAGACTGACTACATATGATAAAGTATTTATTAAACAATTACTATGTAGCAGGCCTTGTGCTGGCAATACCAATACAAGCAAAAAGTAAAACACTCCTTGTTCCCAAGGAGCTTACGTTCTGATGGAGGGAGGGTAGGAAGGTTATTACAATAGGAGCAAGGAGAAAAATTTGTCCAGAGAGTTAGAAGCTACATTGGGTTAGAAGTGAACATGTCTTTTTATGATTGCTTCCTCATTTGGAGGTGCTAGAAAGAAATTTATCTATCCAAAAAGGAAGTTACATGAGTTGAGGCATTTCCAGTCTTTTAAAAAGGTAGCTGGGATAGAGATAAAAAGTAGTCTGGTAAGTCGGAGTATGAGCCAAGTGAGAAGTTACTGACGTTTATAGAAGACTATAGGAGGCTTCCAAAGTGCCTTGAATATATCATTTCGTTATATTATCTCAATACCCATCAGAATGATGTATATTAATCCCATTTATATTACATATTATAACATATTATGCTTAGTATGTGTTCTATGTATTTTATAGTAATATATGTTCTACATATTATATCAACTAAGTATAACATAATACAATATATTATTCTATACTATATTGTATAGGGTATATAGTAGATAAGTTCTATATATTATATCATATAGATATTACTATATATAACATTGCATTGTGTATATAATATAACTTTACATTACATATTATATCATATATCATATATAACATTATATTTTATATATTATATACTACAGGTGGCACAGTGAATAGAGAGCTTGTCCTGAAGTCAAGAAGAACCATCTTCCTATATTCAAATGTGGCCTAACACACTTATTAACCGTGTGCCCCTCACTCTGTTTGCCTAAGTTCCTCATCTGTAAAATGGGCTGGGGAAGGAAATGGCAAAGTGCTCCAGTATTTTTGCCAAGAAAATCCCAAATGTGGTCACAGTCAGACATGACTGAAACAACTGAACAACAACAAAATATTAAATATCTCCACTTATATTATTATCCCTCTTTTATTTCTCTCATCCCCACTTTGAGTATTCTACATTATTATCCCCATTTTGCAGATGAAAAAGTGGAGGTACAGAGAGCTTTAAAACATTTGCCCACGGTCACACAGCCAGCAGAGTCCTGAGCAAGGCTTGAAAGGTGATCTCTCCTGACTTGTAATCCAACACTTTTTTCCTTTTCTGCTCATGGTGTTTTCTTTTCACAAGCCATGAAAATGTCCAACCCTTTCCCGGACTCATACATGCTGGTAGGAGTAAATACTGGTCTCTGCCACGTGGCCTATGATAACTGAACAGTCATTCCGAACCAAGCTAGTTCCACACCTAAACCCAAATTCTAGGTTCATATTAGGGAGAAAAAAGAAAAAGTTTAGCTTCCCTTAAAAACCCAGTGTGCCTAAATGTCAAACCAAGAGAAAAAAAAAAGAAAAGAAAAAAAGGTCTTGCTTAACCCCCAGTGGCCTGAAATTAAATGTTTCATATTACGGGAAATTGATGGGTGTGATTTGCTATTATTTTCCATTTCCTGACAAATCTCAAGACAAATAAAACTCTGGTCCATGTGTTCTACCCCATTACCACCCTTCTTCAACCTTTAGACGTTTAGACTGTCTTCTATAAAAACATCTTAATTTTCAGGTATGTGGGCATATGTGTGTGTACTTCTTATTGGAAATGTCTGTTATGTGAGTAGGGTTCCAGAATGGAATGTTACTGTCAATGCTTGTCAACTTAAGCAGACATTCCACAGTGGTAACAGGCTTTATTCAGTCTGGACACCAAAGGTGTCCAAGAACTGACCTCTCTTCCAAAGACAGTGATCCACCAATAAATAACTAAATCTGTTCTTCTGAGATCAAGTAACATCTAGGTAGAAGTAGAAGGGGATTGAGAAATAATGGGAATTTTGAGATTTGTCATTCAAAGGACAAACTTTCCTTCTTGACCATTGGAATATTCCAGTCTTTGAGACAGAGGACAGAGAGAAAAGACTGAATGGAAGGAGCTAAGATTGCATGAGATGAGCTGCTGTTTGGGGGGGGAGGGTAACATCTTCAGCACCACCCAGGATTAAGTGAACTGAGCTAGAGAAAAGTAGCTGCTACACTAGGGCAGGGTGGGAGAGAGAGAAACAGAGAGAGAGACAGACAGACAGAGACAGAGACAGAGAGACAGAGACAGAGAGAGACAGAGAGAAGAAAGAAGGATGAGGAGAAGGAGAAGATGGGGAGGAGGAGGGGGAGGGACAGGGATAGGGAGAGGGACAGGAACAGAGAGAGGGAGAGGGAGGAGAGACAGAGAGAAAGACAAACACAGACATATACACAGAGAGAGAAACATAGACATAGATTCACAGAGTGACAAAGAGACAGAGACAAAGTAACAGATAGAGGCAGAGAGAAATAGAGACACAGAGGCAGAGGGACAGAGAGAGACAAAGGTAAAAACAAAGAGAGTAAAAGACAGAGAGAGATAGGGAAGCAGATACAGAGAAAGAAAGAAACAGAGGGACACAAAGAAAGGCAGAGCAAAAGACAATAATAGACAGAGGCAGAGACAGATAGAGATAGAGGCACAGAGACAGGACACACACACACACACACACACACAGAACTAGACAGAAGACAGAAATAGAGACAGAGACAGAAATAGAGAACTTAGCTGCAATAGAGAAAGGAGAGTTCAAAGTGGGCTATTGGGTCCCTGTAGACACTATGCAACAAAGAATTCGGACTGAGACTGGTTATAGATGCCAGTTGCTGTTACCTCTTCTAATTTTTGCAAAAGTCTGCTCTTTCCCAAATTTCCCATCCCTGAGCCTGACCACTAACAGGTATTATGATATTCTCATTTTTCTTCTTTTAGCTAATCTAAACATTTCCTGTATCATGATTTTGCTTTACATATAAGCAAACCAGAGACTGGTCTTAAAGACAGATCTTAAAAATAGGTTGTCATAGTGGAAATGTGGGAAGACGAGAGAATAAGACAGGAAACTACCTGGCTCTTCAAAATTCCCCTACAAATAACTTAAAGTAATGCCTCAAAGTAAATTTTAAAGTAGAAGAAATAAATAAAAGTCAAGTTAAATTAGTTGTCTAGCCTAAGACAGCTTTGAAGAATGTTAGGAAAGATCTGACCTCCAGGTGTGGTGGTCCAGTCTGATTAAAGTGCAGATACCTCCAGACAGATACTGACACTGAGTTAATAAACAGCAAGCTTTGGAGGCAACTGTAGTTTTCAGCCTTAGCTTCAGTAGTTTTCAACTTATAGACCACATGGTGGTCCAGAAGCTGATCAGCAGAAGGTCTCAAGAATCTCAATCTCTGCCAGCGCTAGATATGAGGCTCAAAAGTGCTGACCAGACAGGGTCCCAGGCTTTGGCTGCAGGCAAGGAAGAGTGAGCACAAGCTAGTGGGTGTGGTCACAGAGGGGTGGGGCTGCTGATTGCATTAACTGGCAAAAGAGCTGAGTCCCTGGTTTCAGTTCTAGGTAGAGAGGTGAGCTGGCACTTGTAGCTACCTGAAGATCCACAGGGAGCAAGAGCACTTTCAGGGACAATGGCTCTGGGGGCCCTGGTCTCAACTCAGGTGTAGAGAAGAATATTTGAGGTCACTTACAGACAAACATGTGAGCCAAAGGAACAGTGACCATGAATGGCCTTTGATTATAGAATATTTGAAAGAACCAAGAGGCCCAAGGCTCCAGATAGAGCTCAGAAAACAACATCAGGAAAAATGTGAAACCTCAGACATTATCCCCCATACCCTGGGAGCCTGACTCTAACATAAAATTAATAGTAAGAGAAAATAAGCCATTAAAACGAGTAAAAGAAAAGGACCTTACTATATCTACTATAGTGATAGAGAAGATCAGAGTTCCAATTCAGAAGAAGATGCAACAGCTTTCTGTAAAGCTTCAAAGAAAAGTATAAAATGGTTCCAAGTCCCCAAAAAAGCTCTTGGAAAAACTTAAAAAAAAGAACTTTAAAAATCAAATAAGAGAGGCTAAAGAAAAATTATGGTTAAAAATAAGAGTAATGCAAGAAAATAAAGAAAATTATGAAAAGAAAGCCAACCAATTAGAAAAGGAGATTCAAAAACTTACCAAAGAAAATAATTCCTGAAAAATTAGAATTTGGCAAGGGGAAGTGAATGACTTCCCCAGATATCAAGAAATAATAAAACAAATTCAAATAATGAAAAAAAGAAGAGAATGTAAAACATATCATTAGAAAAAGAACTGGAGGTGTCTAGGTGGCACAGTGAATAGAGCACTGATCCTGGAGTCAGGAGGACTTTAGTTCAAATCTGGCCTCAGACACTTAACACTTACTAGCTATGCAACCTTGGACAAGTCACTTAACCCCAAATGCCCTACCTTCCCCCTCTTAAAAAGCAAAAAACAAAAACAAAAAAAGTAGAAAAACAACTGATCTAGAACACAGATTGAGGAGAAATTGTATGAGACTTATCAGAGTACCTTGAAAGTTATGATTTTTAAAAACAGTCTAGACACTATACTTCAAGAAATTATTAAGGGAAATTGCCCTAAAATTTTTGAACTACAGGGTGAAAAAGTCATTGAAAAAAATCCACTGATCACTGCCTGAAAGAGATCTCAAAATTATAACTCAGAGGAACATTATAGTTAAATATCAAATTTCCCAGGTTAAGGAGAAAATATTACAAGCAACTAGGAAGAAATAATTTTTAAAATGAGGAACTACATTCAGGATGACACAAAATTTACTTGTACATTACATTGTACTTGTACATTTTACTTCTACATTAAAAGACCAAAGGGTGTGGGATATAACATTCTGGAAAGCAAAGGAACTAGAATTGCAACCAAGAATAACCTACCCAACAAAGGTGAGTATAATCGTATAAGGAAAAAATAGATATTTGATGAGCTAAATGACTTTTAGGTATTCTTGAGGAAAAGAGTAGACCTGAACAGAAAATTTGACTTACTTTTTGGTCATGATGTATTGTAAGCTTAATCAATGCCAAAAAAAGGGGAATGAAGGAAGGTAGAACTTGACTGGAAATACGCAAAATCTAAATTAGAGAAAATAACCAACCAACTGCTCTAATGTTGCAAATTCTCCTAACCAAAGATTTTCACTATTGTGAGTACATTAATAACTTTTCAACTGATGTTAACACCATATGAAAACAGAGAAAGGAGTATGCTGACCTAAGAGCCTGATTATACGATGGAGCTTTGAACTCCAAAACCTCTGTTTAAAGAAGGATCCCAGGATAAGCATCTGACTATGTCACTCTCCTCCCTTCTATCCTCTCTCCCCCTTACCCCCAACCACAGTCACCCAATAAACGCCAGTGCTTTCCGACTTTCCTATTGCCTTCAGGATCAAATATAAAGTCCCCTGGGTTTTTTTGGTTTTGGTTTTATGTTTTTTTGTTAACCACCCTTTATAACCTGGGCCCTTCCTACTTTTTTCTAATCTTCTTACACTATATTCTCCCATACATTTGTACAGACTCTTCTCCTTAGCTCATTTTTTTTCCTTATCATCTTCGCCTTCTGGTTTCCCTGGCTTCCTTCAAGTTCTAGTTAAAATTCTAGTTTCTACAAAAGCCTTTCCTGACCCTCCTTAATTTTAGCACCTTTTCTCTATTGATTATCACCAATTCATCTGATATATAGCTTGTTCATGTATAATTGCTTGTATTTTATCTCCCCCATTAGACTGAGTTCCTTGAGAGCAGGGACTAACTTTTTACCTTTCTTTGCATCTCCAATGGTTTCGTACAATGCCTGGCATATAGTAGGTACTTAATAAATGCTTGTTAAGTTGACTTGCTTAGAGCTGCTATAAGGAAAGAGTTTCATAAATCATAAATGTATTATGTAAAAAACAAGTCATTAATTTTATTATGAAAAGACATAAAATAAAAAGAGGTATGGATAGAATGAACATTTTTTTTTTCCAAAACCTTAGTATACTTTAATGAAATGATACCCCTTAAAGCTGCAAGTGGTTGGTTTTGGAGCAAATACAACTTTATTGAGGGTGTATTAAGTATATTGAATACATTAACCCCAACAAATGTAGCAGGCTTAAAAATATTAATTTTATATTTTAATTGATTTAGAATTAATTTATTCAAAACTTTGGATACTTTGGAATTCATTGTTAGTGTTTAGAGGTTAGCATCATGAAGGACTTTGTAAAAAATAAAATTCCCCCATATTACTGTTGCATTCAAAATACTACTCAAAATATAATACAAACTGTCCCCAGCTTAATATGTCTCATAACCTCATTTTTAGGGTGTTCTGGGCCAGTCCAATAATTCGTGCTCAGGGATAAGAATGAAATGAGGTACTTGTGGAACATAAAGAGCAATAAAATTTTTTATTGATAACAAGACATTAAAAATATGTGTAATGGGTGTTTAGCACATGCCCAGATCATCTAAGATGTAAAAACACACGTGGGTGAAGTTAGGAACCTGCATTTGGGAAACAAGAAGACTGATACAGGTGCCTAAATTCTTCATTGGCCTAGCTCATGGTTGGGAGTAGCCTCTTTCCACTGGCTACATAACCAAAACTACCTTTATCTTTAAATGTACAGGCACAGTAGAGGCACAGTTTCCATTTCTTTTGGTGCACAAGAATAAAGGACTCTTTCACTCACAGAAGGGATATCAGGCAGTGAAGGGACCCCATGCAGTAAGTTGAGGAAGAGTCTAAAGGCCATCTTCTCTTTCCCTTTAGACCATGTGCCCAAGAAATGTACTTGGAGCTTTTGTCTGTTTTATTATCCTTTTCCATTCTAGGTGTTGAGTTCTAGGAGAAGAATCCCCAGACCAGGAGATTGAGTCATAGGGACTTAAGAGTCCAGCTTTCCAGGCCACATGCTACAACCACTCCAGAGAAATCATGGTCCCCACCGAGGGTGAGGGGAGGTGGGGACTGAACTTGGAACTTGGTGAGGATAATGATATATGAGTACTGAGCTCAATTGCTACCCTAATCCCCCTGGAGACAAAGGTGGTATAGGAATGATTATTTCTCTCAGGTATTGGGAAGAAAATGTTTGTTCTGGCTAGTAATCCTTAGAAGTAAATATTTCTTTCTGATTGTAGAATGATTAAATGGAGCTAGGGTAGTTGTAGCCGCTAATGTTGAAAAAATACAAATGATGGGGACTGAAGTCAATGGTAGAGATGAGAGATACCCCAATCCCTTAAGGGTACCTTCTGGAAAATCCCTAGGGGAGGGGTGAAATATAATATACCTGAACTTCTAGCAGTGTGGGTCAGAGAAACACTGCTACCAATACAATCCCTGCCTCCTTTTCTCCTTTACGTTTGATGTTGGAACTTTCCTGATTAGGTCTATGACAAATTTATACCAGATAATCTTTGATTTCTCATAGCAATCCTTCTAATCCTTTCTTGTTGATTCCCTATGTTACTCAACACCGTGACAGTTCCAAGGGTTTTCTCTTCTCCGCAGCCTCCTATGGTACTCTCTCCTCCCCTTCTCTCTCTCCGAGAACTTGCTTCACACTGAAGCTAACCTTGAAAAGCTTCTTCTTCTGTGCCCATGGAATGTGATATCACTCCGACACTGTCCCCAACTATCTCTACCTTAATTCTAGTCTCTGGCGAAGAGATAGACCTTCTGCTTGATCTTAAAGGCCAATAATCCATATTCACCCCATCCAACCAATTCTTTAAAAAACATTTGGTCACTTTCACCTTTAGAATATCTCTCATATGTGGCCCATTTTCTCCATTAACACATTTTTCATTTTAATTTAGTCCCTCATCATCACTTGCCTGTATGATTTCAATGGTGTTCTAATGTGTCTCCCTACCTCGTCTCTCCTCAGACAAGCACATTCTCCTCTCAGTTTCCAAAGTGATTAATCTACAAAATACCTCTAACCTTATCACTCCCACTACTCCATTAATTCCAATGTTTCTCTATTAATTTCAGGATAAAATTTAACATATATAGATGTCTGGATTTTAAAGTCATTCATAACCTGAACCCTTCCTACTTTTCCAGTCTGCTTATTTTTATTCTTCTACATGCATTCTATGATTTAGCTAAATTGCTTTACTTGATGTTCAACACACATGATATTCCCTACTCTCATGCCATGTATTTGCGCTGTTTATTTCCCTTCCCTAAAGTGTTCTTCTTCCTCACCTCTGACTCCTCGCTCCCGTGGTTTCTTTCAAGACTCAGTTAAAATCCTGCCTGCTAGAGGAGCACTTTCTTGGTAGGATGGGGAAAAGTTTCAGTATCTAGCCTGTGCAAGAGACCTATAGGTAAAGGTGAAGGAGGGAATTTCTCTTTCTTCTTTCATCCACATTGGCCCTCTAGGTTAGTATGGTAGCTAATATCTGAGTAGGCAACACTGTCTCCAATAGGGAATAGAGACATATTCTAGAGCAAGAATTATTAATCTGGTTTCTATGAACTTTTTTTCTTTAGTGTTTTGATACCTATGTTTTGATATAATGTTTCTTTTGTAATCCTGTGTATTCTTATGCATTTTAAAACATTGTTCTGAGAAGCAATCCATCAACCTCAATAGGCTGCCAAAAGGGTCTACGATCCGAAAACATTAAGAACTCCTTCTCTAGAAACACATGGATACAGTGAGACTGTTATCCAAATGAGAAAGCAGTTTTAGGGATTGTGGACATAGGCAGTAAAGAAGAGAGTTGGTTTTTGGAGAGAAGCTGTGACTGAGAGCATAGCTGAGCCAAATTCTCATCAAACATATTGTAATTAAAGGGAATTGTGTAAAGACTGAATAGAGAAAGCATAAATAGGCACTATAGTATCAGGCATTGTGAGTTGCCATTGCCACAAATTTGTCATAAACATTTACCTATAATTTTTTCTCATTCTTTCCCATGAGTAATATATGTATGACATAATATAATATATAACATAAGGCATGTAATATATGTATATGCCAGATTTATCATGCAAATATTTTATAACTTCTAGTCTTGCTTTGACATTTAAGCAAAAACTCTTTATTAAATTAAAGTCTCCTGGCTAATTGTTATTGGGTTGTTATACTGGTAGGGGCTCATGAGCTTCAATATCATGTACTGTAAGAATTGGGTAACACAGAGGTGATACTATAAATAATTTTCTTTGACTTGGAAGCCCGGAATTTTGTCTATGACAGTATTATAGAGGAGTTGTTCTGCTCCCTGCTTCTATTGTAATGTTCCTGGTCTAAGATTTGGCTCTAGAATCACTATTACTGAAGCTTGGTTGACTTATGACCCTTTTTTCAGAGCCCTGTTTTTTTTAGATCCCATTTGGGGCTCATTATGGGCCTCTCTTCCTAGTTTCATTTTTAAGGGCCTGATGGAAACCACAAGGCCAAAGCCCACTATGATAAAGAGTACATGAAGAAAAAGAGAAACTACATAGGGATGTCAGTCACATTTCACAGAATTTCAGAGATAGAAGGGAACTCAGAGTCCATTTATTCCATTTCCTAAGTTACTTGAAGCTCCCTGATAAACAAGATGAAAGGATGGAGGAATGTCAAGTGCTCAGTCCTTCCATGGTCATGTGATATATTAGTCCATACAACAGACTCTTGCCTGTACTTTCCCATTTCACTAAATTCAAAATTATTTTTTGTCTCCTTGACAGTCATCAGAATTATTCTATCCTCTGTATTTTTATTCCCCACCATCTAGTACTATTCCTGACCCAAATAAACTTAACAAATACTTAGTGATTAATTAATTGAATCAATAGAATGTAAGCTCTGTGAAAGCAAGGAGTGTTTTAGTTTTGTCTCTATATCTATTTTTCAAAAGTATGGTGCTTTAGACATAGCAAATACTTGATAAACACTTGGGGAATTTAACTGAATGGAATCCACTCAACAGGCTACTATAAATTAACTTCCTGATTCTAGTACTGCCTTAACATTTTCCCTGTATTTTGGGATCATACCACCAAAAACTAGACTTTTCTTCCTGTAATGAAGAGAGAAAAGTGGTAAAGCACAGATATGAATGAATCATTTGTAAATTTTTTGCATATGTGTGTGAGCATGGAGAGGGGATGAGGGGGCAGAGACATTCCTTTCTGTACTAATTCTGCCTGCTCATAACAGTAAATTGGAATTCTTACCACTGGTGAAGTCCAGGATTCCTCCAGACTTTTTTTTGAAAGCCAACCAGCGAGTGCTCTTGGTACCCTGAACATAGGCTTTCAACCCCAACATGTGATAAATTAGATCTTTCATTTGGAGTTTTTACTGGCCACGTTACGAGAACAACCCTCTGACCAGCTACTAGTGCTGAATTTTAAAATCTTCCTGGCTCAATTTTAAGCCAGATCTTAAAGGCATATTCTAGAAGTATTTGGTATTCACTCAGTCATCTTATTTATTTTATTTTTTATAATAATCATGCTTATCAATAGTATGCAGTTCATTCTAGTGCCACCCTAAATAACTAAGAGTCAAGTGGATACTTGCCAGAAGAAACCAAGGGCAAGGATAAGTTTAGCATTTAGTTTCAAAAAAATATAAGCCAAATTTGAAATAATTTTCTCTTCTCCTTCCAAGGTTCCCTAGGCTTCTAAGGTGAAATAAATTGCTTCAATTATAAAAGAAGAAAAAAAGTCCTGAAAATAAATTTCCCATCAGGAAATCTGTCCAAAATGGATGTTAATATTGATAATTTAATTGTTAATGTTTAGCTGTTTCAGTCATCCAACCCTCCATGACCCCATTTGGGGTTATTTTCGCAAACACACTGGATTAGTTTGCCATTTCCTTCTCCAGCTCATTTTATAGATAAGGAAACAGAAGCAGAGTTAAGTGGCTTACCTAAGGTCATACATCCACTCGGTGTCTTGAAGCAAGATTTAAACACAGGAAGATGAGTCTTCCTGACACCAAGACCAGTGCTTTGTCCACTGTTCCACCTAATGGACAATATTAATAATACCAATTGCTATTGCTATAATAGCACTTCAGTGTTTGTGAACATATGTTGTCTCATTTGGTCCTCACAAAACTGTGAAATAGCTACTACTATTATTCTCCACTCTTTACACATGGAGAAACTGAGGTCGAGAGATTACATGCAGGGTTGCACAACTACCAAGTGTCCAAGATGGAAGTTGCCTTTAGCTTTTTTCGACTTCAAGACCATTGTTCATACTCACTATACCACCTAGCTGTCTCAGACAATATTATCCTTGGAGACTCCATATATTTTCTACTTGCCCTACCAGCCAATATTCCATTTGAAAAAGGAAGCTATTCTTCATCCAGGTGACTCCAAATCCTTTTCACTTACATCTGTGCTTATAGAGTAAAGGTCTTTCATGTAAACACATTTATTCAATATCAGCAGCAAACATAAACAGTGCATTCCTGAAGTAAGGGAGGTTATATTTATTTTTTTGTTGCTAATTTCAAGGTAACTATCACAGATCCAAAAATTTGGAGTGGCTCATCTTATAGCTTTTGCCAATCATCAGATGGTAGACTGAGGGGGTCGGTTCCTCTGGAATTTTTTAATTCCAGCTCTGGGGTTCAAAGTATAGGCTAGAAGCATAGATTTCTAAGTGCTTCATATGGCAATCACACCTAGAAATGGAGTTCTCAGTTAGCCTCAACCTGATGAAGGTCTTATGAGTATTTGAATGGACAATGCTGCCACTTAATAACTCAGAAAAAGAGGGCATTTTGGCCTTACAGAACACTCTGAATTCAAAAATTACTCATTATTAAATGTGAATTTAGCTAAGGATTGGAAATTCACTCTTTATCTAGAAGGGAAAGAAGTGAGCTGAGTCATCCTGGCACTTGCCCCAGTCTGAAAAACATGTGTTGTTATACATATCTACTATTATTATAATATCTCTCTACTCTGGTCACTCCTTCCTGTCATCCCACACCTCTGTGTGTGGAGGAGCTGGTAGATTTCTGAGACCGCTGGAACAATTCACCATATACTGATAAGGTTCTGGAAGAAAAGAGAATAGAGACTCATAGAATATTAGAATTTTAGGTGATTCTATATATCACCCTAATCTAATCTCATTTTACAGATGAAGAACATGAGACCCAAGGAAATGAAATAACTTGTTGAAACACACAACTAATAAGTGGCCAAGACAGGACTAGGCCTACTGATGCATAAAGTCCAGTATTCTTTTCCTGTTTTATGTTTTCACATACTAAAACAGTGCTACAAACAAGAGACAGACTTGTGTATTTCCTCACTTGGAGAGAAGGGTGCAATTCAACAATACCTTCCCATTCTTATGTATTATCCCCGTGTGTCCAACAGGGTGCATCAGTAAGATAGTTAAAGAGAGGCTATTCAGTGGCCAGCCCATATGTAGAATAAACCTGTGACCTTGGCCTAATGAACACTACCCTCCTCAGTAATGAGCTCACGCCACCAGATGCATCATAAAACTGATGCTCCAATTCAGGGTCTCCCCTACTTAAGAAGAACAACGTATTTTCAGACAATGAACAGAACGAATTTTGTTTTAATCTTTTTCTCTTATTTTAATATAGATTCCTCTCATTTAATTTACTTTATTTCTTTCTCTGTCCACAGAATCATTGCAGGCTAATAGGTAGGCACTTGATGCATTCATTTCCTCCCTAACTATCCCTGCCCCGCCATCTTCATCATGGTGGTAAAACACTTTTCAGTGAGTACTAATGACTTCCCTCCCTACTGCTCCATGTCCCAAATCCAGGTATTTTTTTTTTCATTTCACATTCTGCTTGATATTGAAGGAATCTTTGGCACCAATGGATCAACCCCTGTTCCTTGAAACTTTTCTTTTGATGTCCTTGGCCAGAATCTTCTTTTATAAATCAATAGTCAATCAACAAATAGTTACTAAGTACCTACTATGTGGAAGGCACTGTGCTAGGCACAGGGAACATAAGTATAGAGAATGAAACAATACCTACCTAGGAAGACAAGAACATATATAAGTATATGAAGGATAAATACAAAATAGCATGTTGATTTATCTTCCTTCTCTTCCCAATAACTTAGACCCTGGACTCTATTATGCTCCCCAGGAAATTTCCTCTCCAAGAAACCCATCATCCTTTAAGATTTCATCACCTTCATTACATACACCTTCACTACCATCAATACCTTCTGCCTATCTGATTGGAAGGCTAGAAGATGGAGCCTCCATTTGACCTCTCAGGGGTCAGTCATTTCTTCCTTTCCCACTAGCTTGTTCTCCTCCTTTCTTACCCACTCCTCCCCTTTTCAGCTTTCTTTTGTGAGTTGTCGTTTCCCCTTAAGGACAAGAACTGTCTTTCTTTTGGATGTTTGGATCCCCAGAACTTCATACTGTGTCTGACATTTAAATAGTGCTTTATAAATGTTTATTGGCTTAATTGATGATTCTGACTGGACCTTAATAAAAATTCCAAATTTACTACTTACTGTCAGAGTGATCTTGGATAATTTCATCTCTCTGGGTTTTCATCTGTAAAGTGAGGAAGGTCCCTTCCAATTTTAAGTCTCAAATACTATGATGCTCTAATTTTTCTACTAAATCTGTTTTCTCAGGTTAATTTAATTCTTAGGTCTCTGCACTGGGCTTTCTACTCTTTCTCCCATGAATAGTTTGTTTATTATTACTCTGAGTTTTTGTAAATGGAAATATATGTGTGTGTATCTAGCTAT
>CM053586.1:206214974-206244043 GCA_028646515.1 Pseudochirops corinnae
ATATATATATATATATATATATATATATATATATATATATATATATATATATATATATGTATAAAATGTTTTTTCAAACTTTAAAATGCTATATAAAATTTGGCTTACATAAATTTGGGTTACATGATTTTATATGATTTTCCAAACTGCCTTTACAAATACTGAGATGTTATTATGTGCTATAGGCTCGCTAATGGTATTCACCAATGTCATGGGCAATGACCTACATAAAGTTTAAATGGAAGAAGAATTTCCAATGTACAGTAAAGTTTGGGTTTTTTTTTTTACCAAATAGGAGGAAAACAAAAATAATAATCATGGAAACAACAAGAAAATACTTCAGTAATTCAAAGATCTGTCTATTACTTTTGATACTCCATCCACTGATACAGTTCTTAACCAGTCTACAATTAAGTGTATTTTCTTTGAGAGGTGGTATGGCTAAAACATTCATCACTCTGTGACCAACATGGTGCTGACCCTCTCTGCACATAGGTAGATTGATCTTCAAATGATGGATTTACAGTCTATCACTGGGCCCATATTCCAACATTTCCAGTTTGGTAGGACCTACTATAGCTTTTGTTTTATTTGCCCAGACCAGGGGTGGGAAACCTGTGGCCTAAAGGTCACATGTGGCTTTCAAGGTCCTCGGGTACAGCCTTTTGACTGAGTCCAAGTATTACAGAACAAATCCTTTTATTAAGGAGATTTGTTCTGTGAGGTTTGGATTCAAAGGATTGCACATGAGGAACTAGAGGACCACATGTGGCCTTGAGGCTGCATATTCCCCAGCCCTGATCTAGACTTGCAGAAACCAGTCACCCTGATAACATGATTAGGCATCAGAGAAGGACTTCAGTGAACAGTGATAATGATGATGATATCAGAATGTTAAGGTGACACAAGAAATCAAATGATCACAAAAATAAACAATTCAATTTTATTTTAAAAAAAACCATCACTACCAAGGCTTGAGTTTTCTTAAAAACAACATATGAGAAAGGAGCAAGCAAGAAAGATTTGGAAATTTTCTGGTGATCTATATGGCTGCATAGTTCAAGAATGAAAAAGAAAGAAGGACTACAAACAGAAAAAAAAAATAGAAAAATTTGCAAGAGCCTATTTTATCCAGTTCACATTAATATCACACACCATCAAAGTTCTAGCTGTGCTTTCAGAGGAAGTAGAAATGGTGCTAAAGAGAATAAGGATGGGAAAAGTAGCTAGATTGGACCTAATAGAGAAGAAATCTGTATTTAAATAAACACAATTGTGAGGGCATTGAGGATCCAATTTAAAAAGCATTTAGGGTCAGCTAGATGGTGCAGTGAATAGAACACTGGCCCTGGAGTCAGGAGAACCTGATTTCAAATCCAGCCTCAGCACTTAACACTTATTAGCTGTGTGACCTTGGGCAAGTCACTTAACCCCAATTGCCCTGCCTTCCTGCTCCAATAACAAGACCAAAAATAAAATAAAATAAAATAAAATTAAAAGCATTTAGAGGAAGGAAAGACAACAAAGGCATGAAAAAAAATCCTTAGTTCTTATTAATAATAACATTAATTAAAAAGGCAGTGGAAAGCAATAACTATCAACTTTTGTGACTTCTCCGTCACCTACACAACATCTTTATAATAATCACCTATACACAAATCTAGGGCATATGCCATTAGTGTTGTGGTAGAAGGGAACAAGTATGTATCTGAAAGCTATGTTCAACAACAAACTGCTATATGACAATTGACAATGTAGATGCTATAAAATGCCATTGTGCTCGCTTGTTAATTATAGAAAAATTTTGATTTTGTAGGAAAAAAAAAATATGATGCCTTACAAGTTTCTTTCTGGCAAGGTATTTCACATTCATATACCAAGATCATCCACAATCCCTCTGAAGATACAAAACAGAAATAACGCTTAAGTTATCCTATTAATAAACATTAGGCAAAACATAAAATAAGTTGTGCTCACCAAAGGTATTCACCACTGTGATTCATCAAAGATTCCAGGTTGAGGAGGGTTTCCCTACAGATTTCCATCTTTCCAGATATTTTAGATGTTCATGTTTGAGTATGACGTTGTGCTGATTGCATTAAACTCCAGGAATTTTTGGAGCCTTCTGGAAGACATTTGGGATCACTTAAAGGAGTTTGGCCTGTCCATTCAAACAAGAAAGTCCATGTAGATGGATGTCTGTTGTTCAGATTTCACATGCTTTTGGACGATCACCCCGTACAGATTTTCCAACAATATGTCTATCTGGGACAAAAAAGCACATGGACAATGAACTGAACCTAGAGCTAAACAGCAGGATCAGAGAGGGCTGGAAAACTTTCAGGAAAATGAAAAGCTCTTTTATCACCTCAATCTTCTTATGATAGCACAGATCTACCTTTTCAAAAGTCACATTTTTCTAGTATTAATATATAACAATAAGATGTGGAACACCAGTGCATCCAAAAGACTAAAGATAATCGTCACATAGAGGTCCATGGAGAGGCAGGCTGCAATATCTAACCACTGAGGTATTTGAAAGAATAGGAATAAACATCATCAACAGGGAATTATAGGATAGGAGGAGGTATGTTGTTTGTGTATCTGATGGGAAGACACCAGAATCTTTCACTGATGATGTCTGGACAATGGAAGAAAGTATATTTTCTTTAAAACATTTTAATTTATTTACTTTTAACATGCTTTTCTTTTTAAATACTGAGTTCCAAATTCTCTCCCTCCCTCCTACTCCCTCCTACACCCACTGATAAGACAAGCAAATGATACCAATTATACATGTGAAATCATATAAAACATATTTCCATATTAGCCCTAGTTCCCCCCAAAAGCAAGAAAAATAAAGAAAGTGAGAAAATTATACTTCAGTTTGTACTCAGAGTCCGTCAATTCCCTCTCTGGAGGTGGATAACATTTTTTTCATCATGAATCCTTCAGAATGGTGTTGGATCATTGTATCAATCAGAGTAGCCAAGTCTTTCACAGTTATCATCATTACAACGTTGCTGTTATTGTACGCAATGATCTCAATGAGAGAAAGTTTAAAAGAAAAAAATGCTCCTTGGGTAGAACCACTGGAATGACCTTTCCTGGGACTATGGATAAGAGTTCCAAAGGATGTGAAGGCTGTAATGAGGTGCCGTGTGCATTGTTGGAGAGAGCTCCAAATCTGCAATATCACAGATCTGAGGATTTATCTATTAAATGCAATGTTGGCCATATATTTCACATGCATTTTCTCACAACAACAGTGTGAGATATGAAGTAGGAATTTAATTGTACCTGTTTCACAGATAGTTAAGAAAAAATTGAGAGAGGGAATGCTTTGGTCCTGAAGACACTATCTTAGAAGGGGAAATGAGAATCCTTGGGTTCTGTTGGATAAATTATCTGTTGCAAAAATTGGAGAGTCTTCTTTTGAAAGGGTGCTCCTGGCCACTTTCATCTTCAAGTTAATGGAAATGAAAAAAAATTAAAAATAAATTCCTTAAAATCCTTAACATCACAATGAAAGCTTCCAGTACAAGATTGCAAATTGCGGCTTTTTTTTTTTTTTGGCTGAAAAACACATTTAGAAATAGCTTACATATGTTAAGCATCTCATATTTAATTTCACATTTTGAAATATTTATTAAAATCCTGTCTGTAAGTAAACATGCATGCTCATATGCCTATTTGAAATTGTCTCTACAGAAGAGGATGACTGTTGCTTATCCTACTATAATAAGACTACTATAATTGTAGCTCTTATAAATCACATTTATCCGTTTTCCTACTAGGAATGTATCCTTGGCTAAGCCTTTAGAAGGAACATCAATACATTTTTAATCATTAAAATAGTGCATTGCACTGGAATAAGTGTAGTAAGGATACTATAAACATGAAGCATATACAATTAGATTATTTTAAGCTAGTAACCTACCCTCTGTTTACTACACTGCCTTTTGAAGGTAGAAAGAATTGATTTTCAAGCTCTACATCTGATTTACTAGTTGTGTGACCCTGGATAAGTCACCTAACCTCTCAGTGCCTCTAGGCAACTCTCTAAGACTAGAAGTCACGGATGAGTTGTCATTTTGCATTGTTTGAAGAATCTTTCACATGAATTGTCACCCAACATTAATGAAATTACAAGTCTGGACCAAAAAAAAAAAAATCAGAGAATTTAATGTCTCCAATATAAGCATGCCACAAGCCCAGAGAATGTTTCAACCTAGCCCTGCTCAGCTAAACTTTGCTCATGGTTTTCTGGTCTCTATTATTCTATCTTCGAGCTGTGGTGTGTGAGCCACCATCCACGTGGCTATGAATGTCAAACAATTCTTTAGGTTTTAGGGTAGCACCCAGTCAAGGAAGGGATTCCAAAATGCAGTTTTCTATGCCACAAAGTGGTAAAGCTTCAGGAAACATGAGCTTGCTTTTAGGGCTGGCCATAATGGAAATAAATGAGGACTTCAATTTAAAATTGTTGCTAAAAATTTGTTCCTTCCTCTGTGTTAAATCTGAGATCCACTTGCAGCTAATTAGAATGATTCCCAGCCTTATCCCCCAGCATACTACTAGTGTAAACACTGGCCATCTGACTTTCATTACAATAAAGAAATCAAATAAACAGTGAACCAGAAAACAGTAGTTTGGGCATGGCTCATTAGAGCACAATGCAGTTAACATTTCTCATTCTAGCAGGGGAAGGAGGCCACAGAGGCATAAGGAAACTCCACATTCTCCCATGATCACTAATTGTAGGAATATCGGAATGATTGATTTTGCTCTGGCTTGCTGTGGCTTTTAATATTGATTTACCAGGGAATGCATGGGGTGTTATAATGCTATAAGAAAATGACAATCATTTGCTTTGGACTGTTCCTTGCATCTCAGGATTTTCATAGGATAGCTTGATTTTAATTTGAAAAAAAAAAAAAAAGGAAGAGGGGCAGCTAGGTGGCACAGTAAATAGAGCACCAACCTTGGAATCAGGAGAACCTGGGTTCAAATTCGGCCTCAGATACTTGCCACTTAAGTAGCTGTATGACCTTGGGCAAGTCACTTATCCCCAATTAACTTGCCTTGCCCCCTCCAAAAAAAGGAAGAACCACATTCATTTGTTCGCTATTCTTGAGACTTATCCTGATTACAAACCTAGGCCATTTCCAAATTATAACAATTACACGTCCAGGTGCTTAGAATTTTCTCTCTTCTCATCTTTACCTCCTGGTTTCTCTGGCTTCCTTCAGGTTTCAGCTTAAGTGTTACCTTCCACAAGAAGGATATGGGATATTAACAGAGTGGTCTTAAGATGCTCAACTCTCATTGTCACACTAAATGAAAGCAAACCCGCCACAGTTTTCCTTAACACTGAGACAATTTATCCTGTATAGATCTTGTTTTTACATACTTGTTTGCATTGTGTCTTTTATGAAGACTGTGAACTCCTTGGGAGTGGGAACTGTTACTTGCCTTTCTTTGGATCCCCCAATGCTTAGTCAGTTAATGCCTGGCATACAGTAGGATCTCTTGCTAGTTGACCGACTGACGTATCTACATCCCAATGAGACCATTTGATTATGGAAAGATGAATAATGGCAGAATAAAGAGGAAGAAGTGATCTAAAAGGTCAGATAGAGTTAGAAGGGACCTTAGAAATCATCTTGGTTCATCCCTTTCATTTTACAGAAAAGAGAACTGAAGCATCCAGAAGCGAAGTGATTTTGTCTAAGGCCACAGAGTTGATAAGTATGAAATTGAATAATAATAAGATAGTGAAACAAGAAGAAGGAAAAGAAGGAGGGGGAAGAGGAGGAATTGAATTCACATCCAATGATCAATGTCCCATAATTTCCCCCTATATCATACTGGAGTACTATTTGGCCTCAAGCCCAAAGGACCCCTCAAATTTTGCATGTAAAAACTGTCCATCTATGGGAAAAGAACATGTGAATGGTTTTGCCATGCTTATCTTCCATTGTCATACTTCATGAAAGCAAAATTCTCTCCCAATAATTAGTGTAATTATATTTAATATTTAGAACAGCATTTATTAATTTTTTTCATCAAATTATTCCTTACTTTTTTGGTGCTCTATTTTATTTGAAACTTCATTAGGCTAAGAGGCACTATGGTATAGTGGATATAAGACTAACCTTGGAGTAAGACTCGAGGTCAAGCATGCCATCAGATAAATCCTGCTTCTCCAACTATGATTGTAGTGATCTCTTATTTCAACTCTCTGAAAAACTGGTTGCCCATTTACATCATTGGAGTGATTTTTCGCACTGGAAATTCTGTCCAACAATGATCATAGGTCTGCTTATTTAAAAAAAAAGAAAGAGGTAATGTCCTCAGTGATTTAGGCCTCCCTTTATCTCCAAAAGTCCTTATTTTCTAATCTAGATATTTGGGAACTTTTACAGCACTCTTTTTTCTCTCCAGTATTTAACTTCATTGCATAGATGACAGGATCTTCAAACTGCTATAGAAAGATGAAAGCTTAGTGTTGTCATCCTTCTAATTTAATACTATTTTTAGTCAATTATATTTAAAACTCAAAGTCACTACTTATATTCTGCTTAAGTTGAACTGAAAGAATCACAGGTTCAGGGAAACCATTGTTTATTCATGACTTCTCCAGTTGTAACTTGTTTCTGATTTCCTAGACATTGATTTTCTTGACTATATCAAATCCCACCCTACCCCCAGCCCCCAAAGTCCACTCTCACTCTTCAGCTTTTGTGATTATCATAAATGTGTTGTGGAAAATTCACAACTGATCTTTAATATTGGTCTTCTTTACAATGCCAAGGATTTAAGATGTTTCTGCAAGAAGGCAGTGACAGTGAGTTTAAGTATTAGAGAGTCTCTTCTCAATTCTTTTCTTTCACTATCTCTTTGACTGACTGTTCAAGGTGATCCAAAATCTTAGTACAGTTATTAAAAACTACACTATGACTTTTGGGATGTATATCATAGTAATAATAACAACAATAATAATTACAACCCATATTTTTATACTGCATTAAATTTTGTTAAGTTCTTTACATGTGTGATCCCATCTGAGTCTCATAATAACCCTGTGAAGTAGATGTTACTATCATTGTCATTTTACCAACAAGCAACTGAGACTGAGAGAGATTAATTGAATTATTCAAGGTCATACAGTGTCTAAGGCAGAATCTGAAATCAGGTTTTCCTCATGCTAAGTCCTGTGCTGTAGCCACTATTCCCCCTAGCCAACATACTAATCTTCATGTTGCTGTTAAGTTATTTCAGTCATATCCAACTCTTCATAACATCATTTGGGGTTCTCTTGGCAAGGATAATAGAATGGTTTACTATTTCCTTCTCCAGTCAATTTTGTAGGTGGGGAACTGAGACAAACAGGGTTAGACGACTTGCCCAGGGCCACAGTAAATGTCTAAGGTGGGATTTGAACTCATGATGACAAGCGTTCCTGATTCCAAACCCATTGCTATCCACGGTACCGTTTAGCTACCCTAAGACATTAAACATTAATTTAAATGCAATCTGACATGTTTTATCATAGGGAGAAAATATGTTCACATGGATTTTGGACAAGAGTAAAAATGTTATGACCCTAACCTTCTCTCTTAAAGACTATATAAACTTTATTTCATACCTTTCTTTTACACTTTCCATGTAACTTTCATTTCATTGTTATCTAAATTTGTATATTATCCTTCTACCATCTAGGACTATGATCTTACTAATATTCTCCCCCAGAACACCTCTAATAGAACTTATAGGTACTTCATAAAAGAGTTATTGAATGAACTCATTCTAGGATCTTATTTTTGCAACAGAAAGGGAACTTTGAGATCATTCAGAGCCAACCCTCTGATTCTGAAGAGGAGAAAGAGAGAAATGAGATGACTTGTCCAAGGTCACACAGGTAACAAGTAACACAGACAGACTTCAATTATCTTGTGACTTCAATTATCCTGCTCTTTCTGCTATGCTACTTTGCTTCTCACTTAGACAACATGGTGAGGAAAGTGCTCAAATTCTGCCTGTCACTTTCTCACTTACATGACCTTGGATAAGTCACTTAATCCCACTGGACCTCAGTTTCCTCTCCAATAAAATCAAGAGTTGGACAATCGGACTAGATAATCTAGAAGCAGCTTAAAATCACTTACTCTAGGGCCCTAAATGACTACAGCAGAAAAATAATCAGATCTCAATTCCTGGCTCTAAACCTCATGCATGACTGAACAAGTGTAGATTGAAACCTCTCTCTCTCTCTCTCTCTCTCTCTCTCTCTCTCTCTCTCTCTCTCTCTCTCTCTTTCTCTTTCTCTCTCTCTTCTCTCCCAATTTCTCTCTCTTTTTCTTCTTTCACCTTTTTTTCCTCCTCTTTCTTTCTGCATGGCTGATGCATGAATTTGTTTTACATGACTAAACATATCTGTAATGTGTTTTATTTTTTCTTATCTTCTTAATAGGTGGAGTGAGAAAATTCAGAAGTGAAAATAAATTGATTTTTTTAAAAAGCTACCTAAATGCAAATATTTCTCAGCTTGTTGTTTCTACATCATTCTAGGAAAGAGTAGGGGGGAGCAATGCCAAGGACTGTCCTTGGGATTAATTTTAATCTACAGAAAGAAACAACCACCCATTCATGAGTGGGGAAATGTAACATGGGCATTTATCACTGCTGTAGCTGTCTGGTAAGGAAACTTTAAAAAGAAAAAAAAGTTTGCATATATATTTTTTGAAGTTTTATTTTGGAGTGAACTGTTTATCAGACAAACCAGAAAAAGTCACAGGGCAAGAGGAATTAAAGGAAAGTTTTATTTATTTATTGGTTGATGCCAAAACAAACTAAAGAATAATTAAAACTAAAAGCCATCAAAATACATAAAATAAAAATCTTGATGAAATTCATATTTTAATCCAATTCAAGAAATATCGATTAAGCCTACTATATATTACTTACTGTGTTAGGCAATGGGAATATAGGGGCAAAATTATATAGATCCTATCCTCTAGAAACTTACATGAAATTGATGCAGGGGAGGGTTTAGGAAAGGATAGACTTGATATTTTCACAAACTCAGAATGAATCCATGATCTCATCCTCTTAGATGTTTTTCTCCTTCCTCGTAACTTCTAAAGTTACTGTAACAATAACTAAACTTTTATCTGGCTCTGAAAGAGAAAATAACAGCCTCCACAGTCTCTGTAAGATAGAAATTAGAAACAAAGGTTATACCTCCATATCACAACCCATTCTCTATGATTCCCGTCTGTCTCATCCCGTGGGTTTACCATGGCGGGGGTGGGGAGGGGTGGTCACCCAACATTCTGGTGGCCTTCCTCACTTCCTGACATCATTGGGAACCCTCAGGAGATCCATTTGTCATTTTTCACTTTTATCATGGGAAAAACTAATCTTTTTCAATTGTACATTTCCCTAGTATGCTTTATCCCAATTCCTATTTCAAGTTATTTATTATATGCTGAAGAACAAGCTCCCTTCCCACTCCTCCCCAGCAGTTTACTCCCTCATTCCCATCCACCTCAACCCTACTCTCTCAGAGCCCCACTCCAGATTTGCCTTTACTTTCCACTCTGCTTTTTAAGCATTTGCTCCATAATTAACTAAAACTTCCTCTCATCCTGTACCACTAAGTGAAAATTTATCATGAAGATTATTATGGCATATATTCGGTTAGAGTTCTGATCTGATCATATTTCCTGTCCTTTATATGCATTTATATTTTAATGTGTATTTTTAACTGACAGTCTCATTGATTCAAAATAATTGCTTTTGATTTCCAAGCCAAACTTTGTGGCCTGAGTGAACACCTTAATGTTGGAAAGGAAGGAAAGTGCAGAGTGGATGACTAGAGAAGCCTACCAGCAGCTTTTGTTTTCAATTTTACTCATTTCACTTTTTTTTTTACTAGTCATGATTTTCATCCCTGTTCTTTTTTATTGTGGTGTTTTTTTTTATTTCTTTTTCCTTCCTTTTTAGTTAAATCAACTAATGGTTTCTTGTTTTATTGACCTTATAAATATTCCAGTTCTTCCTTTTGTCTATTAATTTATTTTTTCAGTTGTTAACAGTGTTTGCAATGTAGTGAGTTTTCTTTAAATATTTTTTTCTGCTTATTTTGAACTAATTGACTTTCTAATTTTAATAACTACAAACTCAGTTTCTTAATTGTCTCATTTTGTCTTTTAGTATAAGCATTCAGGAAAGTGAACCTAACTCAAAGACTATATTATCTCTATCCCAATGTAGTTTTTTTTTTCCCCTTCTAAACCTCATCATCATTTTGATAGAATCTTCTTCTAGTAACTTAATGATTCAGAGTTTTAAAACTAGTCTTTCCTTAAGTAGACCATTGATTTGCATGAGTTGACAGCTGAGTTGACAGTTGCTGCAATTTCTGAGTTGATTTGAGTGTCAAAAACTTTAGCCAATACTTCTTCCCCCCCATAGAAATGCTTGGGGAGATTATAATTAAAATTTTTATGTCAATATTATTTTTAGTTTAAAATTTTTGGTCTAAGATCACATTAGTTTTATTTAAGTCTTTCTTGTGCCACTTTTGACTGATACTGAGCTAACAGTCTGCTAAAATGAGTTTTTTTTTCTTTCATAGTAATGACAATTATTATTGTTTATTATCTTTGTTATCACCACTGTCACCATTATTATTTTATAGTATTTTAAGGTTTGCACAGCTCTTTGTAAATATTATCTCATTTTACCCTCCTAACAAGCCTGAGAGGTAAATATCATCGCTATTCACATTTTATGAATGAGGAAACTGAGCACAGCGAGGTTAAATGACTTACCCAGGGTCACACAACTAGTAAAACTATGGACTTGAGCACAGACAAATTTATCTAACCATGCCTCCTGCATCTTAAATTTGTACACTTGATATTCTGAATTCAGATATAGGAGTTTATATTCATCCCTTTTAATTTGGGTTTTTTTTTCTGTTAAACTCAGTCCATACATTGTAGAATTAAATATGTTTGCTTTTATCTATATCTTATCTTCACCCCATCACTGGAAAAGTGAGAGGGAAGAATGTAACACAATGGAAAGTATATGTTGAACTTGGAATAAAGAGAGCCAAAATCGAGAACTGAGACCAATTAATTAACCACAAGACTTTTGACAAATTTCTTCTATCTGGATATTGATTTCTTAATTTGCATAATGAAGGGGTAAGATTCAATCATCTCCAAGGTACTTTCTAACTCCAACATTCTATGATACTATGAGTTATATAAGAGAATTTCAAAATACTCCACCGAGATTAGACTTAAAAATCTATTCCATACCTATAATGGATATTCTCTGTACAAATGAAGGATAATGCCTGAAGCTTTATTTGAATGTGCTGGTTTCCCAGATCAAGGAAGAAAATTAACATATAATTATCAGCTCTATTATTGAGTCTAAAAAATGTGTGTGTGAATAGTGAAAAAGTCTTGATTTTGACCACCTTGAAGTAGGAAAAATTGTATGAACCCTGCTGTGATGGCATCTGGAAATTCCTATCTTGGGTCAGTGAGAAGACATTTTCTGTTTGGTTTGCTTTTCTTTCCAACCAAGGTGTTGGACAGCACATCAACAACATACAATTTTATTGATACATTTTCTTTTCTTTACATCATGTTCATATGTTCTTACCCCAACCTATATCCATAGTAAGCATTCCTTTCTAACAAAGACCAAAAAGAAAAAAAGAAGGAAAAAAATCAATAAAACCAATGAACACATCTGAAAGTATAATTAACATTCCACACTCATAGGTTCTTGTTCAATTAAAGAGTGACTGCAGTAGGACCAAGTTCAGTCATGAAAATGACAAAACATTCAGTTTCATATAATTCTTCTTTCTGTTTACATTATATGAATTATTATATATGTCATTTTTTTGGTTCTGATTACTTCACTTAGCATCGATTCGTGCAAGTCTTCCTTTCCTTTGTTTCTCTGAGCTCTTCAGCCTCATCATCTATTATATTCATATGCTACAATTTGTTTAGCTATTCCCTGATCATTGAGCACTTATTTTCTGCTTTCCCTCAATTCTTTGCCAAACACACATGCACATGCATGTATGTATGTCAAATATATGCAAACATGTACACACACAGATGCAAACATATATGTATGTGTCTTTGATCTTTATCTCCTTGGAAATATATGCACAGCAGTAGTAAATTCTGATTAAACAATGAGGAAATTTAAAGTCATTTTAGCATCATTCTGAATTGTCATCTATAAGGTTTGTGACAATTCATAGGTCTATCAAAACCAATTAATATCTCTGTCATCCCACAACTCATCAAGCACTATTTCCATCTTTTGTCATTTTTGTTAACTTGATGATTGTGAATTGGGTATTTGGAATTATTTTAAATCATATTTCTCTTATAATCAGTGATATGGAACAATAATAGTTTGCAATTTTTTGAGAATTTTTCTGTTCATTTCCTTTGTTCATTTTTTAAAATTGGAGAATGGCTCTCAGTCTTACATGCTACTACACTAAGAGAAAAAATATTAAAATCTGTTACAATTAAGGCATTTCTATCTATGGCTGTGAAGATCCTACACATCTCTCTCTCTCTCTCCCCCTCTCTCTCTCTCTTTCTCCCTCTCTGTCCCTCTCCCTTTCTTTCTCCCTCTCTCTCGCTCCCTCTCTCTCTCTTTCTCTTTCCCTATATCTATATATGTACATATACATAATTTTATTAAATTTACATTGTTATGAATTTATTTCTTTTAGTTTCATTTTCATCTCTTTCTCTCTGAAGTCAGCATTTTTCTTCTATAATTCTTTCTATTAAGCTTCTTTGACGATAGTGTATTCCTATAGGCTTACCCCTCCTATTTACTTGGGCTAGTCTATGTATGTAGATTTTAATGATAATAATAATGATAGCTAGCATTTATATAGCACTTTCTGTACATATATGATCTCATTTGATCTTCATAAAAATACTGGGGGTGGGTGCTATTATTACCTCCATTTTATGGATGAAGAAACTAAGGCTGAGAGGTTAAATGACTAGTCCTGGGTCACATTTGAACTCAGTTATTCCAGAATCTAGGTGCAGCAGTTTTAATCACCATACCACCTAACTCTTTTCCTATATCATGTCAAGTTTGTAGTTGAAAAGATTCCTCCTCACACCACCAACCTTTTATATTAGTAGTCTTTTCTGGTATCCTTTTCCTAAGAATTCATTGATTTTATCCTCCTAATTTCTATCTCCTCTAATTCCATTTGATTTTATTCTCCATCTTTTTCTGTCATTCGTGGGCTATCTCCTTACTTGTTTCTTATTTATATTCCACTAATGAGAGAGAGAGTTTCTAAAGCACTAAATTTGAACTTCTGATGATCATATATTTCAATATTATTATGGAATATTTTAGTGATTGAATTTTCCAACTTCCCAAGGCCAATTGGTCAGTGGGAAACATTTATTTTGTAACAGATTGAGGTGACAATCTACCTCTGTCCAATCCCTTCCTCCTAGACCAGCGGTTCTCAACCTGTGGGTCACGACCCCTTTGGAAGGTCAAATGACCCTTTCACAGGGGTCACAGGGATCGCCTAAGACCATAAGAAAACACATATTTCCAATGGTGCTAGGAACTGAGACACCATTCCTCTATCTGTCTCCGGGCAGGTCCACCCACATGCAGATACACCCACATACAAGTATTAAAGGGTCACGGCATTAGGAAGGTTGAGAAGCACTGTCCTAGACAAACATACACACACACACACACACACACACACACACACACACACAAGTTAGGAAAAGCTAAATGTGATTGTATATCATTAATTCTGATTATTTAATTGTGATACTGGAACTTTCCATGGTCAAAAGAAAAACTAAGGATTTGGGCTACTGGTGTTCTACAATAGCCTTCTCCACATTTGTTCTGTCAAAATAGTTTACAAAGATGATATTGAAGACATTAAGAAGATAATTTTTCTGGAAAATTAAACAAAGCCTAGAATTTTTACATAACTCTTATTGTCAAAAAATGTAGACTAAATTACATAAGGTTCCTAAACCAATAAATATAAAATAGAAAAATAATGGAAAGCAATTTCAAAAAGAAAAGTATACTGAAAACCTGGGATGGGGGAAGAGGTTCAGGAAAGAATTTATGTAGAAGGTAGAACCACAGATAAGCCTTGAAGGAAGCTAGGGATTCTAATAGTGCTACAAAGACCCTATATTTAGCCTGAAATAAACACCATACTATTGAGATAAAGAGGGACAGAAAGAGGAGTAGGGAAAGAGGGAAAGGGATGAGGAGAGGAAAAAAAGTGCTTAGGCTATGGCTACTTATTTTCATATTCTCTTTCTCTCTTTACCTTCCCTGCCTTGTCTCTCCCCATCTCTTTGTCTCTTTCCATCTCTCTGTCTCACTACCACTCCCTCTTTCCCTTTCTCTCCCCTCTCTATCTCTAAAAAAATAACCAGATTTTTCAGTTCAGTTGAATTCATGCTTTATACAAACACCACTTAATATAATTCAGTCAGATTGTCAGCAGGACATTCCTCCATATTACCTAGACAATTCTATTTTAAGTTTTCACAATTCATTATCTTCTGATTTTTCTTCCATATGGTAAATGGAAATACACTTAATGGAATAAAAAAATAATGAAAATTGTGAATCTTCAGCCTTCTGGGCCACGATCACAAAATAGTATAAGAGATGCTGTTGAATGAAAGAATTATTGGGCATTACATGGTCTTCCTTATTTCTTTTGAAGATACCATTGTTCTTCTAGTTGCCTCAGTTATGCATACATTCATGAAATGCACTTTCACCTTGATTCTGCTTCTAAAAAAAATGCCCTCAATTTTTGTCCAATTAAATATGAGCAAGTTTCTCAGATAAGTATGTGAGCAGATGATCCAGGGAAGCTTTTCGGAAAGATTTTTTAAAAAAGATTTAGAACAGCTTTAGTGGAGAATGAAAAAATGAATTAAGGAGGGAAGTATACAAGAATTGTCTTATAGCAGTGAGGGACCACGAGAGGTCATGTAACATAAAGGTGTTTGTTGTTGTTTGTTTGTTTGTCTTTGGCAAGGCAATTAGAATTAAGGGACTTGCCCAGGGTCACACAGATAGTAAGTGTCAATCGTCTGAGGAAGGGTTTAATTTCATGTCCTCCTGACTCTAGGGCTGGTGCTGTATCCACTTCACTACCTAGCTTCCCCAACATAAAGTTTTATTGAACACAGTCATCATTTTCCATGTAAGTCTTTCCTGGTTCCCTTGGTAATTAAAGTTATTTATCTTACTGTCTCTGACTTGAAAGCTCCTGAAATTGCTGTAGCTACTGTTGTTGCTGTTATTACCATCATGCTCCACAACTGGTGTTGGTGCCATGTGGACTCCATGTGGACTCTAGCTACCCCAATGTCTTTGACCTCTCCTTCTGATCTCCTAAGTTGTTTTGGGGTGGTGTAAAGCCAAGCACAAGCAGTTCTCCTGAGGACTACTGCTATGGATAACTTTAAGGTTCTGATCACATTGTATAGTAAATTTTCTATTTATTTAGCAATATACTAAAGCAAAACATTCACAGAAACCAAAGTACAACATTCACAACAATATAACATAACAATTTATTACTGAGGTGGCCACATAGTCTTAAAGAAAAGATATTCAGTAAGTCACAATCACAATCAAACAATATAAAATACCCATCTAAAGTCTTCTTTCATCTTGATTGGAGACTGATTTCCAATCATCCTTAACTCAATCATCCTTAAGGAGCAATCATCCTTAAGGGGTACAAAGTACAAAGGTCTCCCACCCCTAGGTCACATTGTCTTAATCTTGTCAGTTAACACATAGTATCCAAGCAAAGTTCCTTTCATCTTGACTTGAGGCTGACTTCCAAACTCCATGCCTCCTTTTCCATGCTCCCAGCTTGCCTGAATTCACCCTGAATTCACTGTTACCTGGATTCACAGGTAGGCAGCTCTCAGCTCCTATTCCAGCTACTGTTCCATAGTGAAGCTCATAGTGACTAATCCACTCCAAGTCCTTTGAAGATTCTGTTTCTGGGAAGGCAAAGTTTAACAGAGACATGACAATATTTACACACGTTAAGCTCAGCAGAGTTACAACAATATTCACATACATTGCCAGCACTATCATCTCAATTTGCTTTCTGCCTGTGAAATCAACACAAGTCAACAGACAGAGTGCTTCTGTCTGACAAAGTAATACAATTCAACAGATAGAATGCTGCTGCTGCTATCTGACAAAGTAACAATCAACAGACAGAATCTTTCTATCTGACAAAGTAACACAACAAAAATATGGAATGCTTCTGTCTGACAAAGTAACACAAATACAAATCAACACAGACAGAACAGAGAGCCAACACTGCAAGTGTTCTCCCTCTCAGTTCTGCTAGTTCCAGCTCCTGCTCGTGCTTTTATATTCTCTTTTGGCAAATTCCTCCCACTGTGGGATTCATGTGAAGATGTTAGTTTCCAACAAAGACTTGACACAATCAAAGGCAGGATCAAAGGCATTTGAATAGCCAAAACAAGGAGCTAAATACTTGAATAACTGAAACAAAGAGCAAAGTACTCCTTTGCTTACCATTACAGGTGGGAACATGTCTCACCCAAACCTTGTTGGTTGTGCCATGGCAGAGGCATTATTTTAAAGTCATTTAAAGAAGAATATTGGGGGAATATGGTTTTAATGTTTCCTCTACTCTGCCATCTTGAGGCCCTGAACATATTCTTTGAATGAAGCAGGAGAAAAATCACAAAATCATGATGACTGGTTCCAATAAAACTTTATGTTGCATAATTTCAAGTGGATCATCACTGCTACAAAGCACTTCCCTCATTAATTTAGTATCAAATACACTAGTACAACTGTTTCAAGCCTTTCTTATCCATCCTTAAACTTTCCATGGATCCACTGCTAACACATTCTTATCTGAGAATTTATATTCAACAAATTATAATTTGTTGAAAAAAAATTAACCCATTCATTTAAAGTTCCCTCTTCTCTGCTCCTCCTCATCTCACATCATCCAGATACCTTCCTTCCTTATCTCCTCCTTCATCCTTGTCTGTGACAAAGCAAATCCCTTTTCATGGACAAGTATCTACTGCCTATAAACATGCCTATGAGTCTCTCATCCTGAAGAGAAAAAAACACTTCATTTGTTCCATTCATCCCTCCTTCACTTATCATCTCATGTCTCTTCTTCTTTTAGAGGCTAAATTCCTTGAAAATGCTGTCTATAATGGTTCCTTTCCTCTCATCCCCTTCTATGTCATACTCCTTTCAGACCCTCATACTTCTTAAATCTCTACAATCTGGCTTCCAACCTCAACTCAAACAGCTCTCTCCAAAATTATCAATGATCTCTTAATTTCCAAATCTATTAACCTTTTCACAATCCCAAATCTCTCTGTTCGCCACTATTCTCATATCTCTAACTGCTTATGGGACATCTCAAACTGGATGTCCTATAGACATCTTAAACTCACATGATTCCAACCGAATTTATTATATTTACCCCAAACCCTCACCTTTTCCTAACTTTCCTAGTACCACTGAAGGAACCACCATTCTCCCAGTCACTCAGACTCCCAACCTCAGTATCATCATTGATTGCTCACTCTCTCTTACCCCCATATCCAATCTTTTGCTAAGACCTATTTATTTTACCTTTGTAAGATCTTTCACATACATTTTAGTCTTTCCTATGACACTGACATTACCTTCATGAAGGCCCTCATTACATCATATATGGATTATTACAATAGTAGTGGTTTCAATAGTCTTCTTGTCACTAGTATCACCCCACTCTAGTCCTTCCTCAACTAAGTTTTCAGATAGATATTCCTAAAGTTCAGGTCTAACTTGGTCACTCTCCCTAGTCAATAAACTATGTTGGCTCCCTATCATCTCCAACATCAAATATAAACCTGTAAGGACTATTACAGCTAAATGCCAGGACTCCCAGGTCAAAGAAAAATAGCAGCCAGAAAGAAACCATTCAAATACCATAGAGCTCCAGTGAGGATCACACAGGATTAGCAGCTACCATGTTAAAGTAGCAGAGGGACTGGAATATAATTTTCCAGAAGGCAAAGTAGCTAGGATTGCAACCAAGAATAACCTACTTAGCCAAACTGAGTATAATCCTTCAGAGGAAAAAATGAATATTTAATAAAATAGAAGATGTTCAAGTATTCCCGATAAAAAGATCTGGAATGAATAGAAAACTTGACTTTCAAATATAAGACTTATGAGAAACATAAAAATGAAGACTTGAAAGAGAAATCATAAGGGACACAAAGTTAAAGTGTTACATTCCTATATGGGAAAATGATATATATAATTCCTAAGAGACTTATTGTTATTAGGGCAGTTAAAAGGAGTCTACATAGACAGAGGCCATGGGTATGAGTCAATTATTTTGAGATGATAAAAAAAAATAAGAGTTGAGAAAGATGGATGAACTGGGATAAGAGGGAAGCGAAAGGAAAACTGGGAAAAAATATCTCACTTAAAAAAGGTACATTAGGAAGAACTTGTATAGTAAAGTGAAAATTTATATGGAGTGGTGCACTGCTTGAACCTCACTTTCATTTTAGTTGGTTCAAAGAGGGAACATATACACACACATATATAAATATACATATACATGCACACATACATATACATACATATACACATGTACATATACGTGTGTATATACATATAACATTCAATTGACTATAGAAATCTATCTTATCCAAAAGGGAAGCAGTAGTAGGAAAACAGAGAAAGGAGGTAGGCATGATAAAAGGGAAAAATAATAAAAAAAGACAACAGTTCAAAGCAAAACAGACTTTTGTGGAGGGACAGGATAAAAAGAGAGAGGCAGAGAGAGAGAGAGAGAGATAAACAAAAGAAAATAGGATGGAAGAAAATGCACAGTTAGCAACTATAACAATGAATGTGAATGAGATGAATTCAACCATAAACCAGAAAGAATGGATTAGAAATCAGACTCCAACAATATTTTGTTTACAAGAAACAAGCTTAAAACAAACAAACAAACAAACAAAAAACACACAGAGTTAAAATATGAGGCTGGAGATGAATCTATTATGTGTCAGCTGAATTTTTTTTTTTTTAAGGCAAGGGTAGGAAACATGTTCTCACATAAAACGACAGTAAAAATATTCAGATGTTTTGTTGTTTCTTCAATTTTATCTGACTGTTTGTGACCGCATTTGGAATTTTCTTGGAAAAGATACTGGAATAGTTTGCCATTTCCTTGTCCAGCTTGTTTTACAGATTCAGAAACTGAGGCAAATGGGGTTAAGTGACTTTTCCAGGGTCCCATAGCTAGTAAGTGTCTGAAACCAGATTTGAACTCATGAGGGTAAATCTTCCTGATTCCAGGCCTAGCTCTCTATCAATTGAATTGCCTGGCTGCCCCCATAGTAAAAATACATACATATATATATATATATATATATACTTAATTAAAAGAGATAAGCAGAGAAACTATATCTTGCTAAAAGATACCATAAGCAATGAGATAATAACAATACTGAATATATATGCACTAAACATCATAGCATCCAAATTATTAGTGGAAAGGTTAAATGAATTGCAGGAGGACATAGGCAAAAAAAACTATGCTAGGGGAATAGATAGTAAAACTATACTCAACTTTCTCCTCTCAGAACTAGAAAAATCTAACCATGACTTAAATGAGAAAGAAGACAAGGAAATAAAGAGAGTTTTCAAGAAGTTAAACGTGATAGACATCTGGATAAAAATGAGTGGAAACAGAAAAAGGAGTATCTTCTCAGCTGTACTTGATATTTCACACACAAAAAACTGACCACTGTAACACATGCAATCTAAATGAAATAGGTAGATATTAACAAAAATACAAATTACTCAGAATAATAGAAAAAGAAATGTAATACTTAAATAACCCTGTCTTGGGGGTGGGGGTAAACAAGCCATAAATGTACTCTCTAAGAAAAAAACTCCCAGGACCAAATGGATTTATAAGTGAATCCTACTAAACATTTAAGAAATAATTAATCCCAATATGATGTAAACTATTTTTTAAAATAGGTAAAATTAGTCCTACCAAATTCCTTTCACATGACAGAAATATGATTTACATACCTAAACCAGGAAAAGCAAAAACAAAAAAAGAAAACTGTGAAGCAATTTTCTTAATGAATAGCAGTGCCAAAAAAAAAAAAATGCTAACAAGGAAATTGCAACACTGTATCACACACACACACAAAACATACACTTTGATCAGGTGGGATTTTATATCAGAATTGTAGGGCTGGCTCAATATTAGGAAAAATTATCAGCATAGTTAACCATATCAATAACAAAACCAACAGAAATCATATAATTATCTCTAAAGGTACAGAATTTTTTTTTTTAACAAAACACACTGTTCATTCATATTAAACACTGGAAAACACAGAAATAAATGGAACCTCTCTTAAAATGATGATGTAGTACCTATTTAAAACCAAGAGCAAGCATTATAGGGATAAACTAGAAGTCTTCCCAATAAGATCAGTTGTGTAGCAAGGATATCCATTATCATCACTATTATTCAATATCATATTAAAATATTTAGCTATAGTAATAAGATAAGAAAAAGAAATTGAAGGAATTAGAATAGACAATGAGGAAATGAAACTATCACTCATTATAGATGATATGATGGTTTACTTAGAAAACACTAGAGCAGTGGTTCTCAACCTGTGGGTCGTGACCCCTTTGGGGCATTGAATGACCCTTTCACAGGGGTTGCCTAAGACCATCAGAAAACATATATTTCTGATGGTCTTAGGAACTGAGACACCGCTCCTCTAGCCATCTCCAGGCAGGTCTGCCCACATGTAGATACACCCACATAGGAGTATTAAAGGGTCAAGGCATTAAGAAGGTTGAGAACCACTGCTAGAGAATCAAGTCAAAAACTTTTTGAAACAATTAACAACTTTAGCAAAGTTGCAGGATATAAAATAAACCCAAATGAATCATCAGCATTTCTATATATTAACAAAAAATCCAGTAAGAAGAAATTGAAAGAGAAATTCCATTTAAAATAACTGCAGAAAATGTAAATACTTGAGAGTCTATCTACCAAGATAAACCTGGGAATTAAATGAACACAATTACAAAATACTTTTCACACAAAGTCAAATCTAAACAATTGGGGAAAAAATTGTTCATGGGTATCCCAGGCCAATATAATAAATGTGACAATTCTACCTAAATTAATTCACTTAACACATGTCAAACAATCAAATTACTGAAGAATCATTTTACAGAGCTAGAAAAAATAATAATAAATTCTTCTGTAAGAACACAAGGTCAAAATTAACAGGAGAATCTATGAAAAAAAAATGTAAAGAAAGGTGGTACATAACAGTACCAGATTCTAAACTAGATTGCAAAGTGATACTCATGAAAACAATCTGGTTCTGTCTAAAAAATAGAGCCTAGAATCAGCAAAACAGGTTAGGTAGACAATCCACATTAGTAAATGACCAGAGTAGTTTAGTATTTGATAAACCTAAAGATTCGAGCTTTGGGGCAAAAATCACCATTTGATGAACAGTCACTAGGAAAACTGGAAAGCAGTTTTGCAGAAACTAGGCAAAGATCAACATCTCACACTATATACCAAAAAAATAAAAAAATTAAGAATATACAGTTAAGTATAAAGAGTAATATCTTAAGAAAATTAAGGGAACATGGAAAAATGTACCTGTCTGATATATGGATAAGGGAAAAGATTATGAGCAAACAAGATATAGAGAACATCAAGTGAAGTAAAATGGATAAGTTTGATTACAAGAAATTAAAAAGTTTTTATATAAACTGACACAATCAAAAATAGAAAGAAGGCAGGAAACTGGGGGGAGAGGAATTACCGCAAGTGTCTCTGATAATGGTCTCATTTTTCAAATATGTATAAAACTAAGTCAAATTCACATATATATATATATATATGTTTAAAAAGAGCCATTCTTCTACTGACAAATATTCAACGAATATGAACAGAAAATTTTCAAAATAAAGCAAAGGTATCAATAGACACATGAAAAAATGCCCAAAATCACAATTGATTAAAGAAAGACAAGTTAAAACAACTCTGGAGATATCACATCACCCCCATCAAATTGGCTAGCGTGACAAAAAAAAAAAGACGAATGATAAATACTGAAGGGAGAATGGAAAAATGGGGAGTTGTGAACTGGTCCATCCGTTCTGGAGAACAATTTGGAACTATACCAAAGTGTTATAAAATTCTACATGCCCTTTGATTCAGTAATACCACTACTAGGTGTTGATTCCCAAGACATCAAGGAAAAGGGGAAGGGACCTATATGTACAAAATTATTTATAGCATCTCCTTTTTTGGTGTCAAGGAATTGGAAATGTGAAGGGATGCCCATCAACTGAGGAATGGCTGAAAAAGTTGTGGTATATTAATGTGATGGAATACTATTGTATTGATTAGCAAGATGGTTTTAGAAACACCCAGGATGACTTATATGAATGAACTGATACAAAGTTGACATAAGCATAACCAGGAGAACACTGTATGCAGTAACAACAATATTGTAAGGATGATCAACCAAGAAAGACTTAGCTACCTCTGATCAAGACAATGATGCAAGACAATTCCAAAGGATGCATGATGAAAAATGCTATCCATCTCCAGAGAGGTGACTGATGGAACTTTGAGTGCAAATATAGCATACTTTTTCACTTTATTTTTCTTATTTTTGTTTGTTTTTCCCACATAGCTTCTATGTAGATATGCTTTGCATGACATCACAAATATAATTTATATGTTTCTTTCATTCTCAATGTATGGGAGAAGGATAGAAGAGAGGAAAAGTGTTTGGAATGCAAAGCCATGAACCAGGCACTGAATTCATTGTGGAAAGAAGGGACATGTCATGGAGGAAAATAAGTAAGCAAAAGAAAACAGAATTTTGATTGGGTCATAGATATGGAATGAGTGAATCTTAAAGAAGAAAGTGTTACTCTGTGATGGTGGTAGAAGGAGAACCTGGAAATAGCAAATGGGGAGTAAGGAGAACTCTGTATATGTTCCACAAAATGCAATCTTCATTATATCAATGGCAAGAATCCTAATGTATTTTCGCCACCAAATCAACTAATGGCCTTGGTCAAGACACAAAACAACAACAACAATTGATATTTATATTATATTTTTATATAATGTTTTAAATATACTCCTATTTCAACCTTACAGTGGTATGAGGTATGCAATATAATACCCAATTTACAGATAAAGAAACTGAGATACAAAGAGATTAAGTTACTTTCCCATGGCCATTTAGCTTGTGTAACAGGCAGAATTTAAACACTAGGCACCTTTATCCAAAGTCCAGCACTATACAACGTTGCCTCCCTTGGACCCAGTTTCTCTAGTTATACAAAGACAATTATCCTCTTTTCTATTTCTCTTCTCAGGAATAGAGAAAAGAGGGCTGGATTTGGTATTTGAAGGCCTCAGTGAAAGTCTCAGCCCTGCTACCTATGAGCTGTGTGATTTGGAACAAGCCAGCATCAACTCCCTTTCTGAACCCTAGGTTCCTGGTCTGTAGAATGAGGATGTTGGATTAAATGACCTATAAAGTCCTTTTCTGTGTTAACATTCTGTAGTTCTTCTTAGAGTTCATTAAAAGAGGGGCTTCATAAAACTAAATCATTTGAATTAAAAGTTAAAAGACTCAAAGGAAAGTCAACAGAGTAATAGAGAAAATCCAGGCTGCTTGGGTCTGTAAAAACATCTGAAATTGGATAAGGTGAGCTCACGATGTAATGGGGCTTGCCCATCTTGTGACCTGTCTCCCTCAGTATGCTGAACCAGACAAGTTGATGCCCTGACTCACATTTCAAGTAGATGAGCCACAGTGGGCAATCACGCTAGATGTCAGGCATAGGTATATGGTTATCAGGAAGGAGGAATAGAGCAAAGATGATCTCAGCTGAACATCATACCAGGACAACCAACAGTGGGATTTCCCAGAAATTGTCCTAGGAGTAGGGGTGCAAGTGGTAAGGAGGAACAACAATGCACTAGAAATAACTGGTTTCAGAAGACCTGGGTTTGAAATCTGGCTTAAACTAACATTTACTAGTTATGTGAACCTCAGCAAGTAACCTAATTTATGTGTCTCAGTTTCCCTATGGGTAAAATGAGAGGTTTGGACTAAAGTGACCTCTATGGTCCCTTCCAACTCTAAATCAAGTATCCTAAATTGTTGGAAGACTCCTATTTAATACATCAAGGCAGGCTCCAGAACACTTTGTTCCATCTTCTGAAGTTTCTGGGTAAAAGAATGTTGCTGTAAGAAAGAAAGAGCCAAAAAGGTAGGCTAAAGGCATGGCATTCAAAGAAGTCAGGCAAATCTCCAAAATGTGAGACCATTAGGCATTGTTTTCTGGGCTTCAGATTACTATCACCCTTCTCTGTTGAATCAGTCAATCAAAAAGTATCTATGTGCCAGGCACTACGCTAGAAGATAGGGTTATAAGTACAAAGAATTAAATAAGCCCTTCTCTTAAGTAGCTTACATTCTAGGGAATAACATGTATATATACTTACGTGTACTGTGTATATTTATGTATAAGTATAAATAAATATGCACAGTACATATAAGTATATATAGATATAATACATGTATGTACTACATATAGCTATACTTAGATGTAAGTATATAGGGTACACATAAGTATATATATGTGTATATATATATATATATATATATAATTTTACTACTTATATGTAAGTATATACAGAATAAATACAAGGTAGTCAGGGAAAATGGCATTAGTAGATGGGGGCAGTAGTGGTTGGTAGGATCAGGAAAGGTTTCACATAGAAGGTAATGTTTGAGTTGTGTCTTAAAAGAAGAGAAGGATTTTGAGATGTAGGTAAACTTTGGTGAGATGAGGAATACTCCAAACATGGAGAACTGGGTGCAAAGTGAGCCTAAGGCACAGAAGAAAGTTCAGTTTGGTTGGGTTGAAGAGTGCAGGAAGGGGAGTGATAGATGATGATTCCACCAATCAAAAATATTTAGTAAACACCTACTGTGTGCAACATGTTGTGTTCGGTGCTAAAGAAAGGCAAAAAGAACAAGACACCAAATGAATAAATGAGCACAAGTCCAGTTGCCCTTTGGGAGAATCTTGGCTTCCTACATTCCTCTCTCTCCTATTACCACTGGCGATTAACAGAGGATTATCATGACACAAAGGTGTAATCAGCTGACAGGTGACAGGTACTCCACCTTCCTTTGCTGGTTCAGATGGTAGACTCTGGTATGAGGTGAGTGAATATCCTTCTAAGCACCCTGAAATAAGGAAAGAGGATTGTGAGAGACCAGGAGCCACACGCTGAAAAAAGGGAAAAGGTCTTTAGAGAGATGTTGGCACTTTAACCACACACCAAGCAGACTGATCGTGTTTTTACATCTCCCCTATGGAGCTGGGAGGTAGTCTGAGCCTGTTTTAAGTTTTCCTTTGGGTTGGGAAACTCTGTCTGTGGCAGCTGCAGTAAATAACTTTTCCTGGATGCAGACATTAAAGAGTTAAGCACTCCCCCTCCTTTTTTTTTCCTTTTTAGCATTAAGATAATAAAAAGCACACTTTTTAAAACTAATTTACCCTCTAAAAAATTAAAGCATTTTTACCACTGTTTGCTTTTCCAGTGTCTTTAATTTGGGTAATTGCTTAGTCAACTTTCAAAAACATATATTCTGTCTTAAAAAAACATCAGAATATGACGGATCACCTTCATTTTCATTTCAGATTTGGCATGCAGGACCCAGATTGTGTATTCTTTCCATGGCGCCACACCAGCCTCGGATACTTAATTAATTTCCTTTCATTTGTGCAGGCTTGCACTTAAAGAGACAGTGTCCCATTTTGATGGCTTGGCTTTGGCTTACATTCAAAAGTGTCACTTCTTAAATCTTTCCCCCCCTCATGCTTCTCAGAGTGCTACATGGCAAAGAACTGGTGTTCCCCCCCACCACCACTACCAATCTCTCCTTTTTTCTCCACCATTTCTCTACCCTTATACTATTTTTTGTTTGCCTAAACTAATTTCTCCAAAGGGGAAAAAAATAAAAAGGATGCATGAGATTTTTTTTTTTTACTTTCTTCTTGGAATCTCCTTTATTCTGCCAGCAAGGCCTCTAGTAACTGATCACAATCATTGGGCATGATAAAAATAATATTTGATCACTTAGAGGGTTTTCATTAAATCAGTATTTTCTCTTTTCCAGTCAAGATCCATAAAATGACTTTCTTAAAGATACTTTATGCCCATGTCAATTTCTGTGTTTTCTCACACTATTTATAGGAAGTGAATGAACTGGGTGTTAATGAAAGAAAGGGGTGTCATTGCACTGAGACCATGGAAATATTGGGATCTATAACCAAAACCGTAAGCAGGATGAAGGTTACCAGGATCTGACTCCAGAATACTGAAAATTAGAAGGTATTGCCAACATTTTGCAGAACTTTGGTAGGTATAAATACCTGACCTTAGAACCTAGCTAGCAATAATTATTAGTTAAACTAATGGCAGTTATTGCATGAGATTGTTTCTTCCTCCCTTAGCCACTTTCCACGTGATATCCTATTCCCAATCTTAACATCTATTCTCCAGAGTTGGCCTCATTATAGGAGCCTTGCATTGTCTTAGAGGTTATTCACACCCAGAGATTGCTGCTTTGGGGTCTCTGTTTCCTCCCCAAAAGGGCAGTATTTTAGGATTTTTCCCACAAGAGGTCCTGTGTCCCATGTTCTGAAGTCTCTGCCCATTGTCTCCCTGCCCCCCCACTCCCCACTTTAATCCACCTTACTTCAGGTACAAGAATTACTTGCATAAATAGTTCCCATCAGTGTTGCACCTGGCCATTCAAGGACAGCATTCCCTGGCAGCTCAGAAAATCTACCTCCCTTCTAATCAGCACCATGCAAAGGGGCTCCCCTCTGGGATATCAGATTACAACCTGGTAATGTTCTAAGATTATAGCTGGAAAAAAATATGAATGTTGATTTAACATGAAACTGGCAGAGCTAGTCTAACCTCCACTTATTTCATAAAAGGGGCAACAGTTAGGTGAGGAATTGGGTAGACTTTTGGACTTAGAGTCAGAAAGACCAGAGTTCAAATTCTAGCTTAAACTTGTACTAGCTATTTGACAATGGGAAATTCACTTAATCTCTCTCAAACACACTTTCCTCATCTGTAAAATAAGGGTAATAATAGCATCTTCATCTCAAGGTTGTTGTAAAGATCAAATATGATTGCATATGTTAAGTATTTTCCAAACCTCAAAGTACTGGATAAATATTAGATAATAATTATGGAGCAGATATAGATCAGGAGAATGCACAGGAGAGACAGAGACAGAGAAACAAAGAGTCAGAGACAGAGGGAAACTCCTAACAAGGCAAAAGTCTTTATGATTTAACGCCAGAGAATGCTTCTCTTTAAAACCTTCATTCAGGACTTTATTCTTACCAACTTCTATACCCCTGGAAGTGATGGACAAGCTGACAGCCCATCTTATTCCTAAATTCATATTAGGATCCCTTACTTTTTCAGAGACTTTGCCAACATATCTCACTCCTTAGAGTCTCTCCAACGCATCTAAAAGTGGCTGACATTGATTCTGCCTTGCCATTTCAGGAGGCATGGAGTTTGAGAGAAGGCAGCTGGGCAGCCCCTAGCTTAGGGACCCCCAAGGCTACAGAGAATCTATCAAAAACACCCTTTCCACCAAATCACAATCCTAAAAAAGAAGCAAATGCTGGATAAAGTTTAGTCAGAGAAGGAAAGGAAGACAAGGAACTAGAGCAAGCTGCCAGCACTAAGTGGTTGCGTGCAGTCTAAAAGGAAAGGGGACTGAAAATCAGCTGGGGTTAGCCTTGTCATTCCATTGGTCATTTAGAGAAGGGATTAAGGTTAGGGTGAAACCTAAATCCCCTAATGTGAGAGGAAGTATATTCTACTCAGCACCAGGGGAAAAAGAAGGACAAGAAAGAAAGGAGGAAGGAAAGAAGGAAGGGAGGGAGAAAACGAAGGAAGGAGTGAGGAAGAAAGGAAAGAAGGAAAGAAGGAAGAAAGGAAGGAAGGAAGGAAGGAAGGAAGACTCACCCTGAGAAAATGAGTGATGGAGAAGTCTCTTTTTAAGGGATGAAATAACAAAGATTTTAAGAGAAGTAAAATTCAGTAAAAACCCAGAATGAAAACAGATAAAGCAAAAGAAAGGATCCTAAAACCAGGAAGTGCAGTGATTACTTACAAAGTTCTCTCAGCGATAGTTTTGGGGGGCAGAGCCAAGATGGCAGCATAGCAGCAGCAACACATCGCAGCTCTCACGTAGCCACCCCAAAATATCCATAAAATAGGACTCTAAACCAAACCTACAACTCCAAAACGCACACAAGGTTACTTCCCACTAAAGTCAGCTCAGCTACGAGGAACCATATCAGCACTGCAAACCGAAACCAGCCTGGCCTGAAGCCCCGGCTGTGCCCCGGGGGCGGCCAGGAGGGAGGTGCAGAGAAAGCTCTCAGGTGAGCAGATTAGCACCAGCTGCGTGAGTGGGGATCGTGAAAGGGGGAGATAAGCATCCGGCTGAAAGGTCTCCAGAGCAGAAAAGGGAAAAGGCAGAGGTTTTGCACCCGCCTCCGAGTTGTAGCTTCCCTCCCACGGCCTGAAGACAGCAGGGAGACTGAGCAATTGTTTTCAGGCCAGGGCTCTCGCATTGAGCGGCCTGGATCCGGATCGTCGTCTTGGGCCTCGGTCTTGGAGTCTTCATTATCCAGTCAGCCGGAAGTCTACGGCAGCCGGGAGGACCCCAGCGATTTGGGACAGATCTTTCCCTTCTGGAAGCAGAGCCCCACAGAGATTTAAAAAAAAAAACAAA
>CM053586.1:206244543-206264958 GCA_028646515.1 Pseudochirops corinnae
GAGTTGTCTTATAACCTTATATTGCTGAGAGGAGCCCAGTCTATTGAAGTTAGTTATCATACATAAGTTGTGTCTGTGATTGTGTACAAATTTCTCCTGGTTCTGCTGTTCTTGCTCAGCATCAGTTTATATAAGTCTCTCCAGGTTATTATGAAGTCCTTTTGCTCCTCATTTCTTACATAGGACAGCTATTTATTAAGGCCTGTGATTTTCCCAGCAAGTATCTCATAAAAATCTTTCCTGTCAGATACCTTGGGAATTGATCCACCAATATCTTCAAAATCATGTCTCCTTTAACCTTGACTTGGTCTATATATTTTTGTCTAGTACATATCTTCATATCTTTTTCCTTTCCATTACTTCTATTTCACAATACAAATGGCTATCCAAAACTGACTTCTCTCTGTATTTCACACGTGACATTCTGTTTCTTATCTCCATGTCTTTGCTTTGGTTAGCCCACTCCCATATTCAGTAATGTCTGCAGTATACTCCATAGCATTTGCCTCAGGGAATGCATTTTTTTCCTTCAAAACTCTTCAGGCACCATCATCTGCATGAAGATTTTTTTGATCTCCTCAATTGTTTATTTTTTCTCTCCAATTTACCTTATATTTATATTGTCTCCTCAAAGAGAATATAACCTCTTTGTATCACCATTCCTTACCACAAGAATGGGTAAGTAGTAGACACTTAATAAATGTTGATTAATTGATATAGCGCATGAGAATGCGTGCTGTTAAAGTCCAAATGTAATAACTCCACTGTCACTGGAGAAGAAAGTTAATTTTAGAAATCTTGGCATATTTATTCTATTTCTCATTTCACCTTGCTCTTCCTGGTCCATCTGCAAAAGCCTTCCAAATGATTTGCTTTTAAATGGATTTCTTGCCACATTTTCTGAAAAGGTATTTATCCTGTTAGTGCTTTTCATTGCTTTTTGAAGTGATACTACTCACAATCTTCTTCTACCTTGCTCTTCCGCAAGAGTTGACAAATGAATTCATATTCTGAATTGGTGTTGCCCTTGGCTATTATATCTCTTTGCTTGTCAAACTGATCAAACATTGTTGAACCTGATTTACGTCTCTTTTGATCTTCCCATTGTAGTAAATTATGAATACTGCTTAAATTTCCTTTGGACATGGTAACAATCTGTATTAATGTCAATTTAAAAAATCTGTTTCTGATTTTTTAGCACAAACAACTTGTTGAAATAATCAGTTTGAAGTTACCTTTATTGTGTGACACATGTCCTTTTTTTCTGATTCTTGCAATTGGTCAATGACTTTGATCTATGCTCTGCTGAATTTATCACCCAACTTTACACAGATAGCTGATTTGGAAATGACTGCCATATTGATAACTGGTTATTTTCTATCCATTAGAATACAACCAATTTCACTTGTGGGGGGGCACTTTGTCACTCTCTATGTCCATCTAGGTCTTTCAAATTCTCTTAAAAACAAAAAAAAGTCAGGGTGTATAGCATGCCCCCAAAAGCCTCAGTGCAGTTTTAAGCTATTAAATCTGAAAATTATTAATATTTTAAAGCTTAATCCTGAATTAAAACTTTTGAGACATCTTGTATAGGAGTGAAGCTCCTATATGATTACAAAACTTCTCAAGGTCCTAATCTGATACCTCAGTATGATGTAGAGCTAACCCATAGTTCTTTATGGCCATGTCAGTGGAGTATAAACTTAAATAGTGTCTTCTTATTTTTTTTAATTAAACTATTTTTATTTTCAGCATTCACTTCCATAAGTTTTCAATTTTCTCCCCCCCTCCCCATTCCCTCCCCAAGATGACTTGCAATCTTATATGGGCTCTACACCCACATTCCTTTAAACATATTTTCACATTAGTCATGTTGCATAGAAGAATTATAATGAATGAGAAAAACCATGAGAAAGAAAACAAAACAAAACAAAACAAAAAAAGAAAATACTCTGCTTTGTTCTGCATTGCAACTCCATAGTTCTTTCTCTGGATGTGATTGGCATTTTCCATCATATGTCCTTTGGAATTGTTTTAGGTCCTTGCATAGCTGAGAAGAGCTAAGCCTATCGAAGTCAGTGCTTGTACACTGTGGCTGTTAACCGTGTAAAATATTCTCTTGGCTGCTCCCTTCACTCATCATAAGTTCATGTAAGTTTCCCTGAAGTCTACCTGTTCATCATCTCTTGTAGCACAATAGTATTCCATTACATTCATATACCACAACTTGTTTAGCCATTCTGCAATTGATTGAACAGTATCTTCTAAGCTAGTTTTTCAAGCATTGATCTATGTCTGTTTTCTAAGAAACAACCTAGCTAAATACTGAAGTTCTCATGCCCATTAGGCTGACTATTTGGTAGTGGGATTTTTAGTTATACAATCTCATGGAATATAAACAAATATAAAATGACCTTCAAATCTTAGTGAGTTCCCTTTGCTTCTGCATAAATAGTGGCAGAAAATGGGGAGTGAATGCTAAGAATCATGCAATTTCTAAACCATCTAAAAATATTAACTCTTGCCATTCTGAATGTGGTCTACATGTTCTCCTTGGTGTGACAACAAAATCATTTGGCAGAGTAGGTTTTCTTAAATGTCCAAAGACAGTAAGGAACACCTTTTCATGGTATATATTGTCTTCTCTTTTTGAAGTACTCATGGTAAGCATTCACAAATATAAATTCCCATGAAAATAATTGTGTTTCATGCAATAATATATGTTGGCAAGATGAAAAGATAAACATTATTTATAAATAACTGCATAAGAATCTGCAAGTTAAGTCAGTATAGTATAGGTGAGTTAAAATCAAAGGTGAGTATAGGAGAAAATGAGGGGAAAACACTATTAGAAATCATTGTTTAGGTGTAAGAAATGACAGAGGGCAAAGGCAAACTTTGAAGCACTGTATGTCATTATTCCCATATAATCTTATTAGTTTGAGTGTTAAGTGCCATGCTGACTTTGAATTGAAGTTTCTCTAAGGTAAATCTGTACAATATGGATGTTCCGAAGAAGCATTAATCTCTAATATCTCCTCAATTATCAAACAATGGCAATTTGTTTGGCCATACCAAAAGAAATAATAAAATAACCTTTGGTTAACACTATGGGTTAGAATGTGATGTTTATTAGTCAAGGTCATAGACTTCATTTCCCACATGAGTCAGTTGGTTTTTACCATATTTCATTTGCACAGGCTGTATTCTCACTCTAGCCATCTAAACTGAAAATTAGTGTTTTTGGTTATGCAGCAATAGAAATAAGCAGATGTCGATGAGTCAGCACAACTCTTCAAATATCTCCTGTGCCTGTTTTCTGATAGATTATGATAGGTATGTTGTTGTGAAGTCATTTTAGCTCTGTCTGACTCTTCATGATGCTGTTTGTGATTTTCTTGGCAAAGATACTGGAGTGGTTTGTCACTTGCTTTTCCAACTCATTTTATAGGTGAGGAAACTGAAACAAATGGGATTAAGTAACTTCCTCAGGGTCACACAGTTAGTAAATTTCTGAGGCCAGATTTGCACTCAGGAAGATGAATTTTCTTTATTCCAGTCCTAGCACTGTACCAGCTAGCTGCCCATGATGGGTATATAGGTTGTTAGATAGATAGATAGATAGATAGATAGATAGATAGATAGATAGATGAATATTAGAGCATTTATTAAGTGCTAATACATGTCAGACATTGTGCTGTATGTTGGGGATGAGAAGCAGTCAAAACAGCTCCTGTCCCTGAGAAGCCTACATTCAAATAAGAGAAGACAATTTATAAAAGGGAATTGTGTAGGAGAAAGGTTTATAGTGGCACAATGTGGAGATGGTTAGGAAGCAGTATAGAGGCCTAGTAACTAACAAGATAAGGTGAAGACTCATCTATCAGAACCTGGGGAAGAGTCACAGGCTTAGAATAGGAAAACCATCTCGATAGAACAAGAAAACCATTACTTCCATCATCTTGTTCTCCAGTTGTTTCAGTCATGTCTGACTCTTTGTGACCCCATTTGGGGTTTTCCTTGGCAAAGATATTAGAGTGGTTTGCCATTTCCTTCTCCAGCTCATTTTGCAGATGAAGAACTGAGACAAACAGGGTTAAATGACTTACCCAAGGTCATGCAGTTAGTAAGTGTCTGAGGTTGGATTTGAGCTCATGAAGATGAGTCTTCTTGATTCCAAGTTCGGTGCTCTATCCATTGTGCCAGTTAGCTGCTCCTGTCATCATTCCATTCATATATTTATATTGTGTGAACAAAAAGTTTGTGTCATGGCATCAAATAGTCTTGGGGGAGAAGTTAGAGGACAAAAATCATTAAAAAAAAACAAACTTGTTCCAATCGAGGATGCTATTGATGGACTCTCAAGCTGGCAGTCTTTTTTCAATGTGAATGTGGAGTTGTTTCCATGATAGAAGCAGGGAGGATTTATTTGAGTCAGGAAGAAGAGTTAAGGGGAGGGTGGCAGTGAGGATTTAGTGCTGGGGGACTGGAGAGATCGGCATCTTAGTCATCTCCCTTATTAATGTTCTCATCAAATGTGCTAGTTTTGAAACACCTAATGAACTAAGCAGAGTTTTCATTCTAGCATCCCACTCCATTAATCAGAATATGGAAAATGCTGTATTAAAATAAATAATGTATCTGGGGATGGGCTTATGATCACTCAAATATTTTTTAACCAAAGAAATTATAGAGGCAAATCATTCCACCAGAGAGGATAAGTTAGTGGTCTAAGACTCAAGTTAGAGCTGCCCTCACTGCAACCAGAATTTGAGATTCCAGCTATGTTGACTCACCCTTTTGTCTTTCTGAAGTGGATAAATTGGGTTCCATTTGTTTTATGGTAGGCAGGACTTTCAGATGAGACCTTTAAACGCCTAAGCCCTGTCTACTCTGCTTAGGCTATTACAGACCTGAGAATGAATCTGTATGTGTATTTAATATACATATACTTGTGCATGTGTCTAAGAAAAGGAGGTTACTCTAATGTACTTGGCCCCAAAGACTGGTACTCAAATGAAAATGTTGGGAAAACAGAGAACCAGCTTCTCCCTACAGTGTATTAGTCACTCAATAAAATTCAGATGATTATGTGACCCTTTGCTGTTTTCCAGCTGATGGCTTCAATTCCAGACGAAAACCTGGGGCTGGATGGGGAACACATGGAAAAGGAATGGGGTGAAAAAACTGAAGGATAGTGATGCCTGGAAAACAGGACTTTGTGTCAGGATTTATTTTTTTATTTGTTGGAAAATCCACCCTCTGAAACTTCTTGATAGCAAGTGCCGAACCATAGAAACTTGAGGGCATTTATCTTCATTGAGATTATAGAAAAAGGAGGGAGTTTTTTTGGATGCTTTCCTTTCTCTCTGTCTTTGGGATCAATAAAGAACCAGTTCTAAATCCAATCAAAGGAAAGAGAGTGGGACTGGACCTTCAATTTAAATGGTACAGGGAATTCCCATGTCAGGAAATTCTTGATTGCAATGCAATTCGGCACCTTCTTTGCAATTTACTCATAGAGAACTGCCTAGAGCAGGATGTGTGAGAGGCAGGGTAGTTATATCCACCCTGCCCCCCCAACCAAAAAGAATAATCTAATGAATAAGACAGTTGCAGGCTTTAGTTCACAGGCAGTTTTGACGGAGAATTTTTGAGTAGGAGCAAGAGAAATAGAAAGTGAAGTTCACCTATTGAGAAAGTCAGACATATTTTCGATAATTGTAGAAAAACAGATTGATAGTTAGAAGAGATTCCTTGACTTTCTGAAATTTCATCAGTTAATTGTGTGAAAGGAAATCATCCATTACCTTCTTATCCAAGGTGCTTAAAGTAGAAGGTCCCATTATGGAAGAGAATCTTCCTTCTAATAAGTTACACGTGAAATCATTTCTTCTGTACGTGATTTATGTGAATTATAAATTTAAACGCTCATAAATCAAGCTTTAATAATCAGCTGTGTCACTGGCCCATCCGTGCCTCATTTTTTAACTTGAACATGATTCTATCCCTGTATAAAGGTGTGATAGTTTTGTAGATGGTATTCCTTGGATTATAAAATGCTAGTGCCAAAAAACCCTCCCGGGGGGCCATCTGGTTTATCATCTTGCCTCTAATCAGGCTTCATCTAACCCAACCCAAATGGTTTTCTGGCTCTTAAAACATCTCCAGAAACAGTGATTCAACATTCTTCCTTAATGATTTGTTTCGCTATTTGCATTACCTCAAAGTTGTCAAGCTCTGGCTTTAAAGGATACCAAGAGCATAGAGCTAGACACATAAAGAAAACTTGAAGGTTTCCCTAGAGGTCATCCTTTTACAGATGAGGAAACCAAGACCCTTAAAAAGAAAACCTAGCAAATTAGTAGCAGAGTTGGAGTTAGCAATCATCTCTGCTGACTCCTAGTTCAATGCTCATTCTATCTAGTGTTCCTTTTTTGAATGGACCCCTGATAAATGCTGTTGCAAGGGTACTTTTGAATAGCTTTATTACCCATACTTACATAGCATCCTCTCTGGCCTCACTCTCCCCACTTACATGACACTGACTTGCTAGGTTCCCACAAGAAAGAATGCTACTTCTACCCTTAGGATTCCAGAGATAATCTTGAGGGACTGTGACTTTTAGTGTTGTCACTTATGAACCATCATCCAGCACCAAGATTACTCAACCAATTACTCTCATTAACTTTTACAAAAGTGATATTTAATAAAATGTTATGGCAAGGATGTAGGTTAAAAAAACATCCCCTAAACTGGAATTCACTCTTATTTACACACACAAAGTCTCTGGGGAGAGTGAGTTTGAATTTGTTACAAAATGTTTTTCGTACAGTGGGGACATTTGGTTGGTGCAATGGATAGAGCATCAGGCCTAGAGTCAGGAAGACCTGAGTTCAGATCTGAGTTCAGATCTGATCTCAGATGCTAGCTATGTGACTGTGAGCAAATCACTTAACCCTGCTTGCTTCAGTTTTCTCATCTGTAAAATAAGCTGGAGAAGGAAATGGGCTCATGAAGAGTTGGACACGACTGAAATGATTAACAACAGAAGCAGCAACAACAACAATGATAACAAAAACAACCATTCTAGTTATCTCGGTAAGTAGTGGTATATCGGAGATTCAGGTTGGTATAAGGTAGAGTCCTGGCCAGGAAGTTAGGAAGACTGGGATATAAATCACACATGCAACTGCTTCACCTCCCCCTTCATTGGTTTATTTCCCAAGGTGAAAAAATAGTATTGCTCATTACTCCTCGAGGAGTTTGCAAAGAGTAATAAAACATAATTCTCGTCCTCAAAGAGTTTATAATCTAGTATTATCATAATCTGACAAGCAGTCCATGTCATCATCAAAGTATTTCAGAGCTTCAAAAGATCCCAAATGTCACTTTGTACAATGTCTATCTGACCAGCATCCTTTCAGCAAAACCACAAGAGGTCATCTCTCTTCTGCTTTTAAATCTCCTGACTTGGGGACCCCACATTTTGAATTTGATCCATATCATTTACTGGATTGTACTATCCTTGTACAAGTATAGTGCCTATGTTGGTAAAGATAGGACAGTTTCGTGATGAAAGAGGATGAAGAGGTTGTCAAAGCTACCATCCTGAAGCATAAGTTCTCAGTAAACAGCCTTTTCTTCCTCCAAGGGTATAGTTTTTATTTGAGTATAATCTAGAGATGCAATGGCAGAAACAGAACCCCAACACAAAGGGCAATATTAGCGTGTGATTAGGCCCATAGGTTTTTGGTTTTTGGTTCGTGGGGCTTAAAGCTGGAAGAACTTAGTATACTATATCAGTCCAATGGTCATCTGGTTGATTACAGTGCTTTAGTGTATAATTGTACCCAACGGTAGTCTGGAAGAAAGTTGAAGGAAAAAAATGGCTAACAGGGGAATATTTGTCAAATTAATGAATGCTTAATGTTGTGTAGATATAAAAATTTGGCTATTTCTCTGAATTGTTTAATTTTCACAAGAGTTTTTATGTAGATTTTTCCCCCAAGTTGAAAATAAGTCCTTAAAAATTTTTAGCCTGTTAAAATGAATCACTCTCCTGTATTTTCCCTAGGAAAAACACAAATCTTTAAATAATTTTAATAATCAGAATTTTTTCTTAACCAAAAAAAATTCTGAATTCTAGAGAAATGGGCTAGAAGTTGTATAAACCATACCACTACCATATTGCATCCTCCTAAATAAAATGATAGTTTCAGTAAAATAGAATTTGAATAGCCAATGAGATGATTCATTACACTCTGTTTGATGGGAATCCATTGGTCTACAAATATAGTATTTGGAGAACTGCTTACATTTGACAAAAAATGTCATAGAATCAAATTTGTGTGCATTTATGTAAATATATATGCATATATAAATGTGTATGTACATAAAATATATACAGAAATACTCCAATATGGTTTAATACCTACATGCATTTATATGTATAACCTAATCTATCTATTATACATGTGTATTATATGTACATATACACTAATGCATATATGTTATATATGTATATACATGTGTATATATAATATATGTGAATGTATATATGTATATTTGTGTGTATATATGTATATACACAACACACTCACACATATCTTTACCTGAACACATATAGTCCACTCTTATTATTCATGGATTCCAAATGTGTAAATTCACCTACTTAAAATTTCTTTTTGACACCAACATTGAGGTGCTTTCTACATCATTCATGGACATGCACAGAGTGGTGAAAAATTTGACTCGTGGTGAATTCTGAACTGAGATTGACCAACACGATGTTCTGCCTTCTTGTTTCATCTCTCATGCTGTGAACAAGTTTCCCCACCCCCTCAAGGTCTATTTAGTGCCATGTCATTTACATGTTTTGTGTGTTTTTGGTTGGTAATTTCAGTATTTAAAATGGTCCCCAAGTATAGTTCTGTCTAGTTCCTAAGGAAGGCTGAGCTGTGCCTTATAGAAAAAAAACACTTAAGTTAGATCAGCTTCATTCATGCCACAGTTTATAGTACTGTTAGTTGTGAGTTCAGTGTTAATGAGTCAGTTACAGCACATCCAGAAAAAGTGAGAGAAAATTTGTCAATCTGTATGTGAGGCTGCTCTCGAAGTTGCTAAAGTGAATGTTATGACCAGAGGCTCATGGGAATGTAGCCTTATATTTACCCAAGGAAAGAGGGTTCAGTATTTCCAATTCAGTGTTTATGTTGACTGTACAGAACATAACTACGAAGACAGACAAGAATCAATTATGTCTATATGCATGTGTACATGTATAAATTTATGCATATACAGTATATGCATGTATACACACATGCATATCTGCATATACATATACATATACTTATATGTATATATGTTTATATACATGTACATATACATATTTCTCTCTCTCTCGCCTTATGTTACTTTTGTTGTTGTTCAGTAGTTTCCGATTCTTCATAACACTGTTTGGGGTTTCATGGTAAAGATACTGGAGTGGTTTGCCATTTCCTTCTCCAGTTCATTGTACAAATGATGAAACTGAGGCAAACAAGGTTAAGTGACTTGCCCAGGGTCAAACAGCTAGTAAGTGTCTGAGGCCAGAATCTTCCTGCCTCTTGGCCTGGTGCCATATATCCACTGTGCTTCCAGTAACCCTACCTATGCCAATGCCTATACCTATACTTATACTTATACCTATACCTATACATACACGTATATGCACATATCTAGAATAGGACCAAGAAGAGATCTTAGAAGTTATTGGGGTCAAACCTCTCATTTTACAAATATGGAAATTGAAGCATCAAAAGGTTAAATAATTTGCCCAGGTTCCCCAAAATAGTAAGGAATAGTATTGAGAATTGAACTCAAATCTTCTGATTCCAAGTATAGTGTTCCTTCCATTGTGCCAGAATCATACTTGGATCTCATGTCTGCTACTTTCTATTTGTGTAATTTGGGAAAATTATCCAGCCTCTTTAAGGCTCTTTTTCCTTATCTCTAAACTATAAAAATATAACATATAAGAATAAATCTCTTAGAACCAAGAAAATTTAATTTCTCTTCTAGTTCTGAATTTAGGATTCTAAATAAAGGCAAACATATTTGTAGGCACTTTCTAGCTAAGTGACCTTGGACAAGTCACTTGACTTCTATGTACTTCAAACAACTCCAAAGGAATCAAAATCATGGAGTAGAAGAGGAGGAAAGTGTCCAAGACATAGCAAGTCAGCAAGCATTTAATCAGTACATCGGGCTAAACACTGAGAATACAGGCACAAAGAAAGTTAATACGTGACTTCAAGAAGCTTACATTCTAATGAGGGAAGAGAACACACAAAAGCCAATGGAAAAGTTGGGGAAGAAAATAAAGGGAATAATGATTGTTGACCTTGTGGTTCAGTCCTTTCTGATTCTTTGTGACACCATTTGGGGTCTTCTTGGCAAAGATATTAGTCTGCTATTTCCTTCTCAAGCTTATTTTACAGATGAAGAAGATAAGGCAAACAGGGTCAAGTGACTTACCCAGGGTCACACAGCTAGTAAGTGTTTGAAGCCAAATTTGAACTCAGCAAGAGGAATATTTCTGACTTCAGAGAAGCTATGTGGCATTTTATCCACTGTACCACATGGTTGCCTTGGGTTGGCTTTGATCCTTCTTCAAAATGGAAACCCCAGGAGGAACTTACCAATAGGAATAATGGCTCAAATGATGAATGTTCCAGGGCAACTATGTCCTAATCACTGAGGTAGGTTCCAGGGTGAGATGCAGCACAAGTATAGTGTTGAAGATGGGAAAATCAGAAACCCAGCTCACAAGCCATCTAGTCCAACTGATGTGTTCCAACTTAACTTACATTCTGAAAAAGAATCCCTTTGTCTCATATGCTACTAAATCAACAATGAATTGGGTAATCTATATTTTTCCCTAATTGACAAGAGAGAAGACCCTTTCTTAGTATTTGTCAATTATCTATTTATGCTAAAGTACACAAACATTCTTCTCATCTTTATATCTTTTATCACCCCTATCTAACAAGTTTAGTTAAGCCATCTTCCAAAAACATATGCTTATGAGATGCATCTTACTTTTTTGCCTTTTCCTGTATGTACATCTATTGCTCCTTTTCAAGTTCAAGCTGTTTGAGGGAAGGAAAAATGACTTACTTGTCTTAGTGTCGACTCCAGCACTTATCACAGTACACCATTTGTCAAATGAATAACTTTGAATTTCAATCTTGATTGTGGAGCTGCTAGTAGTGTGGGAAATTCCAAAGACACCAGCTTTCAGAAACTTTGGTGTGATGCTACTATTAGCAAATTGCCCATGACATAATTATTCCTGATTAAATAAATGAAAAGAACATATTCCTATTTTTCCAAGCAATTTGGTTTTAAAAAACTACAATAAATATTCTCCATTAAGAAAACTTCATATGACAATAAAAAGTAATAAGAGGTGGGAAAAAAAGAGAAAGAAAGAAGAAATTTGAGAGTTTTGCTGTTCTCTCTGCCAACATATACAGAATATCTTCAAATAACACCTCATTTACATGCCTGATTTTTTTTTTTCTGGCTGTCTAGAGATTGGGCCCATTCTTACCCCTCCCCCATTCTAACTCAAAGAAAGAGAGATAAAGAAAAATCTGACCATGCTTAACTGTTTTAATCCCTATCATCAAGCCCATAACCATCTTCATTAAAATTGATTTACTCACCACTGAAACACTTATATGTGAATCAGTCAGAGAAAAGGATGCTCTTAGACTCTATTCACTAAAATGTATGCACTTTCTCTTAACAGTAATGTGGGTTTTTTTTTTCTTAAGTGCATTTGATTTAGGAGTTCAAATTCCTTCTATATTGGTTTTGCAGAATTTTAAACAACTTAAACAGAACTTCTAATTTGGACTTGACCTCTAGAATCAGCTAATCTAATACATACCTCTCGAAAATCCCCATTTCATCATTAGATTAGATAAAACATTTATTAAGTGCTTACAATATTCCAGGTGCTGTGCTAAGTGTTAGGAATAGCAATACAACCAAAAAACCCTCTAGGAGCTTTCCTTCTAATGGAAAAAGACAACATAAAAAGGAGGCTGAAAAGTGGAAGGGTGAGGGACCCACACAAGAGGGCAAAGTAGTCTAGAAAGTTAGGTGCTGAGCCAAGTTGGAGGTGAGCACAGATGTGTGAGGGCTTGTTCAAATGGAGGTTCCAAAGAGGAACTCTTCAGTTGTTCCCCACAGGAATCCCTGAAGATCTCCATTGAAGATGGGACATGTTTTCTTCAGAGGCACTCCAGCCTACCTCTAGGCAGCTCTAATTACTAGGAAATTCTTCCTGACATCAAACTTAATCGACCTCATTGCTACTGGTTCTGCCTTCTGAGGCCAGAAAAAACAAAGTTAATCAATTCCTCTTCTATATAATAGACAATCAAAACTATGAATATTATTATTCCACCCCCCACCCACATCCTCCTTCTCTCTCCTCAGGGCTAAACATTCCCAGCTTCATCAGCTGGTACTTATATGTCATGGACTCAAGTGCCTTGACTTTTTTGGTTATCGTTCTATAGATGTTTTCCAGCCTATTAATATCCTTCCTAAAATATGAAGCTCATAACTGAACACAATATTCTAGACATGCTCTAATCAGAGAAGACTGTTTTTTGTTTAGACATTTTAATTGTATCTGATGCTTTGTCACCTCATTTGGAGTTTTCTTGGCAAAGAAATGGTAGTTGACAATTTCTTTCTCCAGTGCATTTTACAGATCAGGCAACTGAGGCAAACAGGGTTAAATGACTTCTCCAGGTTCACAGAGCTAATAAGTGAATGAGGTCAGATTTGAACTCAGGCCTTCCTGACTTCAGGCCCAGTGCTTTTTCCACTGTGACACCTAGCAGGCCAGCACAGAGTGGTTGTTATTCTTCTTTCCTGCAGTGAACAAAAATGATATCACTATATTATGGTCAAGGTACGGTGTGTCTGAGCAGACAAATACAGGCTCAGAAGGCTCTACTACATATCGGGCACAAATAATCCATATGAATATCTGGAGTAGAGGTGTCTCTAAATTTGTGCATCTCACATTTTTTGAGACTGATTGACCCATGTAATTTGCCATTTTCCCCTGAATTTTATTGTTTTGGGGGTCACTTTCTGTTTTTATTAGATTTTTATAGCTAAGTATATTGGTAAGTCCAAGTTTTTCTAAGAGCATTCCATATCCTTGGGTCCTCACATCTTGCATAGTGTGAGATGGTTTTTTTCTTGTGACTAGCCTCCATTGACTCTAGAAGAGAGAGTGAGGTTTCTACAACTCTGCCTCAGTTAAGTTCAATTCACATGCAAGTCAAGACATCGTCCTAGTGATGCCATTGCTACTCTTCAAGAAAGGATTAACAGTAACAAAAACAACAAGAATCTATGATGGCCCTATATAAGAGATGTCTAGTCTATCAACCTCTATTGGCAAAGAATGGTATGATATACTCAGATCTAGGAGGAAAAAGAGATTGCCTATATGAAAATAGAAGTAGAATAGGGAAGAAGGGAGAGTATAAAAATAATTCCTGGGTTTTGAGGATAGGCTTGAGGGCTGAGAAGACAGAGAAGTTGACTATTTTGTAATGGACATTCAGGAATCAGAAATGTCATGGCATTCTGAAAAAGCATTCCTAAAACCACAACATTCCTTTCTCACAGAAAGTTTTTGACTCAGAAAGACTTTCCCAGTTTCATAATGGAAGTCCAAGGGAATATTGGATTCATTTGACATAACTTTACAGTTAACTAGATTGTACTATATTCATTTGGCAAAAAGAGATGATGGGGAAATAGAAATAAAAGTCTTTAAAAATTACAAAATGTTAAATTCATGGTCATAGAATGTCAGATATGAAAAGACCTTTAATATCCAAATCCATCATTTTGTAGAGGAGGAAACTGAGTCCCAGAAAGGAAATATGGTCTGATCGATGTCAATGTGACAGAACTGGAACTATAAGCTAAGTCTTATTAGTCATCAAATCCATTAAAAAAAAAAAAATCACTACTCCATAGTGGTTTCAGTCTTAATAGTTGGGTTTTTTTTCATGTTTAATTATGGATAGATTTTAATAGGGATACAACTTCAGTCCCTTAAAATTACTTTGATTTACTCAAATTACTCAATCAAGTAGCATTTAATAATTTCCTACTATGTCTTAAGCACTGCGTGATACAAAGACAAAGATGAAACAATTCTTTCTCTAAAAAGGAGTTTATATTCTAGTCAAGAGAGAACATATTTGCATATATGAGTATATACAAAATAGATATGAAAAATACAAAGAAATTTGAGGAGCAACTAGATAGTGCAGTAGGAGCAGTGATGTGGTACAGTGGATAGAGTACTAGTGGTGTCAAGAGGACCTGAGTTCAAATCTAGCCTCAGGCTCTTACCAGCTGTGTGACATTGGGCAAGTCACTTAAATCCAATTGCCTCCTTCCCCAAAAAAACAAACAAAAATAGCAACAACAGCAAAAATTGGGGTGGAGGGGGAAGGTACTAGGACTTGGAGTAGAAGGGATGGAAGAAAATGGAAAGACTTTGTATAGAAGATAGAACTTGAACTGAATTTTCAATGAATTCGAGGAATAAAAATCAGTCAATGCAAAGGTATAGCAATAGCACACAGTGCATTATGTATGAGAAATAGCAAAAAGCTAGTTTGGGGAGATCATATAACTGAAGAGTATAGGAAGGGTAGTCATGGAAATTAGGACTCGGTTGTGAAAGGTTTAAATGTCAAGCAGCGAAGTTGATATTTGCCTTAATAGGCAGTAGGGGGCTGCTGGAGCTCATTGGGTAGAGGAATAACTTGATCAGAAATGCCCTTAAGGAAAATCACTTTGGTACATCTGTAGACCAGTTTACAAGTTACTGCAATGATCCACGTTAGAGGTAATGAAGACCAGAACAAGAGTGGTGGCTTTAGGAATAGAGAAGAGGGGGGCACATGGGAGAGAAGTTGTAGAGCTAGAAATGATGAGATTTGGCAGTTGATTGACTGGACATGTGGCATGAGGGAGTTTGAGGAATTGATAAATCAAGGTGAATAGAAAGTCAGACCTCTGACAGAAGTAAGGAATTTTCCAAGTGTTGGATTTCGGGGGAAAATAATGACTGTTTTGAACATGCTATGATTGAGAAGCCTATAGAACACCCATTTCAAAATATCTAGTAAATAATTGGTGTTCTGCAATAGAACTAATGAGAGAAATTAAGACTAGACATATAGATCTGGTAGTGTTCTTAACCCATGGGAGCTGATAAAATCACCAGATGAGAGAGTGGGAGATAGAAAGAAAAGGGGAATAAAGCTTGGTGATATTCCCACAGTTGGGAACATGCTTTGTATGAAGAAGTTGGAAAGGATACTGAGGAATGGTCAGGCAAAAGTAAGAGAGAAAAATCAAAATAACCTGGCGAGAAGAAATTATTCAAGAGGAAAGGGCAATGAACAATGTTAAATGTAGCAGAGAAGATGAAAAGAAGGAATAGTGTGAAAAAGGACATCAGTTTTGGCAATTATGAGTTCACTGGTTTGTATGAGATCACCTTTGGAGTTGTTCATTTTGAATAGTATGGGTTTTTTAGGAGAGTATGAAAGGAATGGAAGTGAGGACACTGAACAGAGGCAAATTTTTCAAGGAGTTGGGCTAAGAAAGAGAATAGCAGTACAATGCATTAGCTAGCAGTGATGGCTTAGTTTTGTTTGTAGGCATCAGGCAAAGGAACCAAAAGATGCGGAGGCAGATTAGAGAGAGAGAGGAGGAAATATACTGGAGGAAATGGGAAGTAATGAGATCAAGGTACATGTAGAGGGTTGGCCTTGTTGAAGAAAGTGCTCTCTTCATCAAAGATTGGGGTGGGGTGTGGAAATTAGACATTATATCAAGGAGTTTTTAGATAGAAGGAGGGGGAGAAGAGTGTGTTCATGATTCATGCCCCTGATTTTCTCTTTATATTGGGAGGTGATATCCTCAATTCTGAGAAAGTTGGGAGAACTTGGAGGTTGGGGAGAGGAGAATTATAAAAGTTATTTTGTGGCAAGTAAGATAAAGAATCAATCAAGTGGGAGAGCTTGCCATAGTGAGGGCTCAATTGATATTAGATAGTATAAATTAGCATGTGGAGGAGGTGGATAGTGTAGTTAATGTAGAGTTAGTGTATAGCAAGGCATGAAAGACTATGAGACAAGGGAGCTGAAAGTGGAGGAAAGGATAGAATTGAGCTGGTTAATTACAGAATTGAGGTTGAGAAGGGAGTAGAGTGAAACCACATTAGGGTAGAATGGTCCAGGGAGGCATTGGAGGACTTAGAAGTAATAATGAGGGTAAGCTTTAAAAAGGAGTAAACATATGGAGAGTTGGAGTATTAGGAGGTTATGATCAGATAGTGGGACTTGAATTCTTGATTATGGAAAAGAAACATTTGTAAGTGATGGTGGCATCAGTGGCATATCCCTGTATTTTACTGATTTGAGGTGGAGGAGTAGTTGGTAGCAATTCAGGTTGTTGAGGAGCTAAAAGGGTACAACATTTGAAAGAACATCAATATCTATGTCAAATTCCCCTAAAGTACAAAATTTGGGGTATAAAATTATGTGAACATGAAGTCAAACTCCTTAGAAAGGAGGTAGAACAACTTAGTGGTCAATAGATAACTACCATTAGAATATGGATTGGTGAATTGCATGGATCAAACCTCAAAATATGAGAAGTTACTGAGGGATAACTATATAGAGAGAAACCTGTAGTGGTGATCAGGAGGAAGTATTCCAACTTTCTCTGTAGGATCAGTCTGTTAGAGGGTATGAGAGAAGGTATAACTGGTATCGGAAAAGACAGGGATGCAGTATCATCTGGGATGATCCAGGTTTTGTGAGTACCAGAAGATAGAAGACCATGAGAGAAAGATATAAAATTAACTTGTTTATTCATTATAGAATTGGAATTCCAGAAAGAAAAATGGGACAGCAAAGCCAGAGTGGAACATAAGAGGGGAAGAGTTGAGGCAGTTGGGGGTGAAAGAATTTGAAGTCAGTTTGAGTAGTGGAGGAGGTGGTTACTCTTAGATAACAAGGGATTCCCTATAACTGTGATTGGGACAGCAAGAGGGGGTGAAAGTTAGAAAGCCATTATGCTAAATCTGGATTTAAATAGCAGTAGACAGGAGTAGTTCTATTTATGAGGTCAGATGATTAGAACATTCCTTGGGATGAACATAGCAAAGGGATACTTTCAAGCTAGGCAATATAATTGCATAATTCATTGCGAGGAACAAAAGTTCTAAACTCAAAAGAAAAAAATGGCAAAAAATAAGAACGTTGGAGGGAGTAGTATTTACACACTATATTGTGGCATATCCCTGTATTTTACTAAGTTGAAGTGGAGGAGCAGGTAGTGGCAATTCAGGCAAATAGTTTCTTTGCCAGAACTATTTGTACTAGTCAAAAATTGGAAAAATTGATCAGAAGAACAGAGTAGAATAAGAAAAAATATTAAAAAAAGGGAACTCAAGAATATAGTGCTCAATAAACATAAACCAAATAATCTAGCTGTAAACTTTCTTCTTTTACAAGAATTTCTGGGAAAATTGGAAAACATTGTGGCAGAAATGAGGTTTAGATCAATATCTTACACTACTCTTCAACCAGCAAGCAGCCCACAAAACTCAGTGAAGCCCAAAACAGATTAATATGTAATTGGGAAATGTTTTACAAAATAAGTAAAAATGCAACACAACATGGATTATGTTAATTTGTGGTTTTCCAAGTCAACATGCTGCCTGCAAGGATTCAATTTGAGTCTGATACCACTGTACAACAAACACAAAAAAGACATGGGATTATTAAAGATCATGCAATATATGCATACATATTACATGATCTTTAATAAATGCATATATATATATACACACACACATACACATATGCTTATATAAACATAAACCCATTTGTTGTTGTTCAGTTGTTTCAATCGTGTCTGAGTCTTTGTTACCTTGTTTGGGATTTTCTTGGTGAAGATACTGAAGTGATTTGCCATTTCCTTCACATATATACATACATACACATATACATACATACATACATATTTAAATTAGAACTCTCTTACATAACTTACACAGCTATGGCTGGTAAGTGAATTTTTTTTTTATTTTTGGTGGTGGAAAGGTAAGGCAATTGTGGTTAAGTGACTTGCCCAAGGTCATACAGCTAGCAAGTGGTAGGTGAATTCTTAAGCAAGCAAGCGAGAGATAGCTATGATTATTCCTGACTTTTCTCTTATCAGCCACCATGTTCCTTGGACCAGAGACCATGGCATGTGGGACTTCACTCTTTCACAAACTTTTTCAATATATTTATTAGTTTTGTTGAAATTTCCTGTTTATAGAAATATTCACATTTATTGATGATTTTCTAAAATATAATAAAACATTTTAAAATATTTTTAAAATAAAAGGAGGGAGTTGTTAAGGACTAGTTGACCTCTAAGGTCCCTTCTTTCTTCAAATTTAGAACCTTATGACACATGGCAAGGCAGTGTTGCTTGATAATGAAAGGTCAGAATGTTTCTAGACAACAACATACTTCTGAGTGTAATGAAGTCTGTGAGTCCTATCACATTCCAAAATAATCTAAATACACTGCAATATTTCTTATGATTAGCTCGTACTTGATTTCTAATAGGGTCTATGCTTGGGTGCTACCAGTAATAGCATTTTTGAATGATGCTAGCCCATTCTTTTGTAGTTCCAGGTGGTCCAGACTCATGACCATAGAGATTTCAAAAACTGATGCTGTTCTTTAATAGTATTACAGTGACTGTGGGAGACTTTCCCAGAATTTGAGAATCCTTTGGTTAGAGCACCTTTTGAGAATGGTTCGGTTTCTTCAAGAGACAACAGTTTGTTTTTGTGTTCCAGCAGCATTAAGGAAGGTACTTTCACCAAGTTGAAGAGGACCATTCAAGGATATGGAGAGAGAGAGAGAGCACTATATAAGGAGAGGTAAAAGGGATGAAAATACATGGGTATGATAGAGTAATGGAATATAGCTTAAGGAGGGTCAACCCAGCGTTTGTGACTGGTAGTGAGAGCAAAGTCAAGTGTTTAGCTCTTCATAACCCTGTTTTCTCTGAACACATAGAATGATTCTAGTTGAAAGCTCCGTGGTAGCCTTCATAGATTATGTAAATGTTTATATTTATTTGTTTGTGTTAGATTTGATTCTGCCAATAAATTCTAGTGCCAATGCAATTACTAGCTATCTAGTAATGTTGTTTCTAAGCCTATATAATTACGTTTCAAGATTGAAAAAGCCAATTCAGTCATGGGAGAAGAGAATTCCCCAGTGTGGTACAGGGTATAAACTGGAGATGATGAGAGATTTCTCTTTTTTTATGATTTTAGTAATTTTGGAGAAAATGCAGCAATCTATCTAATAAACTGCCTTTGAACTCAAAGAAGGAGACAAGCCAGTGGCAGCCATGGGGATGGGCATCGGTATGCTTGTTCCTAAGTGTCCCTGAGAAGCACTTTTCAGAATTTGCTGTTATATACCCGTTCTTCACAGATTTGTATTATTTGGTATTAGACAATCCACATTTTCTATAAATTTTAATGAAGAGAGGAACATTAAATAAGATAAGATTATTTTTGTCTTAGACCTCATCTGGTGCTAGCAACCAATCATTAATTTTGTCCCTGTGTCCTGCTATGGCTCCCAGTGGACCGAGGAGTACACAGCTCAAACCTGTCTCCTTGGGATCTCTTTGAGATGGTTCTGTTTGCTGCTTCTATTATGACAAGTGAGAGCCAAGATTTGGTCTCAGGTACTGGATTGTATAAATTGGCGCTGGCTTGAGATGCCCTTGTTAAGACTGCTGGCTGCCTTCAGGTCTGTTTGCCAGCTCTTGTACTGATTTCCCTATCTTCAGCCACTTCTGTTTTGACCTGAGCTGGCACTGGTTTATGGCACCCATATTCAGAGTGCTCTCTGCCTCTGATAGCCTCTGGACTGGAAACTAGAGCCAATTTCCCTAGTAAAACTCTCTCCCCATCTCTGTAGCTTCCAATTTACCTGAACTACCCCAGACTCCCCCAGTGTGAACCTTCTATCAGCCTCTGCCTCTTTTTGTGCAATTCTGGACTGGAGAGCAGACGTTGCTGTTGCTTCTTTTGGGTGGTCATTTTCAGACATTTGCTGAAGACCTGGTCTTCTCTGGGACCTTTCATGATTACATCTTTTTTTTTCATTGACTTGTTTATTTACTTTTAGTTTACAAGATTTAGTTCCACAATCCCTTGAGTTTCAATTTTTCTCCCCTCCTTTCCCCCTCGCCCCTTGGCGGTGTGCAATCAAATAC
>CM053586.1:206265058-206276094 GCA_028646515.1 Pseudochirops corinnae
TAAACTCTGTTCTTTCTAGATCTTTCTCTGAATGTAGGTATCTCCTTCCGTCCTGAGACTTGTAGAGTTGTCTTATACCTGTGCGTTGCTGAGATGAGTCCTGTTTATCAAAGTTGGTCATCACACACATATGATGTGTCTGTGATTGTGTACAAATTTTTCCTGGTTCTGCTCTGCTCACTTAGCATCAGTTTATATAGGCCTTTCCAGGTGAATATGAAGACCGTCTCCTCCCCGTTGCTTACAGCACAATAGTATTCCATTACATTCATATACCAAAACTTGTTCAGCCATTCCCCAATCGATGGGCATCCCCTTAATTTCCAGTTTTTTGCCACCACAAAGAGTGCAGCAATAAATATTTTTGTACATATGGGTCTTCCTCCCACTTCTATGATCTCTTTGGGATACAACCCCAGAAGTGGTATTAGTGGGTTAAAGGGTATGCAATTATTTGGTTGTATCAGTTCATGATTATATCTTAACTAGAAATCTGACCCCTGCATTTTACAGGTGAGGAACTTGGGCCCAAAGAAGTTAAGCTACTTGTTTAAGATCACAAGGGTAGCTAGTGACAAAGATGGAATTTGAACTCAGGTTTTATGATTGCAAAACCAACCCTATTTCTAGTGTATAATGCTGTATTTTTTTCAATGTGTATTGTCTTTGTTAGAGAATTGAATGGAGAAAAAAAACTTAAAAGTATAGGTAATGCCTGTGAGAGTTATGGAATTGGCCTTGCTTTAGAGAATCATAGATTATGGTTCAGATTGCTTTTTTTAAGGATTTTGTTATAACTTCTTTTGAGGTGTTTTCATTATGGCTGGCTTCAGAGCCATCATTTTGGTGATAAAACCATAGTTCCAAATCATTGGAGGGCTAAATGTTAGAGGCTGACCCCTTCTTTCTGTCACTGGAAAAATAAGTATATACATATATATATATATTATATATATATATATATATATGCACATACATATATGTATATACATAAAAGGGAAATTAATAGGACTTGACAAAGGAACAAAAGAAAATGTGAGATATTAAGGAGAGGGAATAATCAAATATGATTCCAGGGTTTATAGTCAAAACTAGTAACAATAAGAATTTAGAAAGGAAAGAAAGAAGCATTTAATAAGGACCTACTGTATGCCAAGCACTGTGGGAAATACTTTATAAATATCTTATTTGATCCTTCTAACAACCTGGAGAAGGAGCTGCTATTATTATCTCCATTTTACAGTTGAAGGAACTGAGACGGACAGAGTTTATGTGACTTGCCCAGTGTCATTCAGTTAGTAAGTGTTTGAGGCTAGATTTGAACTCAGATCTTCCTGAATCCAGGTCCATTACCCTTTTCACTGTACTACCTAGAGTTGTCTGGAGAAAGTGGGAATTGAGAAAGATAAGGAGACATGTTAGGTTTAATTTTACATATTCTGAGTTTGAAGTGAGAGCATATTATATAGATGGAAAATCTAGAAGACATGATTACTTAAGTGAGAGGCTGAAGCTGGCTTTGCAGATTTGGGAGCTATTTGAATAGAGGTAAAATTTGAATCCATGAGATAGGATAAGATCATAAAAGGGAGATAGTACAGAGGGAGGACCTGAAAGAAAACCTTGGGGGACATCTACTATTAGGAGGCAGAAATGGAATGCACCAGCAAAGGGGACCAAGGAGGACTTTGTAAGTTAGGAAGAGAGACATGGGAGAGCAGCAGCATAGAAAACCAGAGGAGAAAGAGGAGTTTGTGGTTCACAGTGTAAAATGCTGCATAAACATAAAAGAACATAAGGACTGAGAAAAGGTTATTGGTTTTAACAATTAAGAAATCCTCTGAACCTAGCATCTAGGGTTTCTAAGATGCAATGCAACTATAAAATTTATGCACAAGAGCTTAATTTATAGACATCATTGAGTCTTTCCCAAAATTAGCCTTTTTCAGGGAAAGCATTATTTACATCCAAATATGGGAATTTATTGAAGTTCTGCTCTAATAATATCACATCAGCATATGAACAGAATTTTATTTATATGGTGTAATTGAGAGAATGACCTGGGGATAAGGGTTGAGGAATATAGCCTGACAGTCTATAAATACCTTCAGGAAAATGATATAAATGAATAATGGGAATTCACAGTCTCCAAATATGGTAGGAGTAGGAATAATGGCCTGATACAAAAGAAAGCATGGTTTGTGGACTAGACATGAAAATCTCTTTCCAATCATAGAGAGCATCTGAGCTGTGATGTAAACTCCCTGGAGGGGAAGTTGAGGCTTCACCACAAAAGAAATTCTTGCTCAGGCAAGAGAAGTACTTATTGGACGTGACCTAAAGAAGACTCTTGAACTTATGAGCAGTCGATGATGGTGAGTATTCATGATAAAAGTAAGGAGTAGCTTGCTTAATGAGAGCACAGATCTAGTGGTGCCACTGAGATGAATGACCAAATTTTTAGCTAATGATTCACGTGGATCTCCAATATCCAGAGACTTTCTGTGGTAATAATAACAATAAAAGTATCTGCTATGCAAACTAGACCAGTTCTCTTCCCCCACTCCCTCCAAATAAATAGATACAGAATCTGTCACCAACAATTCATTGGTCTAAGAAGATCACCTAGAGCCATCATCAATATTTACTAGTTGCTTAGGGAATAAAAGGTCAGCCCATGAGGAATCAGTGCCCTTCAGACTTGATAGATACACCACTTCAGTGTTGCTTCTGTTTAGTTGTTTTCAGCTGTGTCCAATTCTTTATGACCCTATTTGGGGTTTTCTTGGCAAAGATACTGGAGTGGTTGTCATTTACTTCTCCAGCTCATTTGATAGATGAGGAAACTGAGGCAAGCAGGGTTAAGTGACTTGCTCAGGGTCACATAGCTAGTAAGTGTCTGAAGCCAGATTTGAACTTAGGTCTTCACTCCAGGCCTGGCATCCAATCCACTGTGCCACTTAGGTGCCCACCTCACTGCTGTACTAGTGACTATTTATTATTCAACACAGTCTATTGATCTGACACATTTCCTGGAGTGTATGCGGAAATTAATGTTATATCCTCACTGAGTACCCTTGGTTTATAGCTAAATAAACCTTCTTTTGTTAATTATTAGATGATGTATGAGTATCTCATTTTGTTCCAGTCCCAGATCTCAACCACCAGAAAAGCCTAAGTCAAGCCGGGTCTACAATACTGCGTCCCCTGCCCCTCTCCCTGGATTATTTCATTTGTCATCATAAAGCAATAAGAGAAACGAATAGAATCCTTCCTTTCTAAACTAATGGTCACCAAAGCAGAGATTAGAGTTTCCCTCTAAGGCTGTGGAATCATATCATATCCCAGTTCTAAGTTAAGTGCCAACCCATCAGGGCAAATATAAACTAAATTAAAGTCTATCAGCAACAGAAAAGTAGATTCCACCAGCCACTGGGAAAATTTTGCTCCTACCCTTGCCCCCAGGTGAATGGTGACAGTGGCATTACTTTATACTCTGTTGCAGTGATTAGTAGGGAAGGGCTTTGTCTTTCTCCTTATTGTTTTGGATGAGACCAAGGGAGTAGCAGTGGGTGAGTAGTAATGGATGGAGTAGGATCTAGATCGAAGTTTATCCCATTTGGGATAATCCCAAAGATTATGCTATCATATCACCTCAAAGCCATTTGTTTTCCAAACTTTCCTATTAACTTCTGATGATAACACAAACTTCTAGTTACCCAGGTTTTCCAGCCTCAGTGTCACTTTCAGCTCCTCACTTTTCCTTGTTGCCACATCTGCAGATTCATTTAGTTGCTAAATCTTGTTAGTTCCATCTTCACATCTTTCAAATCCAGAGCTGTGCTGGAGCCAGTTCACACCAGCTTACAAATCAAGACGTGATTTATTGTTTTTTTGATAGTCTCAAGAAAATGTTGGATAAATACTAAAAATGCATATTAAAATTAAAAGAGTTGTGCATACATTTAAAAAAGAAAGCCATTCGTTAAATATTTACCAGAACAATCCTGCGGACATTTGCTCCCTTCTCTCTATGGACAGCCACTACACTGGTTTAGGCTCTTTTTACTTCTTATCTAGAGGCAATAACCTCCTCATTGTTCTTGTTGCCTCACACATCATTGCACACTAATCTATAGTTAACATAACTGTCAAAGTGATTTTCATAAAGTGAAAGTCTCACCATCACACACACACATACACACACACACACACCCTTAATAAACTCCACTGGTTCCCTATTAATTATAGGGTTAAATATAATTTCATTGTTGTCTCATCTTATTCCAATTTCTATTTTTGTATAAATTTTATAATGCATGTGATTAATAGTATAGTAGTACACACATATTCTATAAATAAGTAGACACATATTTTGGGGGGTGATCATAAACTTAGAGGCCGCAGCAATCCTGCAATGCCAGAGTGGTTTTAGATACCCACAGGGCATGGTTAGAAGCTTTCAGTAACAACCACTGTCTTCCTTGGGTATTAGTCACACTGGTGGAATATTTCTTTTTAGCAAAAGCATATTTCCATTTAATTCCATTCCAAAAGATGGGGAAGATATAGGCCTGCTTTAGATCTTCTCTTTGATCTCATCCACTGTGTTAACTATTTCTTCCAGGTTTCTGTCATTGAAAATTGGAGGATACCATATAAGACTTTATTCAAGTCACTGATTAAAATGTGATGAAGCCCAAAGTCACGCACAGGTCATTGTGCCACTCCATTGGAGAACTCTTTCCACGATGGCATGCAGCCATTAACAATTATTCTTTGATTCTAATTATTTAAGTAGTTCTGAATGAATCTAATTGTAACTGTTTTCTAGTGGTTCATAGCTCTCCATCTTTTCTATAAGAATAATATGAAATTAATTTATCAAACAATTCTCTAAAATGTTGGTAAATTGTATCTATCACATTTTCCTGATCTAGTTGTTTAGTAGACCTATTGTGGCACAATGGAAAAATAAGCAAGGAAAGAAACTCTGGATTTGAAGTCATAGGAATCCAGAGGGTTTAAATAGCACTTTTGATGCTTACTGTCAATTTATAACCTTGGGCTCCTCACTTAGCCTTCAAGTTTAACCTTGGCAAGTCATTTGCCCTCAATTTTTTTTTTTTATCTATAGAATTGAGGTATTAAACTCTACAGACTGTGATACTCCTCATAGCTCTGGAGCTATGATACTCTGAAAATAGGTTTTTTTTTGTTATGACCTGTTCTTGAAGATGTCATGATGTCTTTTAGTTATCATGAACAAATATGCAAATACATATGCTAGTATACATGTGCATACATACATACATACACCTTGTGAACAAAATAGAATAAGTCTAATTATTTACTTTCCCACACAACAGCCCTTCAGATACTTGGACTGTTATTATAAATACCCACATGAACTACACAGGACTTAAGGGGAAGATGCTCTCTGCAGCCAGAGAAAGACCTGATAAATAGAAATATGTATAGAATGATTTTACATAAATTCATACATCCATATATACGTATACATACACATACATGTTTGTGTCTAATGGTAGCCATCTCTTGGGAAAGGGCAAAATTTACACGATAGCTTTATTGTATACTTAAAAGGAACAGCAAGCTATATATAATAGATTTGCGGTTTCATATGCAATGACCTTTTTTTTTTTTTTTAACAATTCTACTGTGTTATGTAAATGCTCATTTTATTTCATAAATTAAATTCAAAAAGCAAATATTTGAACTGTCACCTTATGTTCCATGAATCTTTACTTTTCAAGGGCAAGTCTCCCCAGTTTCTTCAACATATCTTCATACGATATTAACTGCAGCCTTTCACCAATCTTATTTTTTAAGGGGGGAAAGCTAGGCATTTGGGGTTAAGTGCCTTGCCCAAGGTCACACAGCTAATAAGTATCAAGTGTCTGAGGCTGAATTTGAACTCAGGTCCTCCTGAGTCCAGGGCTAGTTCTCTATTCACAGTGCTGTCTAGCTGCCACAATCTTATTGTCTTAATCTCAATTTTCCCCCAGATTATTATGTACTACACTACACCATAATGTAATGTAATATAAATTGTGATGCCTAGACTCAATGTAGTACTCACAGATATGTTCAAATGAGGCACAGTGAGGTCTTTAGCAAACACTTTCAATGCTAAAAAGGCATTTTCCGAAGAAACTGAAGTAGTCACTTCTGGGATTTAGAATTGCAAGGCAGTTTACAAGTGATTTAGTCCAATCTCCTCATTAAAGTCTTCTTCTTAGAGCAGACCTGCCTTTTTCTATAGTAAAGCAGTAAGTGATGTTTTTTAGTTCAGAATATTAAGGGGAAATGAAGAATTTATAGTCAGAGGAGTCAGGGTGCCAAGTTGTAGCTAAGGAAAAACAATGTGAGCATAAAGAAGGGAGCTTCCAAAGACCTTAGACATTGAGCAAAAGTTTAATTTCTGGGAGCTCATTGAAATAAAGTTTCATACTGCCTGTTCACTCAATATATCCAATTTAATTCAATTAAAATATTTATGAGCAGCTCTCATGTACCAGGCCTTGTACTAGACACTGAGGACATAAAGGAAAAAAAATAAAAAGAAAGATCTTCTGTCTCAAAGTTTACTTTTGACTGTAACAGAGCAAATTTTACCTTACTTTGCACCTTCCTGCACCCATTTCTTTCTTTTAACTCTTGGCCCAGTGGCCAAAAGGGGCTTAACCCTTGGTCTGCAATATTTCCAGGCATATTCAGATTGCTTACAAAGCAGCAACTCGTACTCAGCCAGGTAATACCTTGAAGGCTCTACTTGGTCATAACAAGAAATTCATACAAAATTAAGTTTAGAACTAAGAAGCCACTTACATTCTCAAAATGTCAGTTATGATAGAGTGTTCTTTGTGAGTCACTCTCTTTTTCAGGGAGTGAAGCTATTTCCCAAGGGGATAATGAGACCCAGCACACTGGCGCCCATGGTACTAACACAATGGGCAGATGTCTGAACACTACTGGCTGTGACCCAGGTGCAAACAATAGAAGACTGGCCAACTTCTACTAAAGAGAGTTTCTGAAGCCATGGTATTGCCTGGCCCAGCCAAAAATGCATTACAGAGACCACAGTTATCCACAACAGTCTCACTTCATAAAGAAGGAAAGGCAGTGGGGAGGGGAACAAACAACATGAGCTTATATCCTCTGATGGAGTTTGAAAATTAAATTTTCAAAAATGTCTCTCTGTTCTTTCTGTTGATGGATGGGCTTAAGGTCTATGAAATTGTGGGGCTAGGCCCTCTCTGGATTTGATCTATGTGAATGTTAAATGATCTTAAATAAGAATAGTGTGGCTTTGCTCAGTGCTTATGCAGGACAGATATACAGATGTTTCCAGGCTTGTTTCGATTTTAAAAGGAATTTATTAATGCAGAAGTTTCTAGCATAGCACATGATTTGGTGAAATGGGGAAGAAGGCATGAAGGAGAAGGAGAAGACCATGGAGAGTAATAAGTTGTTAGTAATAATTACTGCTTATTTTTTCCTAATATATTTATCATATTATGGTACTATGATTACATTAGCTTAATTAATGGGTTTTTTTAGTCACTTAACTCTTTTTGACTCAGTTTCCTCATCTGTAAAAAACGAGATAGAGAAGGAAATGGCAAATGCAGTGTCTTTGCCAAGCAAACCTCAAAAAAGAGTTGGACAAAACTGAAAAATGACTAAAAACAACTTTTTTAGTGGTGGCTAGGTGGCACAGTGAATAGAGCACCAGCCCTGGGGTCAGGAGGACCTGAGTTCAAATCTGGCCTCAGACACTTAACACTTACTAGCCATGTGATGTTGGGCAAGTCACTTAACCCCGATTACCCCTCCAAACAGCAAAAATATAATTTTTTTTAAAAAAGATATCAACATTAAAGAAACGTTTTTATACTTTAAAATTAAAGTGAAATTCAGGATATATTTTAAAAATAAATGTTGGCATAGAAAATTGAATGCAGCATAGTAGATAGAATGCTAGATTTTGAATCAGGAAGATCTGGTTTCAAATATTACCTTAGATCTTTATTAGATGATAAAGAACAACTCATTTAACCTTGTCCAATCTAAATTTCTTTTTTTTTTTCTTTGAGAGGGACGGACAAAGCAATTAGGGTTAAGTGATTTGCTCAAAGTCACAAGCCTAATAAGTGTTAAGTGTCTGAGGCCATATTTGAACTCAGGTTCTCCTGATTCCAGGGCCAGTACTCTATTCACTGTGCCACCTAGCTGCCCCCAATCTAAATTTTTTAGTCTATAAAATGGAAGTAATAATAGTTATAACATTTATTTCACAGGAGTTTGTAAGGATCAGATCACATAATGTATGACATACACTTTGAAAAAGTTAAAGCGATTCAATAAATAACAATTATTATCATATCTCTTATAACTATTGTTATCATAACAATCATTTCTTATTCCCCTCAGCTTCTTCCTCTTCTACTTTATCTACTCAACCAGGATCCAAGCAATACCTAGTATCAATTTGGGTATATAAATTTAGCACAGAAATTGCTAGGCTTGAAGAATTGAAATTTCTGGAAACTAAACTATTTATTGTCACAATAAAAGATATTAAAGATAAAAAAATCACCGTTTTAAAAATTCTATTGTGTTATGGAGATGCCAGTTAAATTGATGATAAGAAAGAACATAGAGAAATGATAAAATCAAAGAGAAACAGGAGTAAATTCCTCTTCTTAGTAGAATTATAGAAAAAAGATGACCAAAGGCAGAATGAAGGTAGGACCGGAATTGGGCCAAGAAAATCACTTTGTACCATGCATGAGCTCCAGTGAAAAGACCAGAAACTGTCACAGACTGGGCAGAGGGGGTTCATTCATTGAAAATTCATTCCAATTGGCCTAAAACCAGCTAGTGGTCTGAAAAGGGGTTCCCAATTCAGTATCAATTTAATGTGACCCTTTTAGATGTAGGAATTGGGAACGTAATGGCATAGAGCAGCCTGACTTGTCTCCATAGATCACTGATAAGGGCCAGCCTGAATACTCCTGAGAATACTAGGAATCATAGCAGGAGTTGTGTTCAATTTGGTTCCTGAGCCACTGTGCTGGGGGAACTTTTCATAAGGTCTGAAATCAGAATGATTTCCAGCATTTGGCTGAGACCTGTTGAAAGGGAACTAAGTTCTAACTGGAGATTATGCCAGGAAGAATGAGACAGAGGCCAGATGAGACTAGAACCTACAGTGGGGCAACAGGAGCCTGAAACAGAAGTTAGGAACTGAGGCAGAGGGTGAAGACCCAGTACTAGGCACCTCATTTATAAGGGCAATAAGAGCAGCATCCAAGACATAGAGAAGACACAACCGAAGAGGACCTAGTCAACCCATCAAAGAGTGCTGAAGCAGCACCTACTATATAGAGGAGAAAGTCTTGCATTGTATTTTTTTTTCAAAAAGGCAAACCATAATGGCTTATAACCAAGAATAACTTAGGCTGAAAAACTGAGTACAACCCTACAGGGGAAAATGGAGCTTCGGAAAAATATAGGATTCAGGTATTCCTAATGAAAAGATCATGTTGAACAGAAACTTTCAAATATAAGCAAAGAGGTCAAGCAAAGGAAAGGAGCTAGATGGTAATGAAGTAATGATAGAAGAGAACAAACAGAACAGGAAAGGAAAGGAGATGGAAAAAGGAGAGGAAAGGAGAGGAAGGGAAGGGAAGGGAGGAGAAGGGGAGAGGAAGGGAGGGGAGGAGATAAAAGGTCTTTCTATTTTTTTCTTATAATGTTCATTTAATCAGTGGTACAGGATGATGATTTTTTTTTCTTTTTGGAGGGAGGTAGGTAGGGCAATTGGGGTTAAGTAACTTACCCGAGGTCATACTGTTAGTAAGTGTTAAGTGTCTGAGGCCGGCTTTGAATTCAGGTCCTCCTGACTCCAGGTCTGGTGCTCTATTCACTGTGCTACCTAGCCACCCCTAAAAAAGTTTTTGTACAAATAAAATCAGTGCAGTACTAATAGGGAAACAATTAAGAAAAATATTTGTGGCAAATTTGTTTAAGATCTGATGTCCAAGATATATATGGAAGTGATACAAATATAAAAGTATAAGACCAATGCACCATATAGACAAATGGTCAATGGATATAAACATGCATTTCCAAAAGAAGAAAGACTAACTATCAACAACCGCATGAAAACATACTCTGAATCAGATGTGTCAAACACATAGCCTGCAGACCACATGTAGCCTACATTGCTCCTGAGTACAGCCAAACTAAATTAAAATATAACTTGAAAATAATTAACAAAATAAATAAAAGTGCAATGGGGGGGAGAAGCCAAGATGGCGGCATAGCAGCAGCAATATATCACAGCTCTCACATAGCCACCCCAAAATACCCATGGAATAGGACTCTGGACCAATCCTAGAACTTCAAAAGCACACAAAGATACTTCCCACTAAAGTCAGCTCGGCTACGAGGCACTGCCGACCGAAATCAGCCTGGCCTGAAGCCGCGGCTGTGCCCCGGGGGCGGCCGGGCGGGAGGTGCAGAGAAAGCTCTCAGGTGAGTGGATTAGCACCAGCTGCGCAGGGGGGATTGTGAAAGAGGGAGATAAGCCTCTGGGCCAAAAGGTCTCCAGAGCAGAAAAGCAAAAGGTGGAGGTTTTGCACCCACCTCCAAGTTGTAGCTTCCCGGCCTCGGCCTTCAAAAAGCAGGGGGACTGAGCGATTGTTTTCAGACCAGTGCTCTCGCGTTGAGAGGCCTGGATCCGGATCGTCGTCTTAGGCCTCAGTCTTGGAGTCTTCATTATCCAGTCAGCCAGAAGTCTACGGCAGCCGGGAGGACCCCAGCGATTTGGGACAGAGCTTTCCCTCCTGGAAGCAGAGCCCCACAGAGATTGTAAAAAAATTCATGGTCTGAAGAACCATGAGTAAGAATAAGCATAAGAAGCTAAGTAAGAACAGCTCCCAAAACATAGACTCCTTCTTTCGGGAAAAGAAGGATCATGGGAGAGAGAGGGAGGAGGAGAGCAC
>CM053586.1:206276594-206297790 GCA_028646515.1 Pseudochirops corinnae
AAATCTGACAAGTAAACTATTCCTTGCTTCTCCAGATTATTTACAGTATCAGCCTTTATACCTAGATCATGCACCCATTTAGACTTGACTTTGGTGTATGGCGTTAGATGATGGTCTATACCTAGTTTCTGCCATACTATAAGGCAGAAAAATTTATATATTTTTAAAAGATATTGATAAAAACTTTTTTCTTCTTAACACCAAAGCTCAATTACTCCAGCTCTCTGTTATAACTCTAAGTCGCTTCCTAATTCTAACATTCTATGACTTACTAGCTGTGGGATGTTAAGTAATTCACCAAAGAATGTATATTTTTGGCATCTTTAGTGATATGATCTGAAACTTCAGCATTTTCATGGACTGGTGGTCTCATTGACCTGGTTATTGCTTCCAATTTGGGGGTTTAAAAAGTTCAAGAGACATAATTTCTGGATAATTTAATCATTTTATTAGTAATGCTAGCATGTTTATTAATAAAAAGAGGTCAGTGGCCCTCTCAAATGCCCGAGACCCTTCATGGTAGTAGGCTCTCAGTTTATATGCTCTAGGAAGACTAAGTACTCCTAAGCATGGCAATCAGCTCAGGTTGGTTAACATTTAATGTGAGAATGGATATTGCAATGATGGGTGGTCTGTATTACAATGAGGCACCTGTCTTGGGGTTTGAGACTTGGATCACCCAAATCTTGGTCAAAGAGACTTATCAATTTCCATCTCACCTGTCTGATAAAAGGGAAAATTAACATTTTCCCAGACCTTTCTGAGCAAACACAATGAGCAGGAATATGCCCATTAGCTTAAACTTAGAATTTCTTGATTTCAGCAATTCTGGCTGGGTAAGTATTTGAGAAAAATTTTCCACACTGGTTGCTTTCTGGATGAGGAAATAGAAAAGGGGGAAACCTTGATCCTAATTCGATAATTAGTTATTGATACAAGAGAAAAATAATAATTTCTCTCACAATAATACAGAACTATCTATGCTCTCTCATCCTGGCAAATTGCCCCTATAAATGTTCTACAGGCTGATTATCCAAAGTGTTGGAGCTCTTCCTCTGTATCTTTTAATTTTGTATGGATCCCAGTGTTATGGACTGTCTGTGTTATTGTTAATGTTTGCCCAACCTTTTCCTGGTCAGACATCTCTTTGAGGAAATCCTTTATGCCACTTTTACTTTGTGATTGTGATATTGTAATATCTTGCAAACTTCGCACACTATGGGGCTTTCAACTGCCTGTTTGTTGACCTTTAATTCAGCTTAATTTATTTGGGGACTCATAATCTCTGACTCACTACCATGAGGAACTATTCAATGGTTTGTTTCAGGGAAAAATGTAGGTTCATTAAAAGCATTGAACAACTTCCAAAAATCAATCCAGCTTTCTCTCTTCCTCCTGTTCAATTCTGGGTCCAGTTCATTATTGATATATTCCATTATATTTATAATTTTCATAATGTTAAACCTATCTATCTTTTGTGGCTTAAATGCAACCTGGTTATATTGAAATTTGTTTTTACATTGTTTCAGATTCTGGGTATTTTGTTCAACACTTTGACACTATTAGATTTACTGAGATAGGATTTTCTTTCTCTATGACTGATGTTTCTTCAAGCAATCAAAATTCTGAGTTTCTTATCTGCTCAACTTCCCTTTCGTCTTTCATCTAATTTACACACAGGGATGGTCAAAACTTTGATTTTGCCATCTCATCTAAGTGTTTCATGTATATGATCAAGAACAATAAACTTTAATGATTTTCTAGTCTTCTATTCTTTGATCCTTCCCTAAACCTCAATCCTTTTCTTTTTTCATTTTTTCATCTTGACTCTAACCGCCACCCCCTCCAATTTTCTTTTTCTTTTTTTCTTTTTCAAGGGGGAAGGCAGGGTAATTTGGGTTGAGTGACTTGCCCAAAGTCATATGGCTAGTAAGTGTGTCAAGTGTCTGAGGCTGGATTTGAACTCAAAGCCTCCTGACTCCAGGGCCGGTGCTCTATTCACTGTGCCACCTAGCCTCCCTGACATTCCCTCCAATTTTCAGTAATTTTAAGGCCATTCCCTCTGCTCTAGCTACAATTTCCTTCATTACTAACCTTAAACCTTTAGTTCAACTCTATAAAATACTTTACTCTCAAAAACTTCCTCCTTGTATTCTGTCATGCCAAACCCCAACCATGGATTATTCTGAAATCAGCTTCATCCGATCCTACTCATGTGGTACAGCCTGAAGCTAGAGTTGACTATGCTGACTGGGTCCACTACAGATTTGTGTTTTCTAATCTCCACTAGGCTCTCATTGCATCAAGGTAAATCCTTTACTCTCCTTTAATGTATTCTCTAACCTATCCACCACCGAGGTTTTTTTAGATATATTCTTCTTCCTTCAAGCTTCTCAAAGCACCTCGTCATCTTGTCATCTGAAGACACAGGCTTCCAGTTTTCCCTTTTCAAAATTTTGCAACCTCTTAACTCTACCTCTTAGTATTTCTTCGTCTATATCAATCTTCTGACAAAGAGGTAACACTTATCATCACCAAAATCAACCCCTCTACATATATAATTGATCCCTTCCTCTCTCTTCCATCATATCATCCCAACAATCCTACCTCTTCTCTCCCTAATCCTCAATTTGATTTCTTCTCTCCTTTTTTACAAACCCACGCAAATCTCCCCCATAATTAAAAAAGCTTCACTATATCCTATCATCCCTACCATCACCTTATATCTACCCATCTGCCTTTCTCAGACAAAATCTTTGAGAAAGCCTTTCACACTCAAGGCCTCCACATCTTTTTCCTACCAATTATCTTAACCCTCTACAATGTCTTACAATTTAATCATTCAATTGAAACTGCCCTTTCCAAAATAACCAATGATCATTCAGTTACAAAATCTGACACTATTGGTCATGCATAACGCCTAAATCCTCTTTCCTTTATGGATTTTCATAACATCACTCTTTTGTCATTCTCTTCTTATCTATCGAACACTCCTTAAAAGTCTATTTTGCTGGACCATCATTCGTATCATGCCTGCTATTTCTGAGTCTAATCCACAACTCTTTTTTGAGCCTTTTTTTCTTTCTTCCCCTCTTTAAAATCTCTCATTTTGATAGGCAGTAGAGCCAAGGTGTCAGAGTACAGGTCAGGACCCTGATGAACTCTCCCAACCCTCAAAACAAATATAAAATATCACCTCAAATAAAATTTTGGATTCTTATAAACAACGAAAGGTCAGAGAGAGAAAATTATACAGCCTAAGACAACGCAAGAGGTTGACAGGGGAGATTTACAACACCAAGATGGTTACAATTCTGGGGCATGGCAGAAGTACTAGTGGTGGGCCTTGGACGTGGCGGCAGCAGCTACTGTAGCAGCTCTGGAAGTTCTCAGTCCAAAGAGGATAAGGGGGTTGGACAACTGGTCAAAAGGAGATCAGAGGGGACTCTGCTGGCACTGTGTGCAGCTGGCACTTATTGGAATATCTGTTCCTTAAAAGCAGTTCTGGGTCACAGTTCTAGGGCAGATAGGAGTACTTGTGATTGATTGTAATGGAGCAGAGATCCTGATCACAGTCCCAGAACAAAGAAGAATACTAGTATTTATGATTACAGGGGAGCAGGAGTCCTTCCTGGATAAAGACCACAGTACATATCAGGAGTATGGTGACCATATCTCTCCAAGGATAACACCACCTTGGAAGCAATGAAAACTTGGAGACTTCCCATAACTATCTCTGAAAACAACAACCAAAAAAAAAAAGTCTGACTTTTGGCAGAGTGCCTTCCAACCCCCAAATAAGTAGAATTCAACTTTAAACATAAAGTTCAAAGTCAAGAAATAGACTGTAGAAATGAGCAAATAGAAACAATAACAAGAATTTGGCCATACAAAGTTACTATGGTGGCAGGGAAGAGCAAGACATCAACTTGGAAGAAGAAAATAATATAAAAACAGCTACAAGAAAAGCACTAAAAAAAAAATGCTAATTGGACCCAAATCACAAGAATTCCTGGAAGAGTTCAATGAAGAGATAAGAGTGGTAAAGAAAAAAATAGAAAAAGAAATGAGAGTGATGCAAGAAAATTTTGAAAAGAGAATTAACAACTTTGTAAAACAGGAACAAAATACTGCAGAAAATACAACTTAAAAAGCAGAATTGGCATAATTTAAAAAGTACAAAAAATCATAGAAGAAATTGTTTTCTTTTTTTTTTTTTTTGCTTTTTGGAGAAGGGAGGGCAGAGTAATTGGGGTTAAGTGACTTGTCCAAGGTCACACAGCTAGTAAATGTTAAGTGTCTGAGGTTGGATTTGAACTCAGGTCCTCCTGACTCCAGGGCTGGTGCTCTATTCACCGTGCCATCTAGATGCCCCCAAGAATTTCTTTAAAAGAAGCACAAAAGCTCACTGAGGAAAATAATTTTTTAAAAATTAGAATTAGGTAAGTGTAGGCTAATGATTTCATGACAGTTCAAGAAACAATCAAATAAAGTCAAAAGAATGAAAAAACAAGAAAATGTGAAATTTTTTTTTTGGAAAAACAACTGACCTGGAAAATAGAACAAGGAGATATAACTTAAAAATTATTGAACTACCTGAAAGCAGTGATTATAAAAAGACAACATCTTTGGAAAGATTATCAAAGAAAACTGCCTCGATAGATCCAGAGGGTAAAGTAGAAATTAAAATACTCCAACAATCACTTCCTGGAAGAGATCACAAAATGAAAACTCGCAGAAATATTATGGCCAAATTCCCAGACTCCCAAATCAAAGAGAAAATACTGTAAGTATCCAGAAAGAAACACTTCAGATATCATGCAACCACAAGCATGATCACACAAGATTTAGTAGCTTCCACTCTAAAGAATCTGAAAGCTGAGAATATATTTCAGAAGGCAAAGAAGTGATAATTACAACCAGCAATCACCTACCCAGCAGAACTGAGTACAATACTTCAGAGGGAAATGGAAATTTAATGAAATAAAGGACTTCCAAGCATTCCTAATGAAAAGACCAGAGCTGAATAGAAAATTTGACAAACATTCAAATGTAAGACTCAAGAGAAATATAAAAAGGTAAACAGGAAAGAGTAATCATAAAAGACTCAATAACATTAAAATGTTTATATTCCTATATGGGAAAATGATACATTTAACCCCTAAGAACATTATCATTACTAGGGCAGTTAGAAGGAGTCTCCATAGACAAAGGGTACAGGTGCAACTTGATTATGTTGGGATGATCTCAAAAAAAAAAAAGAAAGAAAGAAAAAAATTTCAAGGAGTGAGAAACAGGCATGCACTTGAAGAAATACACACTTTTATGTATAGAAATCCATCTTACCCAATAGAGAAATAGCAAAGGAAGGGGATATTCAAATAACCAGGGTTTAGTGCAGCCCTTGGTAGATAGTAAGTATTAAATGAATGACATTTTTATATTCATTAAATCATTCATTGATAATACTTATGTTTATCACTTTTCTTTATATGTTTACATATTATCTCTCTCTAGTTAGAATGTAGGCTCTTTGAGTATAGGAATATTTAGCTTTTTGCCTTAATCCTCAGTGCTTAGCATAGAGCCTAGCACATAATACATACTTAATAAATGTTTGTTGATCAATTAATTGATTTTTCTCTGGTTTGAGTAAATGCCCAGTAAGTAAGTAGACCAGTTTTTCTGGGAAAAATAAGACTAGGGTCAGATAGTAAAAGTTTTTAAATGATTAACAGAGGATGTTATATTTTATCCTAGAGGAAATTGGAAGTCAGTGAAGCTTTTTTTTTTTTATTTTTATTTTTCAGCATTCACTTCTTTAAGATTTTGAGTTCTAAATTTTCTCCCCCTTCCTTCCTTCTTCTCTCATCATGATGGTGTGCAATCTGATATGGGCTATCCATGTACAATCATATTAAACATTTCCACATTAGTCATGGTATAAAGAAAAATTAGAAGCAAAGGGAAAAAACATGACAAAGAAGAAGAAAAAAGAGCAGATTGTATGCTTCAATCTGCATTCAGACTCCATGGTTCTTTCTCTGGATGTGGATAGCATTTTCCCTCATGAGTCTTTTGGAATTGTGTTAGATCATTGCATTGCTGAGAAGAGCTAATTCTACCAAAGTTGGTCATCATATGCTACTGTTACTGTGTACACTTTTCTCCTGGTTCTACTCATTTCCCTCAGCATCAGTTCCTGTAAGTCTTTCCAGGTTTTTCTGAAATCTGCTCATCATTTCTTATGAGACAATAGTATTCCATTACATTTATATACCACAACTTGTTCAGTCATTCCCAAATTGATGGGCATCCTCTTCATTTCCAATTCTTAGCTACCACAAAAAGAGCTGCTATAATTTTTTTTTTTGGTACATGTGTATGCTTTTCACATTTTTATAATATCTTTAGGATACAGACCTAGAAATGGTATTGCTGGGTTAAAAGGCATACACAGTCTTTATCACCCTTTGAGCATAGGTTCCAAATTGCTCTACAGAATGGTTGGATCAGTTCACAACTCCACCGACAATGCATTAGTGTTCCAATTTTCCCACATCTTCAATATTTATAATTTTTTTGCTTTGTCATGTTAGCCTATCTGATAGGTGTGATGTGGTACTTCAAAGTTGTTTTAATTTGCATTTCTCTAATCAATAGTGATTTAGAACATTTTTTCATATAACTGTAGATAGTTTCAATTTCTTCACCTAAAAACTGCCTGTTCATATCCTTTGACCATTTATCATTTGGAGAAAGGCCCAGTAAAGCTTTTTTGAGCAGGAAACTGTACTTTAGGAATATCAGGCTTTTTATTTCTTCATTTTTAAGCTAATCTGCACTGATGTAAACCAATCCAACAAACATGTATTAAGTGTCTACAATGTTCCAAGTACTGTACATAGAACTGGGGACACAATCAATAAAAAGAGAGATAGTCCCTTCCTTCAAGTAATTTACAACCTAAAGGGGAGACAACAAGCACAAAAAAGACAGGAAGGGGTAAGGGGTAGATGTTATACCAACCCGGCACAGGGGCATTTTGTTCTACGGAGTTGAAACCAGATAAGGTAGCAGATGCAAAGTAGAGTGAGAAGCTGAGAATCCAGTCTCTGCCTTCTATAAAGGAAGGCATTGGAGGAGTTTGGTACTCTATTCTCCAGCCTTTCCATCAGAGGGGAGAGAAGGCTGAAGAAAGTAGTGTCAATCAAGGCTTGAATTAACTGAAGGGGATAGTGTCAACTGAGAGTCAAGAAGACTAATCTTCCTGAGTTGAAATTGGTTTTCAGATATTTACTATCTGTGTGATCCTAGGATAGTCACTTAACCCTGTTTACCTCAGTTTTCTCATCAATAAAATGAGCTAGAAAAAGAAATGGCAAACCACTCCAGTGTTTCTGGCAAGAAAACCCCACAAGGGGTCATGAAGAGTCCATAGAACTGAAAAGACTGAACAACAATGAGACTAGAAGGGATGAACTTAACCTAGGAGAGGCATCTCTTTCCTTAGAGTAGAGAGTTTCCTTATCAGGAAATTCCCTATATCAGTGAAATAATAAGATTAGTTCTTAACCCAATTTAAAAACAAATGTGTATGGATAAGGTGGGAATTATCAGTTTAGCAACTTAAGAGAAAATAGATAAAAATGGAGTACGTATATATACGTATAGAAATACACACACACATACACACATATATATATGCATATACGTTGAGAGAGAAATTTGTAATTTGTATTTGTGTTAATTTGAAGAGATCAGGTTTATACTTCATCTTTTGGTTACCAAAAGGGTTCTAATTAAGGTACAATTCTGATAATCAAGGCATTCTGACCAGGAGAAGTAAAGCAGAGAGAAACTAGTAAAAAGACTTACTTAAGGTATGTTTGAAGATAGTCCAAAAATTTCCAGAAAAAAATAACTTGCTCATTTCTTTTATTGATTGGATTCAAATTTTAATAATGAATTGGATTAAGGCAGAAATAGTTGGCTTGTCAAATTTCTAGGTGATAGCAGAACTGAGAGGGATATCTAGGGAAGGGAAGAATCATACATACATACATACATATATATTTTATATATATGTATATCTCTACATACACACACATATATGTATATACTATATGCCAGGAGCTGTGCTAAGCACTTTATAATTATTTTCTCATTTGATCTTCACAGCAACCCTGGGAGCTAAGTGCTATTTTTATTCCTAGTTCAAAGTTGAGGAAACTGAGACAACTTGCAATGAAATGACTTACTCAAGGTCATAAAGCTAGTAAATGTCTTGAGTTCTGATTTGAACTCAGTTCTTCCTGATTCCAGGCCAGGTTCTTTGCCCCACTGAGCTACCCAGATAAAACAAGATACTGGGATATGTGATCATTATTTCCATGTATTGGAAGAGCTCTCAAGTGAAAGAAGGATTCAAACTGTTCTGTTTGTTCCCAGAAGGCAGAACCAAGAATAATTACTGGAAGAGGCAAAAAGGTAAATTGAAGTTTTTTGTAATAGGATTAATATCTACCAGTGTTTCTCCACAGCATGGATTAGTCGGATACCTTTCCCTTTTCTCCTGCAGAAATTAGCTTTCACTAAAAGGTGACAAAGGTGTCCCCAGGTCCCATTAACCCCTGCTGCCCCGGAAGCAGCTTTTTGGTCGCTTAAGTGCATAGAAAGTCCCACCCATTTGATGTATGGATCTCTCGAACTTGGTGAGTGGCAGAAACCACTCAAGTCATCACACTTTATCATACAAAACGACCCTCCTGGCCAGTCAGTCATTCAATTAATAAACATTTATTAAGCACCTACTCTGGGCCAGGAACCATGCTAAGAACTGGATGGCCGGATGTGTTTCCATAAGGAGACAAAGGAGGATGTGTAAGTGCCACTTGTTTCACAAGGCAAAGTACATCTCATTTTTGTGGCCATTCAATGACTTATGAGTTTTTCACTTGGTTGCCAAATCAAACGTGAACTAAAAAGAACTGATATCACATTTGTCCCTAATAGTTTAATATTAAGAAAATTTTCCTGACAATTAGAACTAACTAAAAACAGAAGGGCTGCCTCAGAAGACCCTGGGTTTCCATTAATTAGAGATCTTCACACTGGGGCAGAATGCCAACTTATCACATATGTTAAAGTGAAGATTCCTTACGAGGTACAGGTTGGCCTAGATTGCTGCCAAGGTACTTTCCAACTCTAAAATAATTTTATGGATCACATAAAGCAATCAACAATCCCTCTTATCCGTTTCAGTTTGGGTTGTTTTTACTTTACCTGGGGACATCAGATCACAGAAAGAAAAAATTTCCTGTCTCTTAAATTAGAAACAAGTAGGAAGTACAGTGGATAGAGCACTAGACCTAGATTCCAGAAATCTCAAATTCAGATTTGGCCTCAAATACTTGCTAGCTGTATGACTTTGGAGAAAATATTTAAATTCTGTCTGCCTTAGGTTCCACATCTGTAAAAATAGGACATAATTTCCGGGGATGTTGTAAAGATAAAGTGAGATAATGTTTGTAAGGTGCTTTGTTAAATTTAAAGCACTAAGAAAATACTATTGTAATTATTAAATTAGTAAAAGACTACTTTTTGGCAAGATATGCATTAATTAGCTATTGAAAAACAACTAGTTAAAAATCTTTGAGAAACAGATTTAAGGAAAACCCCGAAGGTAACTGTGCAGAACATAGTGAATATGTAAAAGTTATGTTTCATTTATCTGGATTATGGAACATGGTAATTTAAATTGCTATCTGAATATCATATAGCTTATCTGAGAGGTAGTATGGTATAGTGGCAAGTGGGCTGAACCTCTATAAAAATGTTAGGAAGACCTGGGTTCAAGTTTTGCTTCTGAGATAACTTGGGCAAATCATTTCATCTCTTTGTGCACCCAGGTAACTATGTGGGAATATCTTCCAATGTCGTAATTCCCTCTTCTGGTGAAAACTGTCTGCTCCTTTACCACAAATACATAGTGATAGATAGATAGACAGATAGATAGATAGATAGATGAGAGACAGAAAGAAAGATAATAGACAATTCATTATCTATATGAATACATATTTCATTATTTTATGTAATGCTATAAATTATTTAATAAATGCCTTTACTAGGATTTCTTTTAAATGTATATATGCATTAACAATGCAGAACTTTATCAGAATGGGAAAAAATGGGTTTATAATTTTAAAATTTCATTGTAAATATCACATTTCTGGAGAGAGAAGACTATTCAGTTCAAAGCTATGAGGCAAAGTTACCAGTGCCAAGCTGCTCGGTAGCAAAAAAAAGAAAAAAGAAAGAAGGAAAGAAAGAAAGAAAGGAAAAAAGGAAGGAAGGAAGGAAGGAAGGAAGGAAGGAAGGAAGGAAGGAGGGAAGGAAGTAAGGAAAGAAGGAAGGGAAGGAAGGAAGAAAGGAAAGAAAGAAAGAAAAAAAGAAAGAAAGAAAAAAGAAAGGAAGGAAGGAAGGAAGGAAGGAAGGAAGGAAGGAAGGAAGGAAAGAAGGAAGGAAGAAAAGAAGCAAAGAAGGAAGGAGGGAAAGTGGGGAAGAAGGATGGAAGGGAGGAAGGGAAGAAGAAAGGAAGGAAGGTGATGAAGGCAGGGAGGGAGGAAGAAAAAAGGGAGGAAAGGAGTGAGAGAGGGAGGAGGGAGAAAGGAAGAATTATTATTATTATGAAAATGTTAGGCAATCTTATTAATTCAGGAATTTCCTCCAATGAGGAAACACTGTTCCAGTCCATATTGCTTGACTCTAATCCATATTCTCTCAGAAATTCATTTTAAGTATCCACACATCACCACCACAAACATCATAATAACTAGAATTTATGTAGCATTTTTATATAAATTATCTCCTTTGATCCTCACAACAAACTTGTGAGGTAAGGGTTATCATCTCCATTTTACCAATGAGAATACTGGTTAAGTGACTTCCCCAGCTTCATGCAACTAGTAAGTTTCTGAAGTAGTATTCAAACTCACATCTTTCTGACTCAAAGTTGAGCACTCTAGCTTGTTAGTTGCTTAGCTGCCAAATGCTGGTCTTCCTCCTTTTCTCCTAACACCTCAAAGTTATTTTAGTTATTTATTTATTTAAAGTTACTAACCACTTTAACATAGCTTAATAACACTGAAGTTATTAAAATTGGTGGGCTAATTATGAAGCTTTGATATGGATCAAAAGTGAGACTATAACCAAGCAGGGTAGTATTTTTGGTGGATCATCCCTTTGGGTAGGCAACCTGGGCCCAAGCTAGAGTCTCAATTTCTTAAAATTTTGCATGGGAATCTTCTGGTAAGCGTTTACCAAATCTCTTCCCATTTTATGGAGAACTTTAATGTACACACAAGACACTTTTAAACTTAGTTTGCATTATTAATATTTCCTCAATCATTTCCTTAAGTCTAAGTAATCAAATGGACAATAAATCACATCCAAGGAATGCTCACACTCCCAATTTGACAATCTCATGAGCTAGGACAAGGTTACCCTAGCACACCGCTGTGAGTATGACCCATAGCTGTTACTACAAGATTCCTGAATGAGGGGCCCCAAATCAGGAGTGAATTTGTATGAACTCTTCTGCATCATGATTACAAGGTGCCATATAAGCCAATTCAAGGACCATGACTTAAGTCAGTCTGTTGTGAATCTCAGACCACTGACTATTCCTTCCCCTGAGACAGACATTTGACCTTTACAATGTAAATTAATGCAAAGAATTTTTGGAAAAGTTAGACCGACTTCATATTTCCTACTGCCTTTCTTGATGCGTATATAAGGAAGAAAGTTGTAATTACAAAGCTAATGGAAATCACCACAGCCTCTAATGGCCCTGGTGAAGGTGGAGAAGGCCGAGTCAGGGTAATTGGTGCCCCAGCAATGATGGGATCACCCCTTCTCCTCAGCACTCCTTGGTAGTGCCTGCCTGTTTTCAGTTATGAGGGCACAAAAGAAAGGGTCAGGGGAGAGGAGCTCACAGGAGAGCCCTGAACTGTTTCTGCTAAGAACATCAGAATCTTTCTTTCCAGTATCAGTAGCACCACAAGCTATTAAAATGAAATAAAGACAGTGCTGAGTAGAGAAAATCTTTCTATGCCAGAGTTATAAAAAGTATAAAGAGAGCCACTTTGGGAGAAGGTGGGTGGTGAGTGACTCCCAAGTACAAGAGATGGAAACAGTAATAGAAATACTGATTCTTTTCCCTTTCAAAGAAGACAAGGAGCTAGTGACATGAAGATATAAAATCCTGATATATTTTATTTTTTAAACAGAGCAGGAACCAAATGGAGCTCCCTAAGGAGAGTCCCACTTCCCAGCTCTGGGCCTGTATCAGGAGCTCTGGCATTTCCTCTTCAGCAGGGAGAGTAGCCAGCACAACAATCCCTGCTGTGATTGGAAACGAAGTGCAGTAGTTAATTAAGGCTGCATCTTTTATTCTCCAGGGCAATTGAACCCAGCTTGAATGAGCCCCAGAGCCAGAACCTGGTGGGAATGTCTCTTGGGGTAGTGGGAGAATCCTGGCTCAGGGGCTGACTCATTAGTATGACAATAGCCCCCAGGATGCACTTGGCCTGATGTAATGCCCTGAGCTAGAGAGGAGAGATGAAAGCCCTTGTTGCAGGAGCCTTGAGCATTTGCAGCTGATAGAGGGTATTTCAGTGCATGAAATTCCTTTTCTCTTTCTTTCTTTTTTTCCTTTTTTGAAAAAGGATGTTTGCTAATTAGTAGAGCTCAGAAAACAATATGCCATTTAGAATGCCAGGTCCCCTCATTTTTTTTTTAAATCCATGTAGTCTTGGTTTACTAGAAATATAGAATTCACTTTTACAGTTTGCATTAGGACATGGGATTTTTCCCGTTAAAATAATTAATCAGCAAGATGAAACACATAAGTAGGGGAGGAAAGACTTACTGAGTAGCATGTCTCAGCTACTGATTCTCCCCACCAAGGCTTCCATCCAATGCGCTTCCCTTTGAAACACTCAGCTGACAACTGGCTATGTCTTAAGCTTTTGCCACATAAAGGAAATCAGTGCAAAGAATTTTGGAAAAGATAGACTGACTTCATGTCCTTAAAACAAATCGTATGTTCCTATTTAAAACTAGAGAAATCGAATCACTGAAATTGTAAAGGGACTATCTAATATGGCCTTGAAATCACAGAATTCTAGGTGTCCTTAATCTTTTTTGACGTCATAGATATCTTTGACAGTCTAGAGAAGCTTTCTCAGAAGAATGTTTTTAAATTCATAAAGTAAAATATATGAGATTTAAAAGGAAAATGATTTTAATGAAACTTAATTGTCAAAAAAAATTAAAGAAGATTGTTGATTGTAGATTAAGAACCCTAATTCTAGGACATCCTCTATTTACATGTAGGGAAACTAAGTGCCAAAGAAGTCAAATAAATGATCAAGGTCAGAGTTGTGATATCCTAGCCTCTAACTCAAAGTTCTCTCCACATTTTCAATGCTTAATGTATTGTGGAAACCAAGATAGCCAAACATACAATTAGTCTGGGAGCAAGAACATTCGAGCTATAACTTCCTCAATAAATTAAGGCCCTACTTTTATGCAGCATAGATTGGTAGTCAGATATGAATACTCTTCTAGACTATGCTACTAGAAGTGTTCTGGGCTAGAGTAAGTTATCCTTGGACATCAGGAAATTCATTTGTCAAAGGCAAATATAGGACTACATTATCTCTAAAATCCTTTGCAGTTCTAAGAGTTTATAGGATTTAGAGTTGGAAGGGACTCTAAAATTTAACCAGTCCAAATCCTTCATTTAACATATAAGCCAACTGAAGTGAACAGAGACTAAATGATTTGTCCAAAGCTACCAGATATTTTGAAAGTATCTACTATCCATTCATTCACACAGTTTGGAAGCTGTATAAATAGTCAACAAGAATGTATTAAGGGATTACTCTGTGCTAGGCACTGTCCTAAATGCTGACAAAAATGAAAAAAAAATCCACGCTCTCATTCTGCTAAAGATTGTGCTAGACTGTCTCAAATTTCTCATCTCTAGAATGAGTCAGGTCTGCAGGTAACAAATATTTATTAGGCACTGTGCAAAGTTTGTATTTGGGTACAAATATAAGCAAAGAAATAGTCATTGCACTCAATGAACTTACATTCTAATTGGGAAACGATATGTGAAAGGGAGTTCCTTAAACTGAGGGGATGATATTGAAGTCCAGATAGTCTGATGAAATGTGGTTGGTTCTGTTTTCAAATGGAGAGCTCTAGAAGGAACTCACTGGTGGAAAAATGGGGCGAGCATGGTGGAGGAATGTTCCATGGTAAGAAGGCATCTGAGTCATGGTGGAGAAGTCCAGAGAGTCAGAAGCACCACCGGGAATCACTTTATAGGTCCAAACAAGTACAATAGACTGGAATTTCATTTATGTTAATCAAACTGATGGATCGAAAGGATACGTGTAACTCCTTAAGTTTTTTCCAGTCAATACACTTGTAATATTAAGAAGAAAGTTATAGTTGTGAATGCCAAGATCATTATTTTGAAATCCACCATCAATAGGAAGAATACATTTAAAGCAATTGCTACCTAAGTGATACCAGTTTTATTGTACATTTCTGGAACTTTAAAATGGATTACAAGAGGTTTGGAAAATATCCACCAAAACGTATTTAATATTAAGAAGACACAAACTTCATCACTCTAAGGAAGCTCTAATAAGGTCAGCATCAAATCAAAAAGAAAGAAGATTGAGAAAAGTTCCCAAAACACTCAATAGATGGATTAAGAATTTGCCAAAACCCATTGGGAACAAACCATCATGATAATTTCTCAGATAAATCGCAAAAGTTGACAATGGGTTTACTCGCTTAAGCTTGTCAATTGTATCCCAAAAACATCATTTACCTCCACTCCAGATGGAGTCTGTGAAACAGCTAAAATCCAAGAACAGATTCCCAAGACCCTCCATGGTCAGCATCAGTCACATGAACTCAAGTGAACACATATTGACAAAAGAAGTTCCAACAAATCCATGAGTCATAGATTTTTTTAAAAAATTAAATCTGGAAAAAGAAAAACACTTCAGTATCAGATCATTATTACTAGAAATTAACGATTATACTTAAGGAGCTTTGATTTTTTTTTTCATTTGATGAAAGTTATTTAAGGAAATGGAAAAAACTGTGCAAGACATCATTGCACACTGCAATATTTCAGCACATATCAAATTCTTCGCAAGATTCATCATAATGAGTAGAATTTAAAATGATATGCTTGTTTTTTTTTTTGGAGAAACCAATAGAAACCAAATTAATACCCTACTAATTCAAGTCTCAAATATCCTTGACAATGAACATGCAAACTCCTCGAAAATGTACACTGCACACTGTGCGATATAGACAAAATTATTGTCCATATATAACATTAATTGGAGTGGCTGGATGGTGCAGTGAATAGAGTACTGGCCCTGGAGTCAGGAGGACTTGAGTTCAAATCCAGCCTCAGACACTTAACACGTACTAGCTGTGTGACCTTGGGCAGGTCACTTAACTCCAATTGCCCTGCCTTCTCCCCTGCAAAATGCACAAAAAGCACAAAAAGTAAGCAGATATAACATTAAGGATTACCTTAAACATTTTTTTGAATTGAATTCTATTTTTTTTATGAGCTTAACATCAACAAACATGAACATTTCAATATATAAAGAATAGAAATATAGGATTATATATGCAACTGTGAATTTCTATTATTAATAATTTCATTTTTGTTTTAAAACTTGAATTTTTAATATTGCTTTTTATTACTATGAACATGACAATAATCAAAAAGCTTATTTATCTAGTCAAAGAACAGAAAAAGAGAACAACCTACATACAGCTTGGTTTGTTGTATATTTCAAACATAGCATCGTGATTCCACTTTTGCCCTACTTCTCTACTTCCTATTCTAAATGTCTTATCCTTACATGTATTTTTTAGGATATACTGATGCTTTCCTCTTTTATTCTGTTTTTGTAAAAAAAAAAAAAAAAAAAGACATCAATTTCACCACTCTACATTCTCTACAACCCTTCCTCTCTCCCCTCAAAAAAAAAACAAAAACTACTTTTTATAAGTTTTGTATAACAAATAATCATAATCATATAAAAGAAACCCACACTTTGGTCATATCTGAAAATGTCTCATACATTGGTCAATTATTATATTGATAATAGATCTTAAGTCTTTCATAGCTGTTTATCTTCACAGTTTTATAGCTATTGTACAAACTGATCTCCTGATTCTGTTGATTTGACTCAAAATTCCATCAAACATGTCCTATCAGGTTTCTTTGAATTTTTACATTTCATCATTTCTTGTGGCATTAATAATAATTCATTATATTATTATTTTGAAGCCCCAGATTATATGAATTAGATCACTTCATTTTCTCTTTAATTTGTTGATTATCTCTTTTTCTACTAACCTTTTAAATCTTTTCTAGGGAATTTCTTGGGGGCGGTAAGGACAGCTGTAAACTTTCATGAAGCCATTTTTATCAGAACTCTCTTGATTCAAAAATAAATAAACAAACAAATAAACAAAGAAATAAAATGAATGAATGAATGAATAAATAAGAACAATATTTTCAGTAAGTATCCCTATACCAAATAATACCAATTTCTAAAATACATGAAATTAAAACATCTCAAAATATTGTAACCTAATGTAAACAATTAGAACAATGAAGGATCAGTGTTAGTCACACAGCATTTCTTCCATTTAGCTTGCTACTTCAGTGAGTCATATAAACTTATACCCAATAGTCTTTTATTATTGTTGATGAGGAGGAGGAGGAAACCAAGGTAAATATGGTTGCTCAGTCACACAGCTAGTAAGTGTCTGAGGCCTGATTTGTATTCATGAAGATGAATCTTCTTGACTGTAGACCCAGCAGTCTATCCACAGTGTTACTTTGCTGCCCCATGTAATAGTCTACAGAACATTATGTGTGTGTGCGTGTGTGTGTGTGTATAATGTATGTAATATGTATGTGTATTTTTAAATAGCAAGAGAGCAACTTGTTCCAGAACCCTTTCTACTTTCCTTCCACTCCACCCCCAAATGCTAATGAGGTAATACTAACCCACAGTTATATAATATTTTAAGCTTTATAAAATACTAGCCTCAGAAGACCTCTTTAAGCTCTGTAGTATGAGTACTCACCCTCCATTGAAGTTGAGGAAACTCAGAAATGAAATTACTTGTCCAATGCCACACAGGTTGTTGTGTTTGGTTTCTCCTTCATTTTTGAGGAGGACCATGACAGCTAGTAAGCATGGAAGCTAGAACCTGAACTTGCCTTGTCTTAAGACTCAATTTTAAAACATAGTGCAATCCATAGAGCAATGTGAGGTGTAAATGCAAAATCATTGCACTGTTACCATGTACGACCAGTGGTTGGGTTATTTGGGGTTAGACAGGGGACCCAGGGAATTTCAGTCTCCTTCTCTTGCTCTCCTTCTGGTCATTCTCTACCTCAACAAAGATTCTGTCTCATCAAAACACAAAGCTATATTTGAACCCAGTACAGGGTAGGGAGAGGGAGAGGGTCCGTGGTGTTATCAGTAAGTAAAAACAAGTGAATTTAAGTTGGCTTTTTGTTTTGTTTTATTTTGCTTTGTTTGTTTTTGCAGGACTGAGTTTGAGGTTGATAAGAAGGGAAGAAGGAACAAAAGATCAACGGCTTTTCTAAGGTGCCAGATTTATAAGCTGAGTTTATTTTGGCAAGGAGGAAAAGTGTATCCAGATGCCAATAATCACCTTCAGGGGAGACAGAAGATTCTGTCCCTATGGTTTAGGGCTTCTGTTATTTGGAGTACCATGTCCTAGTCCAAGGAAGACTGAATATTACTCACCAAAAGCATCTTTGTCCAGCTCTGTTAGCAACATCCTTCTCGAAAACATCCTGTCTTGAATTAGTCAGGTTAATTCATTATGTATCCTAAATAAAGACAATTTAAGCATTACTCTCCTCATCAAAGAGGAAAAGGGCCCCCAGGATGCTCTGTAAGCAATAACTTTTTATCAAGGGGTACAGAGTCAGCCACCTGGTGGGGCTAAAGTAAAGAGAAATTGTTTGGAAATGGAGTATTGGTCCTGGTTAGAGTGCAAGGGGTAGAGGAGATAGTTCATTAAATTCTCTGGATGTTGAAAAGTCATTGACACATCAAGTCATCCGGGTGTGGAGCAAGAGCAGCTTTCATTGGGTGTCTGTCTCCAGGGAGTAACAAATCAGTGGAAGAAGAAAGGGCCCCATCTTGCCCCTTGATTCAGATTGAATTTATATTCCTGCACAATCTGGTGCTAACTAGGTCCTGCAAAACTGCAAATACTTGTGAGGATAATAGACTTCCCCTGACCTTTCCTTCTCTAGAGACTCACTGTGTTTTTCAATCTTATGGGCTTTCGGGGTCTAACATGTAGAGCTATGGGTGGAGGAGTCTTGTCTGAAGGGGAGTTAGATAATCTCTAAGGTCCCATCTGGGGAGCATCTCCAGTCGTCCTGATCTATATCTTGCCATGGGACCCAGATGGCTCCAGAGGAGAAAATGAGGCTGGCGACTTTGCACAGACCTCCCCCACTTATGGCATCACCTTCCTGATGTCATGGTCTTCTTTGGGGATGAATAACAAATAACAACCACAAGGTCACATTCAGCTTAATGAGTCTATTTTAGAGGATGGAGAGACCAACATTCGATGCTTCTCCATTCCTAAGGGACAGAGTCAAGAAGGAGAGATTTCAGGAGAGAAGATGACATTAGTTATCTCTAGTGCCAATGAGGAGGGCAGAGTAGACACTGTCAGCAAAATACCATCATGACCAAACTGGTGTAAGAGAGCAGGAGGCAAGACAAAAAAAGGAAAGATTATAAAGGAACTATACAGTTGCCAAGGGAATGAGAACATCCCTATTGCCAAGAACAAAGCTTGTAGCATACAAATTTTTCTTCACATTCATTTGTTGCAAAGGTTCCTCCCTGCCTTTGCCCCCATTATAGCTGACCTACAGTAAGATTGCCTAGAATCAGTTAGGGCCTAGTTAAGGTTGTGTAATGTAATTTTATGGTGGCTCCAGTCAGAATGGTTATTTGACCTTTTTCTACCTTCATTGACAAGCATGCGTGTAGGCATGGTGGGAGTCAGCCAATGCCAAGGATTGCCAAGGCACAATCAGCAATGTGATGAGGAAGGCTAGGGACTCAAAAGAAGAGGATAATGTTGAGGTGAATTGGTTAATCATAAATCAAGAAGGGGGAAAAAGAAAGAAAGTGTGGCCAGTGCAAGGGAGATGGCTTAGGAGAGAACTGACAGGTTGATGGATTGGGCAAATGAGTAGATTAGCATGTTTCAGTCTGTATTCAGATGTCATCAATTCTTTCTCTGGAGATTGATAGTATTTTTCATTATGAATCCTTTGGAATTGCCTCAGATCATTGTATTGCAGAGAATAGCTAAATCATCAACATATAGTATTGCTCTTATTGTATATACTGTTTTCCTGGTTCTACTCATTTCACTCGGTATTAGTTCATAAAAGTCTTTCAAGGTGTTTCTGAAATCATGCTATTCTTCATTTCTCATAGCACAATAACACCATATTACAATCATATGCTAAAAGTAGTTCAGCCATCCCCCAGTAGATGGACATCCTCTCAATTTCCAATTCTTAGCTAACACAAAAAGAGCTGCGATAAATATGTTTGTGCAAATAAGTTATTTTCCCTTTTTTTTGGTGCATCATAATTTTTTGATACAATCCTTGACTTGGAGTCAGGAAAAGGTGGGTTGAGATCTTTCCAATACTTTCTAGCTGCGTTACTATGGTTAAACCAACGTCTGCCACCTTCAGTTTTCTCATCTGTAAAATGTGGAATGGAGATAATGGTTGTTGTGCCTACTTCACAGGACTTCTTTTGAGGTTTGAATGAGATATATGAAGAAATTTTCAAACTGTGATGCACCATGTAAATGTCTGTTGTTCTTCTTATTACAAGGCAGCTAGGTGGCAGAGCAAATACTATCCCAGCAGGAATAACAACAACAATAAGAACCACAAAGCCGTGATATAATGAAGAATGAGCCTTAGAATCAGGAGGCTCTGACTTCCAGTCTCACCTCTGGCCAGTATTGCTGTATAATCCAGAGCAAATCTTAACATCCCAGTGCTCTAGGCAGTGACACCAAACTTAAATAGAAATGGAATCACTAAACCATACATAAAGATCTCTACAAGCCACATATTGACTTAGAAAACCACATATTAACATTACATTCCATTGTATTTTTATTTATTTTGTTAAATATTTCTCAATCACATTTTAATATGGTTCCACTCTAGAGTGTTACAACAATGGAAGACATGGTAGACCTGTTTGACACCTCGCTTTAGGCAGCTTTCTAAGAGTACAAATTGCAGAGAAAGTCTCAGCCTTCACTAGCATTAGGAGTAGGGAATTTCCTAAAGCAATGAAAATACAGGTCCAAGTCTTTATCATTAACAATTTGTGTATGAACTTTGTGTCCTCCATTAGATTCTAAGCTCCATGAAGGCAGGATCAATATGTTGTTTAATCTTTCGATTTCTTCCTATACCTGGAAATATGTACTGCACATATTAATAAGTTTGTTGTTCAGTTGTTTTTCAGTCATATATGAGTTTCTGTGACCCCATTTGGGGCTATCTTGGCAAAGATACTGGAATGGTTTGCCATTTCCTTCTCCAGCTCATTTCACAGATGAAGAAACCGAAGACAAACAAGATTAAGTGACATGCCCATGGTCATATAGCTAGTGAGTGTCTGAGGCCAGATTTGAAATCATAGTAATGAGTCTTCTTGACTCCAGACCCTGCATTCTATTTTTTTCCTCTTTTTTTATAAAATAATTTATTTATTTTCTTGTTTACATCATTCATTTCCATGAGATTTTGAGTTACAAATTTTCTCCCCATCTTTCCACTACCCAACACCTCAAAACATCCAGCCCATTGTATAAACCCTCCCCCAATCTGCTCTCTCCTATGTCCTCCCCCTAGACCCTCTGACTTTCTGGTAGGGCAGTATGGATCTCCCTACCACAGTGCCTGTGTATCTTAATTCCCAGTTGGATGCAGTTAATAATAATAATAATAATAATAATAATAATA
>CM053586.1:206298290-206316083 GCA_028646515.1 Pseudochirops corinnae
TCCCCTTCTCCTCCTCCTCCTTTTTCTTCCTCCTCCTCCTCCTCCTCCTTCTATTCCTCCTCCTCCTCCTCCTTCTTCCCCTTCCTCTTCCCCTTCCCCTTCTCCTCCTCCTCCTTTTTCTTCCTCCTCCTCCTCCTTCTATTCCTCCTCCTCCTCCTCCTTCTTCCCCTTCCTCTTTCCCTTCCCCTTCTCCTCCTCCTCTTCCTTTTTCTTCCTCCTCCTCCTCTTGTTCCTCCTCCTCCTCCTAATCCTTCTTCTAATGATTACTAAATTAATAGATGAGAGGAATTTTAGGGATACAGTCTATCAATCAATAAGCTTTAATTAGGCATTTTCTACCTGGCAGCATTGTGCTATGGGCTACATACCCAAAAGGAATCACATACATGTAGTTTTGGTCAAACTTTTTCAAAAGCTTCGCCCAAGTTTCTGTTCTTGGAGATACATGGATTCGATGGTAATATAACAAGACAGGTTCAAAACTCGTTGGATGGCCAGATTAAAAAATATTTGTTATCGGTTCAACATCAATGAGGCAACACATCTCTCAAAGAATAATGTAGGAAGTTATGCTTGACCCTGGACTGTTTAGCATTTTAATCAATGATATGCTCAACAAATTTGCAGCTGAAACAAAAGGGGTAGGAAACAGCTAACATGATTTATAGCAGAGTGAGAATCCAAAAGAACCTTGACAGGTTAGAGAACTGGGCTCAGTGTAATAAAATGAATTTGGTATGCCTTGGATGTGGTTAGAAAAACCCAATTTCACAAGTAGAAAGTGGAGGAGGCACAGATTGATACCAATTCTTCTGGGATGGGGGGAACAATGTAAAGGTTTAGTAGAGGGCAAGCTCAATATAAATCAGAAGTGTGATGGGGCAGACCAACAAAAAGCAAACGTGACCCTGGACTATATTAAAAGAGGCATCACTTCTAAGAAAAGGGAGGTGATGGTCCATTTGTTCTCTACTCTCATCAGACAATCTCTAGAATATGTTCAAGATGCTATGATTTAAGGACAGTGATAAACTGGAGAATGTCCTGAGGAAGGCAATGAGGAAAGACATTCAGTCCGTGGAATGCAAGGATTGATTGAAGGACCTTGACACATTTTATGTAAAGGAAAAAAAGTCTTAGGAGAGACATGGTAGTTGTCTAAGCATCCAAATGACTGTCATGTGGAAGAAGGATTCAACTTATTCTTTTTGAACCCAGTGGGTACAATCAGGAAGAATAAGAGTAGATTAACAAAAGGTTAATTTAGGTCTTTATATCAGAAAACTTTCCTAACAATTAGATCTGTCCAAAGGTGAAATGGGCTATCCTGAAAGGTCACGGTTGTCCTTCCCTCTGAGGTCTAGAAGCAGAACCTGCATGATAAACCAATCAACCATGTTATTACAGAGATTCTTTTGGGGAATATAGTCAGACTGATGCGCTATTGGTGAGCCTGTCAAGCAGTCCAATTATTCTGTATATCAATGAAGAAATGCCCAAAAAAGTGATAAGACTGTACATAGCCTTTGACCTATAGAACTTACTTCAGGGCACAGACCTCTAAGGAAGATAAGGATAGAAATCAAAGTCCAATTTATACCAAAATATTTATAGCAGTTCTTTTTGTAGTAGCAAAAATAAACAAGCAAACAAACCAGAAACAAAATGAATGTTTGTTGATTAGAGAATGATGAGAAAAAAGTCAAACCAAACCAACCAAACAAACAAAAAACAACCCTAAGGTTTATGAAAGTAATAGAATACTATTATGAAGTAAGACGTAACAAAGCATTCTCAAATATGAGAACTATGGGAAGATACACACACACACATACACATACATACATACATACATGAATGGATACAGACAGAAGTGTTCAGAACCCAGATTACTGTCACTACATTTATTTTGACTATAATAATGTAACAGAGAAAATTACTTAAAGAATCTCTGACTTCAATTTATAAGACCACTTATATTCTTGGATAAGTGATAATGAAACCTGCTTCTTTATCATGATAGAGTGAAAGAAATGCTGACTATAAGGATAAAATATTGTATACCTTGTTGTCATTCAGTCATGTCTGCCTCTTTGTGAGCCCATTTGGGTTTTCTTGGCAGAAATACTTGAGTGGTTTACCATTTCTTTCTCTAGTTCATTTTACAAATGAGGAAACTGAGGCAAATAGGGTTAAGTGACTTGCCCAGAGTCACACAGCTAGTAAGGGTCTGAGATTAGATTTGAACTCAGGAAGATGAGTCTTCCTGATTTCAGGTCCAGCATTCTATCCACTGCACCACCTAGCTGCCAATACATTTATCAGATGTTTTTACTTAAAATATTAATTTTGTTAAAAGAGAGCATTCAATCTGAAGGAGATGGATAAGAAATTACTGTGGTACTGTAAGGACAAAAAAAAAAAACTTCAATATAATGCATTTTAAAGACAAGAACAACAAACAAACATGCAAGCCTAGTCAGGAACTTAAAGGGAAGAAGCCAGTTTATAAGGGAACTAATCCTTTCCATTTCAGTTGATTATTCATTAAATTGGTAACGTGTTTCAGTGACAATGTCATTGGAGTAGCTCCTGTGTGAGTATATCATGCTTCAACTACTTCATGCCTAAATTTTATGTCTTTTTAAATATTTGTCTGTATTGTTCATGTACTGATTTGTCTGAAGGATAAAACGAACATCTTATGGAAGTGTTTTGCATAACTACACATGTATAACATATTAAATTGCTCTCCTTCTCAATGAGAGTGGGTGGGGAGGAAAGAAAAGAAATAATTTGGAACTCTAAGTTTTAAAAACAAATGCTAATTTTTTTACATGCAACTGAAAAATAAGGTGTACAGGTAATGAGGTATAGAAATTTTCTGCACCCCCAAAAGCTGAAACCCAAATACAGAAATTTACTAAGAATGTTGTTGAAGAAACAGTTCCTGGATGAATCATTCACTAGCATGAATTCTGACCTTTTATGAGAATTAAGACTAATTTGGTCTTTTTTACAGGTTAACCAAGCTGGTCTCGATTAAACATAACACAGGAAGATATATGCGTGAATATAAATCAACAATTTTTTCCTCATTAGTGATGCCATAAGATCCCCACTAACCAGTTCACAACTCTGTTCAAAGTACAGTAATAAGACTGTTGTCATTGTTGCCAAGGATACCACAATATATATAGAAAATATTTATCTTCCTGGAGATTTGAAGTAACTAGAAGTTCAAGGGTAGTAGTAAACCCATAGTCAGAAGCTCTCATATTCCTGGAGATCTGAAGTAACTAGAAGTTCAAAGGTAAATCTAGTCAGATGTAGTCAACTCATAGTCACTGATGTCACTCCATTTCAATAGGTAATGCCATTCTACCTTGCTATCAATGGTAGAAGATTACTGTGTTTGAAAGTCACATTTCCTTCTTAGAAAATTTTGGAAAGACTCCACTGGTTATTGCCCACAGCAGGAAAAGGAAAATTTCATTAAAATTAATTAAATTGAGCTTTGTCTTTGGACAACGATGACAAAACATGTTTCTGACGTGGTGATCATTTTGTACTTTTGTCAATCCAAGTAAGGAACAGACCTTCTCAAAAGGAAGATGCTTAGATCACCATCTTCAGTTTATTTTCTTTGATCTTATAGTGTTGAATTATGAAGTACATGTTAAATAGAGAACATTTATTATCCTCATTTATAGGGGCCCAGGTAATAGAATTTCTATAGGGAAGGCATTCATCTAAAAAGAAAAGTTAGAAAAATTGATTATTAGCCTGTATAAAAAAAACTTCTATGATTTCTAGGATTATTTTAAAATAAACTTTTATTGATGTCTTTAAAAAACAATCACAGTTTTAGATTTACATGCTTGGACATGAGTTTTGAAATAGAGAACAATAGCTTTCACCTCTTACTCTTCAGTCTGCTACATTTATCAGCATCAGCCTGACCCCAAACAATCTACCTATTTATGTATGACCAGCCTAATTATACCACATATATATCATTCTGTAATAAAAAATGATTTAGAGTAAACATTAAAAATTTCAGCTGGCAATGAAATCACAGTCCAGGTTCGGTAGGCATCATTTGTCTGATAAGTCATTTATAAAATTACTTGTAACTTAGTTTTGTATCCCAACAGAGATTCCATGTACTGACATAATTTTTTTTTCTTTAGAATTTGTTATAGCAACATCTATTTGGCCAACATACTTTGGGAACATGTGGGGTTTTACTTTGCCATTCCCTTTAATCGCAATAAGCCTATAGGATATGCCATCAAAACATGACAGGAAATGTACAGATTTTCCAAAACCCATGATTCATCACTTGCTATAGAAAAATAAATTTATCAGTTTTCAACAATTGGAAATTCATTTCAAAAAGAAAGCTAAGCAAAAAAGAAAGTCGAGTAAAACCATTTAGTATTTATATATTTAATAGCACAAAGATGATGATAATTAACCTTAGACATTTATGTGATAAGCAGAAAATCTGAAATGGCAAGAGGAGTTGCACATATAAAAATAGAATTATATTTTCAGAAAAGATCCTTACCAAGTATGCACTGATACAGAATGGACTTTATTCTCATGTCAGGCCAGAAATTCTTACTGTATTACCTTTCCTGTGGCAGCTTAATAGTAGCTGTCTGTAGCACCTTCAAGTAATATCCTTGGATGTTCTTAGCTCAGAGAAGAGAGAATGTTCTGGAGAAAAGGTTATTAACTTATTCCAGGAGGCAACCCTTGATCAGTTAAATGCCACCCCCCCATTCACTTGGTGAAATTACATAGTGAACCTTTGTCAAAAAGAAGCAACTTCCATGGAGCTGGGAATGTTTTCTGGTTCTTTAAAGAGTGTATGCTTTGGAGGAACAACACAGCAACTCCTCCTCCATCCTCTCTGACTTCTCATGACAAGGGAGTTGTGCTAAAGGGAACTCCGAGAGTCAAGAGAATAAACGTTATGTGTGTTACAAAGCTATGGAAATAGCATTAATTTCTCTGTTTGAGGGTCTTTCTCTTTGGAACCTTTTACCAGTATTTTTTTTCTCCTTCAGACTTCCATCAAGGGAGGAGAAATTTCTCTCTCTTCCACTCCCACACCCAGCCACAATAGTAGTCATAAACACCAGGTAGTGGGAATGAATACTTATTTACATAATCTCAAGTCCTATTGTCTTTCCTCTGCTTTTCTGTTTCTCTCCTTGAGAAATGAACTCCTGAAAACTTAGCCTTAACCTTGTGGACCAGGAGTAAGAAAATTCTTTAGTCATCTGGCAGCTGACCACAAGAAGGGGAATTTCTAGGAGGAGAAATTATCTATCACCAGAGCACCCTGTAACTGACCAAAGAAAGCCCAAGTCATACTCTGACTGACCAGAAGCTATGGAAGTTGGATGTTCCACAAACAGTGCAAATCTGAGGTGAAATTAGATTGTTTGTTCTTACATCACGCAAAGGATATTTCTCCTCCTCTGGGAGTATGCGTATGAGGAGTTATTTGGGATTTGAGATTTTCTTTTTTATGGTTTCTTCATTTCTTTAAATTACTGTTCTATAATGGATGCTCATATTACATTGAAATATCTTTTCCTTAGGACACTTCATTACCCATATTTTGAGGATTCTCTAGAGATGAGGCATATGTAAGCTTTGTTTTAGAGATTTCTCTGGAGTTTTACTCAGGGTTGGAGTCAATGAATGAGGATAGGGACGTGTGTGTGTGTGTGTGTGTGTGTGTGTGTGTGTGTGAGAGAGAGAAAGAGAGAGAGAGACAGACAGACAGAGAGAAAGACAGACAGAGATAGAGGCAGAGACACATAGACAGGGAAATTGAGGGAAGGAGGAGGAAAGGAAGAGGGAAAGTGGAAGAAGCAGAGGGAGAAAGAGAATATATATTTCATTACTAGGCAATCATCAGCTTCCCCTGATCACAGAGCCAATTATGAAGGCAATTGAGGGCAGCTCTAGTATTCATTGTGAAGTTAATGTCAGTAACCATGAGATCAGATAGATTGCAAATTGGCAGTATGGTATAGTCATAGCTAAAGTCGGCACATTGCTCCAGCATAAGGATATAAGAAGGTCCATGTCCAACTCGTATCAGACTAGCATACTCTGGATTTTGCCAACAAAATTGGATTGATCTAACCCATTCCCATCTAGCCAGTTCCACAGACAATAAATTGTTTTCTACTGACAGCAACAAAAAGATTTTAATCGAAACTCTTTTACAAATTATCACAATGAGACCCAAGTTTATTTAGTGAATTGGTAACTGAGCCAGGACTGGAACACAAGATTCCTCACTCAGCTCAGCAGTCTACTACCTATTAGATTTTCTTTTTGTTCCTTGCCTCACACCTCGTTTAACTGTTTTATACGGGCCAGATATTTTCTCCCTTGCTTCCAAAATTCTTCTTGATAAATAACTCTTTGAGTAGAAAAGGGAGGCCTGAGAGTCATAGTTTCAGTCATATGGTGGATACAAATAAAATTTACCCACAGTTATGAGCCATAGGCGATGCCAGACCTCTATCCAAGGTAGGGTTGAGTGGGAGGTGTCATTAGAAACTAATATTAGTATGACTGGAAAAAGTCCTAGACCCTCCTGATGGATGAGATGCTAGATTGTATCTGCCCAGTTTCATCCCTGGACCACATTGTTGAAGACAATCACACATATGACTAATGAAAAACAGATGCTTGACTTTGCAAAGAAAAGAGGATTCTGTAATATAGATTTGAGTAGTCAGCAAATTTTCTCTAATTTTTTTGCCACAGTTAAAAAAGAAATCAAGGAACGTCAAAGAGAAAAAATTAAATGAGCTTTAAACTTAACTCAATTTTATAACTTACAGAATTTAGGTAACATGTTGAATACTAAAACATCAATTGTAAGATATCATTTTGCCTCTCCTATCCCTTCTTTAGATGTTGGTTGATATGTTGTCACCTAAAAATATATTTTCAGGAACTTTATGAAAAACCCTGATCTTTGTAAAACTAGGCGGCCTTTTATTAAGGGAAACTTTTCAGACACTTCAGCAAATGGGTGATAGTCCAAAAGGATCTGTGAATGCTGCCTCCTCAAAATGAAGTTAGTCATTATCTGAAGGGAGACATCTAAATGTTACCTTGTTCAGTGCAATTAGCTCATTCTGGTACTTACTCTTCCAACTATACATGTATGACTTAACTGAGGAACCTTAACTCATGGCAATCCTATTTATTCTGCAAATATAATTAGCTTCCTTAATACAAAAGTAATCTTTGATGACAACTTGGGTTTGACTGAGAAATGTGTTGAGAATTCTTTCTTGTCTAAATACAACTGTAGATCATGCATCTAAGCAAAACAAATAGGTTGCATATGTCCCATTATAACCATATCTCGTATTTGTGCCATTTTTGCATGTCTCATTTATCTAATCTAACTTCTACACAGCTGCTGAAGTGATACTACTAAAGTAGACGTCTAACTATATGTCAATAAGCTCCAATGGGTTCCTATTATCTCTAGGATGAAAGGCAAATTCCTTTGTTTGACATTTAAAGTTCTAAACAACCTGATTTGTACTTACCTTTCCAGGCTTATTACACCTTATTTTTCTTCATGCACTCTGTGATCCAGCCAGATTGGCCTGGCTCATGACATTCTACATTCTATTTCTGTGCCTTTGCACCCATTGTCCCTCATACAAGGAAGGCATTCCCTCCTCATCTCTGCCTCTTAGCATCCCTAATGACTTTCAAAGCTCAACTTAAATGCAACCTCTTAAAAGAGAATTTTCCTGATCCCCTAGGTTCTAGTGCCTTACCAGTCCTCAAAATGTGTGTATTGTACACACACCTTTGTAAGTATACACACATATAATAAATTAATACACATATTTATATGTACATATGTTTTCTCCTCTGATTGAATGTAAAGCTTTCCAATGCAAAGACTCTTCTATTTTTGTCTTTGTATCCCCAGCATCCTAGCATAGTTCCAAGCACAAAAAGTACTTAATGTATGCTTACTAATTAATTAATTGGTTGGTTATTTTGAGGTATCATAAATTAGCAAAAGAAATTGCAAAGATAGCAACTTTCAAATGGCCAATTGGATGGTTGCATAAGTCTTAATGTAACTATTAACCTTAGAACTACTGTGGCAAGACATGGAATAACTTCTGAATAAATGAATTCTATTTATGAACAATTCACTGGAAAATAAAGCTCTCTGAAACTGTTTTTTAAAGCTTGTACATAGGCACAAGTGACATCATTTTAAAAAATCTGTGGATAGTTCTGCAATAGATATATAGTTGCGTTATCTAGTCATCTAGGAAAACATTGAAAAGAGGTCACATTAGTAAAAAACAAACAAACATATTTTTGGGAAATAAAATTCTACACCTTGGATTTTTTATGTCTTTTCCACAAATTTTGTAATCTGTTACTTTTTTAAAAAATAGGTATGTACTGATATATTGTATTTTTACACTGCCTAGATTTTCCCATGTATGTCTCCTACCCCATAGAGAGTCATCCCCTTTAACAAAGATAAAAAAAAAGAATACAAAAGAAAAAAAAAATAGAAGAGAATATTCACTAAAATTGGTCAGTACATTTAAAAAATCGGGGGTTATATGAAAAATATTACATACCTGTGAATGTTCCACCTGTGCAAAAGAGTTAGGTTGGGAGTTGTATCTTCCCATATTTCTTCTTTTGAAACAAGTTTGTAATTTTGTAATTCTTTATAATTTTGTGACATTTATTTTCAATTGTTTTTATGGCTATTATTTCCATTTCCATAGTTGTCATGAGTGTGCAAATTGTTTTCTGCCCTGCTTATTTCACTTTCTTCAGTTCATGTATATCCTGCCACGCCTCTAGGTATTCATCACATTCTTTGTTTCTCATAGCACAGAAATATTCCATTACATTAATGTGCCATAATTTGTCTAGCCATTCTTTAATGAATGATTATCAAATTTGTTTTCAATTCTTTGTTACTACAACATCTGCTGCTAGAAATATTTTGGTAATTGTGTAGTTTTTCTGTCAATGACTTCCTTGGTGTATATGTCTAACACTGGAATCTATGAGTCAAGAAACTATCATTCTCTAATAAAGAGAGAGCCTGGACCCATGATTTTGTTAGTATAGGAATTCCAAGCAGAGGATCTTACCCAAGGTCACAGAGCCAGTATACATCAGAGACAAAATTTGAAACCAGATCTTCCAGATAGATGTTTATCTTCCTGTTCTCTATTCACTACACCCTATATTTTGGTTTTTAATTCATTTTCTTTTTCTTTGTAGTTTTTAATTGAACTAGAAACATGTTCTCTCCTAGTAGACCCTAACTTTTTTTGGTGAGCTGCTTTGTTGAGATGTAAAAGAAAACTTGTTTTTGATCACCAGGATAGGTATATTAGGGAGACAATCAACAACATTTTATTCTGTTTTGATTTAATTAACAGTGACTGATCCTCTCTGAATTTCTACATTGACTCCCTCCCCACAATTTCCATTTCTGAAGTCACTAGATCTTGCATGGTGGGATCTTTGAGAATAGAAGTCAGGACAATGTCTTTTTTGGCTAAGAGAAAAGATATAAAGACCACATCTAAAAAATAAAATAAATAAATTTTAAAAAGACCACATCTAAGAGATCCTTGACATATGTTACCATTGCTGACATGCTGACATAAGATTTTATATATTATGTATGGTGTACTCTCTTTTGTTGAGAGATCCTCCCAAGTTGATTAGATAACAGAAACGTTGCAATTTTTCTGATCTCTCTGTCTTTAAAAAATTAAAATTTTTTATTTTAGGTATTTTTATATTTTTGAATGGCCATCCTGTGGAAGAAGGCTTAGACTTCTTCTACCACTATTTAGAGGGAAGAATTTGATTCACTTTATAGCTGAAAGTAAATGTAATTAATTAAGACAGACTATAAAATATCTCATCCAACTGAAACTACAGGGAATATTAACATAAAGCCTGATTGAAGGAACTGGGCATGATCAGTAGGGCAAAGTTTAATTATGGAATGTGTGACAAAGGTGAAGTTTTGTTTTAATTATCTGTGAATGCTTTTTAAAAAAAAAATCAGACAAACAAAAAGACTCATCAAAATTTGCCATTATAGGCTGCCACGTCTTTTAAATAAAGATTTTAAATTAAAAATTGATATTATATATGTTTATGTAAATGTGTTGTCTCTTCTGATAGAATGTAAGATTTTGAATTTAAATAATAGCTCTTTCTAATTTTATTCTCAAGAAACTTTAAGAAAGTAGCTTGCTTTCCTCCTTTGTACTTAAATTTTAGTCATGGTTTTAAGATTTAATATATGAGTCCATTATAACGTTCTTTATATGTCTATTCCTCCCAATAGCAGATATTTTACCCCTTTGCTTTTGGAAATTAATTGCATATTAAGCATATTTTATTAGATATATTTGGAATTCCACTAAAGTTAAATGTTCTCTCAGGAATTCAAATGACTTGGCTTATCCAAATGACCACCAACCAAGAATTTGTATACTAAAAGGCACCGATTTCCATAGTGTAGGAAGTTGCTATGAGGGTTGGAGAAGGTAAACCATGATAGGTATTTTTATATTTTTGAATGGCCATCCTGTGGAAGAAGGCTTAGACTTCTTCTACCACTATTTAGAGGGAAGAAAAGAAGCAATGGGTGGAAGATACAGAGAGGTAGATTTAATTATGATGTAACAAAAAATATCAAGGAGATTCTCTTTCTGTCATGGTTGGATTCAGTGGTACTTAAGGTCACTTCCAATCTGCTATTCTATGACAGAAAAGTACAGCTTGGTCTAGAAATAAAAATCACTAGACTAGGAACTGACAAACCCAATTCTAACATTTGCTGTGATTTCAGGTTATTTTAAATGCAATCAATAGTGTCGTACATACAGGAAGTGCTCAATAAATAGTTGTTGTATGAATAAATGAATGAATTAATTTGTGACCAAATGGTCTTTGTCCTCAAGAAATTTTTAGAGATGGCTCACATACATTGATTTTTTAAAAATCCCATAAGACATATAAGACAGAATTTTAACAAATTTTAAATTTTTATTTTACAGTTGTTATAATAATTCATAAAGAGAGAGTTCAATGGGTCTTAAAATATTTGAGTATGTTATGGTATGGTAGAGAATTATATGCTTTTAAATTGCTTCATTTTTTTTCTGATGCTAAATTGAGGGGAGAAGATGGGATTATTAAATTGTTACTGTACCATATTATGAATGCTTTTTCTCATAATGAGTTAATGGAATGAATAATTATAGCTGGCAATGTGTAGTAATTATGTATTATTGTAGATTTATAATACACTTTACATATAGATAACTTTTAAATTTCACAACAACACTTGAGAATGTTATTCTTTTTTATTTTCTTGAGGAGAAAACCGATCTTGAGAGACATATCTAGGGTCATTCATCTGAGAAGTTTCTGATGTAGGATTTTAAATCAGGTCTTCTGATCTCTAAGTACAGTGTTCTATTCACCACACCACCTAGCTGCTATTTAGAATTAGGAAATCTTACTTTTTAAAACTTAGAAGATCTAGAGATTCTTCAGATTCAGGAACCTCAGAGGCCAATCCATACCTCCCTGAAAATTCTTTCTACAATATCTCTTATGACTGGTTATGAAGCCTTGGCTTGAATACTTCTACTGATAAGAAATTCCCTATTTTATGAGGCAACCCAATCCATTTTTGAACAGTGCCAACTATTGAGGTTTTTTTCTTTTCTTTTCTCTTGACACTAAACTGAAATCTTTGTAATTTCTACCCATTATTCTTTGTACTACCCTCTGGGGACAAGTAGAACGAATCTAATCCCCTTTATAGTTGACAGACTTTAAATACTTGAAAATAGCTGTCATCCTTTTCCCTTACTACCTCCCACTGCCCGACCATCTAAATCTTCTCTGGGCTGAATATCTAGAGGGCATACAACTTGATCCTGGTAAGGCATGATCTCCATGCTTCTCACTATCAGACTGGTCCTCTTCGAGGGCATATTTTAGGTTGCTAAAGACTTTCCTAAAATATAGCATGTAGAAATGATCACAGGTGTGGTTTAACCAAAGCAAGTATAGAATTCCATGACTCCATACAGCAGACATATCATCTCTCTCTTTGACATCTTGGTTTGCTTCATTCATTCAGAGATTGTATCAGGAGCTGCTATATGGCTCTAACTCATATTGGTCTAACAATAAAATAGTCCAAATGTTTTCCACATAAACTGCTATTTATTGCTGTCCCATTGTGACAGCCTATACGAGTGCCACTGACCTCCCAGTGTAGCTCTTTATGTTCAACCCTATTAAGTTGCATTTTATTAGATTTAGCTCATCACTCTAACTTATGCAGATAATTTTAGCTCCAGACTGTCAACTACCATGTTGAGAATTCTGTGGCATGTGTCAGTCTATGATCATGTTGTCTATGCCTTTATCCAAGTATGATAGAAATGTTAAACACAGAAAACTTGGGGACCTCCAGTAGTGATCTCTTTCCAAATTGACATAGGTCCATTGGTAACTATCCTTTGGGACTAGCCAGTCAACAAAAACCATTTGTACAACTGTACTGTCATCTAGCCAATGTCTCCATCTCCATCTCCATCTCCATCTCCAAGCTTTCTCAAATGCTTTGCTCAAATGGATACATTACTAGGTCTACTGTATTCTCTGTATCTATCCTGGTATTTCATGTAAAAAAAGAAAATTAAGTCATTCTAGTATGATTTATTTAGAGAGACACTATGGTTCTTAGTGATCACCCTTTCCTTTATCAAATACACACAAACTATTTATTTAATATTTAACTTCAGTATTTTCTAATCTATTTAATTAAAGCAACTACACGTCTTCCTTCCTTACAATCAATTATCAAATGTTAAGTGTGCCAGTTTGAGGAAGGGCACAATATGGTTTTAGGGGATATTTTTGCATGACCTTTGCACCTTATCTTTAGAAGGCATTCATGTTTTCCATTTCTGGAATCACCACACATTGTGAGCACTTGCCAGACTTTGGAATTCTTTCTTATACTCCATGCATGTCCTCTTGACACAGACCTTCCAAGTACAGTATGATGAGTATCTGATAGTGTGAATCTAAATTAATTTTGCTTTGATGCTCTTGTGATGCTCCTTGTGATTATTGGCATCACCCTAGTGAGTCACAGAATTAGAGTTTTGTAATGTAAGGATGTGGAGTTTGAGGCAATGTGCTATAGTGGCAACTACACTAGGCCATGACTTAGGAAACTTAGTTTGGGCTTCTCTCATTTAGAAACTTTGTGACCTTGAACCAAATACTTTCTATGAGTCCCTGTTTCCTCATCTATAAAATGGAAGTAATTAAGATACTTATAGGATTGTGAGAAATGAGTGAGATGACTAGGTGAAATCCATTCACAAGCACACAATTCTTTTTTTTTTTTTAAATCTTTTTGTCTTGGAGCAGGGAAGGCAGGCAATTGGGGTTAAGTGACTGCCCAAGGTCACACAGCTAGTAAGTGTGTACGTGTCTGAGGGTGGATTTGAACTCAAGTCCTCCTGATTCCAGGGCCATTGCTCTATTCACTGCACCACCTAGCTGCCCCACAACCAAAAAATTCTAGTTAAATATAAATAGTATTTGTTATTTTGTTGTGGAAATATTTACTGATTCTGGTCAGGGCTATCATGATCATGAAAATCAGTGCCCAGCTCAAAGCAGGAGCTCAATGTCTGCTTACAAATTGAAAAAGAACTAAATCTACACTAGTTTGTTTTATAAAACAGAGCTGAGATCTATCCATAGAAATCAACTGGGAGAGAGGGTCTAGACTCTAGAGCCTGTGTTCTACAATTAAATATGTTCAAATTTGCAACACATTTATTTGACTCGTGTAAAGTCAAGCACAAGCAGCTCTCCAGAGGACTGCAGTGGTGAATAGCTCTAAAGTTCTGATAACATAGGATAGTGATCTCTCTATTTATTCAGCATTAAACTAAAGCAAAACATTCACAGAAATTAAAATACAGCCTTCACAATGATATAACATAACAACTTATCACTAAAGTGGCCACATACTTTTAAACAAAAGATTTCATTCAGGATACAAAGTACACAAGTCTCCTACCCTTAGGTCACATTGTCATAATCTCTCAGTCAGAAAGTCTTTCTTCTTGATTGGAAACTAGCTTCCAATCATCCTTAACTCAATCATCCTTAAGGGGTACAAGGTACAAAGTACAAAGTTCTCCCACCCCTAGATCACAGTATCTTGTTAGTCAGCACTAAGTACCTAAGGAGAGGTCTTTTCATCTTGGCTCAAGGCTGGCTCCCACACTCCATGGTTCCTCTCCCATGGCCCCAGCTTTTGCCTGAATTCACCCAACTGTCACCTGAATTCACAGGTAGGCAGCTCTCAGCTCCTTGTCCATCTTCTCTTCCAGCTCCTCATCCAGCTCTTCATCCATTTTCTTGTCCAATTCCTGTTCCTTATTGAAGCTCACAGTGTCCAGTCCATCTCAAGTCCTTCACAGTTTCGGTTTCTGGGAAGACAAAGCTTAACAGAGCCAAAATAATTCATACACATTGCTGGCACCATCATCAATTCACTATCTGCCTGTGAAATAACACAGATCCACAAACAAGGTCTGAGAAACCAACACATACCCACAAACAAGGTCTGAGAACTCAACACAAATTATCAGTATAGTCCCAGAACCTCTGAAACCCTCCTCCAGGACTTCTGTAAACAGACAATAAGAAAATCCTCTTTCAGGGCTTATAAATCAGTAGTAAGGTCCCAGGGTTTCTATACATAGTATCACAAACACAAATCAACACAGACAGAACAGAGAGAATGCCAAACACCACAAGTTTTATCCTTCTCAGCTCTGTTCAGTCCCAGCTTGTGTTCCTCCTTTTATATGATGGTTCTCCTTGCTGTCCCACCCTTCCTGTTGCCTCAGCAAGTTCCTACCACCTTCAAATCAAAAGGCAGGGTTCAAACAAGGAGCTAAATACTTAAATAATTGAAACAAGGTGCTAAAAACCCTTTTGCTTGCCATTACAACTAGTGACCTGTAAGGTACTTTTGTCACCTAACCTTATGTTCTATTAGGCCTTTTCTGTAGTAAAATTCTCTTGCTAGATCCTCTCTGTACTGTTTGCTTAGTTACTTTTGGCCATGTGGAGACCCAGCTGCTGAGAGATCAGTTTAAGTAGGACAGGAGTTCAAGTAATTTTAATATGACCCTCAATAGTCAATTCCTCACTACATGTAGATAAAGAAACTGAGGCCTATAAAGATGAAATTATCTTTCTTACATCACACAACGTTAAATGTCAGATATAGAAATCTAGATTTCTGAGTAAGAAAATCAGGCTTTCAAAGCAAGAGGATTTTTAGCAGACTTTATGAACAACATGATGGTCAGGCTATCATGGAGCCAGTGTTGATTTTGAATCATAAAAAGCTATCTCACATGAATTAAAGCCCAACAGTGCTTTGGAGCAGGAGAGAGGTTAAGGGAAAGATATTTTCAAAATTCTTTTTTATAAACCCTATACCCTCAAAATCAAACATTCCTGCTGAGAATCCATTTCCAATGTGTGGGCACTAACTGCTGTGTCTGGAATTTGACTGTATATAGGAAGGATGATATATGTTAGTTTTAGGAAATATGATATTAGGCACAGATAAGTAAGGGAATACCAGTCAATTTATTTTCTTTCAGAATTTCTTTCTTTCTGAAAACCTTGAGCCTTGAAACAGGATAAGACCTTCCTGTTCTACTCTGCCTTTCTCTCCCAGGAATATATTTTATTGTGAGAAGAACTCAGTCTTCTAAATTTCCCCATGAAATTCTGGAATTAAGATAAAGATGGAAAAGACTCTGTCCTATTTTTGAATGGGTCAGCTTGGTCAAAGGCACAGATGTCAAGCTCCCAGCCTGTCAGCAAATCTGTGGATTGCAGTGTGAACTCGATTAAAATGCAATTTTAAAATGTTTAAAAAAATAAATAAAAAATAGGATGCAACACAGATAATATTAATTTATGGGTTTTAAGTCAATATCGGCCCACAGAGATCATTTCTATTTGAGATTAAAGTTTAGAACCATTCACAGAAAGTCAGGTACAATAGGGACCCCCCATTTTTTCCATTTTAATTAAAATTTACCACTGGTTCACTTTCTGATTTAGAGGAATTTACACATTCTCTCTGCCCAAGTTTCTCTAGCTATAAAAAAAGAATGGGAACTACCACTACCCACTTCTTAGGGTTGAACTGAAGACTAATGAATAAAGAGCAAAGGAAATACATTAGATTTGGAATCAGACAATCTTTCTGAACCACATTTTATTGCTAACTAGGTAAATAACTTGGGAAAAAATATTTAGCATTTCTAAACTTGTTTACTTCTATATAAAATGGAAATAATTGTATTGCTTCCTATTTCACATGATTGCTGTTAAGAAAACCCTTTGTAAACCTTAACATGCTATTAAAAAAAAAGTTAATGTCTGTGGTCTCTCCATCTACCATAATTTAATGCTTGTGTGAGGTTGCCTATAGCCATCATGTAGTGTTTGCTACTCTTCCATGCATAAATGGAACATCTATTAAATCTCTGGTCTAATTCATTTATTCTAATCTTCTCTCATAGTCGGATGTCTAGGCCTCAAGAGAACTACCATTGCATAGTTACACTCAAATTCTCTTAATTCCTATGGATAACTTGGTTGTGGGAAAATAGTCTCCTTCTGGCCCCTTTAGCTCTTGAGCCCCAAGCAGTGTACATCTATTTATACAAACTTGACACTCACAATGACAGAGCTTTTAGATCTTAAACATAACCTTCCAGTTAGCAATAAAGAAAAAAGAAGGCATATCATTGTAGGTGTTCATATATTAAACAAATTCAGAAATAATAAATCCTTCACAATTCATGCATGCACCTGGATCATACTCTCCCACCAATGCTTTAGTATCTTGGTGGGGATGGGGATGGGAGAGAGAGAGACATGAAATAAGATAGGAATAAGGACAGATAGGGAAAATGAGAATGTTATACGCTAAAGGCAAATGAAGAATCTGAAATGGGGGAGGTGAACAATATTAAAAATATCAAGATCAAATCCAGTGCCTATATGAACACAACTACGAAACACTTTTCACACAAATAAAATCAGATCCAACCAATTGAAAAAACATCAATTGCTCATGGCTAGGTAGAGCTAATATAATAAAAATTACAATTTTACCTAAATTAAATTACATGTGCCATACCAATCAATCTACCAAAAAAGTACTTTATAGAGCTAGAAAAAAGTGACAAAATTAATTAGGAAGAACAAAAGGTCCAGAATATCAAGGCAATTAATGAAAAGAAATGTTAGGGAAGGTGCCCTGGCCATACCAGATTTTATTCTGTATTATAAAGCAGCAGTCATCAAAACTACTTGGTACTGGCTGAGAAATAGAGTAGTGGATCAATGGAATAGATTGGGTACAAAAGACTCAGTAGTCAATGATTATAGTAATACACTGTTTGATAAACCCAAAGGCCCCCATTTTTGGGATAAGAACTCACTATTTGAAAAAAACTTCTGGGAAAATTGGAATATAGTATGGCAGAAACTGGGCATAGACCATCATCTAATGCCATACACCAATATTAAGTGTAAATGGGTCCATGATCTAGGTATAAAGACTAA
>CM053586.1:206316583-206332278 GCA_028646515.1 Pseudochirops corinnae
GTCAAAGTTCTCCACTCATGGGACACACTAAGTTACAAATCAGTCACTGTTCAATCATCATTCACTATTCAATCATCAGAAAATACACAGGCCATCCACCCCTCCAGCTCAGTAAATCATAATTTTCTCAGTCAGTACACAGTATCCAAGTAAAGTCTTCTTTCAGCTTGACTTGGGGTAGGCTCTCAGATTCCCTGGATCCCCTTCCATGGTCCCAGATCCTGTCTAGATTCACCAAACTGTCACCTGGGTTCAAAGGCAGACAGCTCCCAGTTCCTTGTCTAGCTCTTCATGCAGTTCCTGTTCCACACTAAAGCTCACAGTGTCCAGTCTATCTTAAATTCTCCACAGTCTCTGTACTCGGGAAGTCGAGGCTTAACAAAGCCACAAACAGACAAAATACTGACATCATAGTCATGCTTTCTCAGTCTTCTGCAGCTCCTACTGGTCCTCTGAAATTCTCAGCAGCTTAGTTGGCCCTCAGATGCAGCTGAAGTTTCAGCTGGTTCCCAGAATTGAAATCACTTCATCCAGGTTCTCAAAATAAAAATCGTTTTCTCCAGCCTGGGCCTCTCTTCCTCAGCCTCCAGAACCTGACTCTAAGAAGATCTGTCTGACCAGACACACACACACACACACACACACACACACACACACACACACACACACACACGGCATTAGCTCCTTCCTGTTTCAGCCATTTCCTGTTTCAACCTCTTCCTGTTACGTCAGCAACAGGGGTTCATACCTTCTGTTTCTTTAACAGAGGCTTGATTAATTACTAACTGCTAAGTACCTGTTAGTTTTGCCAATACAAAGGGATCAAATTACATTACTATTACAATTGGCTAGGAAGACGTTGCTGTACTTAACAATATTAGAGGTGTATTTAAAAAGTCATGAGAAGTTAAAGGTTTTGAAGAAAAAATAGTAAGTTCAGTTTTAGATATGTTGAGGTTAAGATGTCTACAAGACATCCTGTTTGAGATATTCAAAAGATAGTTGGAAATGCAAGACTGGAGGGTCAGCAGAGAGGTAGGAATCATCAAATTAGAGATGACTGTGAAGGGTTGTAAATGTTAGGCAGAAATTATTGTAAATGAGGACTGAGGGAAAGTGAAATTAGTCACCCTGAACATCACACAGTGTGAAACAGGGATAATGACTGGACCTACAATTTAATTGGTATGTGAAACTTTCAGGGGGGGAAATTTCTATTATCAAAGCAAGTCAATACCTTCTCTACAACTTACAGTCTTAGAAATTTGCCTGGAGCACCGAAAGGTTATGACTTGTCCAGATATCATGCAATATATGTTGTAAATTAAGAAGGATGTGATATGGATCCCATTAACCAAAGCCCACTTAATTCTGCTGTATTAAGACACATCAAATTTGTTGTATCAAGGCTGCTCCAGACTAACTTGGGAAAAATACTAAAGCAAAAGTCAAAAGACCTGAATTCTAATATGAACCACTAAAGAGTTGTGTGATTTTGAGCAAATGAATTCATCTCTTTTGACTTTAATTTCCTTATCTCTACAATAAGTGGATTGAATTGGGTGGTCTCAAAATTTCCTATCTACTCTAAGACCCTATGACTGGATGATCTTCAATATCTCTTCCAGCTCTGATTTTATGATCAGTTTCAGCCTAGATGATGTGAACCACGCTGTCAACATACAGGCATAATTCTGGGAACATGCTGTTCTCCATCTCAGAAGTAAAAGCTTTCCACAGGGCTTGCAACAGGCTGTTCCTTTAAAGTATCAGCTTGAACTGTGTCTACAAGATTTGCCATGTTCTCTGAAAGGTACAGGAGGAGCAGAACTTCCAGAGGGGACCTACTTTCTCAAATAGTACAAACTATAACAGTTTTCTGAAACTGTTTCTCAAATCAAAAACGCATTCATTCCTGAGGAAATGTTTTCACACATAAAGAGATAAAGACAAAGATACATCATTGCACTTATTCAGCACATTAACACATCTTTAGCTCAGGTGTACCTCTAATTTTCTAGGATTATAGCTAGTAGGCTGGGGAAAGCAGTAAACAACTTCCTCTAAGCTCATTCTATGGTATTAACCCTGCTAAACTGAGACTCCCAATTAACTCTCCAGAAGACTTCCAATGCAGATTATGCTAAATTATTCTATTTTCCCTTACTTCTGGTTTATCGATATCATTTTCAGGATATATTTATATTTTGTTTCTTTCTTTCCTCTTGGTCACAGACAATAAGCTTGGTTAAAATTCATCCTCCTGGCATCATGAAAATTTCCCTTCTCATTGAAATAAGAAACTTTGCTTCTTTCTGATTTATAGACTTCCCCTTGGAGGGACAAATGAAAAGAAAAGCATTGGTTTTAATGACTCATTGTTGGAGATGGTCTAATGACAGGTTTAACATTGGAATAAAACTAGCAATGCTCACAAGTCATCAAATAGTTAAAAGGAAGTTTACTTTGCCCAAACTCAGCAAGAATATGCAACAAGGATACAAAGATACTTGCCTTCCCTGGACGTGGCCTCTCTCAACACCATAGAGAAATTCATCTGGTCAGCAGGGCAGGATATGGTGAAAAATATGGTGACTTGGTTGTGTCAGTCACCCAACAAGTCTGAGAGGCCTAGATTCCTTGTGCCTGGGACTTTTTATACTATTTGATGACTAGGAGACTGCATCAAAAAAGCCAGAGCCAATCAGGCCATGGACAGCTTTGTCTTCTTTAGGGAAGGCTAATCCCTTGCAGAGGAGTATCTGCCCCTGCCCTGCTTTGAAAATAAGGAGAAGAAAGCTGTGACAGGGAAACACTGGAAGACATTACCCTTATCACTTCCATACTGACATTTTAAAATCTTTCAATAAGTGTAACTGATAGTATAGATATAAGCAAAAGAAATTTCTAGCAACTCTGGAAGACCTGTAGTCACACACGCAAGAGGATATAATCCAAACACATCTCCCGGGGAACATCACCCAGAGGGGGAAGAAGAAAGATCACACCAATCATTTTAGTGTTAAGCTGTAAGCTGAGGTGTTTTAGGACAGATGATGATTTTTTTTTTTGCCAAAGGGAAGCTACAGTGAATAAGGAATTCAATTTGAATAATATGTCAGGTGGATAATTAATATTTCAAATTATCTCTCATTTACATGAGGACCTTTACCATTACTCACTGTGTTTTGTCTGGTTTCCTAGTTTTAGCAGGGCTAAATGTCTGTCACCCATGGACAAGAATGCTATCTTAATGCTGAAGGGGAAAAATGGATATGCTATGTTGGCTTCACCTAGTTTTTTCCCAAATCCTTTAAATTAAAAAAAAAAATGGAGAGGTTTTGAAGGGATAACTCATGTCTTCATTAAGAGAACAAATTTGTCTTTGAGTAAGGGAGCATAGTGAGAAAGAAAAATATTGTGGTCCAGCTAATGACATACAGATCTGCAGGGTAATTATGGCTCATACTCAGGTTTTCAAATGGAAACGGGTTACTTTCTGATTTCCTTGGAATTTAAGGTAGTTCTGTGGTATAATGTTCCACTCTCTTTCATATATAGATATATTTATAGATTCATATATGTATTTGTGTACTTGTGTTTATGGACATATGCATTTTATAGGTACACATATACAAATACCCATAATATATACGTATATGCAGCCATATACATTTTACATTTTTAAGTTTGTGTATAATATATAATAAATTCTCTCAAAGACATTTTTAAAGGTTATAAGATAAAAAAAGGTTATAGAAAATCGGAATTATAGTCAAGGGGAGAAGAAGAGATTACAAAACATAGGATACAATGTTTTTGAAGAAAGTGGAGTTAAAAAAAAAAAAGGTTTAAAGAGTCCTTTTTCATATTCCCAAAATACGTTTTAATTGAGATGAAGCTTATAATTTGGGGGAGCTGGATTTGTGATTTTGTTAATGTAATGAACTGCTGGTGTGGAAATCCCTTTACCCATGTAGTCTGGGAACTCTATAAAATATTAATCTTACATAAATGTTACTTAAAGTACTAGTAATTAAAATAATATGTATTCTTAAATATACATATATACTCTTAAATAATATATTTTAACATTATTTTAAATAAAAATAACGTATGCTCTTAAAAATAAATATATTCTTTAAAGGTTGTAATTCACTTTTAAAATATCTCATTTTCTCTTCACAACAACCCTGAAAAATAGTTCTATTATTTTTCCCATTTTTAGAGATAAGGCAACTGAGGCAGAAAGAGATTAAGAGACTTGCCCAGGTATGGGATTGAATCTTGTAAACTAAAAGTAAACAAATAAACTAATAAAAACAAAAAAAATTTAAAAACTTTTTAGATACTTCAAGATTAAAAACAAAATAGTGTGTGTGTGTGTGTGTGTGTGTGTGTGTGTTTTTACATACAACTGGAAAATAAGATATACAGGCACTGGGGTATAGAAATCCATCTTGCCCTACTAGAAAGTTAGGTGGAGGGAGGATGGGGGAGGATATAAGAGAGAACAGATTGGGGGAAGGGGTATTTAGTAGGCTCGCTGTTTTGCAGTGGGGAGTAGGGGAAAGCCAGGGAGAAAAATGTTGAACTCAAAATCTTGTGGAAATGAATGCTGAAAACTGAAAATAAATAAATAAGTTGGGGGGGAAAAAAGAGAAACTTGCCCAGGGTCACATAACTAGTTAGGTGTCTGGAACCATATTTAAACTGGAGTCTTTATCATTCTTCACCTAACTTTGTATCTATATTTCCATTTACCTGCTTCTCAAATGTTTAGTAATGTGCACATATTCACATAGCTAGTAGGAACTGAACCTAGGTTTTCCTGATTCTGAAGTCAGTCTTCTAGAGACATGCCAAATTGCCTCTCTGTTTATAAAGTTCAAAATTCACAGGTATGCAAATCCTTTAAAGGACAGATATCTTTTGTTAACATGAGTTATGACTTTAATAGTAAGATATCTTACCTGACCACTATTGAATAAGTTATATTTATACATATAAATTGCCCTGAACACACACTTCGTAATACTTTAGGCACCTTTCAAGAAATTTATGTCTACAGGTATGTTATCCTGAAACTATTATACAAGTCACCCAGATTTCAGAATGGCATTGAACTATCACTCTAGAACAAATTTGAAATATCACTCTAGAGAAATCTTGAGTCGCAATGCGTTCATCTATAGGATAGTAATAATTACTGTTGTTTTAAATATTTTATTTTTCCAATTATATGTAAAAACAATTTTAACACTTAAAAAAAATTTTTTTGAGTTCCAAATTCTCTTCCTCCTCCCTCACCGAGAAAGCCAGAAATTTAATATAGGTTATACATGTACAGTTAAGGAAAATATATTTGCATATTAGTCATACTATAAATGAAAATATAGACAAAAAATAAAGTTTTTAAAAAGTATGCTTCAATCTACATTCAGACTCCATTAGTTCTTTCTCTGGAGATGAATAGCATTTTTCATCAAAACTTTAAAATTATCTTGGATCATTGCATTGCTAAGAATGGCTGTCATTCAAAGCTGATCTTCATGCAATATTGTTGTTAGTATATACTGTTCTCCTTGTTCTGCTCACTTCACGTTGCATCAATTCATGTAAGTCTTTCCAGGTTTTTTTCAGAAAGCATCCTTCTCCTCATTTCTTATAGCACAATAGTATTCCATCACACTCACATATCACTTCTTCAGCCATTCCTTAATTGATGTGCATCCCCTCAATTTCCAATTCTTTGCCACCACAAAAAGAACTGCTATAAATATCTTTGTACAAATAGGTCCTTTCCTTCTTTCCTTTGATCTCTTTGGGATATAGACCTAGTAATGGTATTGCTGGGTAATCAAAGAATATGCACATTATAGTCCTTCGTGCATAGTTCAAAATTGCTTTGTGGAATGATTGGATTAATTCACAACTCCACCAATAGTGCATTAGTGTCCCAATTTTCCCATATCCCCTCCAATATTTGTCATTTTCTTTTTCTGCCATATTAGTTAATCTAGTAGATATGAGGCAATAACTTAGAGTTGTTTTAATTTACCTTTCTCTAATCAATAGTAATTTAGAGTTTTTTTTTAAAAAATACGCCTATAGATAGTTTTAACTTCTTTGCCTAAAACCTGCCTGTTCATATTCTTTGACCATTTATCAACTGAGGAATGATTTGTATTCTTATAAATTTGACTCAGTTCTCTAAATAGTAATACTTACAAGCGCTATTGTAGGAAATTGCTCAGGTTAAGGTCTAGGAGAAAAACAAAGAAGAAAAAGAAGAAAAAAAAGAAGAGGAAAAGGAAGATCTTATTTTTGTAAAGGACTTTATATTTTACAAATTATTTTTCACCCTTGTTCTTTATTTTGATCCTCCTAATAGCTCTGTGAGATACCAATAGGGATTGAATCTATAACTTCTCCCATGTGAGGAAACTCTATCTGTTATGCAAGCTGACACTTCCATAACTTGGAATTTTGTAAAGTTGTCAAGAGCATTGAGAAGTAAAATGATTTTTCCCAGAGTCACCCTACCAGAAGATAACAGAGATCAGATTTGAACTTAGGTGTTTCTGGCTTCAAAATCAGCTCTTTACCAAATCTACCATGTGGCCTCTCAAGATATTTTGATACAGTTTAAGTCATTTTATTAGGCAAGAATGGAGAAAAGGAATTGGACAGTCAAAATGTTAAGATATTAACTGGAAAGCTAGCCTTCATGGTTGGCCCCTACTCTTAGAATGTGGTCATTGCTGATCTTTTCCAGACCCTCCCCCCCTCTCATCTTTTCCCACCAGAGGAGACCTACTCTCTAGATACCATACCTGGTTCCACCTCCACAGAGTAGGAACTCCTACATCATGTCTGAAGAACAATAGGAATATTCAATCTAACTCTAATGTCACTGTTGACTCATGGCAAAAGTATCACCTATGTTTAATGGTCCATATTCACTGCTTTGTTACCAAACTTGATAGATCAGTAAATTTGTTTTAATCAATAAGGTTATCGTGTAGCTCCAGAGCTCCAAACAAGGGGAAAGACCCTAAAATTTTCAACAGTCATTTTTCCCTCTTTTTTCCTCTTTCCATGTCATGTATGTAATTACTTTCTCTTTGACTTCCCATTCTCAAAAGAAAATCAGAAACTGTTGTAATCAATCACACTTTATCTTAAGGTAGAAGTCAATACTAACACAATGTAACTATAAACAAACTTTAAAGCACAGAGATAAGCTTTGGAATAGGTAACTCACCCTGGGAAAGAGAGAAGAGATAAAAGGGGAAAGGGAAAGGTGCATCATTATCAGCAAACACAGATAGCTACAGTTTCTCTCTCTGTCTCTCTGTCTCTCTGTCTCTGTCTCTGTCTCTCTCTGTTTCTCTCTCTCTCTCTCTCTCTCTCTCTCTCTCTCTCTCTCTCTCTCTCTCTCTTTCTCTTCCTCTCTCTCTCTCCTCTTCTTCTTTATCTTTCCTCCCTGCCATCCCCATATCTCGGTTCTGGGTGGCATCTGTAAGGCTTAGGAGACTCATACACATTATGTCAGGGGGGACAGTAATGACAGCAGCAGCTGTACCAATCCCCAGAATTCCTTCCTTTCTGTTTCCATGTCCCTCTAGTTTCTACATTCAGCCTCATCCCTCTGTGCACATACAGTCACAAGATTTCCTCCAGAAAAAAACAATGCAATGCCTTTAAAACACAAGCCGTTTTTAGTCAGTAGATCAAAACAGATTGAAGAATTTCTGTCTCTGATGGCAGATATTTATTCCCAGAGCATATATATCTTCTTGATAACAAAAGCTACATATAAAATAGAAAACTTATCTTTTTATAGAGATGAAGTGGTGTGCTCAAGGTCACAAGGCTAGTGAGTGGTAGAGCCTGCCCTCAAACCCAGTTTCTTCATATAACACACTGTCCCTGGTCCTGACAGTTAGAAGTCATTGATTGCTAAGTTATAGACTCTGCCCCATTATGAAGACAATCCCTTTCCCATCACAAAAGTTATGCCTATTTATTGTTTTCCCAATAGGATCTCAGGAAATGAAATTTATTCTCAATTTTCCCCAAATATCCAAGCACCTACCTGTACTTTGTTAATAGTAGTGAAGAAGTGTATTGGACATTTGCAGACCAACTGAGGAGTAAGAATCATAGCTGTGATTCGATTCATGTCAAAGATGGAAATCTTCTCTTTTGTGTAAATAGACCCTTGCCTTAATGCCCCTCTGAGGAATGAATCATGGAGAGTGAGTCATAGGGATTGTTTGGCATTGATAGTTCTCTAACCAACGACTCAAAGGAAAGAGACAGCAGTTCCATACTTTTCTCACTTCTGTCTATGGGAAAAACTGGGTCTTAGAAGTGTTTATTTTATATTTCAGGAGAGGTAATGCCCAAGGGCATTTGTCGTAACACCTATAAAGCATACAAATACAAAGACCTTTTCAGAGTCTGATTTACCTCCATGACAGTTGGAATATAGAACATTAAAATGGGAAGCTGAGTCTCTACCCAATTCTCTGAGTATCCCTTGAATATAATGGCTGCTTGCTTTTTGTTTCCATTTTCCTCACTACATTCAGGACACACAGGTGGTTATCCAAATTTATTTATATTTTAATAATTTAAGCTTTTCATTTCTCCCACTTCTGTATGTCTCTTTCTATAACTCTTAACCCACATGACTTCTCATACCTCCCAATTCTACTCTTCTTCACCTCTCTCTCTATATATGTCTATTTCAGCAAACCCCTGCTGCTTAGGGAGGAGTCATATAGTAAAATTTTTACCTCTATGACTCATCTAAAGAATTCTAGCTCCAAACAAGAAGAGACCCTCAAATGCCAACAAGAAAGTGGTTTTTTTTTTCCTCTTTGAAGCAATGCCATACAATATATAAATAAACCCTATACCATGCTATGAATTCCTTTATGATAAATTATGTTTAGTGTTGGTGATATCATGAGCTATTCACCCTTGGCAAATAGGAGCTTGTCTGCCTTAGAGTCGTTTGTTTTTCAGATTGAGTAAACAAGAGGTGTATGACTGAGAATAAGCTGCAGTAATGATGCTTCCCAGGACTTCTCTACCAAGACAGCAATGGGCTGCTCAGTCCCATCCTATCCTGTCAAATGCACAGCTACCAGAACTCACACACAAGCACCCTGACACCTCCAACAGTGGCTGTCTATAAGACTAATTCCTATTCTTCTTTGCATCTGCCTCTTCTAGGTTAAGCTCACTACTTCTGACCTCAATACCCTATAGCTAACTTAAGCCTTGACTGACACCATCTCCCTTAGTCTCCTCTTCCCTCTGATTGGATGGCTAGAGAATGGAGTATAAAACTCCCCCCAATGCCTTCCTACTCTGCATCTGCTCTTCTGCCTGATTTCAATGTCTCATAACAAGATGCCCCTGCATTATGCCTCATGGCCTTCCCTCCCACCCACCCCCACCCTACTCCTGCAATTTCCCACCTCCTTTTAGGTGTCTTCTCCTCCCATTACACCATAAGCTCATTGAAGGTTGAAGCTTTTTTTTTTTAAGTAATTTTAGTATTTAGTAAAAATGTAACAATTTTTAGCAATTTTATCTGCAGCACTTAGCACCATACCTGGGACACAGTTGGCACTTAATAAATGTTTATTGTATTAGATTGGATATTCAGAAACAGGCCCATTGTCTGAAATAATCCTACCACATCCTACCCTATCATCCTCATCCTATTTCCTCCTCATCTTCATGTAACTAGTTCTGATGAAATTAAGATGAACTTCAACCCTATAACTCTCACCAGAGAGCAATATTTACTTTAGTTCACTTGATCTTCATTTCTCTTTGTGCTTTTTGTGTTCTGACTAAGGAGAAAAAGGGAGATGCCCAAGGATTTCTAGGTCATAGGCATTCATGGACCCAAATGGATTTACTATAGAAAATGTTATAGAAAATGTTAGATGTCATTTTGGGCTTAGATGCTCTAAGGGTTGAAAGGATAGCTGAAATTCATCAGCCACTAGTAGTCATCATCCTTGAAAGAGGCAAGTAAGTGGCACAATACATGAAGTGGGACTTGGAATCAGGAAGACTTGAATTTGAATCTTACATCAGGTTCAAACACACACACACACACACACACACACACACACACACAGAGTCTCTGTGACCCTGAGCAAGTCACTTAAACTTGCTCAGCCTCAGTTTCTTTTTTTTGTAACATGGATGTAATAATAGCACCTTTGTACCTGTGCATAAAATAAGATAATGTATATAAAGTTCTTTGCCACCCTTAATATTTTATATAAATTTAGCTATTATGATTTACACTATGTTTATACCCTTGTATGTCAATTTAATTATTATCTGCCTTTCTTTTTCTCCTTCATCCTCTTAGTATAACCAGTCTCCTTGAGTCAATTTTTGTAGCTTATATAGTGAAAAAAACCATGGATTTAAATTCAGGGGACCCTGGTTACAGTGTGACCTGGACTGAATTATTTAGTCTTTCTTTTTTTTAAAATTGTATTCTTTTTTTAAAAAATACTATTTTATTTTTCCCAATTACATGTTAAAACATTTTGAAACATTTGGTTGTTTTTAAAGTTTTGAGTCTCAAATTCTCTCCCTCCCTCCCTCCTCCTTTCCTGAGATGCTGTTATTTAGTCTTTCTGAGACTCAGTGCCTTCAATTCTAAAGTGATAGAGTTCAGGGAGATGATCTCTACACTCCTCTTCTATGTTCTTATTGAGGTGCAATAAGGAAGCACTTGATTTACAGTCAGTGGACTCTGAGCTCAAATTCTGCCTCTAACTGTATGTGTGTGACCTTGGGTAAGTCACAACCTCCTTGAGCCTCACTTTCCTCATCTATAAAATGAGAGTCAGATTAGCTGGCCTCTAAGATTCACTCTACATTAACCTCTGTTATGCTGTCTTCTCAGCTCTAAATCTGATTTTATTTCTCTCAAGCAGGTCATTATTGGACCTACTACCCGCTCTGACTCCAAGCTCTGGAGGAATCTTTTTCAATATAATGAAAAGTTCAAGTTATCAAAGAGTTAAACAGCTATGAAAGACTAGTGTAAGGAGAGGCTATAACCTACTGAATTTAGGAATATTTCTTTCAATAAATTCTCCCTTCTCCACAGTAGTGTCTTTGCCAAGTTGTCTCCTTTCCTACCACACCATACTCCTACTTTAGGAGTGTGAGGAAGGGTGGGTAAAGGAAAATGGGGCTATTTAATAATGTCAGAAGCCAAGACACGTTCTCCTACTATTAGAGGCAGCTTTGTCACAGGGATCTCTAATGAAAGCTTTGGTTCTTGGGGGAATTTTTTCACCCATGCTCCTTTGGTCTTCCTGCTGAATGTGTTGACCAAAGCAGGGAGCTGTGGTTTCCTTAGTAAAGCCAATTCAAGCAAGCTGGAGACCTCATGGATTGCTGTAAGGCCCCTGGTTCACTCCGTGGTATGTAATGAATCAGAAACTTACCAGTGTCTTGATTCATGTACTGGAAATGTGTAAATGTACAAGTACATCCCTGTTGTGATTTTCATGCCCATTACAACAAACTCAAACAAGAAAAAAAAAAGTGTTTTTCTGGCTTCTGATTGGACAAACTATCCAGTGATTTGTCCCCTAAATTATTTTAACAAAGTCTCAGGTTTAGATGAAGTTTAAAACATTTCAGAATTATTTCAGATACATTTCTCAGGGAAAAAAAATATATATATTTAGTTGCATCTTTATAATACTAAATATTTTACCCATCTTTTTTGTTGTTTTTAAGAATTTGCTTTTAAGAACTGTGTTGATTTCGTAACAGAGCACTGGGTATGAGAATCTAAAATCAATTTTAATTATCACTATGATCTTGAAAAATTCACAAAAATTCTCTCAGCCTTATTTTTCCCATCTGCAACATAGAAATTACATTCCTTTCCCCCTAGACACTTCAAAATGATAAACGGATGAATAACACATTCACCGTAGAACTGTGTGAAGTTCTCTGGAAGATAGATAATGAAGAAAGCTAAATTATCTTAACTTAATGCTTTGGAGAATCAGGGTCATATATTTTTCCCCCAGCAGAATCTAAAAATGCTACAATACTGATGGAATAATAAGGGGTCTCAACCTCTTCTAATGAACAATTCAAAGCGACAAACTTTTAGTGGTGTTGTAAATATATTCTTGTGCATGCTACAAAATAATTGGAACATGCAGAGAAAGGCCATATTTAATCTTTGTTTTGCTTTTATCCCCATGGTCCTTGAGCCAGTGCTATACATAGAGTACATTCTTAATAAATGTTCTTTTTTGTGACCTCATCAGTTCTCATGGGTTAAACTGTCATTTCTATAAAGATGATTCCCAGGCTATACACCTACTCCCAATCTTTCTAATGAAATTCAGTCCAGTATCCCCAATTGCCTATTGGATATTTCAAACTGAATGTTTGAGAAATTTTAAAATCAATATATCTAAAATTTATTATCTTTCTACTAAATGCTACTCTTTTCCAAATTTCTCCATTTATATCACAACTATCTAACATCAAGGGTTCAATATTGTTACATTAGTCTAATCTCACCAACATATCTAATTAGTTGACAAATATTGCCATGTCTTCCTCCAAAACACAGTTGACACTTTAATTCAGGTTATTTCAAGAGTCTCCTAATTGATCTCCCCGCATCAATCCTCTCATCATTCCTGTCTATGTATGCTACATAGTTCCACCAAAATAATTTTTTCAAAGTGGGACCTCTCCCTTACTCAGAAAATCCATTGTCTCTCTAGTGCAGTGGTTCTCAACCTCAACCTGTTATGTTCAATTTGTAACAATGAAAATACATCCTGCATATCAGGTAGATTCATAACAGTAGCAAAATTACAGTTATGAAGTAGCAACGAAAATAATTTTATGGTTGGGGGTCCCACAACATGAGGAACTATATTAGAGGGTCGCAGCATGAGGAAGGTTGAGAACCACTGCTCTAGTGCATTCATCTGTACTCCTCTATTTAATTTTTAGAGTCCCTCATTCTTGGCCCCAACCTTGCCCAGGGTCACCCATTTAGTAAGTATCTGAGGCCAGATTTGAATACATAGACAGGAATGATGAGAGGATTGATGCGGGGAGATCAATTAGGAGACTCTTGAAATATCTCACTGGATATTGCGATGTCCTCTATGTTCTGCCATACAGCCTAACAGGTCTTCTGTGTTCATCAAGCAAGCAAATTATTGCACACCTATTAAAGGCACTTTGGTTAGAATATACACACACACTCACACACACAATCCAACTTTCTGGGAGTTTAAATGCTAATTGGGCAGAACATTTGCAAATGACTATGTCCATGTAAATATAAATGAGATATAATCTCAGAGGGAAGACCTTAGTTGTTGGGGGCGGGGGAGATACAGAGACTGAGAAAGGCTTTTTGTAGGAAAAAAAAGGGGGGGGATTTGAGGATTTGACTTGATTCTTGAAGAAAATAAGGGAAGTCAGGATGCAGAGGCTAGGACAGAAAGCATTCCAGGCATAAGAGACTGTGTGAAGGTAGAAATGAAAGGACTTGGCAGCATTTTGGATAAGTGGGGTGAGTAGGAATGAAGAGTCAAGGGTTCCTAGTTTGTGAACCTATGTGACTGAGTGAGTGATGGTGCCCTCAACTACAGTGGGAAAATTTGAAAGACAGAAAGATTTTTTTTTTGAAGGGGGAGAATAATGAGTTCTACTTTGGACTAGTTGAATTAAAGTTATCTAGGGAACACCTAGTTTAAGATGTTCAACAGGGAAGTAGTTTTGAGAAATTGTAGCTCAGAAGAAAAGTTGGGCTAGATATATAGATCTGAGAATCATCTACATAGAGATGGTATTTGAATTCATGGGAACTTACAAGATCACCAGATGAGATAGTATAGAGGGAGATGATAAGAAAATCATAGACCCCAGAGAGACACCCATAGTTACTAGGCATGACTTGGATGAAGATCCAGAAGACTGAGAGGGAACACTCAGGTATGCAGAAAGAGAACTAAGGGAAACAGTGTCATGAAAACCCAGAGAGGAGAGAGTATCTAGGAGAAGAGTATGATCAATAACATCAAAAGCTGAAAAGAAGTCAAGAAATATGAGGACTGAGAAAAGACTGTTAGGTTTGGCAATTAAGATTTGGGGGGGAGGGAGTTTATTTGGAGAGAGTTATTTTAGTTAAATGGTAAGGTTGAAAACTAGACTGAAGAGAGTATAGAAGTGAGTCAGAAGGGAATTGGAGACAGTAATCATAGACAACTTTTTAAAGAAGTTTAGCCATGAAAAAATATAGAGATATAGCACAACAGTTAGTGGGCATGATCAAGGGCTAGATTGTCTTTTTGTTTCTTCGTTTCATTTTGGTTATTTTTTAAAGAATGGGGGAGATAGGGACTATTGTAGGCAGCAATAAACCTGTTAGAAGACAGGGAGAAATTGAAAATTAGTGAGACAGTAAGAGTGAGAGAGGGGGCCATCTGCCAAAATAGGATGGAATGGGATCATTTGTGAATGTGGAGGGGTTCGCTTTGTCAAGAAGGGCCACCTCTTCACATGAAATAGAGGTAAAGAGGAAGATATTGGGGAAAGACATTTGAGAGGCTAGATGAAGAGAGGAGAGGAGAGAATATTCAGTGAATGGCTTCAGGCTTTTTTTTTTTTTTTGGATGGGCAGCTAGGTGGCACTGAAGTCAGGAAGACTCATCTTCCTGAGTTCAAATCTGGCCTCAGATACTTACTAAATGGGTGACCCTGGGCAAGTCATTTAACCCTGTTTGCTTTAATTCCTTATCTCTAAAAAGAGCTGAAGAAGGAAATGGCAAACCACTCCAGTACCTTTGGCAAGAAAACACCAAAAGGGGTCACAAAGAGTTAGACACGACTGAAAAATGACTGAACAACAACAACAAATAAGACGAATTTCTCAGCTTACACGGCAGAAGTTAAGAGTGCAATAGAAGGCTTGAGGAGACAGAATGTTTGCCACTGAGATAAATGGGATAGTGAATTGGTTGGAGAGATGTATAAAAGAATCCCCTTGATTTGAAGAGAGCCCACTTGAGATTATAAAAGTCTAAATTTGTACCAAACCAGTCAGCATAGCTTTGTCATTTTCTCTAACTGTGTTTAGCTGCACATGAATAGTAGAGAATACAGATGACAAAAGTCATCCGAGGTTGTGATAAGTCATGATCAGTGATATGCTAGAGGAACAAGGGACCCAAGCTTAGAGAGTATGGAGAGTTGAAGTGGTCCATGAAGTAATCAAGATAGGGAATGAAAGAGAATGTGGAGTGATGACTTGGGAAAGAAGCAAGATGGTGAGGAATGATTTGGGGGCACAGTGAAGCTGAAGAACATGATTAGAGAGCGGAAGACAAAGGGAATGATAGAGTGATAAAACATAAGATAAAAGAATTTCAGAGTACATGAACATAGAAGTGGGATATTTCTGAGTGATGGCAGGATCAAGGGTATCATGATATCTATGTATATATGTGTATCAGCAATGCAGTATTCACAATGCCTACAGTAACTATAAATATGCTGATATAGTTATTAATCACAAAATGGAACAGGCTCTCTACATAAGAAATATAGATAGTGCATTCATTTAAATACCAGAAGACTGAGTC
>CM053586.1:206332778-206348956 GCA_028646515.1 Pseudochirops corinnae
CAGCCGCAGCCACTGCCTCTGACGCCGCTTCCAGTCTGCACTGCACGAAGACTAGCTTGGTTCCGGCGTTCTCTTGCTCCACCCCTTCCTGCTACGTCAGCAAGCTCAAGGGGCGTGGAAGATCTTCAGATCCTAGTATCGTTACAATATGAGATGGGGTAGGGTGGATCATGAAAAGTAACTTATCTGAGGAATTGGGAAGTAAAGCTATGTGGGAGTATCAGATTGAAGCCTCCTCTTATGAGGGCAGGAGTAAAGGCAGAGAGAAATATTGTTAGTCAGGCACTGATCTCACTGAGGAAAGGAGAATGTCCTGGGTATGCACAATCTCTACCAGAATCTTGATGAGATTTTGAACATGGATTGAATGAACTTGAAAGAAGGAAAAGTTACTGAATGACAGAGGTAAATGTAAAGTTTGGAAGTGATAATAGGAAACAAGGAGTTTTCTGACTCCCCTACCCTAATCTTTGAGTCAGTTAATATGAATGAAAATGTAGCAAGTACAAGAAAGTGTGATCAGAAATTCTCTGTCATCAAGGAGCTAGGTCTCAGTGACAGACAGAAATTGGAGTGGGAAAGAAAAGGGTTTAAGATGAAAATGATTTTTTTCTTTTGTTTTGTTTTACTATGGAACAAACATTTCAAAGAGTGCAATGAAAGAAGTGGGTAGACCTGGACTGAAATTGATCAGGGTAGGGTTTGAAGAGGAGTGGGAGTAGGGGAGCCAAGGGTAGAAATTGGCGTTTCTACAGTGATCATCAAGGTTCAAAATCACTGTGCTCAGGAGAGTAAGATGCTTTGAGAATATGAACCCATTAAGAAATGGTACCCCAAAATTTTCCAGTGGTTGAATTGAAGGCCATTGAGGGAGGGAGGCAATTAGACAATGCAAGTCAATCCTTTACGTTCAACCTAGTAGCAAGTGGTGATAGTGTGTCCTATAAGGACAGCAGGCAGGAGGCAACTGAAGATTCAGTATAGGAGAGTGGAAACAGGAAGCAAGATTTGGACATTTGAGGTGTGTCTGATACTGGAAAGGTTTCCAAAACACTAAAAGAGGCCCTGGGGCAAAGAGAGACTGAGGTCTGAAGGCTGAATCCTGGACTAATACAGGGTTCCCTGGAAGGTCTTAGGAGTAAAAAAGTGACTGTTTTATGGTCTAGTTCTGGGGTTGATGCAACATTCCATGACAAGTCTCAAGAGAATTCTAATTGCTAACATTTATATAGCGCCTTACGGTTTGCAGAACACTTTATACCTAGCACATTATTTTAGACTCGCAATGACACTGGGCAGTAGGAACTAGTATTGTTATTGCTATTTTTGTTTTTTACAGATGAGAAACTGAGTCAGAAAGGTTAAGTGGTTTGCTCAGGGTCACACATGTCTAAGGCTAGATTTGAACTCAAATATTACTGACTGTAGGTTTAATGTTCCACTGTTTCATCTAGCTATTTCTCCCTCAAGGCTTTGCCCATTTACCCTCTCTATATCTTTGCAATTAGCCATTCCCTGAGTGGCTCAGTGGAGAGAGTGCCAGGCCTAGAGTCAGGAAGACTTATCTTTCTGTGTTCAAATCTGGCCTCAGACAGTAACTGTGTGACCCTGGACAAGTCACAATCCTGTTTCCCTCAGTTTTCTCATCTGTAAAATGAGCTGAAGAAGGAAATGACAAACCACTCTAGTATCTTTACCAAGAAAACCCCAAATGGGATCACACAAAGAGTCAGACACAACTAAACAAGAACAGCAACAACTATTTGAATATACTTCGTCTTCCCCCCTCCCCACACCATATCCGCTCTCTTCCTTTTAGATGCAATTCAAGCACCATATAAATCAGTGGTTCTCAACGTGTGGGTTATGTTCAATTTGTAACAATGAAAATACATCCTGCATATCAGATATTTACATTACTATTCATAACAGTAGCAAAATTACAGTTATGAAGTAGCAACGAAAATAATTTTATGGTTGGGTATCACCACAGCATGAGGAACTGTATTAAAGGGGTCGTGGCATTAGGAAGGTTGAGAACTACTGGTCTATATAAAATCTTTCCTTATCCCATAAACTGCTATTTCCTTCTGTCCCAAATTATCTTTTATTCAACGACTCAGAATCTAATTGTATACATGGTATAAACATTTCACACACACTCGTCGTCGTTTCTCCATTAGAATGCAAGCTCATTGCAGATTAGTTTTGTTTCATTCTTCGTATTTGCATCCTCTCTGCCAGCAGGGCACATAGAACATGCCTAATAAACACTTGCTAATTGTTTAGTGAATGAATGAACTGAATAGAAAGATAGGTCAAAAGGATTTTTTTGACAGAGGAATAAAAAAACTACAGATGGTTTGCATGAGAATAATTTCATGTTTACTCTGTCTCTCCATCCAGGACGATGGAAGACCAGTCATCCTTTCAAGGAAGTTTCTTTTGATCTTCCTCAGAGTTGGAAAAGACCTTAGAGGTTATCCCATCCAAACTTTCTAATGTTTAATTCCAAATCTTATTAGTTACTAAACAGAGGATCTGACAAAAATCATCCATTATGTTAAAAAAGAAAAAAAAACATTGTTCTTCTGTCATGAGTCATATACTTCTCTTGGATTGGGGGATTTTGCTATTATCTGACAGTGTTTAATACCTTGCCTGAATTGTGGAAAAAGAAAATAAAATGAACTGCATGTTTTGGAAATGGGTTCCTTGTTTTTATTTAAACTGGTTTGATCCAAGAACAAATTATCTTTTCTATCCGAGCAATAAAAGGCCAATCTACAAATTTTCAGAGCTTTCTGTTTGGGAATGGTGGGTAGATGGAAAACCAAAAATCAGTGATGTAACTTCTGGATTTGTGGGGGGAAAATGATTTTTAAAGAAACTTGAGCCACTAAGTATGTATGCAGTATCAGTTTCCTTCCAAGTCTTTCAGCCAATGCCCTGGGTTATTCCTAACCATTACTTCCATCTAAATAAATAGATATTTTTCCATTCAAACTCACTGATTGAGATATCTGAGAGGAAGAGTGCAGGACACTTGCCATGTCTACTTGGTTAGCTGGGTGGTGCAGTGGATAACATGTTGAACCTGGAGTCAGAAAGTCCTGAATTCAAATTCAGTCACAGATACTTACTAATTGTGTGATCCTGAATGACTCAATGAGCCTCATTCTTCTCATCTGTAAAGTGGTAGTGATAATAGCACCTAAGGTTGTTATGAGGATTAGTTAGGTTAGATCAATCAATTTTTCTTTTCTTTTTTTGTTTTTTAGTCATGTCTGACTCTTTGTGACCTCATTTGGGGTTTTCTTGGCAAAGATACTGAAAGGTTTATTATTTCCTTCTTCAGCTCTTTTTATAGACTAGAAACTAAGGCAAATGAAGTTAAGTGACTTCTCCAAAGTCACCCAGCTAGTAAGTGTTTGAATTTGAATTTGAACTCGGGAAGATGAGTCTTCCTGAATCCAGGCCTGGAACTCTATCCACTGTATCACCTCCCCTCCTATTGTGAGGATTACATGTAATAATATAAAGTAATAAAGTGCTTTGCAAACCTTAAACTGCAGTTTAAATGCTAACTATTTTCTAGGACTGTAACTTAGTAGATCTAGGACCTCATCTTGGCACTACCACAATCTCTCCAGCCCTGAGTAGGTCTTTGGCTCTCTCTGACCTTCAGTTTTTTCGTCTATAAAATGAGGCAGCATTCAAAAGCAGCTAAAAGTGAGATAATCCTCATTTATTAATAGGTCAGTTTATTTAAAGAACTCCCACCTAGAGATGCATATATATGAAGAATAAGCATTGTTCTTCTATTACAAATCAGTTGTGATAATGAATCTGTATGTAACCTACCAGAAGGAAGAATTGCAGGTCAGGTAAAGCAATTTCTTCATAATCCTAAACTGCCAGAACTGAAAAGGAACTTTATAATCATTTAGCCAAGTCTCATTATTTTGCATACAAGGCCAAGGGAAATAGAATGACTTCTCTAAGTGCACATAGCAAGTGAGGAGCATGCCCAGGCCTAGGACTCTCCTATCTTCTAGTCTGATCACATGTAGATCTAACTAAAACCCTCTCTTCCTCAATAAACTTCACTGACTCCCTATTATACCTAGAAACAAAATATGATTGCTTCTGTTTGGCATTGAAAATCATTCGCAACACAGCTGTAACCTAGCTTTCTCTTCTATAATTGCTTGTTGACTGATTTCAGGCACTCTGCAGCATGAACAGCTTATTGTTCCTCGTACATGAGACAACATCTCTCATCTCCATTGTGTCCCGTCTCACCTGACTTCCACCTTTTAGATTTCTCAACTTTGGTCAAGACTCAGGTCAGGCACCCATTACCTCATATCCATTTCATATTTATGTAATTAAAGGGCAGCTAGGTGGCTCCAAGGACAGAGTGCTGGACTTATCTTCCTGAGCTCAAATCTGGGCTCAGATACTCAATGGCTATGTGACCCTGGACATGTTACTTAACCCTGTTTGCCTCAGTTCACTCATCTATAAAATGAACTGGAAAAAGGAAACAGCAAACTACTTCAGTATCTCTGCTAAGAAAATCCCAAATGGGGTCAGGGAGAGTCAGACATGACTGAAATGACCGAACAACAATGTAATTACAAGCCTTACTCAATTGAATTTAAGTTTCTTGAAGGAAGTAAAGTCTTTTTTATTTGTTTTTATATTCCCAGCACCTAGCACAGTGTAGGGCCCATAGTAGGCCCTTAATTCGTTCTTTTTCTTTTTCTTTTTTTGGAAAGGGATTTGGGGTTAAGTGACTTGCCCAAGGTCACACAGTTAGTAAGTATCAAGTGCCTGAGGTTGGAGTTGAACTCAGGTCCTCCTGACTACAAGGCAGGTGTTCTATTCACTGCACTGCTGAGCTGCCCCTTGTTAATTCTTTCTTGTGGATCAATGGGTCAATCACATTTTCATCAAACTAAAGCCAATTTACTTCAAACATATCAGTGTCTCCAATGTTCTCGGAAGGACAGCACAGAGATTCAGGTTTACCAAAGCTATCAGAGGTTATACTGTAAGTAAAAACAGACTCATACTTAAAAGAATTCATGATAATATATTTAGAGAAGAAAGGAGTCTTAGAAGTCATTTCACCCAAAGCCATCACTTTACAGATAGGAAAACAGGTCTAGAGAAGTTGATTGACATTGCTTGAAGTCACACATATAGGAGAACTTTGACTTATAACGGGATCTGTCATTATATTCTTCGCAGGATAATGGATTTACAGTTACATGTTAAGACAGAAAGATCCAAGCTACTTGTTCACTGTGTGACACAGGAAAAGCACTTAACTTTCCTGAGACTTAATTTCCAAACCTCTAGAATGGGGGTGTTATGGTGCCCATCTCACAAAAGCATTGTGAGTCAGATGAGATGATATGCTTACCCTGCAGTCCTTAAAGAATGATAAAAATATCAGGAATTATGAAAATTATTATTGACATACCATCTCATGTGCTGCCTCCTAAACCTCATGCCATCTATTTTCACTCAAGTCCTAATTATAAGAAATATCTGTTCCAGTACAAGAAAAAAAAGACAATTAAATGTCAGGTAGTCTATCAACAGGCCTAATGAAAATTAGGAACAATTTATTAGTTATGGAATATTTTTCATTTTCATTCTATTCCTTAGATGTTATAAGAACTTGTGTCTTTGCAACCACTTAAGCAGATGCTGTCTTTTAAAAAAAATTAAATTTATTTATTTACTTTGAGTTTACAACATTCAGTTTCACTATCTCTTCAGTTTCAAATTTTCTCCCCCTCCCTCTCTTCCCTCCTCCCCCCCATAATGGCAAGTAATCACATATAGGTTCTACAAATACCTTCACCTTGAATATTAGTCACGTTGTAAAGAAGGATTATAACCAATGGGGTGAACAATGAGAAAGAAGGGACAAAGCAAAACAAAACACAAATGAGAGAGAACAAGTAGTTTGCTTCAGTCTGCATTCCGACTGTGTAGTTCTTGCTCTGGATGTGGATATCCCTTTACATCATGAATCTTTTGTAGTTGTTTCCTAATCTTGTATTGCTGAGAAGAGCCCAGTCTATGAAAGTTAGTTGTCACATACTATGTGTTTGTAATTGTGTACAAAGCTCTCTTGGTTCTGCTGTCCTTAGTCAGCATCAATTTATATAATTTTCTCCAGGTTATTATGAAATCCATCTGCTCCTCATTTCTTATAGCACAGTAGTATTCCATTACATTCATATACCACAACTTGTTTAGTGATTACCCAATTGATGGGCATCCCCTTGACTTCCAATTCTTTGCCACCACAAAAAGAGCTGCTATAAATATTTTTGTACATATGGGTCTTTTTCCTACTTCTGTGATTTCTTTGGGAAACAGCCCCAGAAGTGATATTGCTGGGTCAAAGGGTATGCGCTTATTTATAGCCCTTTGGGCATAGTTCCAGATTGCTCTCCAGAATGGTTGTATCAGTTCACAACTCCACCAACAATACATTATTGTCCCAATTTTTTCACATCCTCTTCAGCATTTGTCATTTTCCTGTTTTGTCAACTTAGCCAATCTGGCTGGAGAGATGTGGAGAGATGTGAAGTTGTTTTGATTTGCGTTTCTCTAATCAATAGTGATTTTGAGCATTTTTTCACATGCTTATCGATATCTTTAATGTCTTCCTCTGAAAACTGTCCATATCCTTTGACTATTTATCAATTGAGGAATGACTTGTATTCTTATAAATTTGACCCAATTCTCCGTATATTTTAGAAATGAGGCCTTTATCAGAAACACTGATTGTAAAAATTCTTTCCCAATTACCCACTTCCCTCTTAATCTTGGTTACATTGACCTTCTCTTGTACAAAAACATTTCAATTTAATGTAATCAAAATTATCCATTTTGTATTTCATAATGCTCTCTAACTCTTGTTTTGTCACAATTTTCCCTTTTCCATAAATCTGACAGGTAAACTATTCCTTGCTTTCCCAGATTGCTTACTATATCAGCCTTTATACCTAGATCAGGCACCCATTTGGACTTGATTTTAGTAGGTGATATAAGATATTCATCTATACCCAATTTCTGCCATAGTATTTTCCAGTTTCCCAGCAGTTTTTGTCAAATAGTGAGTTCTTATCCCAGAAGCTAGGGTCTTTGAGTTTATCAAACAGTAGATTACTATAGTCATTGACTATTTTGTCTCATGTACTTAATCTATTCCACTGATCCCCTACTCTATTCCTCAGCCAGTACAAAGTAGTTTTGATGACTGCTGCTTTGTAATATAGATTAAAATCTGCTTTGGCTAGGCCACCTTCCCTAGCATTTCTTTTCGTTAATTGCCTTGATGTTCTGGACCTTTTGTTCTTCCAGATGAATTTTGTTACTATTTTTTCTAGCTCTATAAAATAACTTTTGGTATATTGATTGGTATGGTACTAAGTATATAAATTAATTTAGGTAAAATTGTCATTTTTATTATATTAGCTTGACCCAGCCATGAGCAATTGACGTTTTGCCAATTATTTAATCTGACTTTATTTGTGTGAAATGTGTTTTGTAATTGTGTTCATATAGGATGTCAGGGTTCGCAGCCCTGCCAGAAGAGGCAGCAGGCACTTACCTTTACAAAGGAGAAGATGCTGGCATTTTCTCTTGAAAAGAAAGTTACGCTGGAGGGTATATGTTAAGAGGATTTATTGATGTCACACCTGGGAAGCCTTACTGCAGGACTCTAAGGCTCGCCGCCCCGCCAAGGCTTGGATCCTTTTAGCTACTCCAGATCCACACACCACACAGCCCAGCTGAGCGGGATTGAGAGAGAAGAGGTAAATTGTGAAAAGGGAATTGCAATCACAAGGGCATGAAGACCCCAGAGTGTGGACACATCAGTCGGAAACCTTAGGTATCCCACTAAGAAAGTCTTGAGCAATGCAATATCCCCTGGCCAGGTACGGTGCAATATGCTCTGACTTCCACATGACCCAACTAATTCCCAGGCTTTACTCCTCCCTGTGTCTCAACATCACCACTTGCAATCTGGTACCTATTTTGTGACCCTTACAATAGGACATGGGTTTCTTTTGGCAGGTAGATTCCCAAATATTTTACGATGTCTAGAGTAACTTTAAATGGAATTTCTCTTTCTATTTCTTGTTGTTCAATTTCATTAGAAATATATAGGAATGCCAAGGATTTATGTGGGTTTATTTTATATCCAGCAACTTTGCTAAATTTATTTATTATGTCAACTAGTTTTTTACTTGATTCTCTAGGATTCTCTAATCATCACCATATCACCCGCAAAGAGTGATAGCTTAGTCTCTTCTTTGTCTAATCTGATTCCTTCAATTTCTTTTTCTTCTCTTATTGCTACTGCTAACATTTCTAGTACCAAATTGCATAAGAGGGGTGATAATGAACATCCTTGTTTCACCCTGATACTATTGGAAATGCTTCTAGCTCATCCCCCATTGCATATAACATTTGCTGATAGTTTTAGATAGATGCTACTAATTATTTTGAGGAAGACTCCATTTACTCCTAAACTTTCTAGCGTTTTTAATAGGAGTGGGTGTTGTATTTTGTCAAAAGCCTTTTCTGCATCTATTGAGATAATCATATGGTTTCTACTAGTTTAATTGTTGATATGATTGATTATACTGATAGTTTTCCTAATAATGAACCATCCTTGCATTCCTGGAATAAATCACACCTGATTGAAGTGTATTATTCTCGTGATGATTTGTTATAGTCTTTTTTGCTAATATTTTATTTAAAATTTTTGCATCTTTATTTATGAGGGAAATTGGTTTATAATATTCTTTTTCTATTTTGTCTCTTCTTGATTTAGGTATCGGTACCATATTTGTCTCATAAAAAGAAATTGGTAGGACTCCTTCTTCTCCAATTTTCCCAAATAGTTTGTAGAGTATTGGAATTAATTGTTCTTTAAATGTTTGATGGAATTCACTTGTAAATCCATTTGGCCCTGGAGATTTTTTTCCTATGCAGTTCATTGATGGCTTGTTCAAATTTTTTTTTTAATGGGTTTGTTTCAGTATTTTATTTCCTCTTCAGTTAATCTAGGCAACTTAATTTTTTGTAAATATTCATCCATTTTACTAATATTGTCAAATTTATGGGCATACAATTGGGTAAGTTAATTCCTTATGATTGTTTTAATTTCCTCTTCATTGGAGGTAGACTCACTCTTTTCATTTTTGATACTTGTGATTTGGTTTTCTTTCTTTTTTTTTTATCATGTGGACTAAAGGTCTATCATTTTTTTTTGCTTTTTATTTGCCATAAAATCAGCTCTTAGTTTTATTTGTTAATTCAATAGTTTTCTTAATTTCAATTTTATTAATCTCTCCTTTGGTTTTTAGTATTTCCAATTTAATATTTAACTGAGGATTTTCAATTTGTTCTTTTACTACCTTTTTCAGTTGCATGCCTAATTTATTGATCTCCATCGTATGCATTCAGAGATATAAATCTTCCCCTAAGAACTGCTTTTGCTGCATCCCACAAGTTTTGGTATATTGTCTCAATGTTGTCATTGAACATTAAATGAAGTTACTGATTGTTTCTATACTTTCTTGTTTGACCCACTCATTCTTGAGGATTAAATTATTTAATTTCCAATTAGTTTTTATTCTATCCTTTCATGGCCCTTTATTACATATAATTTTTATTGCACCATGATTTGAGAAGGATACATTTAATATTTCTGCCTTTCTTCATTGAATTGTGAGGTTATATGCCCTAGTACATGGTCAATTTTTGTGTATATGCTATGTACCACTGAGAGGAAGATATGTTCCTTTTTATCCCCATTCAATTTTCTCCAGAGGTCTATCATATCTACCTTCTCTAAACTTCTATTTACCTCCTTAACTTCTTTCGTGTTTATTTTGATGTTAGATTTATCAAGTTCAGAGAGGTGGAAACTGAGGTTCACCACTAGTATAGTTTTGCTATCTATTTCTTCCTCTAACTCCCCTAACTTCCCTTCTAGGAATCTGGATGTTATAATGCTTGGTACATCTGTGTTTAGTAATGATACTGCTTCATTGTCAATGGTGCCTTTTAGCAGGATATAGTTTCCTTCCTTATCTCTTTTAATTATATCTATTTTTGCTTTTGCTTTATGTGAGATAAGGATTGCTACCTCTGCTTTTTTTTTCTTTAGCTTAAGCATAATATATTTTACTCCAGCCTTTTACTTTTACCCTGTGTGTATCCCACTGTTTCAAATGTGTTTCTTGTAAACAGCATATTGTAGGATTATGGTTACTAATCTGTTCTGCTCTCTGCCTCTGTTTTATGGGCTAGTTCATCCCACTCACATACACAGTTATGACTACTATGACTACTAGTACTACTACTACTACTAAAGACTACTGTGTCTTTCCCTACATCTTATTCCCTTCCCTGTTTATGCTTTCATTTCTCCCTTCACCATTCCCCTCCTTAAGAGTTTTCCCTTTGATCACTGCCTCCCTCAGAATTGCCTCCCTATTAACCCTCCTCCCTTTTCCTACCCTTCTCCCTTACAACTTCTTCCTTCCCTCCTAACATCCCCCCTTTCTTTACCTCTTCCCAGTCCTACTGCCTGTAGGGCATGATAGACTTATTTACTTAATGTAGTATGTTATTACTTCCTTGAACCAAGAAGGATGAGAATATATCTTATACGGGGCTCCTCTCCCTCCCATCTTTCCCTCTATTATGATAAGTTTTATGTCTCTTCATGATAGAGTCCTAAACTGAACTGATTATGTCATTCCCACCTTACACCAAAAGCAATGAGGGCAAAGCTCATATAATGTTCATCTCCCTCTCTTCTTTCCCTCTACTGTAATATGTTTTTATGCCTCTTCATGTGGCATAATTTATCCTTTTCTGCTTCCTACTTTCCTCTTCTCCCATTAAGGTCCCTTTGCACCCCTAAATAATGTTTTTTGTTTAAACATCACTTTAGTTAATTCATACCCACACCCTCTATTTATCTATATCCCTTTTAAATGTTGTGATAAGTATATAATTCTCAATATTGACAGGTATCAGCTCCCATATAGGATGTAAACAGTTTGCTCTTATTAAATAACAAGTTTGTGTGTGTGTGTGTGTGTGTGTTTTCCCTGTTTTCCTTACTATGTCTCTCTTGATTCTTGTATTGGGAGATCAGATTTTCTGTTGAGCTGTGGCTTTTTCTTCAGGAGGGTCTGGAAGTCCTTTATTTCATTGAATGATCATCTCCTTGCCTGAAAGATTTTGTTCAGTTTTGCTGGATAGTTGATCCTTGGTTGTAGCCCAAGTTCCTTTGTTCTACAAAATATCACATTCCAGTCCCTCTGATCTTTCAATGTAGAAACCACTAGGTCCTGTGTGATCCTGACTGTACTTCCCTGATATTTGAATAGTTTCTTTCTGCCTGTTTGCAGTATTTTCTCCTTTATTTGATAGTTCTGGAATTTGGCTACAATACTTTTAGGAGTTTTGAATTTGGGATCTCTTTCAGGAGGTGTCTGATGGATTATTTCAATAACTATTTTACCCTCTGGTTCTAGGACCTCAGGGCAGTTTTCCTTGATGATTTCTTGGAAGATGTTGTCCAGGCTCTTTTGTTCATCATGGCTTTCAAGTAGACCAATAATTCTTAGATTGTCTCTCCTGGATCTATTCTCCCTGTCAGTTATTTTTCCATTGATCTATTTTAGATCTTTTTCCGATTTCTCATTCTTGAGGTTTTGTTTGATTGATTCTTGATGCCTCATAGAGTCAGCTTTGATTTGACTGATTCTAATTTTGAGTGAATTATTTTCCTCAGTTAATTTTTGAAGCTCCTTTTCCTTATGTTCAGATTTCATTTTTAGGGATTTATTTTCTCCAGTTAGATTCTGAACCTCTTTTTCAATTTCACACATTTTACTTTTTAAAGAGCTGTTTTCTTCAGAGAAATGTTTTTCTATTTTCACAGTTGTAATTTTTAAAAGAATTGGTCAATTTATCTTCTACCTCTCTAATTTGGTTTTAAAAGTCCTTCTTGAGCTCTTCCAAGAATGCTTTCTGGGCTTGAGACTAATTCATATTCCCTTTTGAGGCTTCAGCTGTGGGTGTAGAGTCAATGTTATCTCCTTCTGAATTTGGTTCTTCAGGCTAGCAATAATAGTATTCTAAAGTCTTTGTCTTTGTAATCTGTTTTCCCCATTTTGAGGCACAGCCTTAGCCATGCCCTTCATCTAGAACTCCCAAGCCTTCAGTTGGTTACACTATTTTAAGATTTTTACTCTGGGGACATATTCTCTGGGTGTTCAGAACCAGGAGGGAGGGAGGGTGGCAGACAGGATTAATGGGGCTGGGGTCTACTCTGCAGTCTTGGTCACTGGAATTTCAGGTAGGTGATTTTTAAACTTTTAGACTATGGGTTGACAGCCCCAGGAGTAGCTGCTCTTGCTGCAGTGGGCCTGTGTTTGTCTTTTATCCAGCTCTGACAAATCCCCAGTCTTGTGGTGATAGGCCTAGGAATTACCCCTGCAAGTTGGTGAATCAGCTTGCCTTGGCTCGCTTCAGCTTCATTTGCCTCCATGCCCGTATGACCATCCTGATTGCTGTCTTTGAACCCAGTACTATAATATATAAAATTCTGAGAATGATTGAATGGGAGGAAAAGAGTTTGGCCATAGAATTTTAATGTTGGGAGACTGATTGTAAGAATGTCAAATTCCCAAAGGCTGAGAGGGAAGTATTCAAGAAAGGGTGGGGGTTGCGGGGTAGGGAGTGGGGAGGAGATGGGGGAATAGAGGCAAACATTAGTCTTCTCATCTCTCTCTCTCTCTCTCTCTCTCTCTCTTTCTCCCTCTCACAAACACACACACACGTGCACACACACACGCACACACACACACACACAAACACACACACACACGACTCAGTTTCAATGTTCTACCAGACCACTGTCCATTTAAGGGATCCTTTCTAAACTGTGGTCCAATGAGTCTATTAGAAGTAATTATTTTCCTTCTGCTTACTGGAGACTTCAAAATTGGATTAATATACTATCTGATCTGTAAGTACTTTTACATTTTGGTAAGCAAGCCTGCAAAAATTTCCCCTGACAATCTCTTGGTGGTGGAAAAGCAGTCATTTTCTCACTCTGCTTGTTACTTGCTCTAGTCCCTTGACTCAGATTAAGGGAAATTAGCACCTTGTAGTTAAAGTCTCTAATTTCCCAGAGGACCCCGTTATTCTCTTTGTAAGAGGTTGATGCCCTCTAAGGTCACAAAACACAGTCCTTATGTGGAAGCAAGAAATTAAAGGGAAGAACATGAGATTTTCCCTGCTTTTTTTTTTTTTACTTTCTTTAATATCTCTTAATAGTCAATGAACACATCACCCTTACAAAAAATGTGAGCTGCCTCCATGTATTGTCAGTGCAAATTCATCCTTTGTTTACATGTTATGGTAACCATTACTGAACTGACTTCACATACTCATTGAGACTAAGCTTGTTTCTTAAGTTTCTAATATCCATTTGGTTATTTCTTTTAACTGTTAGATCTTACAAAGGTTCAGATGTGAAGCTACATATGTTTAGGCTTCAAGTCTTTGGAAAGTTGTAAATAATTCTCTTTCAATGCCTTCAACAAAGATTTCCTTTTTGCCAAGGTTAGGACACAAGTTAAATGCAAGGAATAGAATTTTCAAGGAGAGCTTGAACCTTCTGGTTTTTGAAGATTTTTCGATTTTTGGGTGTCCAAGAGTGGAGAGATACCAGTGATTCTCATGAAAACACAATTCATTGAAGAATTAACATACACACATAATTTGTGCATATATGTATGCCTACATATAATTAATAATTATCATATATACATTATTATATTATTATATATTGTATTATATATATAATTTTAGTCAACTCAGCAAAATGTAGAATTGATACTTTTTTTTAAAAAAGAGATGTTACTGAAAGGAAAAAATCTCTTTGAGGAGAAATTCTATATTCCTTAACCATCTCTTAGCAAAAGTGTAGTAAAATGAAAAGAGTACTTAGGAATACATTGGTGTCAGCCTGGAAAGAGGTTTCTAGTAGAGTATCCTAGAAATATGCCTTTGGTTCCATCATGCTTTTAACATTTTAATTACTATTTATTCTGAAGAAGAGAAGGGGTATGTGGATTATGATATGTCATTGCAATGAATAGGATGTTGTATTTAAAGTCAGCAAACCTGGGCACAAATTTTACCTCAGATACCTCCAAGCAGTGAGACCCTGGGGTTCAGTTTCCTCATCTGTAAAATGGGGAGTTGGAATTTTAAATTCCAAGATTTCGTTAAACTCTAAATCAATGATCCTAAATATATGAAAGGTTTTTGTGTGGAATAGGATTAATATATTAATTAATGTATGTAATTAATATATGTAGATTACTATAAATTCTAATGCCTTCCCTCTTTAAATTATATTCCCTTGGTCGCATCTCTAGCTTTTTGTACAGATGTATTTACTTATTGTATACATATTAGATTGTGAATTCCTTGAGAGCAGGAACTGCATTTTGCCTCTTTCTTTAATCTCAGCATGTAACAAATTGCCTAGTACATAGTAAGTACTTAATAAATGTTTATAGACTGATTTACTCTAAAATGCAGAACTGGAGATAATAAATAGAAGAAGAGAGGTGGCTATAAGGAAAAAACTTTCTATCAGTTAGGACAGTTAGATTTGTCCTAAAATGTAATCGACTATTTCAGGAATTAGTGACTTCCTCATCACTGAAGGTTTTCACATACAACCTAAATGACTACAATTGGGGACCGAAAGGGTTCCTGTTCAAGTGTAAGTTGGACCAAATCATCCTTGATGTCCCTTCCAGATTTCAGATTAAATGGTATTTTTCTTCATTTTTGTTATTATGAAATTGAAAAATGTGGGAAAAAAAGTATTTCACTATTTAAAAAAAATAAAAGGTGGTATATAAATGGTAAATCTGCTCTCTATAGTATTTTAAAAGCATATTTCCTGCTTCACATGGAAGTTCTACCAGTTCCCTAGTTGTCTGTGTCCCCTTCTGAATTTATTTCTTCACTCTACATTCTTTTGATGACTTACTGATTTTTTCCTTCTTCTCCTTTTTTTGGGGGAATATTATCATTTCTCCCCATGACTGCCTCCCCTGTGACTGCTCCTCCAATAACATCTTCATCAAAATAGTTAATCAAAATGGACTTCTACATTATCTGTGTGTAGAAAAATAGGTTTCACTCTGCACTTCCTAGTTAATCAAATCTCTGCCAAATTGTGGAAAACATATATGATGCATCATCAATCTCTTCTAGCAGTGTTTGGCCATCTTTCATGGATATTTTATATTTCCACATTGTCATCGTTGCATAAATTGTTCTTTATTATATTTCTGCTTTTATTTTTTGGAAGGGGGAGGGCAGGGCGATTGGGGTTAAGTGACTTGCCCAAGGTCACACAGCTAGTTTTGTGTTAAGTATCTAAGGCTGGATTTGAACTCAGGTCGTCCAGACTCCAGGGCCAGTGCTCTATTTACTGTGCCACCTAGCCACTCCCATTCTTTTTATTTTTCACTCTTTACTTCACTCTGTATGAGTTTATACATGTCCTCAAAGGTTCCTCTGGATCTGTCCCTTTCATCATTTCTTACATCTAATATAGGAGCATTTCCTTACATTCAGGTATCCTAATTTGTTCAGCTGCTCCTCAATTGATAGGCATCCATTTTGTTTACAATTCTTTCATATGATATATAAAAATACCACCATAAATTATTTTGTATATACAGTCATGGTGTTATGAGGTAAAAGGGTATGTGTACTTAATTATTTTGGGAACATAATTCCAAAATACCATTTCAAAGTGGTTGGATCAGTTCTCAGCACCACCTGTACCTAATCCTCCCAAGCTTTTCCAACAAATGTAACTTTCTATATTTGTCATATTTGTCTATCTGAGAGATATAAAGTAAAACCTTGAAGTTATTTTAATTTGCACGTCTCTTGCTATTAGTGAGTTAGGATAGTGGTATCAGACTCAAATAGCAATGGGGGTCACTACTCTATACATAAGGATCCCTATGGGTCATATTGTTTTTAAAATGTAATGTTGTTTGAGTTAATCT
>CM053586.1:206349456-206369284 GCA_028646515.1 Pseudochirops corinnae
TTTCATTATCATCATCTCAGCCACAGAAATAAATTTGCTCCTCACAGTGAGCTAAAACTTGCATATTTATATAGAAAAAACGTTGTCATAACTTCACTCATAAAGTCCAAGTGTCCTGAGGAAGAATTAAATCTATAAAGATATAAAGATATTAAAGATAATAATAATAATAATAAGGATAAGAAATTTGGAATTATTACTATTAGAAAAAAGGTTTCAGAATCTTGAAAGTTCAATATTCAGTTTGATGCTTTTTGGGGGAAAAAAGGAGAATTCCGTATAGTGGAGGTATCTTGTTTAATGGTAATAAAGTATGATTAATAATTTCACTAGTGTTAAAGCCTAGGATTAGATTAAGGAATTAAGTTTTATTGAAAACTGCAGGCATGCAATTCTTTTCTGTTCTTATTTCTTCTACAGAAACTTTCTTTAGCCCAGGACAGATGGCTCAGAGATTTCCCCAGCTGTGCCTTAGGCACATTTAACTACTCTCAACACCATTACTATTACAAATGAAAAGCCTTCTGACAAAGGACAATTGGCTCTTCCCTTGGCTGGCTCAACCATCCCAGTGACCACATGTTAAAATTGCAGAGTGTTGATTAGATGGGGATCAAGGATTAGTGTGGTGCCTTCAGTGTCTGTCAGAGCCTTTAAAAAAGAGACAGACAGATTGAGTCTCAAGACTTGATTTTGCCCTTTTTACCAACCAGCATTAGTACAAAAGTGGATCTCACTTTAAGCCTGGTTCCAAATTTTGAACTATCCATCTTCCTTCTTGTGCTTTTTTTGCTTATTATTCTGTTTAGGGTTCTCAATCCTAGGTCTGGTAAATGTAGAGGGGTAACGGGAAAAGAGTATTTATATACCTGATGGCCAAAGTCTTAGTGCAGTTTTAAGCTTTAATGGGGGAGGAGGGAAAGGAAGAGGGAAAAGAATAATCATTTCTATTGCACCTACTATGTGCCAGGCACTGAGCTAAGTGCTTTTTACAAATATTATCTCATTTGAAAATAATCTCTCTAAAATAACTTTACTAGATTAAAATCACACTAAAACTTTGGGGACAATCTCTTTTGTGCAGCTGTATGACATACCATAAGGAATGTATGTCGTGGCCAGTGTTCTAACAAGTAGATCCTGTACAGTTTAGGTGGCTCAGGACAAGGTGCATGGAAACAGCCTTTCTGGAAACAGTGGAATGAGGTAAAAGGACCTATGCAACATTTTTCCTGGAGTCACAGAATTCAAATTTGCAATAATGTGACAATATTAGACAGTCATTATAGGAACAAAGTGACAGTTGTCTTCATTACATAATTATATCAATTGCATTATCAGGACTGCAGTAGCAAGACCTGTGACTCCTAGAAGCTGTAGCATGTACAATGACCACACCTTAGTAGAGCTGTCTCCACAGATGGGCAAACCAGGTTGAGGGGAGTCAACTGGCCTCAAACCCATAGGTGAGTTAGAGGGATTTCTACCCCAAGCATGTAAAGACTTTCTTGATGAAATGGGTGAATGCATTTCAATGGCAATGAAGATGACTGCAGCAAGCATGGCGAAGTACACAGAGCTTGGTCAGACATTGAAGAGCCAAGGGTATATTCTACTGCATCCTGGGACTTCACCAGTTGTCTTGACTTTCGTCCGTCCATTGGACTTCTATGACTGGAAAAGAGAATATGGCCTGCTCTCTTAAATCCAATTCACAGGCAAATACTCGCCCATTATCTGTGATGTCATTAGTCCTCTTCAATAACTAAGGATGAACAACAATAGGAAGGTGTAGATTTGAATCTGACCTCTATCACTTTGTAGCTTAAACAAATCATCAAACTATCTGAGCCTCATTTTTCCTACCTGTAAAATATGGGAAATTAATAACAGCCTAACCTATGTTAGTGTTGGTAGAATAAAATCATATATTTGGAAGCACAGCATTGTAAAGTTTGATTTGAAGAACATTCATTAAGGGCCCTCAATGTGCAAAACCTTATGTCAGGTGCTGGGAATGCAGAGACAAAAACAAAACATTCATTTTTGTCTTGTAAATTGCGTAATATTTATATCAATGTTGGTATCTGTCTACTAGTTCTTTCTCTTTATTCCTTTATTCATCTATTCATTCGTCCATCCATCTATCTATCCATCCATCTATTCTTCCCTTTATTTTATTTGTTTTCCCCTTCCTTTACTACCACTAAAGGATCTCTGCCATTAAGATGTTTGTTATTTATTTGTCAGTCCTCTCTCTGTCAAATGTAGAGAGATTTCACTTTTCCAGTCTTTGCCAGGAAGAAGTTCTCTGTCAGGAAGAAAGGGAAGAGGATAAGTTAAGTTCCTTGCTGACTGCAAAGGAGATTGTGGTTTTTTACACTCAATAGGGAGAATAAGATCAGAGGAGAGACAATGGCATATGCAATGTGTCCTGTTGATATACTTTTTCATATGAAGCTTAATTTTTTAAAAAAGTGATTTCCAAGAATCACACGATTCCTATTCTGCTATTTAAAATGGTGGCTCTCATTCAGCATTGATCAAAAGCTACTTATCTTGCACCAATTTAACGAGAGAACATGTTGGTCAGGTAGTACCTACTTCACCATTAATGAATTCACAAATTTAGAAAAAATAAATTTCTGAGGGACCTCAGAGGCTCACACATAACAAGTAAATGAGGCATGGTGGGGTTTGAATCCAGTAACTCTGACCATCTAATCCAACCAATACATAGAACAGACCTTGTACCACAGTGCAACTGACAAAAAGTCATCCATCTTTTCCTTGAAGATTTCTAGTAAGGGGGAACCAACTACCTCCTGAACTTAGAGAAGCTCCATACTATTTTGGTTGCCATTTGGCCAAAACAGAAATATAATTCAGTGTGGAAAGAGTGCCACAAAGTCAGATAACAGGTTCAAATTGCAGCTCCATCATTTAGCAATGCAACTTTCGTCAAGTCACAACTTCTCTAGGCCTCAGTTTCCTCACCTGTAAAGCAGAGGAATTGAGTTAGATGATCTCTAAGGTATCTTATGGTTCAAGGTCTATAATGCTATGATGTTTAATGAAAGATTTCCTAAGATAAATAAGAAATACCTTAAAAAAAGACTTTCACTAAGAGCCTACTTTTATCTTTTCCCCTGATTGGCATTTTTTTAAAATCCCAAATGAAATAAAGCTTATGACACAGGAAACAGAATTATAAATTGAAAATTGTCTTTAAACACAAAGGATTAAAAATATGTCACTTAAGGCAATCTAATTCTCCACTACTTCATCTAGTACATGAAGCTTTAGTGACTGTTACTACTATTATTCTTAGATGATTATATTAAACTCTTGGCTCCCACTATTTCTTCAAATAGGCACAACTTGAAACAATTCATTTTCTCCTTCAGTGAATATTCACTAATAGGACACAATAGTGTGTGGGTGGCAGTGAGCCTTTTTCTCATTTTGCTAAGAATGAGTTTTTAAGTAGTAGGAGTAGGGATTTAGTCTAGACATAAAGATGTACTTTCTAGGTCGTGAGAATGTATTGCCAAGGAAAGGGCTGTGGAATACCCAGCTCTGGTATTTTTTGTTTAAGTAAAGGTTAGACAGTTCACTCTCCAGTTTTGTTCCAGTTAAGCCCTGCCAGACCAGAGACAAGGAAATGGGCAAGATGGCTTCTGGTAGTTCCTTCAAGACCAATGACTGGTCATCAGTGAACTCCCACAGCACAGGGCCAGGTTTCATAATACCAATGAAATGCTGTAGATGGACAACTCTTATGGGTCGGTTAGAATGACTGTGCCTTTGGAGTCTATCCCAAGGGGTGCGTTGAGGCAGAGACTCTGGGAACTGCATCTGTTGCTGGCAAGGGTAGTAATTGATGATTTAATGGGTCTTTTCCATTTCCAGGTCTTATGATATATTACTACCACTGTTTAGTAGTTATACTCTAATATATTCGTATCCACATGGTAACAGACACCGACCAAACAATTGTGCCATCAAACTTTTAGAATTTGATTCTTTTCCATTCCTGTGGAGCAAGTCCAAGACAGCGTGGGTTATTTAATTATTTTTTTTCTCTTTTGCTTTGGCTTTGAATATGTGCCTCACCTTTCCGACTCTGAACGATGGTGTAGCATTATTAGATTTCAGGCTATTTGATGCAGAGATTTCTGTGAAAGTTTATTAGTCTGCAGTCTTTTTGTTTGGAAGTTAAAAATCCCTGGTGCCTTCAGTCTGAAATCTGTTTACTTTCATGGAAATAATGCATGCTATCTATTTGGGGAAGCCAAATAAAAGGAGTTCTGTTTTCCGTTTTCTGTGTGTTTCTCTGTGTGTCTCTGGGGCGCAGTGGTCATGCTCAATGGACCATCCAAGTCCTTATGTACTGGGAGCAAATCTGTTGGTACAAGTTGGTGACTGGCATGCCACTGCTGTGGAGGGAGATAGAATTGCTACATTTGTTATTGAACTGGGTCGCTGGACAGGCTGTCAGAGGAAAAAGGGTACAAGGAAGTATTAGGGCCTTTTTTTTTTTTTGGTATGTGGGCATGTTGAATGCAGGCTACTCAACTCCCGTTTTGCTTTTGCTGAAACAGAATAAGGTGGCACACAATGGCAGTGGCAAGAAGGGAGGGGGAAAGGGTACCCCCACAACAGGTGCAGCCAACATGGCTACCACTTTCCCACACATATCAGTCAGTCTCCAGTGGCCTCATGAGCCCTGAATATGAAATGGCATTGGGGATCGGATATCTGCCAATTAGGAGGGTAAGAGCAAAAGAGCAGCAAGTGAGTGGAAAGGAGGAACAGCTTTGGGCTTACAGAGAGTCTGGGGAGCTGTTGTTTGGCCACTGGAGCTTGGTCATTACCATATCCAAAGCCCTAATGTGTAACACTAGCCATGTTATTTTGCTTCCAATAATCACACTCTGCCGAGGTCTAGCAATGGTATCTAGGTGATGAACACACAGACAGCCCCTATTCTTTTCATTTTCTTTTCAGCTGCAGAGCTGCTGGTAACATTTCTTCAGGTGGGGCTAAGCAGTGCTTAGCAACATGGATGCCCCATCAAACAAATAAGGGTTCTCTTCATTGGGTAGCCTTATGCCCCATGCCTATGCCAACACCCTCATCATCTTTCTTAGAGATTATAAGCTTTTAAGTGACTGATAATATGCATCACACCTTTAGAAGACATATTTATAGGCATTTGACATCAGTTGGAAGATAGAGGATTATAGAGTTAGAACTAGAAGAGGTGTTATCTAATCTAACCCCTTTCATTTTACAAGATAAAGAAACCAAATCCCACAGGGAGAAGCAATTGGATAGTTTTTTAAAATTAGGAACACTTTCATTTTTATAGGAGTTATTTATCTCTTTTCAGTGACTGTATCTAGTTATATGTATAGCTTTCTGCCCGAGTAATTCCCTGCTCCATCTAATAACAGGGAGATTTATTTCATTGTCTCTTCTTCAGGATAGTTACTGGTTTTTCAGTTACTCAGAAATAGACATCCTTTTAATGGTTTCTTTTTTTGATTCTATTGTTGTAAAAACTGGGTGTATGTTTATTTCACCAGGAACCATCTCATCTAACACATCCATCAGAGGTTATTTTTAAAAGATTTGTTAAAATAGTTGCTTATAAGGATAAAAACTAATTTAGGAAGAGGAATGCCATGAAGACAATACCTATTTTTCTGTTGCTGGTTCCTTTTTGTGCATTTAGGGTATCTCTGATAAGAAAGAGATAGTTAAAAGAGTTATTTCCTCCAAAGACCATAACTATGAAAAAAAAAAAACTGAAGCCATCCAAGCATGTCCTTTTTAAATTTAAAATTTTCATTATTTCATGTCCATGTTAATATCACCAAATGACTATTTTTTTTTTTTTTACTATTTTCATTCTACCACCACCCCTACCTTAGGCATGAGAGACATACAATTATATGCTTTAGGGTTGAAAAGGACCCTTGGTGAAATCTAGTCCAAATTTCTTATTCTTGGAGAAACATAAAGATCAAAGAAATGATGACAGCACTGCTTGAGTATGGATAAGATGGTAATAAAAATAGCAGAGAGAAGGCCAAGATGTTCAATTTGTTTTCTATTTTCACTATTGAGGGGACTGACCTTTGCCCTATAGATGGCAGAACAAATTGGTTCACAAGGGGTTGTTACCCAAGAGAAGTAAGGAATACCTAGTTGCTGTTAATGAATTCAAATAACTTGGCCCAGAAGAATGGCTGAATATAAAACCAACCAGGAGGAGTGATTACTGGGTCATCATTAGTAATGTTTAAAAGATTATGGAAAATAGGGTTGCTAACATAAGTTGGAGTAGGGAAAAGGTTGCCTAATGTTTTAAAAAATGAGAGAATTGCAAATTATAGGACAATAAGTTTGACTTCAGTTTATGCTAGAATTCTAGAATAAATCATTAAATGAATGTTTACAAAGTCACCATGGTTTCATCAAGAACAGGTTATACCAGGCCAACTATATTTCTTCCTCTTCTTTTTAATTAATAGATGAAGAGAATGCTGAACATATTATCTAGATACTAGCAAAGCTTTTGATTAAGCATCCCATATTATTCTTGTGTAAAAAAATGAAGAAATCTAAATTATACAATTTGATAGATTCAGAGCTGGTTGAATGGCTGGACTCAGAGAAGTCAAGGGTTTAATGTTAACTTTACAGGGGTCTTTAGGTGAGTCCTTTGGGACTTGGCCCTGTACTGTTTAACATTTTCATAAATGAATAAAATCATAGATGGTGTCCCCATCAAATTTACAGGGAACAAGAAGCTGAGATGGCTCTCTTCTCATTATTTAATTGAACCTGCTCTCCTTAAAGTCACCAATCATCTATTCGTTTCCAAATCTATGACCTCTTTTCAATCTTCATGCTTCTCTGGTTTCAGAAAAAACCTGGTAAGATTTATATGAACTAGTATAAAGTAAAGCGAGCAGAACCAGGAGAATATTGCATATAGTAATAGTAATATCGTAAAGAGAGACTTAGATACTTTTATAAAGACAATGATTCAGGACAGTTCCAAAGGACACATGACAAAAAATGCTATCTACCTCCAGAGAGGACTGATGAATTCTGAATGCAAATTTAACTGTACAATTTAAATTTACTATTTTTTCTGCTGGTGCATTTTCTTTAACAATATAGCTAATATGGAAACATTTTGTGTGACTTCACATGTATAATCAATATCATATAGTTTGCTCTCTCAAAGGGTAGAGGAGGGGTAGGAGGGAGGAAAGAAAATTTAGAACTCAAAATTTAAAAATAATGTTAATTTTTTACATGTAATTAGGAAATATTTAATTACATATGTATATATGTGCATGTGTATATATACATATGTATGTACATAAATATTTAAACCATGTAAAAATAACTTTTTTAAAAGGTACTAAAAATGTCATCATTATTTTTTGTCTCTCTGCAGCCTTTGACTCTATAAATCACACTCTCTTCCTGGATTTCACCTCCTCTCTAGTTTATTGTGACACTGTTCTCTTCTGGTTCTCTTCCTATCAGTCTTACAACTCTTACAACAGTCTTACAACAGTCTTACAACAAATCATTTTGATTTGTTGCTAACCATGGGTATCCCTCAGGGTTCTATCCTGGATCCTCTCCTCTTCTGCCTCCATCTTACTTTTCAATTATCATCTCTATGCAGATGACTGCTAGAATGAAAATACAAAAAAGATCTTGATAAGTGAAAGCATAAGACTAAATCTAATAAGACAGAATTCAATAGGGTTAAACATAAATGCTTATACTGAGATTTAAAAAAAAAAATCAATGTCACAAGTACAGGATGGGGAAGGCATAGTTAGAGATTTTGAAAACTAGGGATTTTTAGTGACTTGAAAGGTTCAATATGAATCTTCAACATTTTGTAGGTGTCAAAAGAATCTTGCGCTCCCTTAAGAAAGTTAAAATTCTAACAATAATTGGGGGTTGCAAAGAGTCAAATTTAAGCTAAGATTCCTCTATAATTAAAAATTAAGGGCTAAAGTAACAATGGTGGTGATGGTAACGATAACAGCACCACTTACATAGTGCTTCTGTGTGTCAGGCACTGTGCTAAGTACTTTTGTAATTATTAGCTCATTCGATCCTCCCAACAATCCTGGGAGGTACATGCTATTATTATCCCCACTTTCTAGTGCATAAGGTTGGATTTGAACTCAGGTCTTCTTGACCCCATGCCAAATGCTCTATCCACTGTGCCACCTACCTAATTAGGTTCAGTTATGCTTTAAGAGACTGAAAAAACAACCAAACAGAAACAAATTCGTAAGTAGCAATCATAATGTCAGAAAAGACAACTAGAAATAGAGACAAGGTTAAAATAAATAAGCTAGGAAACTATGATTAAATTAACCACAGATAATAAAATAACATGAGTACTTGATATGTATGCACTGAATACCTTAGCATGTTAGTAATTAGTGAAAAATTTAATTGCGTTACAAAGAGAAATGTATATAGAGTTGAAAACCCCAATGTGAGCATCTCTTCAGATCTAGTAAAATCTAATGATACAATAAAAACAGACACAAGAAAGATGTTAAGGATCACAATAGAATATACAAAGTTAGGTATGATAGATCACTGGTGAATACGGAATACAATATATATAATTTTAACTGTGTATGATACTTCTACAAAAGTTGATCATGTGCTAAAGCCTAGAAATATAATTAACAAATGAAGATAAACAGAGACATTAAAGACACTTTACTGACTCCAACACACTAAGAAATTATGTTCAGTAAAGGGAATTTGAAGAAAGTATTAAAACTTCAGGAGAAATAAAATAATTTAACCCTAAAGAATATGTAAGCATCAGCACAAATTTTTAGGAATGATAGATAATTTCATTAAAGGAAATTCTAATGATGAAAAAACCTAGCAAAAGTCTTGATGCAGCCAAAGTAGTCTGGAAGGGAAATCCCACATCTCTAATTACTTCCAACAAGAAAAAATACAATAAAACAAAACAGATCAGTGAATTGGAACTACAATTAAAAAAAACTAGAAAAGCAATAAAACAAGCAACAATGACTGCACCCCCTACAAAGCACAAAAAGAGGAATTCTGAAAACCAAAGAAGAAAACATCATTGAAAAGGAAAAAAAAAATCTTTGAATTGATCAAACCAAGAGCTAGCTTTTAAAATTAAGAAAAAAAATTTGTTAGCTTATTTGATACAAAAAAGTGAAATTAGAATGATTGCCAATAGAACAAAAAATGAAAATTCACTAAAATGAAGAGGAAATAAAGGAAGAAAAGGTTGTGCTCAATTATGCCAAAACATGTACAACATTAAGAAAATATATTAATATTTATGAAATTACAAAATAACTAGATTATCAGAGCAAAATATAGAGTTTAAATAATATAATCTGAGAAAAAGAAATTGAACAAGATTGAAAAGAACTCCCAGAGGAAAAAAAAATAAAACCCAGGATCAGATGGATATTTTATGTCCTATCAAATGTTTAAATGACAGTGAAGTGAAATATTAAATCATATACAAAAATAGAGAAGAATGAATCCTAGCTGATTCCTTCTGTGAAACAAATATGGCCCTGATTCCTAAAAACAGGAGAGAAAAAACAGGGATAGGAAACTATAAACCAATATCCCTAATAAATATTAACACATAGAAATAAAATAAATATTGTAAAGAGGGTATAACAACATAACAAAAATATTGTATGCTATGACCAATTTGCATTTATACTAGAATTATGTGATTAATTCCATATTACAAAAACTCTAAACATATTATATTACATTACTAAGAAAAAATAAGATGATTCTTTTCAGTAGATAAAAAAAGCTCTGTATTGACAATATAAGACACTTTGTATTAAACACAGTAAAAAAGCAAAGGAATGAACAGATTATTCCTTAATGTTGTAAATAGAAATTATCTAAATACAAGAACTAACATTATCTGTAATGGAGGAAGTCCAGAGGGCTTTTCAATCAGATTTAGGGATAAAGCCAGAATGTGCATTGTTTCCACTTTTATTTTATATAGTTTTAGAAATGCTAATTCTAATATTAACAACAGCTAGCATTTATATGGTACTTTAAAGTTTACAAAGCCCTTTACAAACATTGTTTTATACTCACAAGTCTGGGAAGTATGTGTTATTATTCTCCTTATTTTACAGATGAAGAAACTGGGGTAGGTTGAGTGAATTGCCCAGAATCATAGTATCTGAGCAGGATTTGAACTCAGGTCTCTTGACTCTGAGCACAGAGCTCTATCTGTTGCTCCACCTATCTGCCTGAAATAGTATTGAGACAAGAAAAATAAAGAAATAAAAAGAAATTAAAGTAGAAAAGCAAAGGAGATAAAAAAATCTTTGTTTTTTTTTTTCCCAGATGACATAATAGCTGATCTACAATAGAAAACCCTAGAGAGTCAACTAAAAAAATTGAAACAGTTTATAATTAGTAGAGTAACAATATATAAAATGAAACAGCAAAATTATTAGCTTTTAAATATATTGCCAACAAAATCCATGATAGAGAGATAGAAAAATAAATTCCTTACAAAAATATCTACAGAGAGTATGAAATATCAGGGAATTCACATACCAAATCAAGCACAAGAATTTCATGACTATAACTAAAAAAGTACTCTTTACTGAAATAAAAATAAACAAATAATTGGAAGGAAAAATAATATTTCCTTATAGTTGTGCTATATAACAATACAGAAAAAAATGGAAATGTTACCTAAATTAATTTACATAGAGTCATTTCAACTGAATTTCCAAAGGGTTATTTTATAGAGATGTAGTAATAAGAAAATTCATCTAAGGAATAAAAGGTCAAGAGTCTCAAGTGAAGAAACAAAACAAAATACAGTTTTTCTTTTTTTTAAAGGAGTGACATCTAATAAAGAGATAAGGCCAATCTAGGTGTCTGAGTTCTCAAACACCTTTTGTACTTTTAAAAAATATATATAAATAGTGAAACATAGGGCTCTGGGAAATTTTTTAAGCTATTTTTTATGTTGGTTAGTCATCATAGATATGAATAAGTAATTGATAAATATTTTAAAAATACTTACTATGTTTCACCCTAAATACTAACAGGAAATTCGAGACAATCTCCTTTGTTATGGAATACACACTTTAATTAGGCAAGACCAAACATAAAATAAGGTTTCAGGGTAGATAGAAAGAATCAGAAATCCTAAGGCTCCATCAGTGGGGTGAATGGCAAGGCCAAGGAGTCCATTCATTACATCAGTAGCTTAGATGACAGTGCTGAATGACTTTACAGTATGGTAAGATAGAGGTAGAACAAGGCACATTTAGAACAGGGCACTTTGAATATGAACCTAATTATAGATCATTCCTTTGGTGAAAGATTAAGTCATAGAATAAAAATTATAATTCACATTAAGCAGGACTTCCTGCTTAACAATATATTTTAGTACCTTGTAAAATAGGAATGACAAATATTATCACCCCTACTTATTACTAAGATAATAGAGACTCAGGGAGTCTGAATGACCTTCCCATGATCACACAGTTATAAGCAGAAGCTATTGTTGTTAAATCATTTTTTAAAACATATCCAGCTCTTCATGAACCCATTTGAAGTTTTCTTGGTAGAAATACTGGAATGATTTGTCATTTCCTTCTCTAGCTCATTTTATAGATGAAGAACCTAGGCAAACAGAGTTAAAATGACTTGCCCAGGATCACATAGCTTATAAATGTCTGAAGCCAGGGGCAGCTAGGTGGCACAGTGAACAGAGCACCGGCCTTGGAGTCAGGAGGACCTGAGTTCAAATCCAGCCTAGACGTTTAGCACAAAAACTAGCTGTGTGACCTTGGGCAAGTCACTTAACCCCAAACTCCAATTGCCCTCCAAAAAGCAAAAAATAAAAATAAAAATAAATGTCTGAAGCCAGATTTGCATTCATGTAGATGAATCTTCTTGATTTCAGGTCTAGTGCCCTATCCACCACCTAGATGCCCTAGAAGTAGAAAAGCCGGAACTTAATTCTAATTCAGGTGACTTTATACCATGTATTCTTTCCACTATCACATGACTTGTGGGAATGACCTCTGATATTATGGGGTGAAGTTTATGAGGTTTTGATTCTGCCCCATGGTGAAGATTCTCCTTAAGTGAGGTGTGATAGGGGAATGGTGGCCAAAACAGTGTTTGAATTTTGTTCATTAGTTTTTTTTGTGTGTGTCCCATTTTTATGTTCAAAAATGCCAGGTGATAACTCAACTTTCTTGAATCCTGTAATTAGAAAGTTCATGGAAATTTACTGAAAGAGAATCTTTGATATCTTTTAGATCCCATTTGTTCAGGATATGATTTAAGTAAGGTTCTTTGGGAAGCCAAAGCTCCAAATCTCCAGTGTCTATTATTTCCCAAACCTAATTATCAGGAAAATTTAGGTGTCAAATCACCTTCACCTAAGATAACCATGTAATCACAGTAAAAATGTTTCTTTCTCTCTTTTTAAATTTGATTTATCTAGGTAGGAACTTCAATTCTTCACTTTTCATTGCATGTGTAGACTCAGCCCAAAAGACCAAGTACAAACCACATTAAGTATAAAAAAGTGGGCACACACCTCGTCAGTGTTTTGCTAATGTACTCTCGGGACACGAAATGAAACATAAATACTGTGGCTCTGAAACTGACCAATTTTCAGATTGTTAACGACATAGCCTGGTACAGCCTGTCTCTGTCTCACATTCAGGGATCATACCAGTTTTTCGTATTTGTCCGTTAGCTAGTATTTCAAAGATTACTTTCTTTTTTACTTCTTGAGTGGAAAAATTTCATTTATATGAAACTAAGAAAAAAGATTTTTAAAAATGCTACTGGTGCCCAGAAGTGTCAAATTCTCACACGCAGGGGGAACAATGTTGGTTTTTAGTTGGTAATAGTCTTAGGTTTTTGTGGCTGACTATTGGGAAATTTCTAACATATTTCTTCAGCTTGTATTTTTAGAAGATAAGATGATTTCTTTATTGCTCTGTGAAAAAAATGCATTCAAAAGAGAATCTCTCCCCAAATTACATAATTAAACTCGTTCTCAAAGACATCATATTCTCCTATAACTATCTCTTTATTATATCTTAGTCTAGGTATGGCATGAAAGGTGCCAAGATCCAGTTGGTAGAGAGCTAATCTTAGAGTCAGGCTCTCTGACTCTGACTCCCTTAACCTCTCAATACTAAAAGGTATTTCTTATGATATCACAAATTGTAATGGCTAAATTTCATTGGTACAGCTATTTTTTCCTTCTTAGAAGTTCTTTGCACCAATGAAATCCAAAATCTGGACAAAATAGAATGACATGCATTGGCTACAGTAAACATCTTGAATCTTATTTTTATATATCAGGTGTCTCATTGCTGATTTTCTCAGAAATTAAGTCTAATAAGAACAGCATTTCCAGACTGCATTGATCAGTGGATTCAAATATTTGTATATGTGACCTCCAGTGTGGTGAAGATAAGGAGAATTTGAATTAGGTTGGTGGCAATGTACATAAAGCAGAATTTATAGCTATCTTTATTAAAAACTACTTAATTTGGTCAAAAGAGAACATTATAAAACGCAGGTTTTGATGGGTTGTTTGTTTTTGACCTAGACCTGCAGTGTCATTATATGGAATTCCATGCATGGAAACTCTTCCTACTAAAGGGATTAGCAATTCTGTATGTAGAGGTCATTGCTCCACGTGTAGGCTGACTGAATCTTTTTCGAAAAAGTCTTTATTTCACAGATTGCTTGGGAGATGGAGAGGTTAAGTGACTTCTCCACAGCCATATAACTATAGTATTATGTCAGAGGTATCACTTGAACCCACATTTTTCTGACTTTTACCTAGTCTGTCTTTCTATGCTGGGTAACTAAAAGTCTATGTGCTGATTTACTGTTTTCCAACATTTGCCTTCACATAATCATAACTTAAATGTTAGCGCATATCAGTTGTAAAATATAGATTAGGTTCCCAAGGATTCTGTGTGATGCTGGAGATTGAACCAAAAGTGCTCATTTCTCTTTTCTTTGGCTTCAGGAAAAGTTCCTCATATTTTCAGGGACCAATTCATTTATGGGTTTCCGTAAAAGAATCCTCCTCCTCTCATATGTATGATCAAGGTAACACATGTATCTACAGCAGTAGTTCTCAACCTGTGGGTTATGTTCAGTTCGTAACAATGAAAATACATCCTGCATGTCAGATATTTACATTATGATTCATAACAGTAGCAAAACTACAGTTATGAAATAGCGATGAAAATAATTTTATGGTTGGGAGTCACCACAACATGAGGAAAGGGCTGCGGCATTTAGGAAGGTTGAGAACCACTGATCTAGAGTATTAGACAGTTTTTATTTTACCCCAAAGAAAATAAAGAATGTACAAATGTATCACTGCAACCAATAAACATAGAGAAGATGCAAAGTACTCATATCAAAACAAATTCATACCCCAGAAAGGAACTGAAGTTGGTGTTTTGCTTTGTTTTTATCAGATAGCTCTTTGACATTCACTCTGTGTGATCACACAGAACCCTACATAGTTTCCCCAAGATTCATAGTACCATGATGTACTTTAGGCTCCTCTTAGAAAGTAAACAGTAAGTTTTGGATGGAGTTGCTGAATTAGCAGTCTTCTTCCCATCGCATTGCCAGACTAACCTGCTAGGTCTGTGTTCCAAGTAGGTCCCTCTGGGGAACTTTATGGATTATCCTCTCCTTTTTCTAAGGAGTATGCTGCATCAGGAAATCCCCTTCTCTCTAGAGAATCTAATCCTTGGACCCTTAAATTTGGGATACTCTATCAGGAAACACACAAAGCAAGTTCTACCCAGGAATTTTCTCTTCACTGGCTACAGTCTAAGAAATTTAACTTTTCCTCTCCTCCACAAAAGACTAGTGGGTCATAAATGTTGTCCATCTCAAGCGGCTTACAAGTCCATATCTATTTCTCTTGTGTCCTTCTGCAACAGGTTATCATCAATGTCTCTTAGAGAGAAGAAATTGTAAATGAGTACTGGTTACTTATCACTATACTCCTTCTCTTCTTGCACTCCCCACTGTTTTTTTCCCCTTCAAAATCCAAGAAAGAATAAATTAGTTTCACAATTTATTTCTGCAGACTAGAGTCACACAGCTCCTCTGGCAAGAGTCCAAGCCCCGAGTCTCAGTCAGTGATGATAATCTTCAAGAAATTGTCTAGCAATTGTCTAGCAGCAAAATGCTGCTTGGCCATGACCACTTCTCTGGGGAGGTGCCCCCTTAGATATGTCTATAAACAAAGATCTTATTGGGTTAAATCAAGAACTCTTTCTTTGAATTGTTCTATTTTTTTCAATTAGCTGAAATTTGCCTTTCCCTTTCCCAATTTAAAGAGAAAGAAAAACAAAAACAAAGCCCTTATGATAAATATGCACGTCCAGTCAAACAAAACTAATTCCCACATTGACCAAGTCATACATATGTCTTACCTATTTTGTCAAGAGGTGAGTATGATGTTCAATCATGAGTGATTGGGGAACTCGTCATACAAAGATGATGATACAAAGAATCCTCAAAGTCCTCAAAATGATCACATTTGTACTTGCTAAGCCTTTTATAAGCAATAATTTCAATTTCTGATCAAACAGAGTTTATCTATACTTTTTTTAGAATTATGGGTTTTAGAAGTGAATGATACCTCAAGAGGTCATCTGATCTGGCATTTTTCCTTTGGTCAAGTTAAGGCATCTCTTAGAACTATAATCTGCAAATTATATTTCAGGTAACTGTGTGATTTAAGTTAAAAAGGCTATGGACAGGTAGGTGGGACAGTGGGTTGAGTTCTGGGTCTGAAGCCAGGAAGACTCATCTTCCTGAGTTCAAATCCAACCTCAGACACTTGCTAACTGTATAACCCTGGACAAATCACATTTGTGTCAGTTTCCTGGCAAACCACCATAGTATCTTTTCCAAGAAAACCCCAAATGGGGTCATGAAGAGTCAGACATGACTGAAATGAATGAAGGACAGCAGCAAAAACAACATAAATATATATATATATATATATATATATATATATATATATACAGTGTAATACAGATACATATATACACTAACAATGCAATATATATGCATTGTATGTATGCATACATCGAATGTATATGTGCATATATGTATATATCCATGCATGTATATATACCACATATATGATACACATATGTATACACAATGTATATATTCATGCATATCCATGTAACATACAAGAAGTTCCACCCATATTGATTTTCTTTTTCAGGTCAATTTCTGGTTTCTAGTTATCATTAAGATTCCTGGTTCAATATTGTACTTATGAACACATCTCATAAAATCTTCAAACTAGAAGATTTTCTTAGTGATTATTTATTCCAACTCATTTTATAAATGAAGAAGCTCAGGCTCAGAAAGTTATAATGACCTGACCTAGGTCATATTGACTGTTGCCATGACTTATCTTTGTACAAGTCACAGTTCAGGTTCCATCTCCTTTGTGAAGCCTTGTTTGATGCCCTGGGCCCAATAGCAAAAATCACAACAGCTAATATTTATATAGCATTTTCTAAGTGCTAGGCATTGTGCTGATCACTTTACAAATATCTCACTTGATCCTCGTGACAGCACTATGATGTATGTGCGAATAGTATTCCCATTTTACAGCTGAGGAAATAGAAGACAAGTTACTTTTCTGTGGTCACATTGCTAATGAGGGGGTCTGAGTAGGGATTTGAACTCAAATCTTCCTGACTCCAGACATAGAGCTACATCCACTAAGGCATTTAGCTGCTCTGGATGGAGCACTGCTAAAAATGTCTTCTTCCAAATTTCCTAGAGCACATGATCTGAAGTGCATTTTCACCCCTTTCACAATCTACCTGTTATTATATATATAAAAATTTGTATCATACCCTTAACCCTCACGCTCCTTCTATTGTAGACTTTTTGAGAATATGGACTAGATCTTTTTTTTTTTTTCACATCCTTTGCCCTTACCACGGTATCTGGCACAGAGTGTTTAACATATTTATCGACTTGCGTTCAAGTACTACTTTGTAATTTTCTTATGAAATTGATATTTTACAGGACAATAAAAACAACAGAAAAGGCGCCTTGATTGAATTGAACATTTTGTTTGTTCTAAACCATGATTGAACATGTAAACAGTTTGATTATAAATAGTCATTAACTGTAGCTATTTTATGCCAAAACATCCAAATGGAAGCAAAATTGAGTATGGTACCTCATGGTGGTTGTTTTTATGGCTGCCTTCCTGCCTTGAAGTAAGACTTGTAAGATCAGTTAGTGCTTTGCTCATAGTTCTTTGCTCCTGCTGAAGGGAACAAATATATTCAGGCCTTAGACAAGAGAGCAAGAAAAGAAGATAACTCAACAACTACCTGTAAATTTTGGGCAAGTTAGGTGGAAACAATATACTTTTTTTTCCCAGTGAAGGAGAAGATCCTTTAAATAGTGACTAGACAGCTCAAGAATTCCTCTATAAGAGAAACCTCTTTTTAGCTGATAGACTTTATTTTCAATGTAACTCAGACATTTTACCCTGAGACATCCTCTTTCAGCATGTAATTACTTGAATAATTCAATGGCTGCAAACATGTATTAATGTCTCCACACTCAGCCTATGAAACATGGCTCTGAGCAGTTTCCTACAGGGAGTAAACTGTCATTTTTCACCACATTAAATTTTATAAGTTTCAAGTGAATGGAAAATGGATTTTATTATTTTCTTTCTCCCTTTTTTTCTTTCTTTCTTTCTTTCTTTCTTTTTTTTTTTTTTTTGCCATGAATGTTTTATGGCTACAAAAACAGAATTTGTGGTTTCAACTGTTCAAGTTGGATGCAGAAAGCCATGGAACCTCTTATGTAACCTGATGGCCTGAATAATTATCAAAATATTTTGCTTTCCACCCTTAGCACCAGAAAAAAAAATACAGTGTATGCAACCTTTTGACCACAAAATAATAACGAGAAAGCCCCCCTTTACAAGGTCTGTTCTCATACCTAGCCTGTACTGTGGCAGGAATAGGGAGGGCCAGTATCCACTTGACCTTGACATGAGAAGAAGCTCTTATCAGTGACTACCTTTGGGAGAAGGGACCTTGGAATTATGGCCAGAAAAGTGACTGTTGAAGCTGAAAAATGTACATAAATACTAGTCAATTGAGGACCAAGGTCTTGCAGAAATTAATGTATTCTGAATCCTTCATTTATCTTAGTTAAATCTCACCAAATACTTGGGATAAGGGAAGTTAAAAAAAATTAAATATTCATGCTTAACTTCTGGCTTACAAACAAATCAAGGCTACTTTCTAAAACTTGTGCTATCATCATCAATACGGAACTATAAACGTTTGGAAAACAAGAAAGAGGACTTTTGAAACTAACTTTCAGCTAAAATACTATTTTTTCTGATCTTTCTTCATTATTGATAATTTTATTAATAATTTTTTATTTATCCCATTATCTAGTTTATATTATCTCCCCCCTTAAAGAGTATGCAACTTGAGAGTAAGGACTTTTATCTTTCTTTGTATTCCCAACACTTAGAACGATGGACATAGTAGGCTATTGAAAAGTTTCTTGATTTAATAATGGTTTTCTGTCCAAATTCTCTTAAATACAGGTGTATCTCACTTTTGTGGAAAACTTATGCTGCAGGTAAAGTCTCTAAAGCAAACTATTGTTAAGTAAATCCTATTTTTCCACTGATTAACTCATTTCAAGGGGGCAAAATTTTACTTAAGGAGGTAGCATGGCATAATGGGCCTGGAGTCAGGAAGACTCATCTTCCTGAGTTCAAGTCTGACCTTAGATACTTACTAGCTGGGTGACCCTGGGTAAGTCACTTAGCGATGTTTGTCTCAGTTTCTTTATCTGTAAAATGAGCTGGAGAAGGAAATCACAAATGACTCCAGTTATCTTTGCCAAGAAAACCCCTTATGGCATAATGGTTAGAATGTTTGAATAGGAGTCAAGTGGCCTTGTCTTTGCATTGTACCTCAGACACTTACTATTTGTATGGCTCTAGAAGTCACTTAGCTTCTCTGTTACCTCCAAGCAATTCTCTAAGATAATACACAGGAAAGAAGTTGCTGATATCCATTGACAGAGGAAGTTTTCTCACTCCACATTCCCCTCAATATTGCTACAACTGTATACAGTGTGTTCTTGCTTCTGCTCATTTTACTTCTCTTTACTTTGTGCAAGTCTATCTTTTTCTAAAATTATAGAGCTTGTCATTTCTTATAGCACAGTCTTATTCCATGACAATCACATACCACAACTTGTTCAGCCATTCCCCAATTGATGGACATCCATCCCCGGAATTACCAGTTGTCTTCTACCCCAGAGAGAGTTGCTATAAATATTTTAGAATATTTTGCTTCATTTTTAAAATAAAGATTATTTCTCACTCTTAGAAAATGTTTCACAGAATAGTTTATTGTCAGGGCCAGAAGGGAATCCTAGGGATCATCTGACTCAAAGCTCTAATTTCTCTGTTTAGAAAGGAGAATGAGAAAACATGGAAGGGATAAAATATTCAGTCATAGACCTAGTTTATGACAGAGTTCAGTCTAGATATCTTGGCCTTCTGTAGTTCCCCAGTACTACTTTACAGTTAGGCTTTTATGAATAGGTGCAGTTCAGTGGGAAAATCAACCGCGGAAGACAAAAGGAGACTCGAGTTTATTAATTAGGG
>CM053586.1:206369784-206387994 GCA_028646515.1 Pseudochirops corinnae
AAGCAGGGGTCTTTTTATATGCAACAAAACATATTCAGATTTCTGTTTTCTTAACTGGAAAATATAGATGGAGTAGAGTTAGAGTCAGGAAGACCTTTCAGATTCTGCCTCAGATCACTGAGCTCATCATTTGTTACAGAACAGTAGCATTGCATCACAACCATACAATATGCCCTGTTCAATGAGTCTCCAGTTGATGGGGAACCCTGCAATTTCTAGTTCTTTGCCACCACAAAGAGAATCACTGAAAACATCCCATTCTCATTGAAAATTATAATTACTAGTTGCAAATTTCCCTGGGTGGAGGGGGGAAGAAAAAAAAGAAACTTACCTGACAACTTTGCCATATAGTTGGAAGGAACAGCAAGTTGTACATGATAGATCTGCAGTTTCATGTGAAATCATCTTTTTTATTGTACTGTGTTAATGGAAATGCTTGTTTTGTTCCATGAATTGGAAAAAATGTTTCTTTTAAAATGAAAACAAAATTCTGCCTCATATATTCACTTTACTAATAGCATGACTCTGAACAAGTCACTTAACCACACTGCCTATTTCCTTATCTGTAAAATGGGAATAATAATAGCACCTACTTCACAGGGCTGTTGGGAGTAGCAAAGGAAACACTATAAAGGAGCTTTGCTAACTTAAATAAAGAAGAAAAAGAAGAAAAGAAAAAGATGAATTGGGTGAATCTGATGTCATTCATATGTATAACCTTAGGACAAACCATGGTACTTCTTGAATAATAGTTTCCTATTCAGTATTTACAGAGTTTAGAGGCAGGGGGTGGGGAGCTATTGGTGTTTTTCTTTCTGAAATCAATTCCTTTGGAAATGCTACCTTGTGTTACTTTGTTTGGGAGCCAGAGAACAATATGATTTAGCAACCCCCTGGCTAGAGGAAGATGGCAGAGCTCTAAAACATGCCCCATTCTGGGGAAAATTAACCTCCCAATCTTATCCAGTAATTGATTCCATCTGACTCTGAAGAGTCTCCAGTCTCACTTGTGACTGTCGTTTGGATGGCTGGTAACTGAACGTCCGTAATTACAGATGGTACCCCTGTCGTCAGAGTTTAGGGACGGCTTTCGTCTTTTCCTACCTTGCATGATCACAGGTAAAGTTGGTCAGGACAAGAATGGGGGAAGGGACTAGGAGAGGAGAGAAAGTAGAATGACTTTTAAGTTCTCCATGGGAAATAGCCCCTAGGCAGACCAGAGCACAGTGAAAGGGTCAGAGATCATTGGAATTTCTCTTCATTTTTCATGGAGTTAATGTGAAGAAGAGGGGCCAATCCCTCTCCAGTTGCCCTGTCCCTTACTCCATGGAAAGGCTTTGCCTGGAGACAGGGTTTATAGTCTGGAGTCCCTCTGGGGAGAGACTTAAACGTGCATCATTAAAACCAGCAGGAAGCAGGGAGAATCTTAAAGGGAGCTAAACAATACAATCAAGAACTGTAAGGGGCTATATGGATCATTTATCACCCTCTTTTTAGGGAAAGAGATTTAAAGCTGGAATGGCTCTTAGAGGTCACTGAGTCCAACTCTCACATTTCACCGATGAAGACACTTAGACACCTTGAGATGAAATGACTTAGCATCAGAAGCATCTAGGTGGTATAGTGGATAGAGTAAAGAGCGTGGAGTCAGGATGATGTGGGTTCAAATTCAGTCTCCGACACTTACTAGCTGTTTAAACCTGGGCAAGTTACTTAACTTCCATTTGCCTCAGTTTCCTCATTTGTAAAATGGGGAGAATAATAGCATCTACAGCACAACAGGGTTGTTACGAGGCTCAAATGAGATAATAAATACAATAAAATAATATATTTTATTAGATAAAATTATATATGGATATAAATTATACAGATAAATAATATATGATAATTAATATATAAAATAAAAAGATAATTTTTATATATAAAAAAAGATAATAAAAAAATAAAATAAAAATAAAAAAATGGTAGCTAGGTGGCAAAGTAAATAGAGCAGTGGTCCTGGAGTCAGGAGCACCTGAGTTCAAATCCGACCTCAGACACTTAACACTTAACTGCTTTCCCCCTCCAAAAAAAATGAGATAATAAAGTTCTTAGTGTACTGCATGGTACATAGTAAGCACTATGTAAATATGAACTGTTATTATCAGAGGATCATCAATAAAGAGCTAGAAGGGGCCTCAGAAGTTATCTCATTCCCATTTTGCAGATGAGCAAACTGAGGTCTAGTAACTTTCTCAAACTCTCACAGGTCAAGCTAAGATTAAGGTTAGGATCTCTAACTCCAAATCCAAGATGCTTTTCACTGATTTATATTTGCCCACTCCCCACCCTAATCCAAAATAATCTGTAAAATTCCCATATGTCCATGGAGTTATAAAGGATCCGTGAGATAATCCATACTTTCTAGGGACAATACAAAGGTATTAAGAAGGTAGCCCATGAATAGCATAAAAGACTAGCTTTGGAAATGGGAGAAAATTTATCATTTCTGTTCCATGTCAGTACTGCAGGAAGAATTTTCTTAGTGGGGAAGACAGGGCAATTGGTCCAGTGAATTGGGTCTTTGAAGAGTGCACTGGGTAAAGTAAAGTGATATATTCTCAATAGCTTTCATGGGGCCAGGGACTGATTGGTAGAGGTGAAATTTTAGGGTGACCCTCTACAGTCAAGTCTTAAGCATGGGAACAGTTGGATGCTGCATTTTTTTTTTCCTTCTCAGTACATTCCCCTCTGTGGTTCAGATATCTTGATAGAGTATCAACAATATTCATTCCTGCCATGTGTCTTGGGGGGTAAATGGGAAATTAATATGAAAATAACTGGCCCCCCTTCTTTAGAGTATTTCAATTGAATTAACCACAAGAGCTTGGTTATTTTAATACTTCCTTTGGGATCAGCTGATTGGTATGGCAGAAGAACCTCTGGGTTCCTTTTCATAATCAATAACCCCTTTGGTTCTGTGAGCATAGCTCAGGTAGATTGGCTTGAGAGTAACTACTGGTAGGAGAAAGAAAGCAATTAAGTCCATTCCATTCAAAAATAATTTTTTAGGACCTACTATGAACACTTACTGTATTGCTATAAAACACCAGCTCTGACTTTGTATCCCTAAAACCCAGCACTTGTACCCGGTTCAAAGTAGGAGCTTGACAAATAAATGCCCATCTAATTGAACTGAATTGGTATAATGGCTAAAAGATGGGGAATAGAGTTCTGCCTTGGATGCCTACTTGCTGTGAAATGAAGAACCAGTTCCTTAACCTCTTAGAGCTTCAGTTTTCTCATCTGTCCAACAGGTATAAAAACACTTGTTCTGTCCTCCTCACTGTCTTGAGTAGCCGGGGGAATTTAGTACTTTACAAGCCTTTAAAGTAGTAGAGAAATCTGAATCATCATAATGTTTCTATCCATGTTATAGGTGGTGGTCAGGATGCAAAAGAAAAATGTGCAATAATCTGTTGTAAAGGACTTTGGGAGTGTTTGGGAGGAGATACTTGAGAAATAGCTAGGGAAGAATCGCAGCATGATTCATTGGAGAGAGCAACAGACCCTGAGGCAGCAGACTCAGGTCTTAGGTCCTGATGTGCTTTTAACTGGCTAAATGATCTTGACAGAGATTTAATCTCTGTCCAGAGAGTTGTCATCCAGCCGTGAGGACTGTGTGCGTGTGTGTGTGTGTGTGTGTGTGTGTGTGTGTTTTGGTGGAGTACTTGGATTCTTCCTCTCTTAGAGGAATCCAGTGGAAACCATCCTCCTTGACTAACGATGATGATAATGATGATAACAGCACTGATTTTGTACCTTAAAATTTAAATAGTATTTTAAATATGTGATGTGAGAATTGAGCGAAATAATATAAATTTGTTATTACTATCTCCTTTTTACCGATGGGAAAACTGAGGCTGAGAAAGTCAAATGAGTTGCCCAGAGTCAAATACTATGAATGGCCTCAGCCAGGATTTAAACTCAGGTCTATCATGACTTCCAGGAATCTATCTCTTATGCCACCTAAGTGCCTGAGATAACTACTTGTCCTATACCTTTCTTCTTTTCTTTTCTTTTTTTTTTGAGGAAGGAAGGCAAGGCAATTGGGGTTAAGTGACTTGTCCAAGGTCACACAGCTAGTAAGTGTGTCAAGTGGCTGAGGCCGGATTTGAACTCAGATCCTCTTAACTTCAGGGCCAGTGCCACCCAGCTGCCCCTATACTCTCTTAAAAGTCCTCTGCCACATGGTACAACTGTTGCATGTTGGCCATTTATCTCTATCTTAGAGAAGGTTAGGGCATCTAGTTCTTATAGTGGATAGAGCACTTATTAGCTGTGGATCCTGGGTAAGTCACTCAACCCTGTTTGCCTCAGTTTTCTTATCAGTAAAATGACCTGGATAAAGAAATGACACACCACTCCAGAAAGTCCAAATGGAGTCCTGAAGAACTAAGCATGACTGAAATGACTGAACAAGTGAAGATGACTATGGCAGCTCTGTGAAGAACACCATCATGTATCCCTGAACTTTCTTCCCTTTAATTTCTATGAGAATAAAGATCAGATCACCCTCTTTCCCGGCCCAAATGCAGCAAGAGTAAGAGAGACCTTTACACAATGTCTGTGCCAGCCCTTCTGGTCACCATCCTCCTACTCCTGTCCCTAACTTATTTTTACCCTACATGAGAAAGTTCCTACTGCTCTAGAGTTTTCTCATTCAACTCTCTACCTTCATTTTTATATCTCTAAAATGAGGTGTTCAGACAAGAACCTATATTTCTTATCCCTCCAGTTAATCTGTAAGAATAACTTTAAAATAAAACAATTTTGGATAAAGTACGTAACAGGAATTCAAAATGGGACAATACAGTGAAGAGAACACCATTAGGAAGATGTGGGTCAAAATTCCACCTAAGACACTTACTGTGTGACTCTGGATAAGTCACTTAACTGTACTCTGTTCCCTTCTCTTTAAAATGAAAATATTGGATGGCTTCCAAGATCTAAGTATATATAATATCCTAGCGGCAAGTAGGTGGTGCAGTGGATAGAGACCCGGGCCTGGAGTCAAAAAGACCTGAGTTCAAATCTAACCTCAGACACTTACTATCTGTGTGACCCTGGGCAAGTCACTTAACCGTATTTGCCTCACTATAAAATGAGCTGAGGAAGGAAATGGCAAATCACTTCAGTATCTTTGCCAAGAAAACCCCAAATGGGGTCACAAAGAGTTGGACAAGACTGAAATGACTGAACAACAACGATATCCTAAATCCCTTCTAAGCCCAGAAAAATAATTTGCAAATAAAATAATTTGGGATAAAATATATCATAGGAATTCAAAAGGAGACAGGATGGCACTGCTGTGTTCAGTCATGCCCAACTTTTGATGACTCCCCTTGGGGTATTCTTGGCAGAAATACTGGAGTGATTTGCCATTTCCTTCTACAGCTCCTTTGACAGAAGGGGAAATGGGGGAAAACAGAATTAAGTGACTCGTACAGGGCCATACCAAATCCCAATTAGATCACTAATTTAGCTACTTGGGGCACATTTACCATGAGGCTATGGAGTCAGTAAAAGAGTTTAAGGTCAGATTTGAACTCAGGAAGATGAGTCTTCTTGGTGCCAAGCCCAGTGCTCAATTCATTGCACCACTTAGACCAGGCCTACACAACCTGTGGCCCACCAGAGGATTTTGGGCAGCCCTGGAAAGATGTAAAGGATGTAAAAATAGAAAATCCTCTGACAGGCCACAGGTTGTACGGGCCTGACCTACAGGGACACACATGAATTTAGAATCTGTGGCTCTCAATTCAAACCCTAGCTTAATCCTAAACTAAAATCCTAAAACCTAAGTCTTAGAAAAATCACTTACCTTCTCTGGGCCTCAGTTTCCTCATCTGTCAAATATGGGAGTTCAACTAAGGTTCTTTCCACTTTTAATTCATCTTTGGCTCTTAAGAAGCATCAGGTAGGTGATTTATTTTAGGTTTGCCACTAGTAATAGTCATCTTCCATTTCACAGTGAAGCGATTAGAAAAGGGGCTGAAAGAAAAGGAGACCAAAGTAACTGAGTGGACACCAGGGCAATCTAATTAACAAGGTCAAGCACTTCATTCCTGGGAGCCTCTCAGAAGGCTGACTGGTTTAGGTATGGAAAAATCCCAATTAGATGACTAATTTAGCTACTTGGGGCATATTTACCCTGAGGCTATGGAGTCAGTAAAAGAAACTATCAGCTCTCAAATTGCCATGGTGAACTGATTAATTTTTAATTGAGTCTTGTTAAAGGCATGGAAAACTCTGTGACACAGAGAACCCTGAAGAAATTCTCCTGAGCCAAGGGGAGCTGCCCTGCTCCCTGCAGTTGGTAGCCAATTGATAGGACCACAAGACTCAGACAGTGTGGCTGGAGGCTACAGTTGGGCAGTGGCCTGGAGAAGAATCAGATCTCCTGGGGAGGGAAAGGGGAAGAAGAGAGACTTCAAAGGAACAGAGACAACAGGGCATTCAGTTCCCTATCCCTATGTGTCCAGGCTTCCCATGGGGGCCGAGATGGGCAATACTACTTGTCACAGGATGCTTCAGATGAACAAACATCTTGCCATTCCACTTCAGGGAAGAATCTTAAATTTTACTTATTTCTGTCTAGAAAATACAAATTGAGATTCAAATCTAACTCTTTCCCCTTTGTTTTTTTGACCTTCACAATAATGAGAAAGAATGGGGATATAGTTTTTTTTCCTTAATGCAGACTTCAACTTGTTATACTAAGGTCAGATTTAATCTGTATAATTGTCATGTAGCTACAGAGGAAAATGTGATGTAAAAGATCAGGATGGTATAAAAGGGAGAGAACATCTAGCCCAACCCTTTTATTTTACAAATGAAGAAACTAAGGCCCAGAGAAATAAATTGAAGCAAAAGTTGTGAATCAATTACAGAAGTTCACAAAATAATATCCTTATATGCAATACACAAAATGTGAACACCCCTCACCCACACCCTCTGAAATACATATTTGGTAAACTTTGGATTGCATTTCTCTTAAAATCCAGACATATCTCTAATTTTAGGGATGGGTGTCTGGTTATGGAGTTTGTCCAGCTAGGATAAATGAGAATCGAATCAAGGGAGAGGACAGTTAGAGAATGTAGATCTCTATTGATTTTAGGGACAATCTGTACATTTTCCTCTCTAGAGATGTTTCCTATAAAGCCTGAGCTATGATTCACTGCATGGCTTTGGACAAGTCACAGGGGCCTCTCTGTGTCTGTTTCTTAATTGGTGGAATAAAGATATTACTTGCCACCTACCTTATCCCAGTGATAATAAATTAAGAATTGAAAAGGTCTTTGAGATGCCCCAGTGAAAGGTGCTATTTAAGCAGTGAGCACAACTATTATTTATTTTTATTAAAATTGAATACTTAAAGCAAATAGATTTTCCAGCCACCAAAAAGGAAGTTTCTTCTATGCCACAACATATTATATATTGGGCCCTGTCCAAATATAGAATATATTTCCCATTTATAGCCTTAATTTAGATGTTTATAGGTCTGTAAATGTATTCCATTTCTCCCAGGGCTTCTGAACACCTATAATCGTTTAACATTTTGGAACACTGAATGATGCCCTGGGCTGGTTATAAAATGTGGGATCAGGGGAGGCAAGAGGAGTTTTGGGGAACGTTGAAACATATGTTTCATGGTATTGGAATCCCCAAAGACTTTTGCAAATACATTCTGATTTGCAGACCTCCTCTTTCCCTTTTATGGCCCACCTTTTGGTCATTCCACTGCTAATTCATACATACCTTTAATAAATCACATAAGAATATAGGTCTGGGAGTCAGAAGAGCTGCATTTTAGTCCTGTCTCTGGCACAAATTAGCGATGTATCTTGGCCAAGTCCTTATCTATTTGGACCTCAAGGTCTTCATCTCTAGAATGAGGGGATGGGGTAGATAGATAATTGCCAAGGCCCATTCCTGCCCTGACATTAAATACTACATTGAACAAAAGCTTAAATTTCTATAGTCCTTCAAGGCTCAGTTCAATCCAATTCAATTCATTCCAATGTTTGTTTATTAAGTTTCTAAAAATTACTAGTCACTATGCTAGACACTGGGAATACAAACGAATATTCTCTGTGATCAAGAAATTTACATTCTACTGAGTACAAGGCACCATCATTACAACAACATTATGTGAAGTAGGCAGGGTAAAATTTTCCTTCATTTTATAGAAGGTCATACAGTTAATAAATGTCTGAGGTAGAATCTTGACCTACGTCTCCAATTTCCAGGTCCATCCCATGCCACACCTAATTTGTAGTTACACAAAGCATGCTCTTAACTGCCCCTTCTGAATCTTTGTTGGAAGACCATTCACTTTAAAAATTAAAAAGTGATTCCCCCATTAACTGTAGAAACAGAAGATCCAGGAATTCTGTGAACCTTTAAAAACTGAGTACCTCCTGTTTTCTTTTTCACTCTTCTAGGACTATCTGTGGGCCTGTTTTAAGGCTGTGGGCTCTTGTGAGGGATGAATGGAAGGCCAAGTCACTTCATTCCCCTATCTTTAACCACCGTGTGGTCATGAGCACATGAGCAGCTAAAGCCCGTGTCCTGCCTAGATGAGTTTCACCCTGGGTTTTGGGCTGTCTATTCTGCGTTTCTTATTTTTTCTTCTTAAGTGAATGTATCTTGATTGCAAGATGGATGTGTCCAGGCTTGGAGGTCACTTTGTGAGTTCAGAGATCATGTATCTTTTGATAAGAGCCAAATGACCACAGCAGGAAGAAACTGACAACTATTCAGAGCTTCTTGAAGAAGGTGACCACATGTGGGAATGTAACCTCTGCCCTAACTTTCAGGAAGACTTTTAGGCAGGCAAGGTAAAATGTAAAATGCCTGAACAGCAGTCCTATAAACTGCCTCATTTTGAAATGGTTTTAAGTATCAACCTTGTAGCAGAGTATAACAGCAGTGATTACAACTATTTGTTAGAGACTTAGTTAAGGCACACTAGTAAGTGTTTTATATTAAACATGCCTTCTATGTGTGAGAAATAAATACCTGTCCCATACTTGATTCTTGGTATATGATTCTTTGATGTCCTTGAAGGACATGGAATTGGTTACATAAAAGGAAAAAAGATAATAAAGAAATAATTACTGCTTTTGACAGTGGGGGGGTAAGGGGGAGGGCTTTCTTCTTTCCTTGTCTATCCTTTCCATGCTGTTGTTAAGTGAACTCCTTCTTTGTTTGATATTAGATGATCTGATTAGACCAACTCTGAAGAGTTATCAGTTTCTTCACCCTGCTGTCAGTCAGCTCTGATAAAAAGACAAATGATCTCTGAACCTTTTCATGATCAAGAAGCATTCACCTAAGAACAAAAAAAATAAATGAACATAAAAAATGAAACTCATTTTGTTCCAATTCCCACATTTTCAATTAGTTGCCAGCTTTGCCATCTACACCCTTACAATATTTTTCACCTCGGGTTCCTTCTTTCATCTCACACAGTCATTACCTTAAGGCCCTCATCTCCTCTGTTCTACAATGCTATGACCTTTGTCATGGCTTTTCAATTGGTCTCTCTGACCCCAAGTTGCCACCTGTTCCAATCTATCCTCCACATAGCTACCAAAGTGATTTTCTTTAAACACAGGTCTTACCACATCACTCCCCAACTCAACAAACTCCAGTGGTTCCCTTATTGTCTAGGACCAACAACAAATGTCTCCCTGGGTAGCTTTTTAAAGATTTTAACAAACTGGTCCCATTCTACCTTATCATTTATATATCCTTCCTCTTTTCTTACTTTATGGACCAAACAAACAACCCCTCTCGATTTCTTGTCTTCCTGTCCTTACCATGACCATACCACATACCTGGAACACCCTCACTCCTTACCTCCATCTCATAGAATTACCCCTTCCTTCAAAATACACTTCAAACACTGATATCAGGGGTTCTTAACCCTGAGTCTACAGACTCCCAAGAGGCCTGTGGATAGATATTAAGGGAAATTATAAACTCGGATGTGAAAAAAATGTATCTTTATTTTAATTAACTTTTGGTTTTCTTTATAATCATAATCTCTTTTGCTTTATGCATTTAATAACATTCTGGGGAGGCTAGGTGGCACAGTGAATAGAGCACCAGACCTGGAGTCAGGAGGACCTGAGTTCAAATCCTACCTCAGATACTTAACACAAAACTAGCTGTGTGACCTTGGGTGAGCCACTTAACCCCAATTGCCCTACCTTCCCCCCTCCAAAAAGCAAAAATAAAAAATATAAATAAAATAAAAATAAAAACCTTATTCTGAGAAGGGATCTGTAGTCTTCTGGAAGTCATGCCAAAAGGTCATAACAAAAAAAAAACCATTAAGAAAAAAACAGATATTTATTAGGCACAAATATGCCAGGTATTGTGCTAAGCACTTGGAAAATATAAACTCTTTTGATTCTCACAACAGCCCCCAGAGACAGGTCCTATCTCCATTTTAGACTTGAGAAAATTGAGGTGGATAGAGGTTAATTGACTTACCTAGTGTTACACAGCTGGTAAATATCTGATGCTGGATTTCAACTTAGGTCTTCCTGACTCCAGGCCTAGCAGTGTATCCACCATAGCACCTATCTATATGAAGCCTTTCTTGCCCTTTCCAACAGCTAGTGACCTTTCTCTCTAATTGCCTTGTGGTTACCACCTAATGCTTATGATAAGGCACTTGGGTGGTACAGTGGATAGAGCACTGGGCCTGGAGTCAGGAATATTCTTTGTGAGTTCAAATCTAGCCTCTGACAATTATTAGCTGTGTGACCCTGAGCAAGTCACTTAACTCTGTTTGCCTCAGTTCCTCATCTGTAAAATGAGTTAGAGAAGGAAATGGCACATAGTGGGCGGTGCATATAGCTTGATTTCTCCAGAGAGCTCCTTTCCACATCATTTAAACTAATTGAGTTAATGGAGAATTTATTCTGATGCCAGACCACTCTTTTTCCCATCCACCTCTCCTTTGGTCATGGGAGACAACAACGTTTCTAAGACTTCTGACTATTGTGTTGAAGTAATGGGGCAGGAGCTTGTGGGCTAGACTACCATTCCACCTTACTTTGTTTTGGACTGCTGGTGCTGCCTGGAAAACTGATTCTAAATTGCATCTTGCTTTGCCCCCTAACTAGAAATGCTATAGCCACCCGACCTATGCCATCCTCCTAAATGGTTTTCTCCGTGGGGATTCAGAATCTATCATTTTGTGCTCAGGACTGACCACAAATAAGCTCCTAACATTTGCTAAAACAACTAGCAGATGGAAACCAACATTTTATAGGAACATATTCCACCTTAATTATATGTATTGTCTGCCAATGTTTATAGAGTCTCCGAGGGAGTTGGAGGTAAGACTCAGCTTGCAGAATGTGGTTTTGATTAGAAGAATTTGTATCAAAGGTAGCATGACTCTTCTTTAGCCCCTTTCTCATCTCTCATGCCCTCAACTCATGTAGATGGAACCCTGACATCCTTAGACTTGACCTGGGCTGTTAGGGACCTGCTTGTCACCATTATGTCAGTGGTTAGGAGCTAGGCCAGAATTTAAGGCTTCATTTTTGCAAAGTATTACGTGTGTCACAACCAAAAGATTGACTCTCTTAAAGATTTAGGGTAAAAGAGTGCTAGAATTGGTGTCAAGGGATCTGGGTTCAAAACCTGTCTCTGCCACTTATTAACTTTATGACCTTGTGTAAATTACTTATCCTCTCTGGGTCTAAATTCCTTCAGCTGTAAAATTAAACAATTGGACAAAGGTCTCTTTCAGGTCTGAAGCTATGACCAGGTGTTTTATATTGTGGAACTGATGGCATGAATTATCTCCTTGACAACCACTATACAGAAATGCTATGGGAAAGTTGCCTTCCGTGTATTATTTAGCCTTGTAATTATCTGCATATGTAGAATATCGCCCTGGTAGAAGTTCTATGAGGGCAGGAACCTTGTCTTGTCTAAACTGTTTATCTACTCCAGTGCCTAATATCAAACTCTCTCCATGTAGTTGGTGCTTAATAAATATTTATTTAATTTTAAAAGAATATATACCCTAAGGGGCAGCTAGGTAGTAGGGTGGATAGAACATGGGCACTGGAGCCAGGAGGACTTGAGTTCAAATTTGGTTTCAGACACTTACTAGCTCTGTGGTCCTAGGCAAATCACTTAATCCCAATTGGAGAAAATATATGCTACTACTCAAAGGAAGAGAGAAAAGGAATCTATCATAGGTCTACAATCAGAATCTTTGTGGACGCATTTTTGTGATTTTGAGTCCTAAATTGCTTAGGTCAAAGCGCCCTTCCTTGGCTATTACTCCCTACTTATTCCTGTCAGTGCAGTCCCTTCTATCCTTTCACTACAATTGGCCCTTCTGATGACTCTCATTGATTGGCCAATAATAGGTCCCAGCCCAAGCCCACTTAGGTCATTGTTTGAGCCTAGATATCTCAGAGTAAATGTAAATGACAATTGTTTCTTTTTTGACCAGAAACCCTGAGATCTTCCCCTCCCAAATTGTTTTTTGTTTTTAAAGTATGTCAAAGAGGTCATTCTTTGCCCCATTACTTACCTAGTCTTAATCATTGAATGGGTGTTGCCTCAGTCAAAATGAGATCTGGGAAAGATCTGAGTGTGAATCCTGCCCCAGACACTAACTAGCTCTGCATCCCTGGGCCTATTACTGAACTGCTCTCAGCTTCGTTTTCTTTATTTGTAAAATGGGAACCATAATAATACCTACTTCACAAGTTTGCTATAAGGATCAAATTTTATGATATATCTAAAGGGCTTTGCAAACCTTAAAATGCTATATAAATATGTGCTAACAATTAATGTTATTATTAAAATGAATCTGGCAAAGTCACCTCTTAGTTGGTTAGCTCACTTTGCACTGATTGTGCTCTATGCCTAGACTGCCCTCTCTCCTCATCTTTACCTTTAAGAATCACTTATTTTCTTCAAGCTTTAGCTCAGATACCACATCCTGTAAGAGATCTTTCTGGATGGATTCCTCCTGTTGTAGCTACCCACTCCTAAAACGACAATGCATTTACTTTGCATAAAGTTGTATTTACTCAATAGGACTAAAACTCTTTGAGGGCAGGATCAATTCTATTTTGGTGGTGATTTAGTATTAATGGTTGGGCATCTTATACATAGCACAGTGCTTTGCAGGTTAATAGGATGTTTATAAATATTTTCCTTGCAGATAGTAGGATTTTTATAAATACTTACCTTGCAGGTAGTAGGAGTTTTATAAATGTTTGTTTAAACTAACTTGAAATTAATCTGTGGGCCCCTGCCAATGAGTAAGAGAAAACCTTTCATTTTCAAATAAATCTCAGGAAGTTTGTCTTTGTAACTTAACACATGAAGGCAGTCCTAACTTAAGAGCAAGAATCAAATTGAGTACTATTTAATGTCTTTTTGCATTTGTTGCACTGTGCTAAATTACATATATCATCCAAGGCAAACAGTAAAAGAATCCTAGGCAGGCATTCACCTCCGGAGGTCATCTAGTATATCCCTCTGCCTTTGGGCAGGGTCACCTTCTCTCCCTAAATAATTCCCCAACTTTGTTGATCATCAACTTTGGCTCCTCAGAATACTGATAACCAGGAAGTTCTAAGCTTTATTATTTTTAGTAAGTTCTTTCTCTCCTGTCCTCCCTTTTACGTAAAGTGAAATATTTGGACTAGATCATAGGTTTGTGTAACTAGATCCTACAGGAACATCATACATTGGGAAAAAATGGTAACCTAAAAAGAGAAGTGACTTGACCAAGGCCACCCTGATCGTAATCACCAGCAGAACTGAGACTTGAATCCAGGTCCTCTGGCTTTGTTGTACCCAAACCCAAATCCCAGGTCACTACGTACCACCTGATTTGTGGCCCACCATTAAGCCCCTTTATATTTTTGGCCCTGTCCCTATCCTACACCCTGTAATAGCTTGAAGCAGCTTAAGACATAGTCCTGGGTATTGCCCAAGGTGTAGTCACCTAAACCCCTCCTTCCTCAAATCAGCATTCTGTATATTCTCCCTTAATCAGCATAATGTACAAGGATCAGCCTAGGGTTATGGTGTAAGACTATCTTATGTAGAGACCGCCCTGTCGTCCTATTCCACTAACCAAGCAGGGCCCCCACACCCTTCACCCAGAACATGACCCTGGTCTATTCTGGGAGATTGACTGTTCCCCACTCCCCCTTACCCACTGACCCTCCATCCACTGACCCTACACCCTGTTCTGAGAAGGTGATCACGACCCTCCACCCTGTGACCTCCACCCTGTTCTAGGAGGGACCCCCATGTCACAGGAAGGTTGCACCCTTGTACCCTTGCACCATATTTCCAAATTAGCCCTGAGCTATAGATCTAACCAATGGCTGTTCTTGGCTTCTGTATGTCATTGCTTTGGCTAGCTCCCCTCCCTGATTGTGGTTTTAGCCTTTTTAAACACTGGTCATACCTTCAATTGAGGCTCCCGATTTGAGTATACACTCTAGGTAGCAATAAATCCACACCTAAATTTACCTTGAACCCAGGTCTGGGCTCACTCTTATTCTCTGCACAACAACTTCAAATACAATCCTTATTTCATTATCTAAGGTCTCTTCCAGCTCTGATATGCTATGATATCTTCCTTTTCTTTAAAAAAGTAATAATACCAACATCTATCATTTAAATAGTATGTTAATGTTTAGAAAGTGTTTTACAGTTGTTATCTCATCTGATCTTCACAACAGCTCTGGGAGGTAGGAGCTATTATTCTCCCCATTTTACAAGTGAGGAAAAGGAGGTAAACTGAGATTAAGTGATTTACAAAAGTGTCTGAGACCAGATATGAATTCAGGTCTTCCTGACTCTAGATCCATAACACGACCTAGCAGGCTTGGTTTGAGCAAGAATCCAAAATTTCATGAAAGGGGGGAAGTCATTAGATCTTTAGAAGCCTGAATAATGGAATTTGGGCTGGCAAGTAAGATTCTAGAGAAAAACCAAAGGAGATATATGTTGTTTTTTTTGTCATTGTCCTGCTTAGATCAGCAGCATTTAGAAGATGTAGGGGCATATAAGGCTGTTTTTAACTGGAAACTGATTTATGAAATGGTCTCTTGGGATCCAATTCATGGCTTGAGTATCAGTAGACCTGATTCACATGCCAGCCTTGTCCCAGAGTACCCTGTGTGCTCCTAGACAGGTTACTTAGGTTTTAAGTATCTTGATTTCTTCATTTGTAAAATGGTGATGATATTAATATCCTATTTATATGACTGATCATGATGATGATGAAATAAGATGTATGTGAAAATGTTATAAAAGTGCATTCTCATTATTATTACCACTAATTTATATATGCTGAATGGAATGTGCTTATAGAGAAGTAGGAGGCTATAGAGTATTGATAACTTAAAAGCCAAATTAGTTATAAAGGGGAAGAAATTGTGAAGATAACTGTAAATTGAAATTCAAGCAATTGGATTCCAAGGACTCATAACAAAGTCAAGTACTTCTTTTGGAAGTAATGGGGAGAAGAGGAAGTGGAGGGCATATGAGTGGTGGGAAGGACAACAGAAGGAGTATAAGGCACAAAGGCCTGTGCAATTTCAGTAGTTTGGGAGAATAAAAAGAAAAACACTAGATTTCCCCAGTCGTAAGTCAAACTCCATCATGTCACAACAGGTCTGTTTTTTTTCCTATTTCTGTTTAATGAGAAAAAGACAAAACTAGGTGTTGGGAATGGGAGAAAGCTTTGGTTTCTTGTACTGCTCTTCAATGATTGGATGGACATTTTGAGGGTAAGATGTACTTTTCATATTCACTCTATGTTCATAAAGGCCTTACATTTAAAAATGTTTAATCTAGAAAAGGAAAATGATAAGTGCTGGAGAAGTTGTGGGAGAATTAGAACACTAATGTATTGTTGGCAGAATTGTGAACTGATCCCACCATTCTGGCGAGCAATTTGGAAATATGCCCAAAGGACAATCAAACTGTGCATATCCTTTGGCCCAGCAATACCACTACTAGATCTGTATCACAAGGAGATCATAAAAAAAGGAAAAAGTCCTACATGTGCAAAAACATTTTGAGCAGCTCCTTTTGTGGTAGCCAAGAATTGGAAACTGAGAGGATGCCCATCAATTGGGGAATGGCTGAACAAGTTGTGGTATGGAATGTGATGGAATATTATTGTGATATAAGAAATGATGAGCAGGTGGATTTCAAAAAAACCTGGACAGATTTATATGAACTGATTGATGTTCAGTGAGATGAGCAAAACCAGTATAACACTGTACACAGTAACAGCAACATTGTGTGATGATCATCTATGATAGACTTAGTTATTCTCAGCAATATTCTCATCCAATTCAGTTCCAAAAGACTCATGATGGAAAGTGCTATCCACGTCTAGAGAAAGAACTATGGAGTGTCAATGAAGATTGAAGCATACTATTTTCACTTTTTCTGTTTTTTTTTTCCTTTATCATGGTTTTTCTCTTTTGTTCTGATTCTTCTTTCACAACATACTTACATGGAAATATGTTCAACATGATTGTACATGTAAAAAGATTTAATCTGTAGTTTGGGAATAATAACATTAATGATTCACTGTTGGTAGGTCGTGTACTTTGGGTGGGTTTTCCAGTACCACTGAGGCAGGTGGAGGGAAATCTTTGAAGTGCAGTGAAAGGATCTGTGTTCAAATTTAAAGCTAATTTTAGCTTTTGTCAACTTTGGAAAATCACTTCTCAGGGCTTCAGTATCCTCATCTGTTAGAATATGGGAGTTGAACTAGAACAGGGATCAGCAAGCTATAGCCTATGGACCAAATCTGGTCTGCTGCCAGTGTAGTTTGTGGGCCATATGTAACCAGGCAGCTGACTGATTTGACCCACAAGCCATAGTCTTCTGGTCCCTGGTCTAGATCAAAGATTCTTAATCTTTTTTTGTACCATGGTCACTTTGGAGAGTCTGATGAAGTCCATGTGCCCCTTCTCAGAATAATATATTTAAATGAATAAAATAAAATGCATAGGGTTACCAAGGAAAACAATTATATAGAAGAAGAGATATAAATTTTCTTCATTCAAGTTTGAAAATCTAAAATCTTTCCACTGATACCTTGGAGTCTCTGTACTTCAGTTTGGTATAGATGATCTTTAAGGGCCCTTCTTGCTTTAAATGCTGAAAAACTGGTGGATTTCCATGGAAACATCCACATTTCCCATCTAGGGCCCCAGTGACACCTTTTAGCAATACAGTTGGCTGGCGTTCAGGGTATATCATGACCATAGAACAGAATGAAGATACTCTTCTATATGCATTCTCCATTCCAGACAAATTGATCCATGGTAATTGTTGCTCCCCATATGAGAGGTCCCATTTTCCTCTTTGTTCTTCCGTTTTGTAGTTATATTGCACCTCAGACCCGAAATATTTTTCCCTCTCGTCTTTGTCTTTTAGAATCCCTGGCTACCTTCAAGAAACGAGTCTATTACCCTCTTGAAAGAGACCTTTTTTAATTCTGTGGTTGCTAATTGGGGCAACTGATGGATCAGTGAATTAAAGCACTGGGCTTGAAGTCAGGAAGATCTAAATTCAAATTCTACTTGAGATATTTACTAGCTGTGTGGTTCTGGGTAAGTCACTTAACCTCTGTTGTCTCAGTCTCCTCAACTATGAATTAGAGATCATGATAACACTTACCTTCAAAAGTTATTGTAAGGGTCAAATGAGATAATATTCGTAAAAAGAAAAAGCAGCACTTAGCAGGTGGTCTGGCACATAGTAGGTGCTATATAAATGCTTATTTCCTTGCTATTCCTCTTGTTAATGCCTCTGCTACCACCCAGTACTTCATTATTTGCTCTGTACGCATTCCACATGGATTTACTCCTGTATATAGATCATAGAATCTTAGATTTAGCAATAGAAAGGACCTCAGAAACTGTCCAGTCCAACCTCTTTATTTGACAGACGAGGAAGCTAAGGCCCAGAAAAGTTAAATGACTTGCCCAAAGTCACGAAGGTGGACTGTTTCCAAGGAAAGGATTTGAACACAGGACTCTAGAGCAAACACTTGTTTTCATCTTGTTTCACCCTGGTAAAATGTGAGCTTCTTTGAGTACATGAGTACTCCTTGAGTTCTGTTTT
>CM053586.1:206388494-206414852 GCA_028646515.1 Pseudochirops corinnae
TTGAATTATTCCCTCCTAGCTTTTGCTTTCACTCCTACTCATGTGCTACTGAATGAAGCTGGGGAAATCATAAAATTGTGTTGGCTGGATCCACTACAAATTTATGTTACAGAATCTCAGTTGGGCTTTCACTGAGGCAAGGAATCCTTTTATACCTCCCTAATCATTTCACTACCCTACTCACCACAACATTTTTTCCAAACCTTTTCATCCCTCATCAAGCCTCCCATAGCACTCCCCCAACACTCTTAGCTGAGAATCTTGCCTTACATTTCTCTGAAAAAATTCAGGCCATTTGCCCAAAGCTCCCTCTTCTCTCCTGATCCCCATCTTATGTCACTCAGATATTATTCATCATCTCCTGCTTCACCCTTTCCCAAGGAGAGTTAGCCCTTCTTTTTTTTCCAAGACAAACCCCTTCACATGAACAAGTGATTCTGTTAGATTCTGTCTTCTCTTCCCAGTTGCCCCATCTGTAATCCCTACTCTGGCATCAGTCTCCAGTCTCTGCTTGTCTACTTTCAACCTACAGACAAAGCCATTTCTCCTACCCTCAAAAAGCCCTCACTGTATCTATCCCTCCTTGATAGTTGTTATCCTAAATCTCTTCTCCCTTTTGCATCTAAATCCCTTGAGAAGGTGATCTATAATTCATGTCTCCACTTCCTTACTTCTTAAGTCTCTGCAGTATGATTTCTGGTCTTATCATTCCCTTGAAACTATTCTTTCCAAGGTTACTAAAGATCTATTAATTACTAAATGTAGTGACCTCTTCTCAGTCCTCCTCCTTCTTTACCTCTCTGCAGCCTTGGACAGTGTTGATCACCCTCTTCTCCTGGATAATCTCTTCTTTCTAGATTTTCACAGCACTGACCTCTCCTGGTTGTTGTGCCTGACAATCTACTCCTCATTCTCTCTTGCTGACTATTCATTCGAGTCATTCCTGCTAACAGCATTGTCCTTCAAGACTCTGTCTTGGGCCCCCTTCTCTTTTCTCTCAGTGCTTTTTTATTTAGTGGTCTCATCACCTCCCATGGATTCAATTATCATCTCTTTGCAAATGTTTTTCAGATCTATTGGCAGCTAGATGATGCAGTAAATAGAACAGCAATCCTAGAATCAGGAAAGTCCTAGGATTAGATACTTATTAGCTGTATGATTCTGGGCAGGCCATATATCCCTGATTGCTTCAGTTTCATCATCTGTAAAAGGAGCATAATAATAGCACGTATCTCCAAGGATCAAATGAGATAATAATTATAAAGCATTTAGTAAGTACTATATAAATGTTAGCTCTCATTATTAGCACGAACCTCCTTCCTGATCTCCAGGCTCACATCTCCAATTGCCTATTGTACATCTTGAACTGTATATACCATAAACATCAAGACATCCCAAATATTCAACTAAACCCACTGTCTTTCCCCAAAAATCTTCTTCTCTTTCTACCTACTCTATTCCTATTGAGGGCACCACCACCTTCCCAATCATTCAACCCTCAATGCGTCACTCTCTCTTGGCACCTTGTATCCAATATGTTGTGAGGTTTTGTTGATTCTACCTTTGAAACATCTCTCACATATGCTCCCTTCTCTCCTCTCACACTGTCCCACCTCTGGAATGGGCATTCTTCACTTTACATCATTGCAGTGGCCTCTTTGTTAATCTCTCAGCCTCTAGTCTCTCCCAACACTAGTCCATTCTCCAATCAGCTGTTAAACTAATCTACCTTCAATGGAGATCTGACCGTGTCATCCCCTATTTAATAAACTATAGTGGCTCCCTATTACTTCCAATATTCAATGTTAAAACCTTTGTTTGGCTTTTAAACCCCTTCATAACCTGGTCTCTTTCTGCCTTTCCCCTCTCCTGACTGTGATCATGTGACAGTGGGCTATCTGCTGTTTCTCAAACTCAATTCTCCATCACTTAACTCTGGGCATTTTCACTTTGTTGTCCTCCATACTTGAAACTTTTTCCTTCTCTCTGCCTTCCCTGGTTTCCATCAATTCTCAGTTAAAGTCCCACGGAATTCCAGTGTCTTGTCTCTGTTGATTATCTCCCACTTATCCTCTATATAACATATTTGTACATCATTGTTTGCATGCTATCTCCCCCATTAGGCTGTGACTTCCTTGAGAGCAAGAGTTGGCTTTTTTCTTCCTTTTTCTTTGTGTCCCCAGTGCTTGGAATAGTGTGTGGCTCATATTAGGCATTAAAAATGTTTCTTAAATGACTGTTATGATGTTATATAAGCCCTTTTAAACAGGTTTCTTTGAGAAGTCAAGTAGCCTGTATAATTAGGTTATTGGCATGTAATTAAAGCATTCATTTCACCCATCAAAGTTTTAATTTTATATTTTTAATTGGGTTTCAATAGCCTAAATATCAATTGCAGGATCATTTTATAGATGTCCGATATATTGGGTATCTAATATATTGGAAACAGCTTGGAAATCAGATATTTTATTTTAGGATCCATGATGTGAATTGTCAGTTGAATAGAAAGAATAATAGATGTAGCATTTGGTCTCAGAAATCAGTAATGCTAACCACAGTTCTACCACTTATAAATTATGTGAGTTTCAGTAAATCATTTTACCTTCTTACATCTTAATGCTCCTTGCAAAAGTAAAGACACATTTGAATAATAAGAAAGAAGTTAATTGCTCATGTATGGACTATCCCAATAAAATAAAAATGATAATACTATCTAAACTAATTTGCAAATGTAGTGCTACTACTGATAGCTGAGTTGAAATATGTGTGTGTGTGTATAAATATATATACCTATTTATAGTGTCGTTACAGCTAGCAAGCTTTGCTTTGTTAGTCATACTTGTTGCTTTTGATTGATTGCTCTGTACTATGGATATGAATGTACTTTCAAAATGTGCAAGTGTTATGAATAGCATGTAATTAGGCATGCTGTCATTATAGTATCCTTCCAGATTAAGCTCTGTATAGTGCCACGTCTATTTCATGTGCTGTTAATTTTCATTTGTTTAATTTCAGTTTCAACAATACCATAGGTTGGCTACCTGGGCTGCACAAAAATCACTCTTGTTGTTTCAAAATACTAATGTTTATGTTTATACTCTCATTACAGTTTTTGAACTTGCCCCTGCTGATCTTTGCAATGGACTGCAGAGTGTTGGTCCAGGGGAGAAATGTAACCCAAGTACCAAAGCCCATTTGTATGGCATTCTCTCCTCATCATTAGGGACAACATGAGGGGTGTGTTGGAATTGGTGAGAGCAAGAGAGAAGAAAGGTCTGGTCTGTTTAGCCTTGCGAAGATCTTTAATTGCCTCAGGGTCTTCTAGCCATCAACTTCTAGGGAGAAGATGTAGCACTTCAACCTCTCTTTAGGTAGCTGAATTTTGGGAAGATATTGACATGTAGAACTTCAATCATTTCCCCATAACCAACTTGCTACAGTAGAGACTTTAGGAAATTTCCCCCTTGGGTGAAATTTGGGAATCTCTTGACTGAGCCTAAGTTACCTCCCTCCCAATGGGAGAACTCCTCTCTCTCTGTCTCTCTGTCTCTCTCTCCTCTCTCTGTATACACACACACACATATGTAGTTTCATGTTCATACTTCTCTGATTTCTGTTTTGCAATTGACTCAGATAAATGGGTTTCTTTGTGTAATTTTTTTTTTTCTCCACTATGATTTCATATGCGTATGTCTTCATTCACCTCCCCACCACTGTCCCTGCTTTTCTGGCTTCCTTTTAGGTGCTAACTTTCTTATTAGAGTATAAGCTCCTTGAGGGCAGAAACTCTTTCCTTTGCCTATATTTATATCTTTAGTGATTAGCCCAGAATCTAACATATAGCATAATAAATGCTTGTTTGCTTGACTACAATTTTCAACAATTTACAGAGGCTGGATATGAAGAAATTTGGGGATTTAAATAGGGAAGAGACCCTAGGTTCTCAAAATCCATGAAATGAGAGTACAGACTCTGCCAAGTTTTATCAAGGTTGAAAAGATTTAGGTATAGAAGTGAAGAAAAACTGGGCACATACATATATATGTATATGTATATGTATATGTATATGTATATGTATATGTATATGTATATGTATATGTATATAGATATAGATGCAGATGTAGATGTAGATGTAGATGATGATGTATATGATGTATATTTATATGTATTAATATTTATTTGTGGTTTCATTTATTTAATCCTTTCAAGGCATGTGTATGTTGAAAGACAACATAGTAAAGTAGAAATTAAGTGATCCTTGGAGTTAAAAAGACCTGGGTTCACGATCCTGCTTCAGATGTATTGTCTATCTGACATATTGTTTATACTATTTGTGTGACTCTGACCAAGTCATTTAACCTCTTGGAGTTCCAGATAACACTCTTAGAATCAAAGTTTCAAAGCATGTGTCTTTCTATATTAGTTGCATACTCATACCTGTGTATGGACTGTGTATGTCTGTGTATGTATGCATATATATGTACATATATGTAGCATGAACTCTCCATATGGTTGGAAAGATCACTGCTGATATGCAAACTCACCACATGCCCTCACCACAATCTCTGTTCCACTTCCCACAATGCCAGTCTTTGTAGGCCAATGATGTTCAAAGTGAATGATCCATTGGGGGAGTCATCACAACTAAAGAATATGTAGAGACTCTCGTGGATCCCTGTCATGGACCTGGGCCTGTAGTGGATTTAATACAATCCATGTGTGTACACACATAGGTAAGTATGTTTGTATGCAAATATGCAAATATATTACATGACAAAGAGCTACCTAATTTCTAGTACTCTTTTTCCAATTTCAAAGGGAGAAACATCAGTGATATCTCTTTCTCTTATCAACCATATTGAAAACTGCTCTTTTATGCTCTCTACTTTTATAAGTCGCTCACATTTGGACAAATATAACCAGATTCAGAATCCTGAAATGGAAAATTAGAGAGAAAACAATGAAAAATGAGTGTTTATAAAACCTTCAACACATTAGTAGATGGAGGAAAGCCCAACTTTCCACAAGGTCCAGAACATATGAGAAGGGCAAAAAGCACGTGGAAAATATGGAGACTTTGGAAGCAGTAATAAAAATATAAATAAAACAAATACAATAAATTGGGAATGCAGTTTTCTGGTAATGATTTGTTTTCATAGTAACTGAGAACTCCTCCATCCCCCACCCCAATTTATGGTAAGTCTCACATTTATGAAGAGGGTAAGCTGGTGGAGTTAGGTGACTAATTGAGGCTGGAGGTTATTCATACAGCTGCTTTTTATAATTGGGGCCTGGGTTCAAATCTCAGCTTGACCGTAGTGGAAATGTCATTTTGTGTGATGATTAACTCACTCAATGAATGCTTTGAGGCTGATTGAATTCACAAACTCAAAATTTATTTTGAGTCAGTGTTCAAGAGACTTAAGACATAAACTTTCAGAAGCAATAATACTGAATTCTAACGCTGTCCATCAAGAAAAGACTGGTGGTGAGGGACAAAGAAGGAGGAATAAAAATAACACATAATCTGTCCAGAAAGGAGAGATCTTCAATAACATAGATTTCTGAGGAAAGAAGGGAGCCCTATGCCCTTCCTTAATCATACCTCAATTTGTGTTCCTTCTAACCTTTCAAAATCATCTCAAAATCTAGGGGCCATTACGAACTCTGATCAAATGAAAAAACTGTGAACTATTGAAAGGAACCATATCTATCTCTACTCAAGACAGAAGGAGAAAAGGGTTTACTTTGAGGCAAGAGGAATTTGTCTTAAATTTGTGTGTAATATCTGTTTGAAAAGTCTCTTCTAAGGAATCTGTAGGAATTTCCAGTTTCTTTTTTAAGATGATAGAAGCTAAAAATAACAAATGTTAGCATATTCTATAAGGTAATTTACATTATGGAGTCAGAAAAAAGTATGTATTTTTAACTTTGATCTATGAAATGATCTCTGGAGAAGACATAGGGCAAGAAGGTAAGGGAAAACTTTCTACTGTTATTTTATGAAAAAAATTATAAAGAAAAGTTCATAATTAATGAATCTGGTGACATACTATTTAGAGTGATGGCTTTAAATAAGACAGAAAATACTCTTTTCTTGTCATTCTTGGAAAGAAGAAAAAAAGAGAATGGAGAAGTCTTTATTAATGATGCCTGTATTTAACCATTATATTATGGAGAGGATTACAGAAATCCTTGTGAAGGATGGAATAGAAAGGGACTTTGTTCTCAGAAATGACGAGAAGTAATTTGAAGTTACAGTGAACATTTTAAGTAACTATGATCTTTATCATAGATAAAGTAGTTCCAAAGTTTACCTAGGTTTATAATATTTTATTTGATTGTTAATAAATGATATATGAAATAATTTTAATATTTATTTAATCATAGAAGTTAAAGGGATTTAATATAGAGAGACGTCAGAGTATTGGACTTTGAGTAAGACTTAAATTTGAATCCTGTTCAAACATTTACTAGTTCTTTCAATGTGATCTTGGAGTAACAATAACACTTACATGATAGGATTTCTGTGAAGAACAAATTATATTAAATATACGAAGTGAATTGTAAATCTTAAAGTATTATATCAATATTATTCATTATTTTATAGAAAGAGAATGAGAGTTCCTGTGGCAACTGACAACCATAAATTAAAGCATGGACCCAGAGTGAAGATTTCCTGGTAAAGGGGCGGGGGGGAAGTAATTGTGGAAATTTCAGAAGGCAAAAGTGGATGATACAATCATGGATGCAGAAAAATTTCTAAAATGGGGCAATATTTCTATCCTCTATATCAGCTTCAGGAGTTGATTCTTCTAAGAACAGAAATAGAAAACAACTCAATAAAAAAAAAAAAAAACATGAGAAGAATGTAAGATCCATAAGGTAATAACATAGAAGGCGTTTAGAAGAGTGATCTCAAGAAAGGTAACAGGGAAGCTTGAATTTCACAAGAAATAGAGACACTAAAGAAGGAATAAATACGTAAAAGGACCACAAATTAAACCTTGTATATAAGATGAATAAGCTAGAAGCTTTTCCAATAAATGATAACATTAATGATGCCCTATCTTCTATTATTTGTTAAGTTCTACAAATTCTAATAGCAATAAGACAAGAGAAAGAAATCAAAGGCATAACGATAGGAAAAGAGGAGATAAACCTATTCTTATGTTCTGAAGACATGATAGTATACTTATAAAATCCTAGGAATAAGCAAAGGTACTAATTGAGACAACAGCTTCAGAAAAATTTCATACTACAAAATACACCCAGAAAAATCTATTTTATTTCTCTATAATAACAAAATCCAAGAGAAAGTAATATTAAAGGTAGTCCCATTCAAAATAACTACAAAATGCATAAGATATTTGGAGGTTAGTCTATTAAAGGACAGAAAACACGTGCATAGGTTCAATTACGAAGTGCTATTTAAAGAAATAAAGAATGAAAGAAAAAACTGGAGGGATTATCAGTGCTCATGACTGGGATGTGCCAAAAAATGATAGTAAAAGCAAAGTTAACTTACATTTTAATGCTATATCAACTATGAAATAGATACTTTACATAAATTGATGAAGTAATAAGAATTCCTTTGGAGATACAGAAGATCTTGAATAGTGAAATTTTAAAAATGGATCAAAGGTCATCTACTCTAACTTAGGCCTAAATAAAAATCCCATTTAAAATATCACTAACAAGTGAAATGTCGTCCCATTGCCTATACTCAAGAAAAAGCTGAAGCCAGACTTTGAAGGGTCAGATTGAGACATGTATATTTTATCCTAGAAGCAATGAAAGATATATAAAGAAGGGAATGGCAAGGTCAGACTTATGCTTTAAGAATATCAAAATGGCAGATATCTGGGGATTAATCAGCTAATGAAAATATACTAATGGAGAAAATAGAGGTTATTGTTGTTGTTGGTTAGTGAATTTATAATAGTCCAGACTAGACGTGATAAGAGTCTAAAATTAAGATGGTATTCATGAGAGAGAATGAGTGAGAGGAATGTATCAAGGAGAAACCCAAAGTTGAGAACCTGTAGGTCTGTAGGTCATTCTTTCAGATAAAATAAGGAATTTGATGTAGGGATGATGTGAGAAGGTGAGAGATTACGTCTCATTTTAGACATTATAAGTTTGAAATGTCTATACGACTACCAGATGGAGATAACTAGGAGCTGATTTGGTGATACAGGACTGGATCTAGGAGTGAAATTTTGAGGCACATTCAATCTATATTTATTGCCCAATCAAGATTTTGGTTCTTGATGTCTATAGTCATAAAGTACTCTCTTTCATTGTTCAATTAGTTTAGTGCCTGGATCACAGTCCTTCTATCCTCCCCAATTACTACTCTCATACTAGGAGCTTTCAATATATTTACTGATACTCCTTCAAATACCCCAACTATCTAATTCTTACATCAACTTAATTCTTGTGACTTCCACTCTACCATAGGTACACCTAATTGGTCATATCGCTGATCTTACCACTACAAACAAGTATTTCAACCTATCTTCATGAACTTTGAAATTCCTTCATCTGATCAGTCTATTACCATTCCACCCTTCCCTCTCCCTTGCAACTCCAAATTCTGTTCTTTCTCTTTAGTATTCCTCCAGTCTTTTTACCCCTCAGTGCTTTTATAAGCCATCACTCCTGCACTGGCTACACTCACTTCTCTTTACATCTTAACCTCTGGTGAACCAGTTCAATCTATGCTTCCTTCTTCTCTTGAGTCCTTTGAAAAAAACACAACATAGATTAAACATAAATGGAATACATTGTCTGGTGCTGTAGAGCACAAGTCCAACTGATGCTTTGTTTTGAGACTTAGGCTTCTATTAATAGGAGTCTAGAAGAAATGACCTAATGTAATCACTGAATGTCATAAGCTTTCATGGGATGGGGAAAATATTATACTAAAACTGGTGAAAATATACACTAAAGAAAGGGATTGAATAAGGACATCTGGAGATATAATGAAGATTCCTTTGAAACAATTACATATACGATAGTTCCTTTGTATAAGTAATCAAATGATTGTAATGTGTCAGTTGCATTTGTCAGTTTCACTTTCTGCCATTGGTTTTGTCATCCAAAATTCGAGGTTAATCTTCACTTTGGACTTGGTGTGGTAAACATAAAATCTTTCATTAGGAGCTGGTATAATTATGTGGCTCTGTTCAAGATAGAAGAAAAGTAGTACACATATCTCATGCAACAATGAGAGATTATTTAAAATTTAATTGCACTGGATTTTAGGAAACTAGTGTAGAGATTTCATCATGGCCTCTTTACAGGAATGGAGGCATTTTGATAAGTTTTCTGTAGGTTTTCAATAAATTTCTGAATTCCTTTGGAATTCATAGCCTGGAAGCTCTGTTTTGTGAAAGGTCAGTTTGAAAGATTTGCAAGGTGATTGACTGGGAATAATTACTCTTGGTGCTATTGACATTAATTCTAGCATAAGTCTGAAAGATGTCCTTTCTACACTAATTTAGAAATACATAGGCACCATTAAGTAAGGCAGTAACTGAAGAAAGTCTTGGGGTCAGTTTTGAACTCATGTCATACAAGGCTAATGATGTCATATAAGGTACATTCTCAATCAACTGACACAAATTTTCAGAATGATTCACAAAGAGTTTTGCTGAAATAGTCAACTTAAGAGGTAATTTTTGCATATTAGATAAAGGGCTTGTCTCAGAGAGAAACCCTGGTTCATGTCCTTCCTGTGACACTTATTTTTTAGGTGATAAGGAACCCAACATTTAAATTCTTAGTGCCCGAAGCAACTTTTTTAGGCACTAAGTCTTCATCCACAGAGGGCTTCCATGCTGATGAAATCACAGATCCAAAAAAACCAAAAACCCATAATAATAAGCATTGTTATGGCAGAGCATGGGCAGGGACATGCCTGAGCTCTCCCTAAAACCCCTCAAAACAACATCAAATAATGCCTGAAAACAATAAATTCCAAATAACTAAAAAGTCTGAGAAATGACACTGTTAGTCTTGGGCAACAAATACAGTACATAACAAGGACTCAATGAATGCTGATTGCTTTCTTTTGTTTTCTAAGAGTTGGAATCCCCATTTTGGTGGCCTCTTGCAAGGACTGAATCCAAGGGTGCTCCTCTGCTCAAAGAACTGAAGAAATAAACAAATGAAGTAATAAATGAATGATGTGAATGATTTCTGAATGAACCAAGTATGTTAGAAAATAAAGAATAGCCTTTCCTGAGGATTGTTAGAATTGTCTCTTTTTAGGAAGAGCAGAACTCTCCAAAGGACAAACCCTTTTAGGAAACTTTTCTCTTCCTTCTCTAATATCTGAAAATGAGAAGATTGTTTTGTTTTCACCAGAAAAAAGTGGGATCCACTGGTTAGTTCTTTGTCCTGGAGAAAAATTGGGATGAGCTCCAGATGAGTATCCTAAGATAGCTATCCCTGCTCCCCCAACTCCCCACGGAACTCTGCTGAACTTCTCAACCTTCTAAATTCTATCAGTCACTAGCAAGGAATTATGTCTTAATTTTAGCTCTATAGCCTAAGGTAACAAAGGCTGCTTAGCTAGTGAGGTTTCACACCCTCTAATTAAGGGATGGTAGGCGACCTATCTGACCCCTTTTATAGAAAGCATATGGTTAAAAAATTGTTTTGTCACACATGCTACTACTCTGTTCCGGAGATGCTCAGGCAATCACCTAAGCATCTCTCCCTCTCTGCTTACTCAATCAATACACAGTTTAAAAGAAAGAGAGATTCTAGGATAAAAATGTTGTTTAGCCTTTTGAAGGAGATGCAGGACCTCCCCCCCAGATAATGATTAATCTTAATGCTATATTTAATAATACATATTTTAATGGCATGCAACAGTAACAATAAAGCAAAAATTAAACAAATGTTAAGTCAATGATGCACAAGAAAATGGAATGGCATAGGAAGAAAAAGAGATTTGGGACAGAGGCAGAGAAGTTCCAATATACTTTTGTTTTCACTTTTTTATATTGTTCCTTGTTTAAATCACATATTTTTAAATGAAAGCACTTTTCCCAAAAAGTAGATACACTTTTAATATTAGCTTTGTGTCAAAGGTCTTGATTATACTTAGGAACAAATGTATCCCTACAAGATGAAGATGAGAGTATAATCTTAGAGGCAGAAGAGAAAGCAACTGAATTAATGGAAAATTGACGAACATAATTGGGGTGTGTGGAGTGGGACAATAATTTCTGAAAAAAAATAATTAAAACCTCAATGTACCTTGTGAAATATTTCCCCCATAGAGTATTGCAAACTTTGACTGAATGATTGACTAAGACAATTTGAAAATCTCTACTTTAGGGAATAATGAAGAAAAATCAGACAGGTATAACACATTCTTCATTCATTTCTTTATCTAGTGTGCATCAAACACCAGTTATATGTAGAACACTGCAATAGGTCCTATGGATGTTAAACAGGATCAAAGCTGAAATAATTCAGTTCATTCTCTGTGCCTGTCCAAATATCTAAATGTTTGTCATAATATAGACATAGGATCAGTTATATGCTATTTTTGTAAGGCTCCTAAAATATTTTTAGCCTATTTCCCTAGATATAAATCTTTGACATTGTGTTTATAATTGAAAGAACAAAAAGAGGTGTCAGAAATCCTGGGTCTAAGCTTGGGCCATGCCATTTACTAACTATGTGACCATAAGCAATTTGAATTAAGCTTTCTGATTCTCAAATTTCTGCATTCATAAAATTAGTATAATTACATTTGCACTACCTTTCCCAGAGCTACAACTCATACATGTAGGACATTACTTGCTCTTAAGACAAGTTCCCTCTAGCTGGGATAAGGTGATGAGGGAGGCATCATAAAGGATTTTATTTTTAATATTGGTGAAGTTGTTACAAAAAAGGGGTCCCACCCTACCACACCCTCAGAATTTGTTCCAACTTGTTCCCTCAGGAGTTAGGGGGAAAGGAGGAACCCAGGATAGGGACCCTAGGGATGCTGAAATCAAGGATGACCATGCCACATGGCAGTACAGATTAGCAGAAGAACGTCATTAGGGAGGAAAAATGCTTCCTGGGGACAAAGCCTAGTCCTCCCTACAAGAACAACCTTGTTGGTCTTGAAAGGTCATTGTGAGTGTGGTGAGATATGTTATATAAAATATAAACTGGAAAAAATCCAGTAAAGGAGACTGGTCATTCAAGTAGGAAAAGAACCCAGAAGAAAGGGAGAAAGAGTTTACAGGGAGAAAATAAAAGATTAAATTATTGATATAATTATATTATGATATATCAACATAATTATATATATATATATATATGTTTTTACATTATCTTTTATCTCAATAAATCTCTTACCTCTTTCCTCCTAGAAAAGGTTAGGTGGCATAAGTGGTTAGAACTCCAGACCTGTGGTTAAGAAGACCCAAGTTCAAGTCTAGCTTTAGACACTTACTAGTTATGTGACATTCAGAAAATCATTTAATTGTTCTCCGCCTTAATTTCCTCAACTGAAAAATCAGGATAACGATAGTACCTACCTTCTAGTGCTCTTGTGAGGATCAATCCAGATGTATCTGCAAAGTGACAGTCACAGTGTCTGAAACATAACATGTACTTAAGAAACGCTTGTTCTCTTCCTCCTCCCCAAAAAGTCATTTTTTATAATAGAGAACAAGAAAAGAAATTGGAAAGGGAGGCAAACCAGTTCTTTAAAACTATCCAATGCATCAGCCAAGTTCAATATTATATATAGTGTTCCATGCACACAGGCATTCACCTCTGCAGAGAAGGGAGGGAACTATGTTTCCCACACTTCTCTGTGGCTAAGGTCGGGTGTAATCACCCAGACAACAAGTGCTGTTCTTTCCACTTATACTGTAGACACTAGGGGCAGCTATATGGCGCAGTGGATAGAATGCTGGGTCTGTAGTCAGGAAGACTCATCTTCCTGAGTTCTAATTTGGCCTCCGACACTTACTACCAGTGTGACTCTGGGCAAGTCACTTAATCCTATTTGCCTCAGTTTCCCCATCTGTAAAATAAGCTGGAGAAGGAAATTAAAAATCATATCAATATCTTTGCCAAAAAACAACAACAACAACACAAATGAGGTCATGAGGAGTCAGACATGACTGAAACAACTGGACAACAGTTATTGTTCTACCTGAATCCCATGTCTTCCTGACTCTAGACCCAGAGTTCTATCCACTACACCACCTAGCTGCCTTATATCTCAAATGTACTTTTTTTTAATATTGTTACCCTCATTAAAAGGTGAGTCCCTCGAGAAGAAGGTACCATGTTTGGTCTCTCTTTCTATTCCTAGTACTTACCACAATATATGTCACATAGGAAGCATTTAATAAAGACTTATTGATTTGAGTTTCCCTTTTTTTTTGACAGCTAGTAGAGCAAAATGCAAATTTAATAGCCTCTTTTTTGCATATCAAACCACACAAATGGTAGACTATAAATAAGTGGAAATGGCACTTGGTCCATTTTATTGGAGACCCTCATTAAGAAAAGAATGTTGTTGCTGTTCAGTCATTTCAGCTCTGTCTGATTCTTTATCATCCTATTTGAGGTTTACTTGGCAAAGATAGTGGAGTAGTTTGCTATTTCCTTCTCCAGCTCATTTTGCAGAGGATGAAACTGAGGGGAACAGGGTTAAGTGACATGCCCAGGGTGATACAGCCAGTAAGTATATGAAGCCAGATTTTTAACTCAGAAAAATAAGTTTTCATGACCCTAAGTCAGGTACTCTACTGTGCCACTTGGGGAAAAATAGACAAGATATCATTCCTCGAAAGGAGAAATAAGAAAGCACAGGTCCAAGACTGACAATAGTTATGTTATCCTCACAGCAACAATTTCCACATCGCTTTGTGATCTATCTATCCATTGAAATCAGAATTTCAGTCATAGATTTTCTTCAGGATGATTTGAGAAAGTTTCCTTAGAGCATCAAGTGCACTTAACAGCTCACTCAGTCTACAGCCAACCAAGTCAATCCAACACACATTTATTTGGTTCCTTCTCTGTGTGAGGTTATGTGCTAGTTACTGGACTTAAAAAACACAAAAATTAAACAGTCCCTGCTTTCAAAGAGCTGCCTTTCTACCATGGTGATAAATCATGTAGAGAAGTAAACATAAAACATACACAATATAGTGTAAAGTAATTTCAAGAAGGAGAGAATAATCTAAAGAGAAACAGTCTTAATAACTAGGAAGATGAGGAAATGTCTTGTGTAAGAAGTATTAGTTGTATTATGCTTTTTAAAGAAATGGGATTCTACAAGGCAAAAGTGAGGGGAAATGGGAATAGATTCCAGAAATAATCCAGGGGTGTGCTGGACTTGGCCCATAATGATTTGCAAGAGTCTATTGTTAAATTTTCAACATGAGAAATCGACAAACATTACGAATCAAGACTTTATCATTTTGTTGACTTCTAAGCATGAAAAATTGAGGGAAAAATATTAATGATGCATATTAAACTTAAAAATGTGTTGTGAGTTTATTTTTTCTTTTTTTTTCAAAGAGCTAGTTTTTAAAATATTTACCAGTATACAACTGGATATTACATGTAAAGGCACAGAGACGGGAGATGACAAGGAAAAGCAAGGCCAGGCAGGGAGGACAAATAATTTTCCTGCTATAGGAGTCATTTAGGAAATTTATCCCCACCCTAGCACCCTGAGCCTAATCATTAAAAACAATCTTTGAGGACCCTTTTCTATCTGTGTCAGGAAGAAAAACAATAACAATAATGTTGGGACTGCTTTGTTTTCTTCCCTTCTCTTTTTTTTTTTTTTATACATAGTCATAGGAAAATAAAACGCTATAGAAACTTGGCAAGGGGCATGTTAAAAATAGCCAAGTTGGGCATGGAAAAAAATTAGACAATAAAAGACCCTTTCTTGCCAAGTTTTAAGTGAGTATATAATATATACCTTTATTTCAGATTTGTCACTAGCCAACTTGGCCAAAGGGCTTATGGAAAACAGTGAAACAGGATTACTTGATTTCATTTAACCCCCCAAAATCTTCTTATAAGCAATAATTTAATTATGGGGAAGGGTAAGAGTCACAGCTTTAGCAATGTGCCATAACAAAACATGTTTTGTGGACTGTGCTTATACGAGATTCATTTTGAAATCCCAATGAGCTAATTCTATCGCTATTTATTATTTTTATTTATTATGAACCAGGGCCTAACTTGGAAATTAATACATGCCAAGCAGCTGTCACAAAGATAACTATATGCCGTGTGTCCATTGTAAAACAAACAAACGAAAACACTCTTGAAAGTAGTTGGATCAGGGTCAGTAACAGTTTCAGTCATCATAACATTGGCCTCAAGATTTGGTATTTGAGGTGGATTTCCAGTTAAGAGAGGAAGCATAGTATAGCAGATCATGTTCGGGTTTGGGTGGGGAAAACAAACAGACAAAACCAAAAAACACTGGGTTTCTGTCCCAGCTCTGCCATTTAGTAATCAATGTTGCCTTGAGTTGCTGAATCCTCAGTTTCATCTGTAAAATGGCGATAACATTTGTACTTGGTAACTCACGGGGTCAATATAAGGAAAATAGTACATGGAGTATTTCAAAAGTCCCAGTTTTAAGCTTTAGTACAAAAAGGTGAGATAGTACAATTAATTCTTCACTTTTGTATATCGGGGATTTGCTATTCTTGGCACAAGAACAATGTCCTAAAAATCTTAAACATAAGGAAACAAAATAAGACACAGAATTGCAAAGTTACATCATTTTCAGTGATATTCCCTCATCCCTATGGTCACTGAATAGGCACCAGGATATATTACATACAAAGACCAGAAGTCGGAAGCCTATTTTTATAGTGAGCCCAAGCAAAGATTGCAGTCCTCTAGGAATAAGCTAGTATTTACTGTTGAGATCCTCCTTCCCACAATATTAAAGTAGTAGAGACACTTCATCTAGAAGGAGTTACCTTCTGTTTTCATATGATTATTTTGATTATGTGAGTAACCCACATGTGGTTAGAGGAATCTTCCCACTCTTTGTCTGAGAACCTCAACATATTTCCTTGGGCACCTCTGTTAAAGAGGCACCACACAACAACAGAGATGTACTGTTCTACCCCAGGGAACAGAAAGCTCAAATCCAGTTCCACCACTGACTTGCTATATGCCTTTAGGCAAGTTCCATGATCTCTCTGGGATCTAGTTTCCCCATCTGAGAAAAGCCTTCCCTGCCGCTCCCAACCATACAAGATTGTCTCAAGGACAACTTGAAAATAAGAGCACTCTATTATATATCATTCATGGCATGATGATAACAATCGTAATTAATGCTCCTTAAGATTACTATCCCAAGGCCACATCGTGACTCACATTTATCTGAAAGAGAGCAATACATTTATTTCTTTTTCTATATCATTGCCCTTATATATGTGAGCAATGAAACCTATCACCATTTTCTTCTCAAATTATCTCTTTCCTTAAGAGATTATTTATAATTACTCATTTCTCTTCAGGTTATATTTTTCTAATAGAATATAAGCTCCCTGAAGACAAATTGTTTTTTATCTTCATATGTATTTCATCTAGCATAGTCCTTGACCTATTATAGTTGAATTGAATTTCCCTTTTAAGGAAACTGTGGCTTCTTAAATAGCTTTTTTTCCTCTAAGTTCAGAGGATAGACAGATTACTATTTGAAGTCTCTTACAACTGAAGGAGTATATGAATTTGTGTATTGCGTATTTCCATATGAGAATATTCTAGATATTTCTCCAAGGTCCATGAATCCAATCTGTGAGGCAAGGCAAGAACAGGTGCTATGGGATTGCAGGAAAGTCATCCCCTCTCTCTGAGCCTCACCCTATGTACTACAGAGGGTAGTTGAGAGAGTCAATGAGATCATATATGTGAAAGCATTTTGTAAACTGGAAAGCATTTCAGATATGTAAGTTATTACTATGATCATCATCATATAATTAGGAGTTATAAACTTAAGAAGTTTTTGGAAATCAAACAAACTTTAAAATATGCTAAAAAAAAAAATGGCACAGGAAGTATGTGGACCTGTAAGCATGGAGATCATGGAGATTCTCAAGGGTTTGTAGGACAGATGAGGCATTATCTGCAGAAATTCTGACCTCAATTAACTTTGCATTAGTTGACAATTTCAAACAAATGAAACCTTTGACATTTGACTTCTTTCACTTGACATAATTCCTAGCTCGTCTGCAGAGGATAAGAAATCTTCATAGTGGTATAAAGTCTTAATAGTGAAAGAAAAGAACCAAGGGGATTTGCTACCTGAAGGAATGAAAATAAAGCTTCATCAAATAGTGAGTTAACTAGAACAAAGAACAGAAGGAGCTTTGGAAATAGAAGAGGGAAAAAAAAAATCTTATGGTAACCTTTGCAAACAGGAAGCAGAATGGAAAAATACTGGAGTCAGAAAACCTACAATTTCATCCAGTATTAACCATGAACTAGCTATGACTTTGAATAAGTTATTTAACCATTCCATTCTTCAGTTAACCAAGCTCGACCCCACTCTATACTTTGCTTTTCTGTTGAAGGTGTGACCACTATCCTTCTTCATATTTTCATCCCTGGAACCATCCTCAATCCTTCAGTCTCCCTAATCCTGCCCTTTATTGGTAAATCATTGACCAATCATTCACTGAGTCTCTACAATCGTACCCCCTTCTCTGTACTCACAGTTAACACATTAGTTCAGTTCCTCATCACTTCTGACCTGTCTTAGTCTCCTTATTAGTCTTCCTGCTTTTAATCTCTTTCCTTCTTAATCTAACTTCCACAGAACAGTTACAATAATATTCTTACACTGACATAAGAAATGACAAATACAAAGAATTCAGGGAAGCATGGAAAGATTTACATGAATAGATGCAAAACAAAGCCAGCAGAACCAAAGAAACAATATACATAATGAAAACAAAAATGGAAATAACAGCAAACAATGAAACTGAATGTTATGGAATTATAGTGACCAAGTTTCTCTCTATAGAAGACACGAGAAAATATATTTCCTTTCCCTCTTTGCAAAAGCAAGGAACTGTGGGTATTGATATTGTGAGTAGATAGATAGATAGATAGACAGATAAAGAGATAGATATTTAGACAAAGCTTTCCTTACGTCTTTTTCTTTAAAAAAAAAAAACAGCTTTGTTACAAGGGTAGAAGAAGATGAGGGTGATATAAAGTGGTAATAAAAAACAAAAGCCAACAATGAAAATAGGATAAAAAAAAAAAACACAAAACTTCCCCAACAAAAAAGTACTCCTAAATTAAAGACTTGACCATGTTTTCTTGCTCAAGAATTTTTATTGACTCAATATTGCCTGTAGTTTAAAAGAAATGCTACTCTGCTTGAAATTTAAAGCCCTGCACTATCTGGTTCTTGCCTGTTTTTCCAGATGAATTTCATGTTACTCAGATCTTTTCACAGATATTTGTATTCTCACCAAGCTGTCCTGCTTACATTTCTCAATTCATCTTGCACCCGTGTGCCTTTCTACAGAATATCTGCTTTGACTCAAATGCAGTCCTTTCTCAATTTCAGCTCTGAGAATCCCTACCTTCCTTCAAGACTGAGCCTAGGTGCCACTTCTGACAGGAATCTTTTCCTGATCTCTTCCTTAAAGTGTTTTCCACTCTTTATATGATCTTGTATTTACTAATACGTTTAGATAATTTATTCCCCACTAGAGTGTAAGCTCCTTGAGGGCAGTGGCTGGTTTGTTTGGTTGCCTGTTTTTTGTTTATTCATTTCCAGACCTAGCATAGTGCCTAGCTCATAGTAGGCGCTTGAATGCAAAGGAGGGAATTAGACTTAGATGATTTCTAAGATCCCTCTAATATTTCATGAATCTAAGATAGATGCCAACGTTTTTAAGAAAAATGAAATCTTTCCAGAAGTATGGAGGTAAACTTTTGCATTTTATCCCCAATAAATGATTCTGACTGCATTTTACTTATGGAGAAATTACTGCAGACAGTGCATTTTGAAAGAGGTGGGGTGGGGGCAGAATACAGAGATTTATCAGACACAATTCTTGCCCTCAAGAATCTTATTATCCAGTAGGGTAGAAGTGATATATTCTACAAAGATTATATTTGCCTTGACAGTATAACAAATTTAAGAAAGGAAGAAAGGAAGGAAGGAAGGAAGGAAAAAGAGAAGAAAAAAGAGAGAGAGCTATATCTTTTACCTATAGATATCTCTATGTATTATCTATCTATATGTGTGTATATGTATGCATACACACACATATGGGGGGAGAGGGGAGAGAAGGAGAGAGAGAGAAAGAAAGAGAGAGAGAGAGAGAGAGAGAGAGAGAAAGAGAGACAGAGAGAGAGAGAGGACTTTGAGAAGACTTAAGAGGAATATAGTAGCTATTTTTCAGTATTTGTATTATTTTCATGGGACAGAAGAATTAGACTTACTTTTCTTGGTCCCAGATGAGAAAACAAGGAATAACATATACGTGTTAAAGAGAGGCAGGTTTTGGCTTAATATGCATTTTGGTTTTTTTTTTAAATATGCAGTCTTCCTAACAATTAGAACTGTCCCCAAATGTAGCAGGTTGCCTTGGGAAAAAGTAGATTCCCCAGCACTGGAAACCTTCCCGGAGATTATTTTCTACGTGATTTTTCCAACTAGGCTTAAGTACTGGTCTCTCAGCTGTCTACACTAGTAGGTTTTTTAATGAGATTCTGATTATCTGTAATATGTGTCATAGTATCTATGACTCCCATTGTTTCTGTGTGGGAACAAAAACATCCTTTCTATGCCCAATTGGTATTTCACATGTATTGAGTACTTCCTTTACTTCCTATTTTGAAGGAATTCCTGGGAGCATGATAGGGGAAAGTGAATTAGCCCTAGACTAGAACCAAAGATAAATTGGTTCCTTGGGAGTCCAATATGGGAAGGTGGAGTCAATAGGAAGCTTAATTTGTTCCTTGAGAAGTGAGACAACCCTAGAACAATGAACCCCAGGTAAGCCAGGATGGCAGATAAAAGACGAGACTTGGTGCCGGTCACAGGCCTCTAGCCCCAGAAGTCTCAACTGAACGGTATGTACCTAGTCACTGTTCTAGATTACGTTCCCACAGTCCTTCACTACTGGCTCTCTCCCAACCTATGACAACTAACACCAAAATCAACAGCCACTTTCCCAGCCTCCACTCATCCAACCAGTTAGCTACCAGAGTTGCTGAGCTGAAAATCCTAGGCTAAACAGGGAGGAGGATGGGAGAATGGAGAAAGCACTTCATTCAATTAACTAGCTCTATAGGAAAATTACAGAAAATTGTCTCGGCTTCATCATCCTCTGTTTGCTTATGGAACTACATGTGTTCATGTGTGCTTAAATTCTCTTCAACAAGACTCAACAGGTTCTAGACATGCAGTCACTTTAATTATTCTTCGTTATGCTAAAGTAATGTGTTTAATGCTCTACTGGAGCACTCAAGACTTGGGAAGCCCCATGCACCTGAGTGGATTGGAGTTGGTTGATTCCAGAATCTCCAATTCCCTCCAGAATCAAATGTAAAGTCATCTGTTTGACAGTTAAAGCCCTTTACTCCCTGGTTTCTTCCAATCTTTCCTGTCTTGTCACACCTGACAATCCTCCATACATTTTGGGAACCAGTTACGCTGACTTTCTTGTTGTTTCTCACACAAGGATGTTGTAACTTCCTTCTCTGTGTCTTTTTACTGATTATCCACCATTCCTCACTTCTACCTCCTGGGTTCCCCGGCTTTCTTCAAATCCTACTGTCTGTAGGAGGCCTTCCTCTACCCCCCAGTAAAAATGACTTTCCTATACGATTGCCTTCCATTTCATTGTTTGGATTTTAACTCAAAGTGAATATAAATAGCAAATGTTTCTGCTCTAGTCAAAAACTCTGAAGGTCTTCCCCTCCCTTACCAATGGATTTTTTTTTTTTGTGAAGGCAAACGAGGCCATCTTTTGCCTCAATTCTTGCCTAGCCTTTAATTACTTGAATAGGGCTGCTTCAGACAAAATGAGACCTGGGAAAGACCTTGGCTTAAAAAGTCTAAGGCCTCTCACTGTGTCTGGAGCCATCAGCAGTCATGCTGACCTATATCTTGCCACTGGACTCTGGTCACTCTGGAGGAGAGTGAGGTTAATGACTCTGTACAGTTCTGTCCCACTTAAATCCAATTCACTTTCAAGGCAAGCTATCACTCTTCTGATGTCATTGGTCCCTAAGGATGAACAACACCTTCCATTTGTGTATGTCTGTGAAACCTGGATAGTCTACCAGAGCCATGCCAGGAAACTGAATCACTTCAATTTGAATTGTCTTAGGATGATTCTGAAGATCACTTGGAAGGATAAGATACCAGACATTGAGGTGATTTCTCAAATTAAACTGCCAAGCATTCAAACTCTGCTTCACAGTTCTTCAAATGCAAAATGTACTCTTGCTCGAAAGACTATTTTATGGATAATACACAGGGCATGTGCTCACCTGGTGGTCAGGAGAAACAATACCAGCACACTCTCAGGGTGTCTCTTTGGAATTGATTGTATGACATGGGAGACACATCACAGGACCACTCAGCATGGTGTGCCCTCATCAGAAAAGGTGCTGTGCTCTATGAGCAAAGCAGAATTGAACAGCTCAAGGGAAATGCAGGATGAGCAAATTTTGAGAATCCACCCCAAATGTTCACACCGACTATTTGTGGCCAACCTGTGGTAAAGCATCCCAACTTCATATTGGTCTAACCAGTCACAGGGAGACACATTGAAACTTGACTCTAGCATAGCGATGTCATTTTGGTCCACTTCCTGAACAAAGTCCAATGACCAACCAAATATCATGAACAGGCTTAGTTGTTTGCATGCTTTATCCCCCATTAGAACAGGAGCTCCTTGAGGGCAGGGGCAGCGTTTTTGCTTTCCTTTGTATCCCCAGTACTTTGTACAGTGCCTAGAATATAGTAACTACTTAATAAATGCTTGTTAATTGACCAAACGACTGTTATTTATCTAACAGGACAAGTCTTTCACTAAAATAAGACATGTACATGGAAACATTTTAAAAGGGGGAAGTTACGACTGTCACTTTGAGACTCAACTGTTTCAATTGCATATTTGGGAATAATAGTAAATAATATTAATAATGTAATAGACAACTATGGTCCCCACTATCTGAAGGCCAAGTATGTTATGTTTTACTCCTCTCCTAAAAACTCTCTGCAAAATATGTTTGATATGATTATACGGGTATAGCCTATATCAAATTGCTTGCTGTCTTGGGGAGGGGAGAGGAGAGGGAAGGATGGAGAAAAAATTGGAAATTAAAGCTCTGTGCAATCATTAAGGACATGGAGGGGTGGTGTCAAGTCTGTCTGCAAATAGCTCTGGCCCCCATTTATGGCATTCCCCTCAAATGTATTGGTAAGCGGTCTGCATCCCAGTTACATCTAGCCCCTTAATAGTCAGATTAGCTTTTAAAAAGAAATGTTTACTCCAAAAGGTCTGATCATCAGCAATAGCATCTATGTGACATATAATGTGTGAAATATGTATGAAAATGTGTGAAATGTGTGAAAATGTGTGAAAATGTTTGATTTCACAACAACCCAGGAAGAGTCACTTTCTCTCTTAATTATGAATTGATATCTATCAATGATTCAAACAGTTAACTTTTAGAAAGGAACATTTACTGAGGTACTGTAGTAACTACAATAGGTAGAAAACAACTGCAGAAAAGTCTGTAACACTCTGTTTCACCAAGACTTTTAGAGAAGAGGAAAGTGGGCTCAAGCTTTGAGAACACAGCTGGCAAAGCTGTGACTTCCAACTCCTGATTGCTGGAGGTCCTTTTCTTTACTTCATAAATCTTTCATGAATTTCCCCTTAGACACAATGTAGATTTTTCTGCTGGACTTCCTGTAGATTCTTTTATCCCCTTTGTGTTATAAAAACTGTATTTTATAATCTCTTACAAGAATAAATTGTTTTAAAGTCTAGTCTATTGTTTGAAAGAAAACAAATTGAATGGTTCCTTTAGGATTTCCAGTATGAAAGAGGCTTCCCCTACACACCTCCATTCCCTGACTCCAGTAAAAGCCCAGTCACCTTTCCTCTTTTTCTTGCTCCTGAAATGTGAAGAAACATGATTACAAAAAAAAAAAAGCTTAGATAGCTTGGGGAAACTCTTATACTGCTCAGCTTTGTTATTGCTGTAACTGATAGTTACAAGTCCTTCCTTGTATAAAATGCCCTTCTAGCCATGGCTCTGTGGGCTTCACTTTCACTATTAATGCACTACCCAGGGAAAAAGATCCCCACCAGCTCCTTCTTGTCCTCCAGAGTAGCCGAAGATTTACCAGTCTTGATTTCATAAATAGCTCTTCCTGGAGGGAAGAGGTGGGTGGTTAGGGAGGAGAGTCACTGGAAGGGACAATAATGTGAACGAATAAAGCACTGATAAAACACTATCTAAAAGAAGGTGAAAGTATTTGCAGATCTTATACTTGACTGCATGCCGCCATGGGGGCCGGGGAAGAAGGAGGGGAGAAAATTTGAAATTCAAGGGACTGTGGAACTGAATCTTGTAAACTAAAAGTAAATAAATAAATAAATTTTAAAAAAATAAAAAATTTAAAAAATTTAAAAAAGAAGAAATGACTCTGCATTTGACCTTAATTTAGATAAATACAGGCACTAATGTTACTGATGAATTCTAAGGAAAGGCTAGTAGTTGCATTAACATATACATGTATGTGTGGCTATTTAAATTTGATGAAAAGTTCAAAATCACAGCCTTGGGAATGCTTACTTGGGAATCAGATATCCCACCAGTCCTGTCTCTACAGCTTGGTTATGTTGGAAGGAAGATCTTAGAAACCGAGGAAGCACAGTAGCAGCACATAAGGAGCAAAGAGTTCAGAAGCAGGATAAGAAAAGAAACCACAATCCAACATTTCTCAAGAGATACCACATGACCATGGAGTCAATTTCTACAGGAGTAAAGGAAACATCCAAGATCTTGGCAATAAAATCTTGTCTGCTAAATCTCCGTTTTCGTATTTCTTGTTGAGTCTTAATGGCTACCAGTAATTACAATATTAGCAATTATGTTTTTAAAAAAAAGACACTTGAGGAAAATTTTATAGCTCTTGATGCTCTTATTTATAGGCCTCAAGCAGTTGCTCATATAGGAGCTAATTAAGGTCTGCAATGATGACCATGGCTAGGTAAGAACCCAGATAATTATTTTTCAAAGTTGGATACACCTAACCAAAGGAAATGGGAACACAGATAGGATTTGGGAGAAGGGAGTTTCTATGCTTTTAAAAACATTTTGAAACATGATATTTTTAGCATTACATTTCAGGAGGACATTGGCAAACTGGTGGGTCCAGAGGAGAGCATCCAGAAAGTTAAGGGGTTTTGGAATTATGTCAAATCAAGGTAAGTTGAAGATATTTAGCCCGGAGAAAAAGAAGACTTGGAGGATGAAGGAGCAGTGATAGTTGTCTTCCAGTATTCAAAGAATTGTTGTTTGGAAGAGGAAACAGTTATCCATTTTTAACTTGGACCCAAATGGCCTAACTAGTAGAAATGGGTAGAAGTAACATTGAGACAGGGTTTGCCCAGAAATTAGTAATGTGAGTGGAACTTAATAGTGCAAAAACAAAATGACATTCCTTAGAAGGAAAAGAATCACCTATCACTGCAGGACTTCAAATGGTGTTGTAGAGGAGATTTCTATTCAGTAGAGACTTAACTAGATGGTGTCTGAAGTTCCTCTCGACTCCCAAATTCAAAGTCCCTATATCAAATAAAGACTCCCTGTAATTTTTCTATTATATCATAGAATGCAAATTAAACATATCCTCATTGGACAGGTAAAGAAACTGAGGTTAAGAAAGATGGCAGCAGCAAGATTAAAGAATAAGTCTTCTGACTCCAAATCCAGAGCTCTTTCCATGATGCCTCACTAGGTAAGTCATCATCAAGTGTCATCATTCCAGGTAAGGAGAATTCTCTAGAGGGCTGGACTCTAAGCTGCTTTTAAAAATCTGAGCAAATATTTGTGTTCCAGAAAGTAGACAGATTGACTGAAATAATGATTGAAATTATGATTGAAATAAAAATCTTATGATTATTCCTTCTTAATGTATCCTCATTTTTCCTATGTACTAAGACATGATAGGGCTAAATATGAAGTTGTGTTTTTTTTCTCTTGAGTCAACAATTCACATCTTTTTTGTTTATTTTCTTTTATTGTTTTGCTACAACAGTGATGAAGAGATGGGGACTGAGAGGGTTAATCTTATTTTGTGGGTGGATTCAAGACAATATGAAAAATTTGTTCATGATACCTTGATGAAATTAGAGATGGAGCTGAATAGGGAAATTCCTACTCCCACTCCTTGGAATTAACCACTAGCCACAATTCCTCCTTAAGTGTTTTGAAAAGTTCTAATAGAGTTTGTCGTGCGCGCGCACACACACACACACACACACACACACACACACACTCCTTTAAATCATTCTGCTGAGGTTAGGGTGTTCTCTTCTCCCCCAAATCCAGAACTTCTTCAGGTTTAGCCGATTACTGAGCCATGGAGCCAAATTCTATTTTTAGTGGCTGCTGCTCCCTTGTTTTGCTAGTTTAGCCCAGACAGGAAACCACCCTGTCTGGAAGGGCTCTGTTAGATCCCAGGAGAGCAATCACACTCAGGTGTGAGAACTTCAAGGCAGCAAAGGGATGTTCCCATTAATTACTGTGCATGACTCAAGAATGGACAAGGACAAACATTGCTTCTCCAATGGCTATTTAGTTCATACACAGAAAAGGTAGAAAGAAATAGTCCATATCAAAAAGAAATCAGGCCAAGAGCCTCAAAAGGAATTCCTTAAGCTCTGCCACTTTGCCCATTATTCTGTTTTCCAAGAAATTTTGTGCAGAATTTGTAATGTCTTGGTTGAAATCAGATCCTTATGTAAAAGGTGAGAGACATAGGATCAAAAATGTAGAGAAAAAAGGGATTTTAGAGGCAACCTTGTCTAACTCCCTCATGCTTTATAAATAACAAAACTGAAGTCAAGAAAGATTAAGTGACTTATAGAAAGGCACACAGGTGACAAATGGCCAAGGTAAAATTTGAACTCAGGTTCTTTGATTTCATATCCAACTCTTTCCCTTATACTCCAATAATGATATTAATATACAACAATTATATATACACATATATAGTATATATACCAATGGTATATACATATAAATTATTTATATGTTATATGTTTAATATATATCTCA
>CM053586.1:206432115-206465759 GCA_028646515.1 Pseudochirops corinnae
CTGCCAAATTTGGCTTTTTAAGGCATTCTTCTCCTCATTGGCTTTTTGGGCTTCTTTTGCCATTTGAGTTAGTGTATTTTTTAAGGTGTTATTTTCTTCAGTCAGATTGTTGATTCTCTTTTTATGATTTTTTTTTGCATCAGTCTCATTTCTCTTCCCAATTTTTCCTCCACTTCTCTTAACTTGATTTTCAAAATCCTTCTTGAGCTCCTCTGTGGTTTTTAACATGTTCACATTTTTCTTGGAGGCTTTTGGTGCAGAAGTTCTGACTGTGTTGTCTTCCTCCTGTTCCATGCCTTGATCCTAAAGTTGGATTGTTGTGCTTGCTTGTCTTCCTTTGCTTGCTCATGTTGCCACTCAATTACTTGACTTTTGAGTTCTTTGCCACAGGAGAACTCTGCTTTCAGAGGGGAGAGCTTTGTCCCAAATTGCTGGGGTTTTCACAGCTGCTGGAGCTATTATGAGGGTGCTGTCTCTATAATCCCTGACAGTTCTGGCTCACTTGTCACACACCTCATGACCACCACCCAAGACTGCAATCCAGATCCAGGCAGGTTAAAGCAAGAGAGATTACCCTCTGAATGGTCACTTGGCCCCCCTAGGATATGCAGGATGGGAGCTCTGAAGCAGCCATGTGGAGGCTGCTCCATGGATGCCGCACCTCCGCCACTTCTCACTTCAGGGGCCAGAACACACCTCTGTCCCCTCCCTCCCAATCCCAACAGAGTTCTACACTAACCTTTTACTTTGTCTTTGGCATTTATGGGTTGGTATTTCTGGCAACCACCACAGCTGCTGGTGATCCACTCTCCCAAAGTCCACTCTAGCCACTGCTGGTTGGGTCACCTTGGGGCTAAAACTGTGGGCTCATGTGGGGCTGGGCTAGGCCCCCAGCATGCTGCAATGAACCCTTCCTCCCCATCTTCTGGCCTGCCTTCAGTGGGAGATTTGTTTCTCTCTATCACTTTGTGGGTTCTGTAGCTCCAAAATTTGTTTAGAGTCATATTTTATAGGTATTTGAGGTGATTATGGGGGGAGCTCACAGAGTTTTCCTGCTTCTGTGCTGCCATCTTGGCTATTCCCCTATTCTTTCCATTTTTAATTTACTCTCTGGTTCTCACAGATGTTGTATGAATTCTCAACTTGTAGTATTGAGGCATTTTTTGTTTTGTGATAGTTTTCAGGTGGAACAATTTTAAAAAAATATCTCTTCTCAACCTGTTTTCCGGGTGAGTCATTTTTGACAATAAACATCTCAAGTATTCTTTTCATGATTTTATTCCTTTTCTCATTTAACCACTGAGTTTTATTTGTTCAATTTTATTTTTCAGGCAGTCACCTGCTTAAGTAATGTTTATACTTTCTGTTGTACATTATTTATTCTGATTACAATTTTTTTTCTCTCTCAAGGGCTCTTATTTTGTTTTTTAATCTTTTGATTCACTTCTATCTATTCTTAGAGTCCCTCTGACTGAGCTATTTTTTTAGACTTTACTTGTACTTATAATGAAGTTACTATCTTATTCTGACTTATCTTTTAGTTTTCATTTAAATCACAATATTTCTCTATTAATTTGATAGTTTCTTTTATTGAGCTTCGTCTCCATTCTCAGTTTATGGGGGTTAATAATTTGTACCTGGAGCAGTCTCTTCTTGCTTCCACAACCTTGTATGTGCATGAGCAGACTGTTGCTTCTTTCCTTTCTACGATCTAAATGCTCTTGATGCAACCCTAGATAGGGTCACTCTGCCCTACACCACATTCCTTGACTTCTCTCTCTGTTTCCTCTTGCCCTGGTGATAATATTGACTTTGTCTCCTCTTTTTGCACAAGTTCCTACTAAGAGTTGGTTCATTTCTTTGCTGTAGTCATCACATGTCCCATTCAAATATTTGGAAACCTTGGCAATCTCAAGAATCCTGGAAGGCCAGCCTGAATGTTGCGATTGTGTATCCCCTGTTTTCTACTCTGTCTCTATCAGAAACCCTGACATAAAAGCTCTTGAAGACCACTGACATGTGGGCACTTACTGTCCCTTTAACAATGGACTATCAAATGGACTCTTATTGCTGCATCAGCAGTCTAGGTCTAAGATCTAGTTCAATCAATCAATTAATAAATATTTATTAATCAACTATGTGTCAAACATTGTGCTAAGTGTGAGAATACAAAAATGGTTAAGACAATCTGCCCTCAAGGAGCTTAAAATCTGATTAGGAAGACAAATATATACAAAGCAGTTTGTATGCAGGATAAATTAAAAAATTAATAAAATGAAAGCACTGGAATTATTAGGGATTGGGGAAGGTTTCTAAGAGTAGTTGTTTTTTGGTTCTCTTTACCAGATCTCATATTCTTATTTACCTCTCCTGGTGTAACCCTTTTTTAAGTGTCCTCCATCTTGTAGCACTCTGATGTCCTGTTCTGGGCTGGATAAAGGGGCCTACTGTATTTTCATCTAAATGAAAGCACAATAAAGCCTTGATTCCCTGAATAGTTTCTCTAAGGGTTCTGATCAGGGCAGCAGTGGGAAATCAGGAGTGTTAACATGATTCACAGGCTGAATCATAGCCTAGAGGACCAGATGGACTGGATTAAATAGTTTTCTTGGAAATTTTATGCAGCTAGATGATGCAGTGAGTAGCATGCTGGGCCTGGAGCCAGGAAGAACTGAGTTCAAATCTGACTTTGGACTTCTATGTGGCCTTATATAAGTCACTTAACCTGTGTTTGCCTCAATTTTCTAAACTATAAAATGAAGATTTTAGGTAGCACTTATAAGTATTATCATAATCATCATTATTGTTATCTTAGTTATTGTTTCTTCTGGTACCATTTTATGTCTTTTCTCAGATATTTATGGGAAAGCTGAGCTCATCTAGGACCTTTCACATCACCATCTTAACCACACATCTTTAAATAGATGTTTTTCTGATAAACTTTACTCTTTTGCTTTCATTTTCCACACATTGCTTCAAGAAAAGAAGAGATTTTCTTGCCAAATCATTCTTTGCCAACATTTAATTGTTTTCCTACACCACAGAGACTGATACTAGCGTAGATAGAGTACATCTGGATGCTATGGTCCTGAAATTTGTTGCAACCAATAGCATCCTGCTCTTACCTTGAGGGCATTTTCTTTATTCTCTTTCTCCTATCTCATTATGACTGTTTTCCCTCTTCTCATTTCTTTTTGTTTCTATATCTGTTCTATACCCTCCCTTTCCCCCCATCTCTATGGTTTTTTCCCTTCATCTCTTCTCTCCTATTTTCCTCTCCTTCCTTTCTATTCTACCCTCTCTCATTCTTCTTTCTGTTCTCCCTACTCTCTTCTCTCTTTTATTATCTGTTCTATGTCTTTTAACTCCTCTTTGGCTTAAAGGCACAATGGCTATGCATGACCTTGCGGGTGTACCAAGGAAGTACGGCTCCAAGTGCTACCTTCATGTCCTAGGACTTGCCAGCATCCTCCTCCTTCTCTTTGAGTGGCTTATCTGATCAGGCTACACACTCATAGTACTTAAAAATGTAGGCTAAGTCAGTCCAATATGGTGCTAGTGCTGATTGGAACTCCTGCCTCCTTTTCCTCTATTGTTGCTTAGAGGAAAATGCACAAAGATGTTTGATTGGCTGAGCATAATGGAGTTCTAAAACACACCAGAAGAAGTTCAGGCAATCAAGAAATTCAGAAAATAGGGAATGGCTCCAAAAGTTTTCTCTTTGCCCAATCATTTAATTTTCTATTCTGAAACTTGCCATCTACAGGCTATGCCATCTTACCATGTTTAGTGTGTGTGTGTGTGTGTGTGTGTGTGTGTGTGTGTGTGTGTGTGTGTGTGTGTGATTTGGGTGGTGCAGCAGATAGAATGCCAGCCTTGGAGTCAGGAGAACCTGAGTTCAAATATGACCTCCAACAGTCATTAGCTTTGTGACCCTGGACAAGTCAATTAACCCTCTTTGTCTCAGTTCCTCATTTGTAAAATGAGCTGGAAATGGAAATGGGAAACCATTCCTGTATCTTTGCCAAGAAAACTCCAAATGAGGTCATGAAGAGTCAGACATGACTGAAACAACTCAATAACAAGAACAGATGCATTCACATAAACATACAGATACATATATATACATATGTATACATACATATATATGCACACATATATACATACACACATACATAAGGCTTGTTTTATATATTTTTCTTTGCATCTTGACTCCCTTATTAGATTCTATGAGACTTGAGGAGAGGGATTTTTTTTTTGCCTCTTTTTGTTTCCCTTAGCATAGTGACAGTAGGTACTTAATGGATGTTTGATGGATTGATGATACCTATTTTTAGTCCTATCTCTATCTCAAATTTTCCCCCTTCACATACTCAGAATTGGAATAATTGTGTTTTCTATTAGTGAATGGCCAGGAATAATTTCTATTTGGGGGACTAAGAGAGAGGTGAGTGAAAGATGCTGAGAATAGACTAAATGGAGACACAGACTGCTGATTTGAAACTAGGTCTGGGTGATACCTGGTCTTGAGAATAGGCAAAGGAAAGAATGTAAGGGGGGGGGAAGAAAAAGTGTTGTTATTGTAAGATTTCCCCGAAATTATTAGAATTAGAAAGGTGAACCATTTTTGGGGAGGAGAAAAAATTCTGAAGATAACATTTAAGTTTCATATATCTAAATTTATAGTATTTCACTTTACTAGTTAGAAACTTTTGGTAGATAAATTGTCCTAGCTACAAGTTCTCAAAGTGATGCAACTATTCATACTATAAAAGGAAGTTCAGGCCCTCCAAAATTCAGTGCCAATGTGTTCTTTTCCTGGACATTTACTATTATTCTCCTTCACGTACTCCATATTTCACAGAAACTGGCCTTCTGGCTGTTTCCCAAACCCAGAATCTCATCTCCCATCCTTTCCTCCTTCTTCCCTTTGTCTGCAATGTAATCTCTCTTTTGCTACTTAGTTCTGCCCCTGAGAATCCTTCCCTTCCTTTGAGGTTTAGCTCAGACGAGCTCCTCCCATACCAAATTTTTCCTGATCCCTCCAGAGCTAGTGATTTCTCCCTTGTCAAATTACCCTGTATTTACTTATCTCTGTATACCTCGTATTCTTGTATCCTTTTATCTTACCTGTGAATATAATATCCTTGGGGGCAGGAACTGTTCATTTGTATTTCCATTTCTTCAGCATCTGACCATTTCTTAGAAATAGTAGGCACTTCCCCATCAATTGGAAAATGGTGAACAAGTTATGGTATATGATTGCAATAGAATATTACTGTGTTGTAAAAATTTATAAACTTAATGATCTTAGAAAAACATAGGTAGACTTGCATGAACTAATGATGACTGAAATGAGCAGAACCAAGGGAATTGTGTATACAGTAACAGTAATATTGTTTTAAGAACAACTTTTGCTGAATAAGTCATTTTGACTATTATAAATACCCTAATTAATTACACAGGAGATATGAAGGAAGAAGCTATCTGCATCCAGAGAAAGAACTGACTGATAAATACATAGAAGTATATATAGAATGATTTTTACATATATATATATATATTTGTGTGTGTGTGTATACACACAGACACACATATACATACATATGTGTGTGTTCATGTGTGTGTGTCTATCTAATGGTAGCCATCTCTAGGATGGGGGAATAGAAGAAAAATAAATTTACATGGTAACTATTATATCTAAAAGGAACAGCAAGTTGTACATAATAGATTTGCAGTTTCATATGCAACGTCTTTTTTATTGTGCTATGTTACAGAAATGTTTGCTTTATTCATAAATTAAAATAAAAAAAATGAAAAAAAGAAATAGTACATACAAGAATTTTGTTCAATTGAATTTCACGTTGAAAAGAACATTTATCTACAATTCTTGGTTTGGACTAGATGACTCCCAACTCTGAGGTGCTATGGAAGCTGATTGTGGAGGTGTGTAGCAGTAAATTAGCTACTAATTTCAAACCAAGGGTTCACTTCAGTGATGAAAGCATTAATTTGGACTTCTTACTCCATCCCTCCTACCTCCAAAAGGGTTTAACTATAAGGAGTTAAGATTGAGGGAGGGGGTTCACTGTCCAAACTTTCTGAGAACATGTAGAAATCATATAGCTCTCTTTGAGAGGTCATATAGCTAGCTCATATCAACTAGTCTTCTAAATGAGCAGCTTGCTTCAGATCCACAAGGAAATTGAGAAAGAAAGGTGGGAAAATACTTCAGGGAGTCTTCAGGAAAACATATTCTTAAGGTAAGTGTGACTTATAGGTTACAGCAAATTTTCCCTTTCTTTCCTTTTGTTTCCCCAGTAAACTGTCTTGATTGTACAAAGTTCATTTACTCTAATTCATTTGGGTTTCCCTTTCAGAAGGGGCACAGCTGTAGAAAATTGGGAGGAAATAAATCTGTCTGGTGTGTCACTTTATTTTGTGTTCATCACTTGATTTATTTCTTGACTCTTTTTGAGTCTACTAAAGTTCCAGAGAGTGAGAGGCTTCCAGTGTCTGACCATTACATCAGTTACCTAGTCAGTTACCAGAGAGGGAAGCACCAACATCTGGGTTTTTCAAAGCCGGGGAGCTCAACGGCTTCTCATAGTCTCATCTGGCCAAGTCACACAACTCTTCTCAAAGTGAGCCCCAAAGCAAAACCTCACATCAGGGCATATATATATATATATATATATAGCCTTCTCCTGGCTCGGAGAATGTCACAGCCCTCTTGACCCACTGCCCAATCACAAAGCTACAAGGTCAGGCATTCCCGAAAAACAAGCCTCCCACCACAGGCTCCATGTGACCACATCCAGCCTATTAGGGCACAGATTATACTTTCAAATAGGGGAAGGTTCTCAGAGTCACATAGCCACTTTAGCAAAGGGCCTAGGGGCAGGGAAGATCTTCAGATTCTCATAACATGATGTCATTTAAGTTTGCACTCTCCCATTTTATAGATGAATAAACTGAGGCACAGAGAGCTTGAGTGACATACACAGTCCCACATCTAGTAAGGACCTGAAACCAGGGGCGAGGCTTCCAGGGCCCAAGTCTGGACCTCTACCACCATAGGCCATCGCTTCATTCACAGAGATAGGAAATGTGAGAGGGGACCTGAACCCAGATCTTCAGATTCAAATTTCAGTGGTCTGTTTTATCCATAAAGTGATTTCATGACATGAATCCCCAAGGATGGAAAGCATTTTAATGAGAGCCTACTGTAATCATAATAGTGCTAATGGCAATACCTTGAATTCATTTGTACATTTAAAAAAAATTTCAAGATAAATCCAACATAACAACCTTTAAAGGTAATGTAACAACCTTGAGGGACAGAGGTTCTATTATTTATCAGCATTGAATTCTTTGTGCCTAGCTCAGGATCTTGAACATTATAGGTGTTTAATAGATTTTTGTTGAATTGAGTGTCATTTTTATCTTCCCCAAATTCCTGTGAATCAGAGTATGGTATTATTATTATTCTTATACCCATTTTGCAGCTTAAGCAAATGACAAATATTCCCAGATTGTTTTATATTGCTCCCCAGCTCACAATCCTGTATTTCCAGCCTGACTTTACTACAAGCTGTTTCCTGCATTTGACATTCCATATGCTGCCTATGTCCTTCTCTACGGGCTGCCTTCCTCTTCCTAGGATGCTCTTCCTTACCACTTCTGCCTCTTAGCATCCTTACCTTTATTTTAGTCCCAGGGGTGAACTCCACCTACTCCCTCTCTCATGCTTTTTATCTGCAGAAATCAATTTGTATTCATGCTGTGCATGGTGGATCTCAAATAGAATGTAATGTCCTCTAGGGCAGGGACTGGAATTTTGTTGTTATTCTTTTTTTTCTTTGTACCTCCAGCACATAGCATTTTGAATTTGATTGGTTATTTCCATTGTATAAGCACCTGAGATACATTCTGGTGATAGGTACAGATGAAACTGAGTATAGATATCCTATCCAAACTCCTACAAGTGAATGATAAAGTAGGCTTAATATCATTGTTTTTGCGTATCTGCTTTGGGATGATTTCCATTATTCCACCTGGCTTTCTCCTAAAGGGCTGATCAATTGTCCTAAAGAGAGGTAAATTGGACCAAATATGGAATAGATATTTACGTTTCCCACTTTAGAAGGAGCCTATATTATAGATTTATAATTCATTATTATAATGTTTTAGCAATTGGCTTCCAGTACTCTTTTGTCTACCCAAAAGTCACTTATAGAAAACTGGACATTTCAATTTCCATGTCAAAACGTGTACGTCCCATAGAATAGAAAGAGCAATTCATCATGGGTCATGGAACATCCCTATGCATCCAACTCATTCCTAACTGTGAAACAAGTACATTTGGCACTTAAATCTAGTGAGGGGACAGAGGGTAGATCAGCATATAGCTGGCAAACTATAAATGCCAACAGCTCAATATGAAGAGTGCATTCATCTCTATTCTTAGGTAAAGCCTGTGGAAAACACATAGAAATGAGACATGGGAGTATTTAGAAAAAAATATTATTGTTGAAAGGCACCCAGAATCCCGCTACTGAGCTTATAGAGTTGGAACTTAGCATTTGCCAAACTTCACAGTATCGTCATAAAGTCAAGAGATATGTAATTTTTTTAGTCACTCTCCATAAGGCACCAGAAAAGGGACTTGTATACTGGAACCACCCTGGTCTGCCCATAAATATTCCATGTTAATGTTCTGTTGGGGTCATGGACTGGAGTAACGTGCTGAAAGCTGGTTGCTTCTGGCAAGATGGCCTGTATCATTTGAACAGCCAGTCTATAATTAATAGTGGGTTGTCTCAGTAAAGGGCAACTTGGGCAGGGTTGTTATTTGTATTACCATCCTATGCCAGGCTCCCCAAATCCTTGGCACTATTTTCAGTAGTACCACTACAGGAGTTGCCAATAGGCATGATGTCATAATATGGCAGCCTTATGGGTTATAGTCACCAATGGGAGTGCTGTTGGAAGTCTAAGCAAAAAACCCATGTTACAAATTTCATCTAAGAACAGCTCTTTGCTCTTTGAGGAAGGGCCCTTCTAAACTGGTTTGGAAGAAATTTTGGAAGTCTACAATAAGGGGAACCCACATTGCTCATATTCAAGAGCAAGTGTCCTTGCTCTTTAGATTTATACAGATATTCATTTGAAAGTTTTCAGCTGTTTTCAAGTTAAGATGGCATGAAATGTATTAAAGAAGTTCATTATCCTATATAAATCCCTACAAATATTTGAAACGATCCCAGAAAGAGCAATTACAAAGAAGTTTTTTAAAAGCTCAGAAGGTAAATCCTCCTTCCAGTCCAGAATTACACAAATGACCAGAGAAGGATGAAGACTGTTAGAGGGACTGAACAAAAGAAGACAATGCGAAACCAGGCTAAAATGGAAGAAGCAGAGATGAGAAGAGAGGTCACCAGGAAAACTAGCCCAAATTCAAGTAAACAGGTGAGAAACTGGCAGAAGGAGGGAAATGAGGAGAGACTGCAAAAGTTCCAACAAAGGGAATAGAGGAATACCAACACTCTGGACAGGGAATTCAAAGCCAGTATCATTTCAAACAGTTGATTACTTTAAGCCAGGTGACAGCATTGATTTACCTTGTGAAAATGCAACAGGGGAAGAACTAAAACCCACAAGTCACTGTATAGGGAGCCAGGGCCATTGAGATGTTCTTAACAGCACTGTGAGCACAACTGGAGACAGGGTTTATTTGGTATCTGGGAGTCAGAGTTGGGGGGTTGTCAAGGAGCCCAAGATGATCACAATCTCTACCACTACACTTAGCCACATTGCTAATATTCAAGAGCAAGTGTCCTTTGTCTGTCAAGGATACACAGGATGTGGGATCAAACTCTTATAACTATTGTAGCCGTGATAGACCAATTGAAGATCATGCAAAGAGAAGAAGAAAGGGATCAGCTGAGGACTGAATCCTCAGTGAATCATCAGGAGACTGAGAAAGAAGCCAGAGATGTGAGTGAGACTCAATACCAGTCACCCCCTCCAGAATGGCAACATCAGCAGCAGCTAATGAGAGAATGAGGCTAAAGAAGGCCTACTCAGTCAGTTGAATAGTGCCAAAAGAGATTCTCCCAAAAACATAAGCCAAATCCAAGAACCAAGATTAAATATATGAGTAAACAGAAGAAGACAGTAAATACAACAAGGAAAAAAACATAGGGCGAGAGAAACCAAAGAGGCAAATGAATAAGAGTGATCCCACAAAAAAACTATAAGAGCTTCAGTTTATAAAAAAATCCTTATATTTCAACCCACCCTTTCCCCTCATTTCTTATTTCCTCCACACATCTGCCTCTGACATTCCATTTCATATACATCAAATCAGCAAAGATGAAAAAAACATAATATGACTATTGTTGGACAGGATATGAGAGAAGAGGTACACTAATGAGCTGTTGGTGGAACTGTGAATTGGTCCAATCTTTTTGGAAACAAGTTGTAACTGTACCCACCAAATAACTGAATTGTACATGCTCTTTCACCCATTGATGCCACTGCATGGTTTATTCCCCAAGGTGATCAAAGAAATAGGAAAAGGACCCATATGCAGAAAAATTATAGTATCCATTTTTGTGCTGGCAAAAAATGAGAACAAAGGAGATTCTCATTATTAGAAACTGGATGTATAAATTATTGTATGTGAATGTAATTGAATGCTATGGCACCATAAGAAATGATGAAAAGAATGAATTCAGAGAAACCTGGAAAAGTGGGTATGAACTCACGCAGATGGTAAACAAGGGGAATCTATATCTATATGTACCACCACATTGTAAATGAAAAGAGCATTGAAAGTCTTCAGAATTCCTATAGATGCAATGAATGGCCACAACTCCAGATGATGGATGAAGAAATAAGAAAGAAGAAATTTGCAAAGACTGCTGGAGGCATTCCTCCTCTTCATGGAAAGCTGATGGACTATAGGTTCAGGAGACACATACCTTTTCTTACACAATCAGAACAGTAAAAATTTTTTTTGCTCAATTATACTTATTTGTTACAAGGGAAGCCTTGGATGAAAGGTTAGGGGAAGAATTGTGAGGAAGAGTCAAAGCTTAATGATAGTGATGCACAAAAAAAAGAAAATAATTAATGTCAAAGACACATTTAAAAAATAACAGATGAGAGCAGAAGGAAATTCAAGAGAGACATAGATAAGCAGGGCAATGGTGGTCCATTGTTAATTTCATATCTATCTACCTATCTATCTATCTATCTATGTATCTATCTATGTATCTATCTGTCTACTATCTATAATGAGTATGTATGAGAAAAGATGTATGTACTTGATTTATGGTTTCATATAGTGTCCTCTTTTTCTGGCCTTCTCTGTATATATAAACATTCATGTTACTTGATGATTTCTAGGTCACAATATAAAATTAAAGTTAGTTAGAAATAAATCTTCAGATGTGAGGCCCAGAGTTTGGGGGTATAGGAAAAAGAAAACATGAAGGAAAGATGCCAGTGGGTAGTAATGCCAATACAACTGAGTTGCTGAAGGATCTCAAGAACTATTGCCCAGAGATGAGGCAATCTGGCTTTTGTTCATGTTCCAGAGGGAAAACTAGCTTATTGTGTCCAGAACGGAAACACAATAGCCAACAAATTTATGCTTTTAATTCGCTAAGCACCTGGAAGGCCTCAGAATGTTTAAGCCAGGATCAAGTTGGGACAGTTTTCTAGCATGCTGGTCAGATTCCCATGAAACAAAGCTGCATAGCAGAGGCTTCAGTGATTGGACCCATTTTCCATTGGATGGCACTTTGGTTGGGTGTGGAATAGAACTAGAATTTAGTAACTGGCCAATGCTACTTCTTGTCTATGTCTGCTCTTAAAAGTATGGATTACCTTGCCAGTTTTAGAGTATGGGGCCAATTTTTTGGGGGGGGCTATCAAGTACTGATTGTAGGAGTTTTTATTTTTTAATAATTAGATGATCATGGGGTTATGACTACAAATCAAAATTTGGGTTGACAAACAAGAGCAATTCGGGTTGTTTTATAGTGAGGCAGAAAGGAGATTTGGACCCAGGAGATCTGGGTTTGGATCATGCAACTTACCTATACCTATACCATTTTGAAAAAGTAGCTTTATCTCTATGGGCCTTGGTTTCTCATAGGTGAAATGTAGAGTTTAGATAAGATGGGGGAAAGAAAATCAAAACTCCAATCAAAGAACTTAGCTTTGAATACTAGTTCTGTCACTTACTACTTATTTAGCAAAGTCGCTTAATGACTGTTCCTCATTTTTCTCATGTAAAATATAGGTATTAGATTTAATGATCTTTAAGGTACCTCCTAGCTTTAGGTCTATGATTCTACAATTTCTACAATCTTATATTAAATCCATTGATCTCCATATTATATGCTAAACTTTGATACTATCTTCAAAATCTTTTAGATTTCTTTGGCATATCTGGCCATCTCTTAACATCTTGCTTGGGTTTAAATTGGTCAAGTTGCACTTTGATGAAATTCTAAATAATCAAGAATTGAAAGTAGCATCTCCTTTTGTCCTCAAATTCTAAGGTAAGAAGGAAGGTTTTTAATTTACAGGGAAATAACACTAGAGTTTTGACAATGGAGCATCCAAATGGGTACTACCCATTTTTTAAGCATTTTTTATCCTCTAGCAAAGCTGATAAAGATGGTGCTCATTTATTCATTCAATAAACATTTATTAAGTGCCAACTACATACCAGGCACTTCATCATGCACTTTTTACTGTTTTCTGATAGCATAGTCTCTCACAGAAACAAAATGTCAGAACTTCTAGTTTATGGGGACAGCTGTAACAATCATATTGTCCTTGGAGCACATGGCCAAATAGACTGGACATGGAAAAGTACAGGAAACGATTTTGGTTTTCTCCACTTATCTTTGGGACTTTTAGTTACCTGAAATCTTCCAGAGATAATTGTAAAGCTTTGGAAATTAGGAGCCAGGGTTGATGCATGAAATTCTTCTGAATGGCTGTGTGGTTGCTAACACATGAAGTTAGGCTTAATGACTAACTTCAAAGGAGAACCTTGCACCAAAGTCCAGAGTACTGGATTCGAGTCAGGAGATCTGGGTTCAAATTTTGCCCTGGACATTTACTAGCTGTGTGGCTAATAGCTATGTGGCTATTAGTAAATCACTTCACCACTTTTAGACTCAATTTGTTCATCTATAAATTGTGGATTATTCTAGCAGCTATATCCCAGGGTTTTGAGGATCAAGTAAAATAGTGTGTATATAAGGTGCCTTGCAAAATTTAAAGACTATAAAAATATCAGTTGTTCCTATTATTATAAGGGGTTAAGTGAGTCACTTAAGGCCCCAAAGTCCCATTTTGTGAGAGACCTCACCCCCACCCCAGTTGACCCAGGCTTGCTCCTATTTTTCTTGCGCCACAAAACAAGATGGGGGAAACCAGGAGGAAACCCTTTGGAGGAGCCAAGTTCTCTCAGCTGGCTTTTGATCCCCTCACTCCCATAAAGTCTTAGGTCTTTGGCTGTCCCTGAGTTTATATTTCCACTGATCCTGAAAGTCTCTCTGAATGCTAAGAAAACCTTTTTCTGCATCTGTCCATGTGGTTTGAGGTGGAGGAGTCTCTGCGTGGCAGTGCCAATGACCACACCTCTTTGTTAGGAACATATAATTGAAAAAAAAAAAGAAAGAAAATAGAAACCCCCAAAGAATAAGTTTTCCCCTTTATTAAACACACACACACACAAAGTAGAAACATATTATTGGGGTCCTGTCAAGATTCTGATTTAACATTTTTATCTTGAACATGTGGTGGAGATTGAATTGGTCTGTAGGGATTATCTCCCAGGGATCATGTGCCCAGAACTTGTTGGAAACTCTTGGGAATCCTAAGGACATGTAGGTCTTGGAAATGTAGGTATGTTCGAGAAGATGAACTCTGTGGTTGCTTTTGACCATGTGGTGACTGCAAGGATTTGGTATTTCAGTAGGACATGGCAAGCTTTAAATGGTCTTTTCATCTTTCCCTTCCCCATAACAATGACAGATGGGCAGGTTGTTGCATCAGTTAACAAAAAGAGACAGCTTCTGACTCAGTTTCTTTGCTTTGATTCTCTCATGTGATGAGTGGTGATTTTCCCTGTGAGGTAAATGAAGGAATGGGCTCTTCTTGTTTCTTCCTACTCCAGCTCTCAAATGAAGGGTGGGTTCAGCAAGTCAAACTTGTGCCTGGGCACTTTGTCTCTCCTTTTCTGATCATTGTATTGAGTAATATACTTCCAGTTCTAAGAGTTGATCTTGAGATGGATGTGTTCCAGTTTAGAGATGACTTAGTGAATTGTAGAGGTCCAGAGATCTTGGGCCCATTTAGTGAAGTTGACTGGGGGCAAGGGGAGTTTCTTCCTTGGAGAAAATGGCCACCAACAGGAGAATTAGGCCAAGACTGAACCATCTTGCCAGGAGGCATATATTGGTAATAATTTGGATAGTACAGAGCCAAGGAAAAATGTAAAGTGCATAATCAGCAGTCCTCTAAACTGCTTTATGTTCTGAAGAGGCTTAAGTATAAGAATATAGGTATATGTGCTTATATAAGAGCATATAGTATGCTATAAAACATAGAAGAATAGCTATGTTAAAACACTGAATCTTGTTTTAAGTTTGATTATGAGTGTTTTGTGTTTATTGTGTCCTTTGTGTGTAGAAAATAAATACTTGTCCTATACTTGATTCATGCTATACAATAAGTTGAGTACGTTTTTTCCTCCCCATCTTGGTGGAACATAGATATGAGCCAACAACCTATTCCTTAAGCAATATTTTTTCCTCCAAGGCACCAGACAGAGAGACTTAAAACGCTAAAGGGGATATGAAAATATGTCTCAGACCCATCTTCTTCTAATTAGATCCCTCAGGATCATCTGGTCCAGATCATAGATCTGATTCCAAAGCATATAGATACCTTGGGAAGAAGGAGTGGATGCAATATGCTTATTCTTGCTATTGTTTATCCCTTGTATTCAAAGAGGACCAATTACCTCAGAGGGTGATATCTTGACTTGCGCATAAATTAGATTTAAGTGCCGCAGAGTCACACAAAGTTGTCAGTCTCATTCCCTCTTCCAGAGTCATCTAAGTTCAGTGGCAAGATAAAAGTCAGGACAATTGGTGATGACCTGGCATACAGAAGATGACTTTGGCATTTTTGAGGTCTTACCAAACTCTAAGCCCTCCGCAGTATCTGTATCAGCTACCTCCATGACCATTGGAACAAATTGTTCTCATTTGCTCATTCTGCACATTCTGTCAGGGAAAGTCTTCACATGCTTGAGGTAGACATCCTGATGGGTTTGCGGCCTGTCGGTTACCCTCAACCTGCTTTAGCCAGTCTGCTTAGACTATGTTACTGGGGTGTGTCTGCTTTGGATGCTACAGCTTCTTGGAGTTGTAGGTGAGAACTGGGTGACCAGTTGAACACCAAAGGTGGATGAGCAGCCCTATAAAGGGTTCAGCAAGCCCTTACACAGAGCTGCTAGTCTTCCCTAAATATCCCCTACATACATGCAGTCCTTGTAGACCCAGAAGTAGTTCTTCAGTGTTAGATATGGGTAGCTATTAAGATTAAACACACACACACACACACACACACACACACACACACACACACCCCTTTCCCCCTCCTTTCCTTTTCCTTCTTGCTCACCACTGTGCCCCCCTCTCTTTTCCCTTCAGACTCAACCTGAGACTTGGCCTGTCAGTAGGGATATTTTTAAAATCATGACACAGAGGCGTCTGACATACTTGGTTTTCTCAGTGGGTGGGTGTGTAGTGTTATTTCTTGTTGTTTTTGTCACCTCGCCCAACATTACAAGTGTGCACTTTATTACGATGTCAGTAATTCTCAGCAGGGCAGTGCTGCACATAGGATGGTGTGTTCCCAGTGTGGTACAGGCAGCTTCCAGAGGAAGGGGGGTGGGGGGAGGAGAGCATTGACTGGGGGTGGTGAGGGGGTGGGGGAAGGTAGGAGGGTAGTGGACACTCCCTGCTGTTCTTGTGTGGTGGTTGTTTTCATTCTCAGCGTCTACCACATAGAAAAGGTTGGGTTGTTGTGGTGAACACCCCTTCTGTGCTTTCTCTCAAAAGCTAAGGATTCATTCTCTATTTGGTGAATATGTACTAATTCCTCAGGACATATGCAGTGAGGTGCATAGATTTTTATGTTCTCAGGCGGAGAAACTGAGACACACAGGAGGTTAAGTGGTTATCCAGATTCAGAGGACAAATTAATGATAGAACCAAGATAAAGAAAAATGTCTGTTTCTCTTCAATTGCAGGTCATGGTGCTAAGTCATTAAGGTTTAGTTGCTGCTTTAAGTTGGGTAGATAAGAGCATTAACTCAATTTTTTTCCCCACCTTTGATAAAAACATTTGGGAAATTGACTTGTCTAAAGTCACTTAGCTAATAAGTGACAAATCTGGGATTTTAGGTCAAATCAGACCTCAAATCTGGTACTCCTTCTACTGGGTATCTTAATGGTATTGTGGGTAGGAGTGTGAACTAGGAATAGGGGCATAGTACTAGCTCTGGAGTCAGGAGGTTCAAATCTGGCCTCAGACACTAGCTAACTGTGTCACTCTAGGAAAGTCACTTAACCCTGTTTGCCTCAGTTTCCTCAAATGTAAAATGAGCTGGAGAAGAAAATGGCAAAACACTCCAGTATCTCTGCAGAGATACTCCCAAAAGGGGTTGTCATGAAGAGTTGGACATGACTGAAACTACTCAATAACCACAACAAAAGTAATGCACCTGGAAGTGAGAAGTCTAGGAAAAAAGTTTGAAGTGGTGGTAAGGAGAGAGGTAGCAGGGACAATTGAACAGTGGATACAGTAGCCCCAGAAAAGGGGGCAATAAGACTTTTCCTCCTAATATAATTTAGAGCAAAAATTCTTAATCTGGAGCCCATGAATTTAAAACACACACACACACACACACACAACACAACACACTATAATTGGTTTCTTTTGTATTCCCATGTCTATTATTTTCTGTATTTAAGAAATATTTCTTCTGCAAAAGATCCATAGGCTTTTCTGGACTACCAAAGGAGTGTATGACACAAAAAAGGTTAAGAATCTTTGGTTTAGAAAGTGAAATTGCGACAGGAAGGTGGGTGACAAGTTTCCAAACCTAGCTGTATACTAATATTCTAATGTTGGGCAAGTCACTGCATCTCTATGGTTCTGTTTTTACCTCTGTAAAATGGGGAGATTTGGGAAGGAGATGAGGTTTAGGTCTTTTCCAGCTCTAACATTCTATGCTGTGTAAGTGATAAATGTAATACATGGCACCCAGGTAATATGAGTGCTAGCATGTTCTTCTGATGTTCAAACCCATGGCCAACTAAAGGGGTATCATGGCATCCTCTGGCTTTAAGTTTGTTATTATTTTTTTTTTTTCTTCTTCTTCTTCTTTTCCTTCTCATATGAAGATCTAATCTGGAACTGTGATTTTGTTGGAGCAGGGAACTCTGAGTGAGGAAACCACAGATTTGCAACTATTCTTTAATTTATAGTCTTAGAGAATTGCTTGGGTCACTAGTAAGTTAAATGACTTATCTAGGGTCACTCAGTCAGAATGGGTAAAAGGTAGGAATAGTACTCAAGTCTTCCTGACTTTACAGATGGGTCTAGTAGGCTGCTTATCTCTCTCAAATAATTTCCTTTTCATGTGATATTCATCTTTTAGACCATGGTTATATTCAGTGCTGCATGGGTATGGAAAGGCTGAGGAAAAGTATGATGATTGTTACCATATTGGTTTAGTTGGAGTGATGAATTGTGTGTCTTACTCATATGTAAGTATGATAATAATAATAATAATAATAATAATAATAATAATAATAATGATAACTGACATTGAGATATAAATAATTTTCTATGCTTTTATTTCCTTGTAATATATCATATATTCAGGAATAAAAAAATAAATAAAATGAATAAATGTACCAAGTAAGAGATACAAATAATCATTATTGGGAAAGCTTTCTTTAGTTTATTAAATAAATAACATTTAATGACCTGGTGGAGACTTCAAGCTAAGGTGATTAGTTGAGAGGATGAAATTTTATCAATTAGTGAGGAAATATACAAACATTATCCTTATACTAGATTACCCTGGATTTCTGAATGATAACACTAAGTGCTGTAAGGTGTCAAATAGTAGGCTGAGGGGTGACTTATAAGCAAGTATGGTAGTCGACCTAGCTCATCTCAACCATGCTACATATGAATGTACATATATGCATAAATATAAATGTATAATTATATACATCCACATATGTACATAATAACAAACACATATACATGTAATGTATGCACACACATATGTAAACATGTATAAAATGCACTTGCATTTTGTATGTATGTATATATATGTATATATGTGTGTATATGTGTGTGTGTGTGTGTGTGTATAAAAAATCCCTCACTCATTATGTGTGTGCTTATTTGTGTAACAATTCTACTACTAATTGCTGGTGGCTCTCAGGTTTTATGCAAAGCAGATCTGGAATAAAGTTTCAGTCCCGATGGGCTAAGAAAACCGTTCCCCTATTTCTCTATGAATTTTTCATCCTGACAATGGGATTCTTGAATATTCAGAAGGATAAGATCCGGGGTTTAATGACAGTTGTTTCAGGTACAAATGTTCTACTACATTCAGTGTCATCTCTTATGTCCCTCATAGTTTTCTCTGGGGATTTGACATTAGTCAATGTTCCAATTCCCTTTATTATAGAAACGCTTTTAAAAATTTTCTCCTCAGCAGTGATTCTTCTCCACCCTCCCGACCCAAGATTTCAAATTTTATTTCCAAGATTGTCTGGGTAAGGGTATGTTGTGGTATCTTGAGTGTAGAGGTGGGGTGGGTGAGAATTTGCAGGATATTTATGACATGAGGAGAAGAATGCATATCCCAGTCCCATGTGCCCATCTGTGGTTGATGAAGAAGTAGTGGCTTTGGCACGGGCAGCCTCAGTGTGAGAGAGACAGGAGGAGCATGAGAGGCCGTCTGCCTCTTTTGATGAGTAGTCTAACTCTTCTTACATGAACTTTTGTTTTTATAGCTCTGTAAAAGGCAACTGACAGAAGAGATCCCGTTTTGGGAGGGTCCAGTTGGCCCTGCCAAGTTGGGCAGGGCAGCTCTGATGTTTGAAAACGGTACCCAGTCTGGAGAACTGACTTTCATCTATGATGTCAGAGAAGCAGTGGGATTCCCACTGAGCCAGAGGGTGGGAAAAGCACATGGCCCCAGCCCTCATCTTTCTCAGTGCCAACAGCTTCAAATGCTGCCTCCCTGGCTCGTCTGCAAGAGTCTTTTCCCTTTGGAGATTCTGCGCAATGTTTGGAAGGGAATCTCCATCACTCAGGTTGCTGATGTCTGATGGGCCAGGCAAGGCTCCACACCCCACTCCCCTCCCACTTGCCTGCTCCTATTCTTCCTCCTTTCCCCCTCCCTTGGCCCGTATCTAGATTTAGTTTCATTTAAGTGGTGGACGAAGGCAGAACCAAGCAGGCAGACTGCCCTGGGGCCCACCCTCTAGTTCTTTTATAGACCTTTGGCCATAGAAGGTTTGCTTCCAGCTGCTCCCACCCCTGGATTTTGGGTTCCAGCCTCTGCTCCTCTTGAACCCTGCTCAATTTATTCCTAGCCTGACTCACAGGACAGACCCTTGGCCCCAGTGCTGCCTAAAAGGAAGGAGTGGCTTGGAGGAGGTGGTGGTTTTCAAATTAATCCAATCTGAAGAAACACGTTTTTCACATCAATTTGCAGGCCTGGCTTGGGCTCTGCAATGTCATGTGGATGAGCTAGGTCTGTTTCCAAGGCCTGAGTTTTCTGTTCTCCAGTTCTCTAGAGGCTGGAAGTAAGGCAACTGCTGTGCACTCAGCCCTGATGCTAAAGATATTTTTTTCTTCTCTTTTGGGCCTAGAACAACTCACTATGTTTCTTCTTTAGAGGGTGTAGAATACTGGTAGGGTAAAGGGATAGAAAGGTATTTGGGAGAAGGGGTGAAAGGAGCTTAATTGTGATGTTCTGTTACGTAGCCCAGGCTATTGGGGAACTCCTGTCAATCTTGTTGACCAATGATGTCAAAAGACTCTTCCTAAGACACAGGTCTTACCTCCCTGCTCAGATGTATCTCCCCATTGCCTCTATGATAACATACAAAATCCTCAGCTGGGCATTTCAAGTCCTCAACAATCTGGCTTGCAACTCACTTACTCAGACTTATCTCACATCAGTTTTCTTCTTTTTTTTTTTTTTAACTCTGCAATCAAGTCAAACTAAATTATGAGGCATGTAAACTTGGCATTCCAAATGCACCTCTGTGAATTTGACATAAAACTCTCTGTTTAGAATTCACTTTTTCATCTCTGACTCTCAAAATTTGAATCTTTCTTTCAAAAAATATTGTCTTATGTAGAGCTTGTTTTTTTCCTTTGCTTTTAATTCTGGTCTGGTTAACTCTTCTTTGAGGTTTAGACATTAAAACATAGCTCCTAGTTTTATTTATCAATTATTATTATTGTTATTATTTGCAGGAAGGGTTTTAAGGAAGGAGTAATGATAGTGATGTCAAAAGAAAAGGAAAAAAGGAAGAAAAGAACATTAATCAAATGTTTTAAAAGGAGATGAGAGCAGAAGGAAGTTCAGAGGGGGGATACAGACAAACAGGAACATTTTGGAACTACTGTGTTGAATTTGTCATATACTTTAAAATTTTCGTATTTTGTATTTAGGAGGGGTTTTCCAATTTGTTCATTTTGTGGCCCTTTTTAAAAAAAAATTGCATGCCTGACTAATTGATCTCTTTCTTTCGTTGATGAATGTATTTAGAGATATACATTTTACCTTGAGAACTGCTTTGCCTGCATCCCAAAAGGTTTGGTGTGCTGTCTTATTTTCATAATTTTTCTTTACTGAGATAATTTCTTGTTTCTATGGTTTATTCTTTGATTCATCAGATTTTTACTGTTATATTATTTGGTCTTCATTTATGTTTCAATCCTTTTTTTAATGCCCTTTATTGATTTCTTTTCTCAAATTTTATTTTTTAAATTCTAAACTTAATAAACACACAATTGTGTTTATGTGTGTGTGCACATATATGTATATGTGTGTAAATATACATATACACACATATACATATGCACACATATGGAAATGCTTGGGTTTGGGTTTTTTTGTATTCATTAAATTCAAAAACTAAAAAATAAAATTTATTTCTATGTCTATACATCTAGAGTGTTAGATCAACAATTCTTTTTGTTAACTTCCATCTCTCTGGTTTATAAATTTATATCTATAAAATGTATTTGCACACACACACATACACACACACGCGCGCACACACACACACACACACACACACACACACACACACGGGTAGGGTAGGGGAAGTTGAAGCCAGAAGAAAGAATTGTTCATTTTCTCCGAGTTATACTGCCTGTATGTTGTTTGTACACAGTTATTTGCTTTTTGTCTTTCCCTTAATCCTCCCCACTTCCATTAGCCTGTAAACTCTTCTTTTTAGGATTAGACTTGTGTAATACCAATGCAATATTCACAGCACCCATGGTCACTATAAATATGCCCACATGGTGCTCAATCACAAATATAATAGACTCTCCATATAGAAGACAGAAGCAAAATATTTATTCAGACACCAGGAAACCAAATCCCCAAATCAGTAAGTCAATTCCATCATAGCAACATAGAAGTCAATGCACCACAATGTAGCAGAGAACCACACCATCCTTTAGCCTTCCCACAAACCAATATTTGACCAATATTTACTCACAATCCTATCTGTGTCCCTTGGAAACAAACTCTTCTCCCAACAGTCTAGCAGGCTCTGACTCCCAAGTTCCTGTGTGCTCTGTTCCACCCTTTAGCAAACTTCTCCCCGCCACAGACTCCATGTGACTATATTCAGCCTATGAGGGGGCAGAGTTTACTTTCTTTTTAAAAATTTTTTTTATTTGTACAGATTTTCCCTTGTATAACAAAGTGTTAACAGGTTGTTTTTTTTTTTTTTTTGCTTTTTTTTGGAGAGCAGTTGGAGTTAAGTGACTTGCCCAGGGTCACATGGCTAGTAAGTATTAAGTGTCTGAGGCAGGATTTGAACTCAGGTCCTTCTGACTCCAGCAGCAGTACTCTATTCATTGTGCTGCCTACCCAGCCCAGAGAGTTTATTTTCAAAGCAGAGGCTCCATATTCAACCTATTAGGGGACAGAGTACATTTTCAAAGCAAAGAAGGTCTTCAAATTCCCTTAGGCTTATTAAGGGGCAGAGAAGATCTTCAAATTCCCATTATCATTACAACCTGTGATTTCATTGGCATAGCTAACTCCCAAAGGGAAAACTCTCTCTGCCAATGCTGTTCAGCACTAGTTCTGAAATTTAAAGTCTCAAAAGTTCCCAGCTAGTGTGACTCAGAAACAGGTTTTGAACTCAGGTCTACCATAACTCCAGGCCAACTCTCTTTCTACCACATCATGCTGCCTTCGGCCTTGTACCCAGTAGATTCTTAATCAAGGATTGCTGAAAAAAAAAGTGAATGTCTTACCTATGCCCTTTGGTGGGCAGACTTGGTTATATGTGCTTTTCACAAATTGCAATGCAACTCTTGGCCTGTTAGGGCCTCCACCATCAATGTGAAACAATTCCTCCATGAAAGAGGGAGGAAATGAAAATGGTATGTATTCAGTTAGTCTCATGAGTGCTACCAGGAAAGAGGCCTATGGACATGGCTGTAGCTCCAGCTTCAATAAGTATGTGGCTATTCCTCTTTAAAAGCCACTTAATATAAGGACAGCTAATCCCTCACTCTATCCCAGGAGTCACTGAGTGGACAGTGCCTCAGTCAAACTGGGATCTGTTAAAAGATCTCAGCTTTAAAAAGGCCAAGGTCTCCCACTGCACACAGAGCCATCTTCTTTTGTCCTGATCTATATCTTATTACTGGACCCAAATGGCTCCCCAATTACATTTTAATCTGTTTCAAGACTTGGGAGGTTTGTGAGATTTCAACCTATAGCCAAAAGTTTGACACTTCTGATACAGACTATAATATACCTTCAACTATATGGGCATGAGAAAGGTTGCTTTAAGATAGTGCGAAGGATCCTGGATGGGGAAATGTAACCTGTTTCCATACTTGTTTTTATCATATGCACCTCATTGGTTGAAAAAAATAAGCCAGTATACGTATATTTATTTATAAATTAGATTTATAAATTTAAATGATAAATTAAGTACACATGTATTATCTATGTTATATACAACATAAATATAAATAAATATACATTTTAAAAGAATGAGAAAAAAGTAAATAAAAAAATACTTTTAAATAGTTTAGGTTTAATTTTAAAAATCCAATTAACATATTAATATATTTAACTAGTATATTAATTAAACTAGCTAAAATGCCATTTATAAAAATGCTATTTTTAATGAGAGCACTATGGTTTAGCATGAATCATTGTTTTTGAAACCTCGACTTCAGCACTTTGTAAGCCAGCAATGTAGATGTCTGGTGGTATGTTCAGTTCTTTTTGATACTGATCTTATGGATCATATCATAACAACAGTAATAATAATAGCAACAACAACAACTAATGTTCCTGCAGTATTTACCATGTGCTAAGTACTCTGTGATTAGTATCTTATTTGATTCTTACAACAAGGTAGGTGCTATTATTATCTCCAATTTACAGATGAGGAAACCAAAGTAAACAAGGGTTTTGCTGTTTGTACAGAGTCACAGTTAGTAACTCTCTGAGACTGTGTATGAATTCTTCTCTTCCTGATTCTAGGAGTCATGTTGTATCTTCTACAGTCCAGCGGTTCTCAACCTGTGGGTCGCGACCCCTTTGGGGGTCAAACGACCCTTTCACAGGGGTCACAGAGGTTGCCTAAGACCATTGGAAAACACATATTTCCAGTGGTCTTAAGAACCGAGACACTGCTCCTCTATCGTTCTCCAGGTGGGTCCGCCCACTTGCAGATACACCCACATATGAGTGCTAAAGGGTCATGGCATTAGGAAGGTTGAGAACCACCATACTACAACACCTAGTAAGAGTCACTGTGCGTCCTTGGCTATGTCTTCTAAATCATGATGCTTTCTTTTCAATCTTATCTACCTCCTATGCAAAAATTTTTGTGGAAATTAGGCTGCATGAGCTAACATCTTTCCTGATGATAATCAATTATTCTTGCAACCTTTCAAAGCCTTGAGGTCTGCTGGTATAATCTTTTATTACATTGAGTCATCTAAGAAAATTTTAGTAAAACTTAATTATTATCCCCACTTTTACAGATAAGCAATTAAGGTTAAGAGAATTTATATCAATTTCCAAGTTCATATATATAGTAGACATATTTGATATGTAACATATATGCACATTTATCTCTATCTTTGTTTTTATATCACCTACATGTCCCAATGTAAACCTCCTCTAGTCCTTAGGATTAAAAAAAAAAGTGAAAAAAAGTTGTTCAGTAAAGCTTACCAACACATTGAAATAGCTGACATTATGTGTAGTCATCTACACTCTTAATTCCAGGCTACAGTTATTCTCATCTTTTTTAAAAACAAAACATAACAAAACTTTTATGACTTTGCTAAGTGAAGCAAAATTTTAGTATTGTTTGGATTTGCATTTCTCTTATTATTAGTGATTTAGAGCATTCTTATCAAATTCACTCAGTAGTCCGTAAACATCTAAGTGCTTACTATGTGGTTAGATGCTGTGCTCAGCACTGGGGATTCAAAGAAAGGCAAAACAAAAAAGGCCTGCCTCCAAGGAGCTTACATTTTAACTATATATGATTGTTAACAGTTTACTTTTTTTTTTTTGAGAATTTCCTCCCCCCACCCCACACATACACACACTTTTTGAGAGCTTAATATTTTGGAGAATTGTGTTCGTCTTCTATTTTCCTTCTAGTTACAAATATGTTGTGGTTATCTGCTCATTAGTAGAAGTATTTTACATTTCTCTCCTTCATTATCCTAATTGTAATCATTTTGTTTGTGCAAAAGCTTTTCAGTTACAATTAATCAAAATTGTCTACATCTTGTGTGATGTTATGGTCTCCATTCCCTGTTTAGTTAAACTTCATGTCCTAGTCATAACTGCGAATAATATTCCATCTGACTGTCTTCTGATAGGACCTTTAATATATGGCTCACATATCCAAGTTGAGTTTATTGTGATTTATTGCATAAACTTTTGAGTCAAGCCTAATTTCTGCCATATTGCTTCCCAGTTTTTCCAGCAGATGCTGTCAGATTGGTAGTTCTTTCCCAGGTAATCTATATTTTCATGTATAACAAACACTGCATTATTGAATTCAATTTCTTCTGATTCTACTTTGTCTCATTCATTACACTGATCTATTTTTCTGTTTTTAAAAACAGGCAAAAATATCTTTGATGGTGGTTGCCTTATAATGTAATTGGAAGCCTGGATATGCTCTTCTTCCTTCATTCCTATTCATTTTCATTGTTTCCCTTGAAATTGTAGATCTTTTGTTCCTTCACATGAATTTTGTTATTATTTTGTCTAACTCTGTAAATTATCCCCAGCCATGAGCACTGAATATCCTTCCAGTTATTTATATAATTCTTTATTTTTTAGGAGAAGTTTGTAATTGTATCTGTATTTCCAGTTTGGTTTTATAATATTGACTCCAAGACATTTTACGCATTTTTTAGCTCTTTAGAATGACTTGTCTTTTTGTTATACCCTCCTATATTTTATTACTGATAGATAGAAATGCTATTCATTTCTGTGGGTTGATTTTGTATGTAGTTAACTTTGTGAAACCTGTTTCTTATTTCAGTTTCTTTAATGACTTTATGTTATTCTCTAAGTAAATCATCCTGGTTTTTTTTGTGTGTATGTATGTGGGGAGTGGGGTGAGTGTGTGCAAATATGAACAGTTTTGCTTTTTTTTAACCTCTCTTTGTACCTTAAATTTCTTTCTCTTATTGAATTGCTATTTCTAATCTAGCATTTCTACAACAATGTGAAATATCAGTAGGGATTGAGGCAGTCATTCTACTTCTCTCTCTTTTGGGAAAACTTCTGATATTTTCAATTTCTTCTAATGCAAGCTCTTGGTTTTGATTGATGCTTTTTTATAATACTGAAGAAATTCTTTCTAGGTCTATAGTTGATGATTTTTTAAAAATAAAAATTAGTGTTTTATTTTGTCAAAAAAGATTTTCTGCATTTGTGGATATAATTATAAGGCTTTGGATGTGCTTTTTTGTATTTAATGTAGGATGTTATGCTGTTTTCTTAATGTTGAACTATTTTTAATGCTTGATACAAAGCCACCATGAATATAGGGAATGATATTTTAATTATTGTAGTTTTTTTGAGAGGATATTATTTAATTTTTTCAGCAGTATTAATATATTTGACTGTAGTTCTCTTTCTTTGTTTTGTTCTTATTTTTTAGGTATTAGGACCATATTTTGTCAAACAGGGAGTTTGAGAGAGTATTTTATTCCTCAGTTTTTTAGGATAATTTCTGTTGCATAGGTATTAATTATTCTTTAATACTTTTATAGAATTCTTTTGTACATTAGTCTAAATCAGTTTCCCTTTCTTGCTATTAGAAGTTCTTTTACATCTAACATAATTTCCTTTTCTGAAGTTGGAATCATATCCTGCTAATTTGATTCTTTCAAATTTTTGTAGATAAACCTCTATTTTTAAAATTTCTTAATTTTATGTCCTATTGCCATGTATTCTGAAAATTCTTTTTATTTCTTCTCTTTTGTGATTTCACCTTGTTTTATATTTTTAATTTCATTTCCTCCTTTTTATCAGGTCAGCTAAAACTATTGATATTGTCAGCCTTATTCAAAAGACTAGCTTTAACTTTGCTTTTCAATTCTGTTGACTTCGTGTTTTCCAAATTATCGATATATCTTATTTTCCAAATTTATTTGTCCATGCTTGCTTTGGGTTTGCTTATTTCTTGAATTTTCAATTGCACTTTCTTTTTTACTAAACCTCTATTTGTTCTGTTTTGTAATAGTTTTCAGGAATACATATTTTTCTCTGAGGACTCTTTTATCTGTTTCCCAGAAATTTTGGGGATGTTTCATCATTATCTTTCACAGCGATTCATCATTTTACTTATTTGTTCTTACATCCATTTAGGGTTCAAGATGTCCTTATGTCTACATTTAAGTCTGTGTCTTTTGCTTTTCCTCTCTGTATTGCTTATTATAAAAGATGTGTGTAACATTTATGACTTTTTTATACTTATCTATAATTTCTCTCTATAGTCAGTTTTTGTAAATGTGCTATGTGGAACAAAGAAATACATTAATATTCTCATTACAAAGATGTCATGAATCCTCTAACACTAAATTCCAAATTTGTTTGTTCAAATTTGTATTTTCCCTTTTGCTTATCTTTCTGGTAAATTTGTCAAACTTTTAAAGAGGAACATTAAAATATCCTACTATTATTGAATTATTTTCAATATCTTTTTTGCAATTCTGTTAACTTTTCTTGTACAAATAATAGATATTATATCATTTGGTCATACCTATTTTGTATTGATATTGGCTCTATGATTCCTTCAAAAATAATATTTCATTAATTCCATTGCTACTGTGAACTTTTATTTGTACTCTATCAGTAAATCAATAATCATCTATTAATTCCCTACTATGTGCTGGACTTTGTGCTAAATGTTTGGGATGTGAAAAGAATCAAAAGACAGTCCATGGCCCCGAGAAGTTTTCAGCCCAATAGATTATGCTTCCTCTGATAGTAGATTGCAACTCTCTTTTAATTACATCTGATGAATAGCAAATTTTGACCCAGTCTTTCTTTCTGATCTTACATGTTTTTGTTTTTTGAATGTTTTTTATACACAATACAGTGTGGCCTTCTGTCTCACCCCCTGCCCTGAACATTCTGCTACAATCTTTATATTTATTGGATTGCTTATTCCTTTCACATTTAAAGTTTTGAGACTGAGACTTGTGTTTTCCTCCATTACTTTAAATAATATCTTTGATTTTTTAAATCACTTTTTAAATTATTACTTTCTCTTTACAACTTGTTTTAAAATAGTTTGATTCAACTATTTCAACTATTCTCATAGACTCTCTCTTCCCCCTACTCCTTTTTTTTTCCTACTCTTTTCTTTGGGGGTTTTGCTTTTATTTTTGATTTTTCTTTTATTTAATTAGTGATCCATTTCTTCTCTTTCAGACCTCCTCATTTCCTTCTCGATGAAATAGTTGGTTAAAATTTTCTACTCTTCTCCCTCTTATTATATTTTTTCTTATTTTGTTTTATTGTACTTTTTTCCTTAGATACTTTCTTTTTCTTTTCCTTTTCATTAGGTATCTTCTAGTTCAGCAGTTTTCAACCTGTGGGTTGCGACCCCTTTGGGGGTTGAATGAGCCTTTCACAGGGGTCGCAGAGGTAGTCTAAGACCATCGGAAAACACATATTTCTGATGGTCTTAGGAACCGAAACACCACCCCTCTATCCGTCTCCAGGTGGGTCTGCTCACATGCAGATACGCCCACATGAGAGTATTAAAGGGTCATGGCATTAGGAAGTTTGAGAACCACTGTAATCTAGTTAGTCACTTCTGAGATTTCATTCTCTGATTTGTGGGCTATGCCTTTATTTATTCCTCTTTAATCTCTCTGTTTTTCTTGGTTAGGTTAAAATTTCTAAAGTGCTGAGTTCCCTCTTCTAAACAATTTCTGTATTATTACATTTATGGATTTTGTCCTAATCTTCTCTTCCCCTTTGTTTTCCCTCCTATTCTTCCCCTTCCCACTTCCCCTTCCCTTTCCCACTCCCCCTTCCCTTTCTCACTTCCCCTTCCCCTTTTCCTTCTCATTTTTCCTCGTAACAGTAGCATCAGCAGCAGCATGATTTGCAGTCCAGTTGATCTAGGTCTTAGACCTGTTTCTGACACCTATTTTCCCTGCAACAGGAGTCAAGTCACTTTACCTCTTAATGCCCCAAACTACTCTGTAGGTCTATGAGTTACAAATTTTCCATATGCATCAATTGGAGGACACAGGGGGTTTCTTACACCAGTGAAATTACAGATGAGGTTCCCTTCTCTCTCTCTAAATGTGACATTTAATCTTTCCCTTGAAAAAATGCAAGATATCCCAGAGTATGAGTCTTGCTAAAATGCATACATGTTTGGATGTGTATATTTTGTAAAACATGCTACCAGCTACCCACCCAAATCCTGAGACCTGACTTCCATTTCTGAATATATTATCTAGATACCAAAGTATATAGTTCACTTTAATTCCTTGGTCTCACTCCTCATTGATCTCTTTCCCAAAGGCTGTGTTTCTGGTTTTAGATACCCACCACCATTCCAGATACAGTCTCACATTGAAGCTTCTGCTTCAGGATACTGCCCATGCACAATGGTACTGCACAATAGTGTTTCAGAAAAGATGGTGCCCCTGTGCGCAAACTCTTTCTTGATGTATCCTATCATGAAGTCCTATATCTGTCATCACAGCCCTTATATACATATATGTACATAGATAGATAGATAGATAGATAGATAGATAGATAGATAGATAGATATGTTTTTCTTTCTTTTTGGAAGGGCAGTTGAGGTTAAGTGACTTGCCCAAGGTCACATGGCTAGTATGTGTTAAGTGTCTGAGGTCAGATTTGAACTCAGGTCCTCCTGACTCCAGGGCTGGTTCTCTATTCACTGCACCACCTAGACGCCCCTTCCTACATATATATACATATATATATATATATATACATATATATACATATATATATATATATATATACATATATATATATATATATATATATATATATATATATGTTTAACCACAGAATTGCTCTTTATGGCATCATCTCTTGATTATTGTGCTAAACCTTTCCCTTTTGGGGCTCCCAGACTCAATCCCTTCAGTTACCTTTAACCATTTCCCTTGTCTTTGACCACACTATAGGAACTATCATTCTTTCACTGTTAACCTGTAAACTTGATAGGGGTACATCAGTTTATTCTTTCTTTTCTGTGGCCTGTCTCCTCCTCCTCCCAATATACTTAATTTCTTATCTAGAATTTTTGTTCCATTTGTTAAATTGCAGTGGGAAAGGGGAATCAGGGAATTTGGTTAAAGATGCTTCAGTTCCTTTCCATCTCATTTTTACTTATTACCTTAAGTTCTATTTAAAGCTTTGTTTCCTTATATACTTTATATGCTTTATTGGTCCCTCCATCACCGTTGTTTTTTTTTTTTTTACACAATAGACCTGACTTTCATTCTTCCTTGAAACAAAACCAAGGACCTTTAAAAATTGGATAATTTATTTAATTACTTATTGTTTCCTTAATGGCTGTATATTTTCCTTTCTTTGTTTCTGTTGGTTGGGATGTTTGGAAGTCAAAAACATTGCTCACATTGAATTTTTTTTCAGGAATGACTCAAACTTTTTTAGTTCAATTGATGGTAAGATGCAGATTTGCAGGATTTGTCACATTAAGATGCTATTTTGATTTTTATGCTTTTGGGAAAATCCTATTGAATTTCCTTGTACAGTTTCTCATAGCTGCTGAATGATTTGTATTATTCAAATTTGCTTCCTTTCATATTCAAAAGTCTTTTCTTCTACATGCTTTCAAAAAATTTATATGATATTGAAATCATTAAATTTAATTTTGATGTATCTTGGAGCTTGAAATATAGGGTTTTTAAAAAATTCTTAGAGATCTGTGTTTTCTCTCAATTCTGTATTACCTATATTCCAGACAGTTTTCTTATATTTATTTATATTATTTTCTCATATTATTTCAAACATTATCATATCTGGGTTTTGTGATTTTCATCTTCAAGTGGGAGAAATGTTTCTTAAATTATCTCTGCATATTTTTTCTTTTTAAAAATATTATTTATTTTTCATGTTCTTTTAAAGAAAATTTTCAGTTTTAAATTCTTTCCCTTTCTCCTCCCCTTTCTTCATCCACTGAAAAGGCAAGCAATATGATATCAATTATACATGTGAAATCATGTAAAACGTATTTCCCTATTAGCCATGTCATAAAATAGCAAGAAGAATATATAGAGAAAATTATACTTCAATTTGCACTCAGAGTTCAACAGTTCTTTCTCTGGAGGTGGATAGCATTTTTCATCATGAATTATCTTGGATCACTGTATTTATCAGAGTAGTAAGTCTTTCACAGTTGATCACCACTGCAATACTTCTGCTACTGTGTACAATGGTCCGCTGAATTTGCTCATTTCACTTTGCATCAGTTCGTGCAGGTCTTCCCAGGTTTTTCTCAAACCATACACCTCATCATTTCTTATAGCACAATATTATTCAATTATAATCATGTTTTATACCTTGTTCAGCCATTTTCTAATTGATTTACAATTCTTTGCTACCACAAAAAATGTTGCTATAAATATTTTTGAGCATATAGGTCCTTTTTCTTTGATCTTGTTAGGATACAGATCTAATATTGGCATTACTGGGTCAAAAGGTATGCACAGTTTTATAGCCCTTCCAGCATAGTTCCAAATTGTTCTGTAGAATGGTCAGGTCAGTTCACAGTTCCACCAACAGTTCATTAGTGTGCTTTTTTCCCCCTCATTCCCTTCAGCATTTATTATTTCTGATATTAGGTGGTATTAGGTGGTACCTTAGAGTTGTTTTACTTTGCATTTCTCTAATCATTAGTGATTTAGACTATTTTTATATGACTATAGATAACAGATTTTTTTTCCTCAGAAAACTGCCTGTTCATATCTTTTGACCATTTATCAATTGGAGAATGGCTCTTATTTTTATAAACTTGACTCAGTTCCCTATATATGTAAGAAATGAAGTCTTTATCAGAGAAACTTGCTGTAAAATTTTTGATATTAATTCATTGTCTGAGGTACTTTTTATCAAAATATAGTTTCCCTAATTATGTCTTTTAATTTGATCTAATTTTGCTTTGTCTGAGATCCTGATTGCTACTCCTGCCTTTTTTAAAAAACATTAGCTGAACATGATAGATTCTGCTCAAGTCACTTATTTTAACTCTCTTTTGTGTTTCTGAGTGTCTTATAAACAATATATTGTTGAATTCTAACCTATTCTGCTATCTGGTTCTTTTTTATTGGTGAGTTCATTCCATTTATGTTCACAAGTTGTATTTACTAACTGTGTATTTCCCTCTATCCTAGTTCCTTCTGTTTCTTTTTCTTTTTATCTGTCCCTACTCAAAAGTCTGTTTTTCCTCTGCTCACTGCCTCCCTTTCTTTGCCCCCCTCTTTTATCATCTTCTGCTTCTCTGATCCCCTGTCCTTCTTACTTCCTTGTTGGGTAAGATAAATTTCAATACTCAATTGAGTATACAAACACACACACACACACACACACACACACACACACACACACACACTCTTCCCTCTTTGAACAAATTCTGATGAAAGGGGAGTTTGAGTATTGCTCACACACCCCCATTTTCCCCTCTACTGCAAAAGCTGTTCCTTGCATTCAGCTTTTATGTGAGGTAATTTTCTCCATTCTTCCTTTCCTTTCCCCCTTATCTCAGTGCATCCCTCTTTCTTAACATTTCATTTTTGGAGGGGTGGGGGGGAGATAATCCCACCATTATTGACTCACACCTGCGCCCTCTCTCTATGTAGACTCTAATTGCCCTAATAATGATATAGTTCTTAGGAGTTAAAGTATCATCTTCCCATATGGGAATATAAAGTTTAATCTTATTGATTGAGTCCCTTAATAATTTCTCTTTCATGTTTACTTCTTTTCTTTTTACACTTTTCTTGCATCTTGTGTTCAAATGTAGGATTTTTTATTCAGCCCTGGTCTTTATTTTTTTAAATCAGGAATGCTTAAAAATCCTTCATTTATTATATATCCCTACCCCCCAAAGGATTATACTTGGTTTTACTGGGTAGGTTATTCTTGGTTATAATCCTAACTCCTATGCCTTCCAGAATATCATATTCCAAGCCCTCCATTCCTTTTATGTGGAAGCTGTTAAATCTTATGTGATTCTGACTGTAACTCAACAATATATAAATTGTCTCTGGCTACTTGCGATATTTCATCCTTTCCCTGGGAGTTCTGGAATTTGGCTGTAATATTCCTTGGAGTTTTCATTTTAGGATACCTTTCAGGAAGTGATTGGCAGATTCATTCAATTTCTATTTTACCTTCTGGATCTGATATATCAGGACAATTTTCCCTAATGATATCTTGAAATATGATGTCTAATCTCTTTTTCTTGCTCACGGTTTTAGGTAGTTCAATAATTCTTAAATTATCTCTCCTTTATCTATTTCCCATGTTAGTTGCTTTTCCAATGAACTATTTCACATTTTCTTCTATTTTTTCATTCGTTTGATGTTATTTTATTGTTTCTATGTGGTTATTAGCTTCCATTTTCCAAATTTCAATTTTTTAAAACTTTTTTTTGTTTTTAGTTTACATCATTCATTTCCATGAGATCTTGAGTTACAAATTTTATCCCCGTCATTAC
>CM053586.1:206466259-206481539 GCA_028646515.1 Pseudochirops corinnae
GGAATCTTTTCTTATGAGTTTTATAAAATAATTTTTTTCTCCAGGATGGTTTGATAATAGTACAGCCTGGAGCTAGGGCTGATGAACTAGATGACCTTGTACTCCCATAGCACTACCCTAGTTATTACTCTGCCTACACCCCCACCCTTTTTAACTTGTGACTTAGTTATCAAAGAAAATAGCAATATATTTCTTTGCAACTTGATCCACAATGCGGAAGCTTTGTTCTCTTTATAGGTTCTGTTGCACACAAATGAGCAATAGACTAGCAGCAGCAATCATATATGAAACCTGCAATAGGACCATAGACTTGCACACCTGGCTCAAACTTTAAATTTGCCTAATTTGAGACTCAAATTAGATTTGATGCCAGAACGCCTGTGGAACTGGAGCTGATAAAAGAGGTAGGAGGTAAACAGAAATTCAGAAATGTAGCCACCTTATTGAATTGTTTTTGTTGGATGGAGGAAGGGATGCTAAATTTTCCTCTTCATGGAATAAAAATGATACCAGATTTTCATATAATAAAATTAAAGCTAAATGGAAAAGAAGGACCTCATTGTTCAAATAATGATGCATTTGAAAAGATACTGTCTGTACTCCTGAAACATTCCTATCACTTAAAGGAGCCTGGAATTACAGGAAAAAAAATAGAAAAAAGCTTTTATATTCCTTCCAGGTACCCTGATTTCACCTTTGGCAGCTGCTGGTAGGCTATTAGTAGTGACTCAAGATGGCAAGTCAACAGTTTGGTGTAACTTAGTTTAGCCCCGGGAAACTGAGAACACCAGACATATCTAGTATCCCTTTAATATACTCATCCATGAGATTCAAATCTACTTTTTAATGAAATAAAATGCAGCTATTTTGACAAGACCATATGCCTAACTTTTACTTTCTGCTTATAAACCATGAAACACACCAGATGAAGGAAGTGTTAAAAGAAACAAAAGACACTGAAGTACAAAACTTGAAAATCTTATTACAAATGTTATTTTAAATTTTTAAAGTTGTAAAGCAGATGGCCCCACCACAAACTTTTCCTGCCCATATATGAAGAGTTAGCACTGGAATCAAATGAAACTTGCCATGAAATTGAGCTCCTACTTCTTTTAAAATGGTTTTTTGTTTGTTTGTTTTGGAGGCTATCAGGGTGAGGTGATTTGCCCAGTGTCACACAGCTAGTAAGTGTCTGAGGTCAAATTTGAACTCAGGTCCTCCTGATTCCAGGGCTGGTACTCTATCTACTGCACCACCTAGCTGCCTCCAACTCATACATATTTAATGATAAACATAATTGATGACAGACGCATTATAGGGGATAATAGGCTATCATTGGAATCAGGAAGACTTGGCTTCAGGTCTTCCTTATTACCCACATTGGGTATGGGATCCTGAATGTGTTACTCAACTTTTCAGAGCCCAGGACAAATTTTTAGCACTCTAAGTAATAAATGAGTTGTCCATCTGTGCGGGTGGGATGAATTTCCACACCAGGAATTCCATAAACTGATGTAATCACAGGAAGAATCTAACAAAAAAAATTGTTGCATAGTAATTGGTAGCATACAATGAAATGACTGTAATTAGCATTCCTTTTATCCTAATACAGGTGCCAAAGAGTTGGACTTAGAGATAAATAGGAGAGAGACCTTTAGGAGATTTTCAGAGTTCCTTTAATCACCCCATGTTTCTCATTAAAGCAAAAACCAACTTTTTCATCCTAATATTCTACCAGTGTCATTACATAGCAGTGAGACATGGAATACAATGGTCCCCAAAGAATTTTTTTTTAAAAAGTGAGAGCAACAGAAAGGCATGCAGTGGGTGTGAATAGACTTTAATCAAGGAGGAACTTGGGAAAACAGGAAATACACAATAGGAAAAGGAGATGGACTGGTGCTCCATCAGTTGTCTGTTAACATCAGAGGAAAAGCAAAGGAAGGTCCATAGCATGTTGGGGGGACACATGTAAGGACATGGAGAATAATTTCTCTGGACAGGCAAGCACAGTGGGGTTGCAATTTGTGTTGTTTGAAGGGGATATTCATATCAATGAGATCACAGAACTATGCTAATGATGAAACAAGTCAAAAAGATTAGAGGAGGCTCTGAGTGAAATAGAAGCTATATTTGTGATCCTCTGAAGGACTTCTGGTTCTATAACTGCATGGGCAACCAACCAACGAGTTCTTCATTTATAGTCCTTTTACAGAGAGATAAGAGGGGGGTACAGTGAATAGAATCCTGGACTTGGAGTCAGGAAGACTGGAATTCAAATCTAGCCTCAGATACTTCCTAATTGTATGATCCTGGGCAAATCACTTAAACTATCTGCCTCAAATTCCTCTTCTATAAAATGGGATGATAATAGTACTAATCCTCTAGGGTTGTTGTAAGAATAAAATGAAGTATTATTATAGTGTTTAGCATAGTGTTTGGCCCAGAGAAAGCACTTAGTAAGTGCTTGTTAATTTTTTAAAATTTTAAAATATTTTAAAATTAAAAATACATTTTTAACGTGATTATGACCACATCTAATGAGTTCCAATACAAGTTTCATATATGATTGATGTTGCTGTTCTCATTGGTGGACAACACGTCCTTTAAAGCACACAGAGTTGCTCTGTTGAGCTCTGAATATGACCAGGTTATAAACAAACTGGGAGCCCTTGGTTGACATATTGTTGTTGTTTCAGTTGCTGGGAGCTGGAATGGGGGTGTCAGGAACTGGAATCCCAGGTCTTGCTTAGCTCAAGGCATGGAAACTCCATTTAGGAATTGTCAGTTGGAGCTGCCTATTCTTTCAGATAGAGAAAGAGTCTGTGTGTGTTTGGGGGGCGGGTAGTCTCCAGGAAGAAAGCAAAAAGAGTCTGTGACCCTAATTCACAGGTAGCGTCATTAGCATGATGGTTGGGAGTCCAATTGCCCACTACAAATACCCAGAGATTCTAGCAGTTTTACTGTTGACAAAGAGAGGAGAGGAAATAGGAAAAAGCGTTATTTTGGAATATGGGCCTCTATGAAGGATGATTAAGGCTGAGTGAATCATTACAGCCTGGACTTTGGGCAACCAGAGGACAGTATTAAGTCATTGAGAATGGGTTGGGTTGGGGGAAAGGAATAGAGGAGAGAATGTATAGGAGTTCAGAATAGGATATGAGACTAGGGATAAGGATTGGAGCTGTGATATTTATCTGTTACAGAAAATTCCCAGGTGAGAAAATTCCCTCTACCAAGGCTAGATACCACTGTAACTTCAACTTAAAGTGTTAGAGAAGTTCTTGGGGCACTGAGAGATCAAGTGACTTGCTCAGGGTCATTAAACCACTATGTATCAGAGGCAGGATCTAAAAGCTAGCTCACTATTCACTTTACCACAGTGTTTCTCTGTAAGCTAGCAGATAGAATATCAAATTTTCAAATGGCTGAAATGATCAATCACCATCATCATCATCACTACCACTACCATCAACATCACCAGCATTTAGATAGCCCTTTAAGGTTTACAGAATTGTCTTACTCTCTCTCTTTTTCTCTCTGTCTCTCTGTCTCTCTGTCTCTGTCTCTGTCTCTCGTGTGTAGTATATATCTCTCACTTTATCCTTACAACGGTCCTTTGAGGTAGATGATATTATCCCCATTTTTAGATGAGAAACTGAGTCTGAGTGGTTAAGTGACTTGCCTGGAATCATAAATATCTATTAAGAGTATGAGTCAGGATGCAACACAGGTCTTCCTGACTAAATCCAATGCTTTGCCCATTATGCTATGATGACTTCCTTATCTAATGAAGAGGAAAAAGGGATAGGCTAACTTCCTGTTCCATTGTTTTGTCCATAAACCCTGAAGAAGTTTCACAGGAAATTTTAAATTCATTCAGCAAATTCTAAAATTAATAGGGTTTTTTATTTCATATGTTTAAGGAAAGCCCATGCAACTTAACTAGAGACACCCACAAGAGCATGGAAGGGAAGCAAGGGCACCAAGGGATTGGTATGAGGGCTACATTCCCATTCCCAAATTGGAGTGTCATCTGACATTTCCAAACTAAGCAGTCCAATGATATCTTCCCACCCTCACATAAACAAACTAAGGTTAGAACTGGCACCTTCAAAATGTCTTTTCTTGGAAGAGCAAGAAAAGAATATATTCGAAGATGTCCAGAGATTTCATTTATGCAACTCATTCATATTGGTCTTCAGGCCACAGTGAGTAATACAGTCAGTCCTCAGTGGTTTTACAAAAGGTTTGCTTTGATGACCTGACATATCATTACACCAAGTTCTTGCTGATACTTCTGAGACCACATTCATTATGTGCATATAGAAGTTCTTGAGGGAGGTGTGAAGCCTCTGCTTCTTGTTATTTATTTGTTCAATCATGTCCAACTCCTCATGACCCCATGGGCCAACTATAGCATGCCAAGCTCTTCTGTCCTCCACTATCTCTCAAAGTCTGGACAAGCTCATGTTTGTTGTTCCCATGACACTATCTATCCATCTTATCTGCTGCCGTTCTCTTTTGCCTTCAATCTTTCCCAACATCAGGGTCTTTTTCCAGTGAATCCTGTTTTATCATTATATGGTCAAAATATTTATGCTTCAACTTCAGACTTCTGATTCAGTGGATATGATTGACTTCCCTGACTCTGATATCACACTAGGGATACACCAATAAAGTAGATGTTGGAGTCAGCACTTTCTAAGTTCCGATTAGATATTGGGACAAAATGAGGCACTTTCAAGTCATTGAGCAAATGCAAGTCATTAACAGAAAAGAGGTTTAATTTGCCTTAACATCAGTGATATGCAGCAAGGATATAGTGACTCTGGCTCCCCTCATCTCCATATGGCAATATGCCTGGTAATTAGGGCAGGTGATGGTAAAGGAAATGGCTTCCAGAAATCTGCCAAGTTGGAGGGGCTCCAACTCCATGGGACTGGGATTTTTCATGTCCTTAGTTGATCAGGAAGCATCATCAGGAAAACTAGGGCAATCAGAAATTTTGTCACCTTTTAGGGATAGCTAATCCACTATATGAGGTAAGGAGGAAGAGCCTGAACTTATTCCGTGTTATTTATGAGGGGAAAGAAGTTGCCTTAAGGAAATAAGGGGCAAGGAGGTCCTGAGCCTACTTTGTCTCTTTTTAGTGAACAATCATCTATGTCCCAGAAGGGAATAGGGAGAAGTGGGCCTAACCCATATTGTGGGGAATTGCTGGTAGATAATAGTCTTATAGTGTGAAATTGGGCATTTCTTGCCTTACTTAGTTCCTGGCGTAGATTATAGATATGGGGTGGCAGATTACAGAGAAAGGACAGGGGAGGAGTGTGTGGAGGGGTGGGCGGGAGGGAGTAGTAGATAGCAGGAGAGAGTATAGATAGGGTAAAGGCAGCCTAGAGCTGAAGAAAGGATACTCATCCTTACCTTCTCTACCAACACCTGGGAAACATTGCTTATTTCCTCAACTCTAGAGATTTAGTACCTAATTCTACCTGATAAGATGTCCATACTCTCTTCTCTAGTTCACCTTCCCCTGTCAACTAACTGGGTGGTGAAATATATAGGAATTTAAGGATACTTCTCAGTGATAGAGAAAGGATTGGGGATTTTTCTGTCTGTGAACTACCTCAACAGTAGTTAATGCTTGTGTGGTGGCTATCAACTTACCTTGTGGATTTAGCCTTAATTCTTCTCCAGCATATCTGGTTATAGCTTGTATTTCTGAGGATTTCTGATTGGAGAGATCTAAGAAAACTCTTACTCTACCATTTTTTCTGGTCATGTGATATCCTTTGGATGCATTAAAAAGGCTGAGTGTCCAAGACCATGGAAGGGTTAGTTTTGCTTTACTGTTCTGGTCAGGTCACATCTAAAATATTGTGTTCTACTCATGGTACACAATTTTAGGAGGGATAACAATAAATTGGAATATGTCCAGAAGAGGGTGAGTAGGATGGTGAAGGGCCTTCAGACTACCATGATGAAAGAAACCTGGATTATATTAGTCTGGAAAGAGAAGACAAGAGGGACTTGATAATTGTCTTCAAATATTTGAAGTTCTGTCACCTGAAATAATAATATCCAGTATTCATATTACCTTTTAAGACTGGCAAAGCACTTAACATGATATGTTTATCTCATTTAATCCTCATAATGACCCTAAGATAGATTTTGTTATTATTCCCATTTTACAGATGAGCAAACTGAGTCAGAAAAAGGTTAAGTGACTTGCCCAGGGTCACACAATAAGTAAAATCTGAATTCAAATCTTATTCCAAGCCTAATAGTTTCCCCACCGTACTGCCTTGCTGCTCTAGGACTAGAATTCTTTTGCATGACCGTTACAGTAGAACTTGGAACGATAAACAGAAATGTTAGAAAAAATAGATTTTGGCTTGATGTAAATAAAAATGTTCTGACAAATTAGAACAGAGGTCTTTAACTTAGGTTCAATGAACTTTTAATTTTTACCACTTAAAAATTTTTTTCCCACTTAACAGTATTTTATTTTTTCTAATTACATGTAAAAATAATTTTTCCACATTCATTTTTATAAGATTTAAAATCCCAATTTGTTTTCACCCTCCCTCCTTTCACCCTTCCCCAAGATGTCAAGCAATCTGAATCAAGTATACATGTACAATCATATTAAACATATTTCCACATTAGTCATGTTGTGAAAGAAGAATCAGAACAAAAGGGAAAAACCACAAGAAATAAAAAAAGCGCAAATAGTGTGCTTCCATCTTCATTCACTCTGTGGTTCTTTCTCTGGATGTGGATAGCATTTTCTATCACGCCAATGAACTTTTAAAATAACTGCCTGTCCATATAGTTGCTTTCCTTTGATATGTTCTGTTTTTTATTTTATGCACTTAAAAACGTTGTTCTGGGAAAGAGTCAATAGGCTTTTCCAGACTGCAAAAAGGGTATGATTAAAAAAAAAGTAAATAAAGTTAAGAATTCCCGCATTAGTGCTATTCAAAAGCGGATTGCTCTGCATCTGGAGGTCATGGCACCCCCTTCTCAAGAGATAAACAGACAAAGGATATGTGACTACTTGCCTGGAACATAATTGAGAATAATTTTGTTCAAGAATATGCTTGTGTCAGATGCCTCTTAGGTCCCTTCTGACTCTGTGGTGCTGTGGGCTAGGTATCTAGAGGAACGCACCACTTTTCGTTCTGCTTTTTTATCCCTTATTGAGAATTGTCTTTTTTAAATAATTAATTTGGATCTTCCTTGGATCATGGGTGAAGGGTGATAGCTAGTCTTGGAAGGATTAAGCATTTTGACTGTCCAGTGAGGGTAGTGACAGAAAATTTCTAACATCTCTGGCCTAGATGGAAATGGAAGGCTCACGTGTTTCCCAGTGGTGTGATTCAGCCTTCTATTAACATGCAGTAATTACTCTAATCCCATAAAAGAGGGCTGTGGTATTATTCTCTCCACTTTAGAAAGGAAGACACTGCTGTTGAGCAGAGAAGGGCCTTGGGGATTCAGCATTCCCTTACCCTTTAGCTGCTTTTGGGGGGCTTCAGAGTCCTTCAGTGTGATTTCGTGGCTCTTTAGTGTAATAAGACTCCAGTGGATCAGGGCAAGACCAGGCTGGTTCTTGGTCAGCTGTTTGGCTGGTTGTGGAAGGGCTGTTTGGGAAATGCTCTGCAGTAGCACCAGGCCTCCCCCGGCCTTGTGCTTGTCTGTTCTCTGGCTCATAGCCACAACATCTGGGATTGGGATGTTTTTGGATCTCACCCAAGAAGTATGCTTGGGCCAGGGAAGTATTAGAATGGGAGACCTTCAAGCAACTCCTACGTAGAGATGATTTTACTCTGGGGTAGGTGGAATGAGCTCTACAGAGAGTCTGAGGCTACTGGGGGAGCTTTTGGAAGGTATTTGAAAATGTAGCTGCCAATCCTGTTACAGCATAGTACTATTTATTCTATTTTCAGTTCTGTGACTTAGCCAAGAAGACAGTGCATGGGGGAGGTCATAGTCACCCACCAAACTGTGCCTTTGGTCTAGTATGCCGAGAAGCCCAAGGAAGAAGACATAATCGCTAATATTTACATAGATGTTTAAGCAAATCTTTATACACATAGGTATATCTATCACTTTGAAATTATATATATATATATGATATATATCATATACATATAATGTATACAGTAAAACATAGACACATACTATATGTCTATATATCAATTGTAGGTATATAATATGCTATTTGGTATATTATCTAGAGTTTTATATATATAAGTTATATATATATAAATATATATTTTCATCCTCATAACTCTGCAAGGTAGGTGCTAGTGATATCCCCATTTTACAGATGATTAAAGTGAAGCTGAGAAAGATTAAGATTTGCCTAGGGTCATTCAGCCAGTAAGGATTTGAACTCAAGGCTTCCTGACTCAGAGTCCAGAACTCCATCTATTATTCCTGGAGATGTATATTTTGTGAGTACAACTGGCAGGGATATTTTTTTGTGTCTGTTTCCCTGTTTTGAGAATATGAGGAAGAGAGCCTAGAAATCAACCTAATTTTTGCTCAAGGGAGTTGGATCATGTAGGGGAGAATGCTGGATATGACCAGAGAGCAGATGAATGAGTAGGTCATAGAAGTATGGTTCACAAGACATAGGCACTTGTTTCTGGGAGTTAGAAATGTTTTCTCCTTCAGGTATCTTTTTGAATTACGACAAACATGACTGTATATCGCTCTTGAATGTCTATCAAGATACTCTTCTGATAACAATCCTGTGAAATGGGTAACATGAGAAATTTCCATCATATCAACAAGGAAACTGACACTTGGAGAGGTTAAGTCACTTGCCCAGCCACATATGTAGTAAGGGGAAAAATTTAACTTCAAGCTTAGATCTGTTGAGCGTCTCCCTAATAGGCTTGTGACTTGAGCCCGTGGCTTACTTGGACTGGAAGGTGACAGCTGATTTTTAGGATATGGCTATCACTTTTTTCCTCTCACTGAAGCATCCAAAGGAAGTAGTCCCCAAATTGATTGCCGATTGTTTTTGGAATAATGAGAATGACAATAATTAACAACAGCAACAACAATAATAATAGTTGATGTTTCCATAGCGCTTGAAGGTCTGTAAAGGTTTTGATACAGAGTTCCACATTAGATCTTCTCTTTTAAGATAGATGTTACTTTCATTCCAAATTTACTTATGAAGAAATAAAGGTTGAGACTTTAAAACACCTGTGCCTTAGTTGCATAGCTAGTAAATGTTAGAAGTGTAAACAGAGTTGCCCCTGGTAATCCTTGGCAATCACTGAGTCAAGGGCCCTCATTCTACACATAAGGAAACTGAGGTCCTCCAAGTTTGAGTAACTTGCTGATATTACATAAATAGTAAGTGAAGAAGAACTGGGATTTGAACTGATGTCCTCTGACATAAGATCTAGTTCATTTTCCTCTTAATGTTCAATTTACAACTCTTTCCACTATACCATGACACCTCTAGTCATAATGTATTTTTTAAAATTACTTTAATATAGGAAGACCCAGAAGATTTTTATAGTGGGAGCTTTATTAATCCTTTTAGCTTTTTGATCAATTAGGAAGGTGCAGGGTGACTAAACCCCTCCTTCTAAGATCAAATAGAAAAACAGAGACTCAGGCTGTCACTCTTCTGGGACTCTTGTCATCCTAATCACTCCATCATCAATAAGCATAACTAGCAGTGCCTTTAGTATCCTGCCTCCCTTTCCTTCTATCCCAGACCCCTGTATATTGTTCATCAATCTCAGGACTGGGTGGCCCAAGTTTAACCTTCTGGAATCATAGTCTTAGTGCCCACACTGCCAGGAAAGACTGAGTCACTAGCTGAGTTGGTGCTGGCACCTCTTGTGTCTGAAAGTTGGAGGAGCCATGTAGGGCAGAGTGTATCTACCTCCCACACTTCTGGGTAGGTTCCCATGGTTCCATACATTCCTACTGTAAAACCGTTTGAGGCATACAACTTGGGCAACCTGGTGAAACCATTGGGAAATGTCATTATTCATTTATCCAAAACTGAAAGGGCACAAAAGCCTTAGACATCCACACCCTGGCACAGGTCTTAAGTTCATATTAGGATATATTCTCACTCTTCAAAATAAAAGAACAGTGCTTATTTGTTCATGAAATTTAATGATGTGTGTTTATATGAACACACATATGGACACATGCATGTTTAGCATCTTTAAAAATCAGTCTCAATTATATTTAAAAATCTCTCCCCTCCCACAGAAAGAGGGGGAATTCGAGGTATGGAATACCTCTGACATCTTCATATGTGACATGCTGTGACTATTGGCTCCAGCCTTTTCCTTCTCCAATTCACTTTTCATATGGTGGACAAATTGATATCTAGAAACAGATCTAACCATTATACTCCTCTACTCAAAAGTCTTCGTTAGCTCCCTATTGTGGCCATGATAATTTTTAAAAAAAATCAGTCTGTTATTTAAAGTCTGTTACAATTATTCTTGTCTGCCTTTCCATTATTATCTACAATTGCTTACTGTCTCCCAATGCATGGCATTCCAACTCCTTTCTTTCTTTTCTCTCTCTCTCTCTCTCTCTCTTTTTATATTTTTTGGTAAATCATTTCTTGGATTTACTAACTGCTAGCATATTATAGACCCAACATAACTCAGGCCAATCCAGAGATTAAAGCTCGGGGTTAGAATAAAATGAGGTACTTGTGGACTATAAAATGCAATAAAATTATTTTGCATAGAATGATTTAAAACAATGCAGACTCAAATAAAATGCTGCTTCTTTCCACCTCTACATTTATTGTGACCACCTACCGCACTAGTCAGAAAGGTGATTCTTTAGGGTATTTGATGAAAATATGTAATACCAACTTCTCATAGACTGGGTCTTTTATAGGTCAGGGAGTAAGGAAAATGAATTAATTATGATCCCAAAAATTACTTCCTCCCTTTAAAGGAAAACTGGTTCATTTTTGGTAGAAGTGGAAGAAGAAGAAGAAGAAGAAGAAGAAGAAGAAGAAGAAGAAGAAGAAGAAGAAGAAGAAGATGAAGAGGAAGAAGAAGAAGAAGAGGAAGAAGAAGAAGAATGAAGAGGGAGACAAGGATGAGGAGGATGAGGAGGACAAAGAAGGGGAGGAGAAGAAAGAAAGAAAGAAAGAAAGAAAGAAAGAAAGAAAGAAAGAAAGAGCAAGGGAGAGAGAGGAAGGAAGGAAGGAAGAAAGGAAGATATAAAGAAAAGAAAGAAACGATGTGGTGCTTAACACAGTCCACCTGTTAGTGTGTTATTATAAAGGTCTTAGAGGACTGTTTTCCACTAAAATAATAATCCTAATAGAAGCAGCAATGGAGGGTGATTGATAAGGATATAAAATCATAAAACAATATAATCTTTAAACATATTTATAATGCAAAAACATCTAAATTCGTGGAATATGGGCAATGTCAGTGTGTGGCAGGATCAATATCCTAACCCCTTTCCCTATGCGCATTAGGCTAGTTTTTCCCTTAAAAGGTGTTGAGACAATCCCTTGAAACTTGGTTGGCTCAGGACACAAAAGCCAGAATGTTGACATCACTTCCTCATCACTTGTATACAAAGTAGTCACAAGGAGCTTCAGGCATATTCTGACACTTGGCTGGTGGATCACAATGGGCAAACTTAGACAAGGGAGCTTCATTCTATTGAATCTACTGGAGGTGCCCTCAATGCTTATCCTTGTTAAATGTCCTTCATTTAAGTCAATTTCCTCTTGTTAACTATTAAAAGACTTATGAGTGTCTCATTTTGTTCCATTATCAAATCTGAACTTCCAAAGAGACTGACATAAGATGGGCCCTGCTTCATACACAGAGAAAGTTCAGCTTAGGCCTCTTGATACACACACACACACACGTACGTGTGCATGTATACATGTGTGCATGTATATCCATACATATATATTCATATATGCATGTAGGTATATGTGTGTATGTATATATGTGTGTATGCTTATATGCATGTATAGGTGAGTATATATGGTATGTATCTATATGTATATGTGTATGTGTATATATGTTTGTGTGTGCATATGCGTATGTGTGTGTGTGTGTGTGTGTGCGTATGTGTGTGTGTGCGTGTGTGTATTTATTTCCCCAGGAGTAGTACTAGAAGTATCAGGTCCATGACACAAGTGATGTTATCTCCAATGCCATCATAACTTTTGTTATTAGAAAAGAATCTCTATGTAGAGTTCTAATTGCAGGCAGAACTACCATGTCATATTATAGTAATAAAATAATTTAGAAATAACTATCAGATATTAAATCGAATGTGGTGCTAGACAGAGGAAGTTATAGAGGCATCATTTCTACTCTTTAGGAGCTGTCATATTTAAACATTGCAAAATAAAATGCATACAAGACATAGCGAGGTAGATTGATAAAATGAAAAACCTGGTCCTTGAGACTTATTGATATCCATTTTCTGATATTTGTCAGCTGTGTGAACATCATTTAATCTCTTTACGTCTCGATGTTGTAAACTGATAAATGGGAATGATAATCTTTGACCTAACTACCTCATAGGGTTGTTGAAAGGAAACTACTACTCAGATCTTAATATTTTGCATGGAAAATGAATGATTATTGTACAGATGGCATTGTGTAAAGAAGGAAAGTATTAAGAGTATATCCATATATGTCTCTGTATCTATCTATTTACAGCATTTAGATAGTACATATATAAAAACAGCAGGGATTACTGAAGACAGTATTGCACAAAAATCAGAAGACATGAGTTCAAATTCTAGCTCCAACATTTAGGAGTTTTGTGACCTTGGGCAAAACAATTAATCTCACTGAGCCTTCAGGTCCTAATTTGTTTAAAAAAAAAGGGAGAATAAATTTTCTATTACTATATAATTCACAGGTTATTGTGGGGGGAATCGCTTCATTAAGTTTCTAATTTGCACTACTTATTCTTTCATTTTGAATTTTGTTTAAAATGTTATATTTGTCATGGTGCTTGACATAAAAGAGGAACTTAATAAAAGCTTGTTGATTGATTGTTGGTTGATGGGAATCACTCAGGGAGTAAGGTTGGGGGAGGGGCATGGTGAAAGAAAAAGGGAGTTTTGATTCAGGACCACACTACTGGGGGGTTCAATTATCATCTCTTTGTAGATGACTGTCAATTTGTACAAGAAACTTACCTTTTTCCCCATTCCCAGTTATTCTGAACCATCCTCTAAAATTACTGTGTATCTTTTTGCACTTAATTTTCCACATATATGTTGTTTTCCCCTAATAAAATCTAAGTTCCTTGAGGGCAGAGATTGTTTCATTTTATTTCTGTATCTCTACCACCTAGGAGGCAGGTGCCTGGCACATATAGGGAATTTAATAAATGCTTGTGATTGTTTAATAAGCTATTTTTACAGCAGTGGATGAAATGGTGAATGAATGCATCTAGAGAAACAACAGCTAGATTCTCTCCCCACTTTTGCCACATAAATTAAGATGGAGGAAGAGGACAGGGACTGACATGGTAACTTCATTTTCAGATGCTGGCAGAGTAGCCAAGACAGTTAGAAATGTCATCTGCTACTTTGTACATTCATTGAACTCATTTTCCTTGAGCCTCATTGAAAGGAAAGTTTGGGACCCCGCTCTGGGTCACCCTGCCAGAAGCCACTGGACCTCACAGGTCTAGTGTGGTCAACACAGCACCTACAAATACATAAACTCCTCTCAGCCCCACTAAGTGCCCTTTGTGGTCAGACACAGAACTGGAGTTGCCAGAAAGATGAGGTCATTAATGATCCTATTTTGGAATTGTGTCACACTCCAGCCAAGAGTTAAAATCTCTGGCTGAAGGCTTTGGGACTGCAGTATTAGGAGAACTGCCGAAGTGGTGTCCAAAGGGAATGTCAATGGCTCATAAAAGCTTACCCCAGTCTGTAAAACAGTGAAAGAGACACTTAGCATGGGGTGTAGTTTCCTTGATTCACTTTATTTTTATGAGGTCCCAATAAGTTTCCTGGGGCTGCTGTAAAAAATGTTTCTCTTTTGTGGTTTGCTCTCAGAGTCCTAGATTTGGTTCTTTTTCTCCCTCCCCCTTTTGTTTGGTTTGCACAAATGTTTCCACATCGTGCCTTTAGTTCTTCTTCTCTACAGTACTGACCTCTTTGTGCAAAATCTTTTCTTCTCCCTGGCATAATGTTTGACCAGGCTAATACCTATACCCAGGTTGATTCCATTTGATTATATTTTTTTGTAGTTGTTGAAATTAGGACCCTTTTTTTTGTCCAGTCTAGAAACGCAATGGCCCTTATGGGCCTAACCCCATTGATGATCACCTCTGAAACTTTGCCTCACTCTTCTCTGTTTCTGGCTTGGGTCAATTTGACACTCCTCAGGCAGCCTGGCACCTCCCCCCCCACTTTTGGGGGCTCACTACATTGGTTCTGGTAGGCTCTAGTCCCTCTGAAGCTCAGAATTCCTCTACTCAAGGCATCTAACAAATATTTGTTGACAATTATCACATTTTTTTTGCAAGAGTAAATGAAATGGAGAATGAATGCATCCCCCATTAGTAGGGAATAAAGACATACTACAATTCCCATTTGAATTTTTAGGAGCATCAAGCCATTATATTTAGTACTCACAAAAGTATGTGTCTTAGTTATAGTTCTTACAACAATCCATGAAGGTTCATTGGTTAACCCACAAATTTTTTGAGTCTGACTTATGCTTTTCTATACTTTTTCTGAGTTTTCAAGAGGAAGAAGGGGGGAAAAAGCATTAAATTTAGGGTCATAGAACTCAAATTCATCTCTTGGCTGTGCTACTTGTGTGACCTAGGGTAATATTAATTATCTGTGTGAGATTGTTAAGTCTTGGCGGAGCCAAGATGGCAGCGTAGCAACAGCAACATATCGCAGCTCTCATATAGCCACCCCAAAATACCCATAAAATAGGACTCTAAACCAATCCTAGAACTCCAAAATATACACAAGGATACTTCCCAGTAAAGTCAGCTCGGCTATGAGGAACCATATCAGCACTGCGAACCGAAACCAGCCTGGCCTGAAGCCGAGGCTGTGCCCCGGGGGCAGCTGGGCGAAAGGTGCAGAGAACCCTCTCAGGTGAGCGGATTAGCACCAGCTGCGAGTGGGGATTGTGAAAGGGGGAGATAAGCAGTCTGGCCGAAAGGTCTCCAGAGCGGAAAAGCGAAAGGCAGAGGTTTTGCACCCGCCTCCGCGTTGTAGCTTCCCGTCCGCGGCCTG
>CM053586.1:206482039-206509288 GCA_028646515.1 Pseudochirops corinnae
TAATTGAAATATTGTTATGATTACTTATAATATTGTTTTATACAATTATATAATATATAATTATTATATATCATAGATTATATTTGACATATATAGGAATATGTTATACATACATAATACATCCCAACTTTGCCACTAACTTGCTCTGTGATCTCGGGGGCAAAGTTTTTAACTTCTCTGTTCCTTGTTTTCCTCATCTGCATAATGTGGAGACAAGATATTAATTTCTTCCATGTCTAAAACTCTTTTTTCTTTCTAGAAACTCCTTTTTAAACTATTTCACCATCTTTTGGTATACATTGCTGAATTGACAAATTTAATTAAAAACTGGGGTGAATTTCACAAGGGAAACGGAGAGGCTTTTGTAGGAAGTGATTAATTGGAGTTTCCATATCAACTTAACCTCAAATCATGAGCAACATCAAAAGTTGAGTGTTCCTTTAGGATAATGGCAACCTAATATATGAAGTGGACATGCCCCAATGTACATCCTGACCAACAGATTTCTTAGACAGGAGAAAGACATGAGCTTAATCCTAAAGTCATTTCACTTAGGGCTAATCAGTGAGTCAGGGGCAGGATCAGGTCCCTTGGGATGTTATGGATAATCAAAAACTACTTTCATCTTTTTGAGCTTCTAAAAGTCAAATCCCAGTTAAGATAGAAGTGTGATATTTGAAAACTAATAGACTTCCGGAACCTTCAGCATGAGATTAATGCCAGATTGTTTGCCAGTGTTTTGGGTCAGTTGTTTTTTTTTCAAATATCAAGTGCTTATCCCAGTAGCTGCAGTTTTTAGATTTATTGAACATTATACTATTCTCTCATGCTTCTGGATGCTTTGTTCCTAATATGTTTCATTGATCAAAAGGAGTAGCAAATTGTTCTGATGGTTATTGATTTGTAGTTTGAGATCTAGTACTGCTAGGCTTTTCCTTCCTAGTTTTCCCATGATGTCCCATGAGATTCTTGATCTGTTCCTCCAAATGTATTTTATTATGATTTCCTTTTTGGTTGTTTTTCAGTCATGTCTTTGTGATCCCATCCGAGGTTTTCTTGGCAAAGATACTAGAGTGGTTTGCCATTTCCTCCTCCAGATCATTTTAAAGATGAGGAACTGAAGTAAACAGAGCTAAGTGACTTGCCCAGGGTCATACGACTATTAAGTTTCTATAGTCATTTGAACTCATGAAAATAAATCTTTCTGATATTGTAGTTGCATGCTATCCACTGTGCCACCTATCTATTCTATGATTTCCTAGTTCTTGATATGACACTAAATAAGTAGATTAATTTTGGTATTATTTTTCATTTGTATTATGTATCCACATAGGCCATGAACAATGAATATCTCTCCAATTATTTAGACCTTTCTTTACCTCTGTGGGGAGGATTTCTTTCCTATTTTTTAAATTAATTTTTTAACATTTTTAAAAATTTTGAATTCCAAATTCTTTTTCCCTCCAGCCTTCCCCTACTTATTTAGAAGCCAAGAAATATGATGATGATACATGTAAAATCATGTCTTAATCCTGTTGGAGGAAAAAAGCGACAAAAAAATAAAGTGGAAAAAGAAACATATGTTTCAATCTGAACTTAGTATTATCGGTTTTCTCTGTGGAGGTGAATAGCATTTTTCATGGGTCATTTGGAATTGTTGCAGACTATTGTATTGACAAGAGTAGCTAAGTTTTTCACAATTGTTCCATTGAAATATTGCTATTGCTGTGAATAATGTTCTCCTGGTTCTGCTCTCTCCACTTTTCACCAGTTCATATAAGTCTTTCCATATTTTTCTGAAATTATATAGTTACTGTGTATTATATTAAATAAAAACCCATTTATCCTTCTGCTTTTTAATGTTTTTATAAGAGAAATGGATGTTGTTTTTTGTCAATTATCCTTTCTTTTGCATTTAAATGTTTTTCTCCTGATCACATGCAGAACTTGTTTCTAAATTGAAGTGTTACATTTATTAACCACTCTGTGTCAGAAAATCTGTGAATTCTTTCATTGGAATTGCTTTTTCTATTTTCAAAAGTTCTAGAAAGTTTTCTTTTTTTTCCTTCATTATGTTAAGGTTTGTTTGTTGTTGTTGTTGTTTTCCTCCTATAATGATTCCTAGATTGTCTCTATTCAACCTGTCTTCAAGATGTATATGTTTTATTTTCGAATATTATAACCTGCGTATTTCTACTTGTGGGCTTTTCTCTTTGGTTATAGTTGCTGTCAATTAGTCAACTTTACTTACTTAGCTTTCAGAAATGAATATTTACTATGGTTCCATAATTGGTACAGATACTCCCTTTCTGACAATGTCTTTGAGAAGTGCTCTCTTACAAATACACATAGAGTCCAGCGGAAGTGGAGTCAAGCTTAGAGAATCCATGTTGCAACTAAGGAAGTCACAGCTAGCTCACCATTGCTGGCTGTGTTTCCTTCTCCTTCTTAAGATACCCATGAAGTTCCCCTTAGACATGGTGCAACTTTTCTCATGGGCTCCTTATAGAGTCTTAATGTCTATGCAGTCTCAGTGTGTCTAGTTTTCTTTTGGTTCCTGATGCAGGCATTGCATCAGCTGTGTCAAGGATGGCTTCTAAGACTACGGCACTGATGAAAAATTCAAAATGTGCTGGTTCTATGAAATTCGCAACATCATTCTCTGGTCGAGATGAGGATGGGAAGGAGAATCTGACCAACACTGGCTTCTTACGAAGAGATACTTCCGACTCCTCTCCAGGAATTCAACTCTCCTCCCTTTCCAATTTTAACAGCCTCTTACCACCCTTCTCCCATCAGAGATACTTCCCCATAGCAACAATGAGTAATAGTCCCCATGCTTCCTTCTCTCTTACAGACTGCATAGATAGGAACTATCCTAAGGTCTCTCTAGTGGCATAAAAAGAATTTGAGACCTCACATCTCATGGACTAATTCCTTCTCACTCTCGAGTCTATCCTCTAAATGACAATAGTAAATAATTCCCTTTCTGACTATAGCACCAATGCAATATTTACAGCACCTATGATCACTATAAAGACTGTGACTGTAAGTATCACATGACATTTGATCACAAAATATACCAGATTCTGCAGATAGAGAACAGAACTGAAGCACTTATTCAGACACCAGAAAACCAAGTCCCAAAACCAGTAAGCTGATTCCACTACAGTACCAAAGATATTAAGAAGTCATAATAACTCTGAGAGCCACAGTATCCTTCAGCCTTCCCGCAAACCAATTCAAGATTAATATTTACTTACATACCTCTCTATCTCCTTGCCTGAGTGTCCTTTCTCTCCCAGTGTCTAGCTAGCTCTGACAAGCTTCCAGTGGGCTCTCCTTCCCTTCAGCAAACTCCTCCCACCATAGGCTCCATGTGACTACATTCTGCCAGTTAGGGGGCAGAGTTTATCTTCACAGCAGAGAAGCTTCCTGTGGGCTCTGCTTCTCTTCAGAAAATTCCCTCCATCACAGGCTCCATGTGATGACATTCAGCCTATTAGGGGGCAGAGTTTATCTTCACAGTAGGGGAGGTCTTCAAACTCCCACCTAGGAGTTAAGGGGCAGAGAAGATCTTCAAATTCCCATTCTCATTACACTGATTCAATTAAAATTATTTAAAATATTTCTCATTTTATTTTCACATCCTGAATCATAAAGTTTATGTAAGGATCATTTCATGCAATTTACCCTAACTAATGTTTATCCTAGGCACCAAAATTGCAAGTTATGGTTCTGAACAGATAAATAAAACACAAATTATCATTTTTCATAACTCAACAGCTCAGAAACTTGATTCTAGGACAGTGTACATTTCTTGAATTATGAGGAATTAAGGAGTTGTAGAGAGCTACCGTTTTTAAGTCAAACTCCCCTAGCAATTAGCAAGGCATCACTGGAGAAGCAGGAAACAATTTCTGGTCTGTCCTGCTTTTCAAAGTCAGAAACTACAAATTAAATTTCAAAGAGAAGATTTGATTTAGAAGAACAAGGAAGAGGAGGAAGGGGTCAGGAAAGATGACTCCCTAGAGTTAGGAATGTTCAAACTTGGGAAATACTGACACACTTCTGAAATCAATCTAAGATTTTAAATTTGAATAGCCAACATACTTAGCTGGTATCAGATAACATTGTAATTATTTCATCCCAAGGGCTCAAAGGCATGCAAAGACATTTCCCCATAACACGTAAATTATGAAGATAAATAGTAAAAGTTGGAGGGAAAGATTAGTAGCCCTTTGTAAAAGTTTAGTTTTCAAACTTGTTGATGATCTCTCCTCATTCTTCTGTGGATATATGAACTACTCAGTAGGAATTTTCATTCCCTTTGAAAAGTAAATCTATAGCTCTATACAGAAATGAGCACTTCACTGCAACCTATACCAATCTCAGTTTTCCTAGAAAGTTTCTCATCTGGAGGCCTCTGGGCTTCAAGAAACATTATAGGGAATTTTTACAGCTCTATCCATTATATAAAGATAGGGCAAGTGAAAGCAAGACCTGCCACAGGGAACCTAGGTATCAATGTAGTCAAATAAATTAACCATAGCTTTTCATTCTGTGAAAAGTCTTACACTAGTTGTTGGGAAATAAAATGCCTCAGTCTTTACTTTCATGGGCCTTCAAGGATGCCTCCAGAATTCAATCAAAATCTTGATGACAAGAAAAAAAAAAGATGGAATTCATTGTTTAGTCTACATAGCATCAAACATTTATGTATTTAGACACACCCAGATGCTTGACTGATTTTTTTCCACTTTTAATTCATATGTTCTGTGTCACGTAGGCAGAGCCTCAGTATAAGAGATAAGGAGAGGATCCAAACACAAGACAATAACATAATTATATAACATATAATCATATATAATTACATAATTAATATGTTATAATAATATAATAATAATCTGTTATGATAATAACAGATTATAACATAATTAATACAATATATAATAACAATAATAACTATTATATATACATGCACATATGTACATATGCATACATGTGCATACATATATATATATATATATATATATATATACGTATGTACACACATACACAAGAAAATAAAATATCTAGAATTGGAAAAGAACCTCAGAGGTTGTTGTTAATATAGTCCAATCCTTGACTAAGAAAGAAGGTAAGAAAACAATACTTTGATGGATTCACGGTCTCTTCAACATAGGTATCCCCACCAGTGAGTAAATTGTCATCAACCCAGGCATTTCTTCCTATGGGACTCTTGTCCACATTCTCCCATAAGTTTTCTACTACTGGTCTGTCAAATGTTCTGGAAGACAGTGAGAGGGCATGATAGTTTTCCTCTAGAGTTTTGATATTAGTAAATGTCAGTGTTGCACCCAGATTCTAAAATTCCCCTGAGGAATCATTGTACAAGCTCTAGTTGAAGTCACAAAATAATGGAGAACTCAATAATTGCTATGTTTGAAAAGTCCTTATGAGGTCACTGGATGCTAATTAGAACCAAGGCAGGATAGCTGTATTACTCTCGTTGGGAATGGGAGAAGATGAAGTCCATTATGTAAGTAGTAACTTTTTTAAGTCTAGCCTTAAGTAAAGCAATTCAATTTTTATAGCAGCTCTGATTATTAGGAAGTTTGTCTACATATCCAAAGTCTATATTTCAAAGTCTGACTCAGCAATTTCACCCCTTTCTCCTAGTTCAATCTTCTAAGGTTAAGCAGAACCAGACTAATTCCTCTTTCATTTGATATCTCTTAAAATATTTGAAGATAATTTATTTAGTATCCCATCCTTGTCCGAGCACCTAGATGGCACAGTGTATAGACCACTGGGCTTGGAGTCAGGAAGACTCATCTTCATGAGTTCAAATCCAGTCTCAGACACTTACTAGCGGTATTACCCTAGGCAAGTCACTTTACCCTGTTTGCCTAATTTCTTCATCTGAAAAATGAGCTGGAGAAGGAAATAACAAACCACTCCAGTATCTCTGCCAAGAAAGCCCCAAAAGGGGTCACAAAGAGTTGGACATGACTGAAAAATGATTAAACAACAAAAACCCCATCTTATACACTTACCAAATATGTGATGCTGTAAAAAAATTACTTCTCTCTCATATTCAGTTTCATCTGTAAAATGGGCACAATAATAGCACCTCCCTCACAGGATCGTTGGAAAGTTAAAGGAAATCAAATATATAAAGCAGTTTTCAAATCTTAAACTTCCATGTAAATGTTATTATGACTATACACATTTCTTCACTAAATTTTTTCCTGTCTTCAGGCTAAATATCTCAGCTCTTTCAACCTGTCTTATACAGGTATATGTACCTACACATGTATATTTATATGATCTATAGGTGTATGATGTACATGTACTTGCATGCATAATGCATACATTTATTACAGCATACATGTTGTGTGTGTGCTGTATGTCCATGTGTGTGTATATTGTATGTCTGAATGCATATATGTAAATTTTTAGGTGGATTGTGTACATATGTAGGCCTATACTTGGCATAGTTTTACCTCCCCTCACTCTCCTCCACTTCCCAGGCTTGTCAATGCCTTTCCTAAACTTCCCAAACTGAATACAATAGTCCAGGTATAGTTTGACTGGGGAGACTGCAGTGGTACTTCCTCCTTCTAGTCACTGGACCTCTATAAACATTTCCTAAGATAGTCTTTGTTTTCATCAGGCTGTCCTGTGAAAAGGGAAAACTCATAAAAATCTTGCAATTCAATAAAAACCTTTTTTCAAACAAATCATTGTCTAGCTCCATCTACCGTATCGAGTGCCTTAGCAGTTGAGTCTTTTATTGCAGACATAGTTATCCCATTGCTCCAAGTTGGCAAGATGCTTTGGGGATCCTTATTCTGTCCTCCAGTGTATTAAGTCTCCTCCCCCCTTCTTTAGAATTAGCTCCAGTTTTGAGAAGTGTGCCATTGTCAATCTTCCTCCAAGTCACTGATAAAAAATGTTTAACATTCAAATACCCAACAAAGTTGATAGAAAAATTACAGCAATTTAAGGGCATCTCCAGTCCAAAGATACCATGGCCATAAGTAGACTAGAACATAGTTTACAATTTATGGAGAGGTCTGCAAATAAATGATTGGACATGGGTTGAGTAAGGGTAGGGCAAAGTATGCATCTGAGAATGTATCATCTGATGGTCTGTTCCATAAGGTCTGAGTGGACACCTGTGATGCAATCAAAAGTTCTTTGAAATTCTTTAAGCAAATCCCAGGACCTTTTTTCCCTTAAGAGAATTCCTCTAGCATCTATGAATGGCTAGTCCCTTACCACGTGCTGGACTTGGAGTATGCACCTGCTGATGCCAAAGGAAACCTTCCTTTCTTTTCAGGTTTCCTCAACCTCAGTTGCAGAACACATCTGATTCCCAGAATAATGTCAAGTTGCAGCTAGGTCTGCCAGTAAACTCATGTACGCTGATGTTAACATCAGGTTTTTATTAAACATTTACATTAAGGAACCACACTGGAAGATTAAATTGTTTGCATACGTCCTGGAGACAGAGTAAATGGCTCCACTTCCCCGCCCTGACAATTGCAGGGAGAAGTCACTGAATAATAAATCAGACACTTACGAATAATAAATCAGATACTTACAAATCAGAAGGGCCCTGGGAGTCCAGCTCAAGGCCTTCATTTACACTCTAAACTCTCTGGCAACATTATACAGCCTAGTTTGCTGTGAGTGATAGCCTGTGCAGCTGCTGGGCCAGTGATCAGCTATGCGGCCATCCACCACAGAGACACAGAACAATTTATGACACCGATTAAAATGATTTGCACCAATGGAAGGGGCTTTCCTCCAAATACACACCAGCACTTACGGCTCTTTGCAGCGCTGCCTCTTATGGCACTCACAAAATTATTTACTTTTTCATTAATCTAATGCCCAATAAGGCCTATAAGAACTGGAGATCGGAAGTTTTGCTTTGTTTTTCCTAGAGTATAACAAATTTTCTGATATTTCTTCTGCAACATTTGCTCCCTGCAGCTTCGTTGCTCTGCAGGAGACCAGGTTTGGGGATGGGGAGGAAAGTAGGGGTAAGCTGGTGCCAGCTTTCAACTCTGCAAAATATTGTTGCCATCTGCTTTGAAACCTGTACAAGGCCCAGGAATGCAAGTGAGCTACCAGGGAAACTCTGGTGTTTGCTCTCTCTCCTTTGCCAGCTCTCCCCCCTCCTTGTTACACACTGGAGTCTAAGGCCACTCTAGCAAGTGAATGGCCTGCAGAACAAATGTTTTGGGGGAAAAAAAAACTGTGGCTCCAAATGAAATGGTTCTAGAAGAGGGATGCTATTTAAGCAGATGATTCATTAAGTCTGGTCTGAGTGTCAGATGTTCAAGCATTCTATGCTATTGCCTCCAATTTAAATCATTTTTAAAGAAGTGCTGGAAAAGGTGCTGAAAGGTTCCTCACTCTGTTCCCTCTTCAGAAAAACACAGTCTGCTTGTGCACTGTGGTAAAACTTTGCATTTTGGCTAGACACCCCGTGCAAGGCTATGCTGAAACTTTTTTTTTTTTTGGTAAAAATTTGAGCGGGGAAGGCAGGCAGAAAGAATAGTGTTGCCTCTAGCCAAAGCTTACCACCACCAGTAACACCCCAGTCTGTGGAATAAGGAAAGAGTTGCCATGGGAAATAGCCCCCTCAGAGAAAGAAAAGTCATGCCCACCCTCTCTACCCACACTGCCATGAAATGATTTCCCTGTTTCAGGCTCAGAGGGTGCTTGCTTTGCTGACAAGAGCTATTGTCTTGAGGAATTCTGTTCAGACCCTGCTGGAAAAAGGAACTGCAGAGCATGGTTTATCATCACCTATTACCAGAAAGACTAATGCAGCTGCTTTGATTCCACTGCTGTCAGCATCCTGGGACCTCACATGGGCTCTCTCAGCCAATAATGGCTCTCTAAGCTCAAGAACACTTACCAGAAATGGGCACATTACTTTTCCTCAGTTTCTTCATCTACAAAATGAAGGGTACCACTAGTAGATCTGTTCCCTGAAGATATTATTACAAGGCCTTTTCCTTGAAGAGATCAAAGAAAGAAGAAAAGGACCCATAGCTATAGAAATAATTGTAGGAACTTTTTTTTATATTAGCCAAGAACTGAAAACAAAGAGAGTGTCCAGCAACGGGGAATAAATGGCTGAATAAATAATGGTATATAAATGTCATTAAATACTATCATATTTCATTCCCTGATGAAAGGAATGGTTGTAGCAGAATTTTGAAAGACTTGGATAAACTGGTGTGGAGAAAAGTAAGCAGACCCTGAAAAACAATGTATGCAGCAACAAGGGCATTATGAAAATAAACAATATGGATTGAAGAATTCTGATTAAGGCAACAACTAATCATGATTCTAGAAGGTCAATAATGAAGCATTTTACCCACCTTCTGACAGAGAGATGAGAGACTTAAGACGCAGAATAAGATACATTTTTAGACATGATCTATGCAATAATTTTTTCTAATCATGAATATTTGGTACAATGGTTTTGCTTTTCTTTTTTTCTTTCAGTGTGAGAGAAGGAAGTAGAAGAGGGCAAAAATATTTTCTTTGTCTTCTACTTTTTTCATTCTTTTGGTTCTGTTTTATAATTTCTTGATTTTTTTCTTAAAATCATTAGCTTCCATTTCCTTCATTCTAATTTTTAAGGAATTATTTTCTTCAGTGAACTTTTGGATCTCCTTTTCCATTTGGCCAATTCTACTTTTTAGGGCATTCTTCTCCTCATTGACATTTTGGACCTCTTTTGCCATTTAGGTTAGTTTATTTTTTACGGTGTTATTTTTTTCACTATTTTGGGGGTCCTCTTTACTTTAGCAAAGCTGTTGACTCATTGATTTTCTTGTGTCACTCTCATTTCTCTTCCCAACTTTTCCCCTATTTCTCTTACTTGATTTCCAAAATCCTTTTTGAGCTCTTCCATGGCCTGTGACCAACTCATATTTTTCTTAGAGGTTTTTGATGTGGGAGCTTTGACTTTGATGTCTTCTTCTGGTTGTATGTTTTGATCTTCTTTGTCACCAAAGTGAGATTCTATAGTCTGAGTTTTTTATGCTGTTTGCTCATCTTCCCAGCCAAATACTTGACGTTCTAACTCTATCAAGGCAGGATTCTGCTTCCAGTAAGAGTTGGGGTGGGAGTGGGTATACTGTCCCAGGCTTCAGGGGTTTTGTATCAGCCACTGAATTCCCCCACTGACTGTGGGCCCAGAGCACAAGAAGCAGCCACTACTACTACTGCTGCTTCTGTTGTCACCACTGCTGCCTCCACTGCCACCTCCCTTGCCCCAGGGCTTGGGCTGGACTACGAGTTTCTCTTTCACCCAGGTCCCACAGAGTTCCTCTGCTGACTTTCCATGCTGTTCTGGAAAATATTTTTTCTTAACTGAAAAATAATCAATAAACATTTATTAAGAACCTGCTATGTATCAAGCAAGCCACCTGCTATCTACGCAAAGTATTGGGGATACAACAAAAGCCAAACAAGGATACAAAAAGTGGATGGTCCCATCCTTAAGGAGCCCACAGTCTAATGTGAAGACAAAAAGCAAATACTTAAAAAATAAAATTATGGGAATGGACTCAATGACCTCTCAGGTCCCTTCCAGTTCTAAATGCATGAGCACACGATTACTCCTCGAATCCAGAAGAAGACCTAAAGTTCAGGAAAGATTATGGGCCCATAAGGGTTAGAAATCAGGGGAAGAGTCAGCTCTTTCTTTTGCCCCATAGAAATAGAGAACAGGCCCTGGGGAAGTACAAAATGAGTACTACTCTCAAGTATATGCCCAAAGAACTAAGACTCCATCTTGGTTATATTATTCCAAATAACCAATTTGGAATTGGTTATTCCAATTCCAAATATTGGAATTCCAAATTCCAAGTTATTTGGAAGACTACAACTTCTTTGCTCAAGTTCACCAGAATCAGGATGGTTTGGGAAATAGTTGAAAGACTAAGATGTCTGGATTTCCAACTTTTTGTTGTGAATGAATGTTTGACATTCAAAGCCCTTCATAACGTAGCCTCCTCCTACCTTTTCAGTCTCCTTACACTTTCCTACCCAAAATGTACTCTTTAATCCAGTGACACTGGCCTTCTGGGGGTTTCATAGACTCTTTAGATCTTGGCTCCAGACATTATCTCTGGCTGTCTCCCATGTCAGGAACTTCCTCCTTCACTTTGCCTACTGACCTCCCTAGGTAACTTTAAGTCCCAACTAAAATTCTTTCTTTTACTGAAAGTTTTCCCCAACCCTTCTTAATTGTAGTGCCTTCCCTCTGTACTTCACTCAACCTCCTTTATCCATGACACTCCTCAGCTCCTTCAAATAACAAATAACAGTGATTGTGAGAGAACCTAAAAAGTCCATTGCCTTTTAAAGATACAGTAACAGTACCTATAAACTCTGTGAGAGAAGTTATTGAAACTAATGTTTCACCATTCTTCAGCATTTCACATCATTAACCTTCTCCTTAATAATCTCTCCTTCATAAAATTCTGTACTATTAGACTTTTCTGGTTCCCTCTACCTCTTTGACTGTTCCTTCTCTGTCTCCTTCACTAGTTAGCGTCCTTTCCACCCCTTATCTTTAGAAGTAACTCCAAGGCATTTTTGGACCTCTTCTCTTCTCTTAGTATGTTCTACCTCAATGATTTCATCTATTCAATTGAATTGAGTGCAATTCATCAAACATTTATTAAGGACTCATGGGCAAGGTATTGCTCTAGGAATTAGAAATAAAAAGAAAAAAGAAAAAGACTCTTTGCCTTTGAGAAACTTATCAAGTAGGGAGATGTAGCATGTGCACAAATAAATAAATAAAAATCTACATGCAAAGTAAAACACTGTGATTTCAAGAGATTGAAGAGCAATAACAGAGGGGGGAAAGTTTCATGTAGTGGGTGGCATCTGAGCTGTGCTCTGAAGGAAAACTAAGGATTCTGCGAGGCAGAGGGGAGGAAGAATTGCATTTTGGACTTGGACGGTCACTTGTACAAAGAAACAGAGGGAGAACATGGAATACAATATTCAGGAAATAGAGATTATGTGATGCAGAGTTATGTAATATAAGACTGAGAAAGTAGGAAGGAGCCAGATTGTTCAAGGCTTTGACTCTAGGCTGAGGATTTTATATTTTATCTTTGTGTCAATAGGAAACCATTGGAAATTTCTGAGTATGGGATTACATGCTCAGGTGTGTATTATAGGAATGTCAGTTTCTCAGTTGGGTGGAGGATGGATTGAAAATGGAAAAGACTAAAGGCAGAGAGACCAATTAGAAAGCTAACTCAAAATTCCAGACAAAAAGAAATGAAGACTTCAATTATAGTAGACTAGTAGAGGGTCTCTGAGTGAACAAAAGATGGATAAAAGAGATGCTAATGTAGGAGTGACAAGATCTGGAAACTGATTTGATATGGGTGTCAACTGATTTGATATGGGGGTAGAATCCAAAAGGATTTCAAAGTAGAGATAATGGTGGTTCCATTAACAGAATTATAGAAGTTTGGAAGAGGGATAAGTATAATGTATTCTATTTCTGCAGCTTTCCCTGCTATATGAATGCTTGCAAACCATCTGTGAGTAGTTTCTACTATCCCAATTATCAGACTAGCAATTCCAATTACTTACTAGGTAGCTCCAATTAGCAATCTTGCTAGCTCCTCAGCTTCAAAAATGTTCAAAACTCAGCATCTTCCCCAAAATTACTCCTTCTTCCTTATTTTCCTATCAGAATGGATGGCACCACTATTTTCCCATTTACTCATGCTCAAAATTTTGGAGTTGTTTCTGATTCTTTCCTTTCCTTCATCCCCCAACATCCTAAGTCCTGTCCATTCTCCTTCCATGATGTTACTCCCATCTTCCTCCTTATCTTTTCCATTGCCACCATACTTTCCCAGATGATTGCAATAGACTGATCTGTAATAGTTTCCTCAGCTTTCATCTTAATACTTCCCCCATCCAATCATGATATAAGTGCCAAAGTAGTTCTTCTAACACATAGGTCTGACCACATTATTTCTCTGACTTAAACCTTAAATGATTCCCTGTTGGCTTGTAAATAAAGTCATAGAGTCACAGAATATTAGCCCTAGAAAGGACCTTAGACTGCAATTACACAACCAATAAGTATCAGATCCAATACTCACACTGAGGTCTTCTTATTGCAGGTTCAATGTATTTTCCAAGTTCACTTTTTTTTTATTGGAGCAATTAAGGTTTCTTCCCAATCCAGCACCAATCTTTTCAATTTGTTGTTTCATTTATCACCATCTAGATGTCTCTACCATGCCCTCACAAATCTTTCTATTCTGGAAGACTTTCAGCCCTAGAATTCACACTTCAGAAGTTCTCTCTAATTAGATGGTTTTTTTTTTCCCCCAAAACCTCCATTTAAGGAGGGAACCAAGCAGACTTACCTTATTCCCCATCCCTCTCTCTTTCATCTATTTTTAATGGATATCTTTCCCCATTAGAATGTAAGCTCTGAATTTTCACAGGACTTTGTGCCTGCCCTTTGTGTTTCTGTTTCTGTTTTGTATAAAATGCAATTGTATGCATCCTACTACCCCACTAGATAAGCTCAAAACAGAAAATATTCTTAGCCAGTGATCTGTCATCATTTCTTTTAGCACAGTAGTATTCTATCATAAATATATACCACAACTTTTTCATCTATTTCATTCTTGAAAGGCATCCCCTCAATTTCCAATTCTTTGCCACCACAAAAAGAGTTGCTTTAAATATAGTTGTATATACAGGTCTTTTCCATTTTTCTTTGTTCTCTTTGGACCTAGTTGTCCTACTGCTGGGTCAAAGGGCATGCTCAGTTTTATAGCCTTTTGGGCATAGGTTCACATTGCTCTCCAGAATGTTTGGATCAGGTCACAAGTTCATTAACAGTGCATCACTGTTCTTATTTTTCCAAACCCTTTCTAATATTTGCCATTTTCTTCTTCTAGAATGTTAGTCAATCTGATAGGCGTGAGGTGATACCTCAGAATTGTTTTAATTTTCATTTCTCTAATCAATAATGATTTCGAGCATTTTTATAGCTATAGCTACCTTTGATTTTTCTTCTAAAAACTGCCTTGCATTTCCTTTGACCTTTTATCAATTGGGGAATGACTTACATTCTTATAAATTTGATTCAGTTCACTAAATATTTGAGAAATGAGGTCTTTACTAGAGAAACTTGTAAATTTTTCCCCCAATTTCTTGATTTCCTTCTAATCTTGACTGCATTGGTTTTGGTTTTGTTTGTACAGAAACTTTTGCTTTTAATGTATTCAAAAGTATCCATTTTATATCCTATGATTTTTTTTCTTCCCTTACACATAAATCTGACAGACAAAATACTTCAAGCTCCCCTAATTTACTCATGGTATTACTTTTATGTCTAAATTAATTTTTCCTTAATCTTGATATATGGTGTGAGATGTCCATCATTGCCTATTTCTGCCAAACTGCTTTCCAGTTTTTGTAGCAATTTTTGTCAAATAGTGAATTCTTGTCCCAAAAGTTCAGACTCTTGGGTTTCTTAAACATTAGATTACTATGGTCATTTACTATTGTGTCTTATGTACCTAACCTATTCCACTGGTCCACCATTCTATTTCTTAGCCAATACCCAATTGCCTTGAGGATTACTACTTTGTAATACAATTTGGGATCTGGTACTACTAAACTATGTTCCTTCACATTTTTTTTCCATTGGTTCCCTTGATATTCTTGACCTTTTGTTCTTCCAGATGAATTTTATTATTATTTTTCTAGCTCTATAAATTTTTTTGGTAATTTGATTGGTATGGCACTAATAAGTAAATTAATTTAGGGAGAATTGTCATTTTTATATTGGCATGGCCTATCCATGAGCCATAAATATTTCTCCAATTATTTAGATCCAACTTTGTGTGGAAAATGTTTTGTAATTCTGTTCATATAGTTCCTGGGTTTGTTTTGGAAGGTAGATAGCCAAGTATTTTATATGGTCTACAGTTATTTTAAGTGGAGTTTCTCTTTCTATTCCTTCTTGCTAAAGTTTGTTTGGCAATATATAAAAACTCTGATAATTTATTTGGGTTTATTTTATATCCTGCAACTTCACTCAAGTTGTTAATTATTTCAACTAGTTGCTTAGTTGATTCTCTAAGATTCTGTAAGCACACCATCATATCCAACCTACAGTCTTAAAGCACTAGGACACTGAGAAGCGAAATGTCTTCACTAGGTGCACATAATCAGTATGTGTTGTAGGCAGAACTTAGACCTTAGATCTTCCTGGTGCCAAGGCCAGCTCTTCCATTGGACCACACATCTTCTCACACACTGGAAAAAGGAAAAAGTATTTGCCCTCAAAAAGTTTATATTTAGCTGGTACATTTGAGAGAAATTATTGTTTTACTATTATATAAATAATCAATTATTAATTTAGGATCCATTTTTTTTTCCTTTATTCCCTCATTTCAGGCCCAGCCCCAACTGGGAAATATTTTTGTTTACAGTATAAATAGAATACAGTCTTGGCAAGTTCTTACCCTGGGTAGATGAGTCCTTGTCCTTGCACCCCTTCATTAGAGTTTAGGGTGACCTACCTCATGAAAGAGGAAACCAACCAGAGCGGTCTAGATGGAAATGGATTAACCTGTCCAGATTGCTGAGTCTCAAGATCAAGCCATATTCTCAGCAGGAGGAGGTGAAGACTTCTAGTCCACTTCCTCATTAAATGTCCACCAATCAAGGTTGATTTTCCCTTGTCAAGGGCATTCCTTTTTACAAAGGTATTTAAGACATTCAGTGTCTCAATGGGCTTGTCTTTGGTTATGGAGAAAAACCACTGATCATCAGTTTGTTGATTATTAGCTAGTCTAATAAATTGATTATTAATTTACAGAAACTCTGTCTCTGGAGGTTTTTCATTTGTCACAGTTCCTATACACAAATATGAAAATAGAGAATCATTAATGACTGAATAGAGGAGAAAAGGCCTCATAAAGATGGTTGGACTCAAGCTGAATCTTGAAGGAACCTAGAGAGCCTTCAAGGTTAGAGAGGAAAGGCATTCCAGTTATGAGAAAAGGAAAAGAAGCCTGTTTAAAAAAAGAAAAGGCAAAGAGTGGAATATGGAGAATCATGTACTAGAAACAGCATTTATGCAAATTTGGTTAGAATATAATGTACATGAGTTAGACTCAGATCATAAAGGTATTTAAATATCAAGAAGAGGTGTTTGTGTTTTATCCTAGAGGCATTAGGGAGCCACTGAAGCATCTTGATCAGGACTGTGAAATAGTCAGATCTGGAAACAGTCATACTCCAGGAACATTGTGGTTTGCCCTTTATTCTCAAACACAACCATGACATCAAAGAGGTGAAATCATGACATGCAAGTGAGTTTGATTTAAGTGAGGGACAGTTGTGCAAAGTAGCTGTGTGAAAGGTAGATTGGAGAAGAGAGCAGCAATAAGTGCTAGGGAGAGCAATAGCATTGAGACTTTATAAATGGCAATCTCCCTTCGTATATTTAAAGCATGCTTCCATTTCCAAGAATTCAATTACCACATATTTTTTCAGTAATAGTCATATTGTGTAAAGGGAGGTACATTTGAATGCATGAATAACTAAGGCTATGCTTTCTAGATAGTCACTTCCTGTGTTATTGCTTGACCATAAGCAAGGATAAAAATTTCCAGATATATATTGACATGTTCATGTCTCTGTATGTCTAGACATATGTGAATCTGCCCCAAAATGCATCCACATATGAATATAAGACTGTGTATGGAAAGATAAGTTTAGCAATTATGCGATTTGGTAGGGAGGGGGAAGGGTTTTTTTTTTTTTTTTCCTCTGCTTAGCCAGTGAATTACTAATCTCCTGATTGGAACCAGATTTGAGTGAATTAAGAGCTGAAATTGGAACAGCCACTGCTGTGTGCAGGATGTAAAAAGGAAGAAAATGAATGGGGTATTAACCTTCAACCACTGAATATTAAGCAGCTTTTCATAAGAAAGAAAATATAGAGCCTGCCACACTAAATATTTGGAGCACTTATTGACAGAATATGATTTCTGTCCTCTCTCAGTCACTGCTCTTCTACTCAGGAACTTGAACAGAGGATGGTGAGGAAACTCCAGAAAACGCTAATACAGAACCAGAAAAACATTAGCTCCTGTCGAGGGGAGGGGAGGGGAAGAAGAGTGGGGCAGGACAAGGTGGTTGAACTGTACATGTGCATTGAATTTGATGAAAATATCACTGCTTCATCAAAGACTAGACCTGCCCATGAGATTATTCTTACAAACATTCATCCTAATAAAGACACAGATGGAATATAGAGAAAGGCTTTACTAGGAAGTCTTGACGACAACAAAGCGAACATGTGGAAAGGCAAATATTTCCAACACCTTGGTAAGACTTTCACAATTGAGGAATGCTTATACCAGGCAAAAGCAGTGTAGCTATCAGGTGTCCCTATGTAGAAAAATTGGCTGGGTGTCACTCTTTTGGTTGTTTCAGTTTCTGAGTGTTGTCTGAATGTGGTTCTATTTTTTATCAATCTGTCCATCCCCTGTCCCTTTCCCTTCCCAAACCCTTTTTGTTTCTTGCTCTATACAATTCTTGCTCTATTCTATACAATTCACCTTGTATACACTGTGTACATAGAACCAGCTAAACAGCCTCCAGAACAGCAACCATTTTATTTGCAAAACAACAACAAAAAGAGATGAATCTCCTACCAGGCCATACTTTTCTCTGCCCACTGACCCAACCAGTGTTTAACCTCTTATTTTGTGACTGCTTCTACCAATTTTCTTTCTCTTTGAAGGCTAGAATTTTGTCTATGGTTCCCATATTCAAAATAACCTATCTCAAGTGCATTGATGAGCTAATTTCTAGTCTATAGGTAATGTGGCCTCTGATACTAGTGAAATGTATTATTTGACAGATTTTTAAAAATCTATATAATAAAAAATTAATAAAATACTAACAGCTCAGAGCTCCCAGTCAGGAAAACTCCTAATACTTAGACAGAGATTTAAGTTCTCATACTATTTAAATTCTTTGTATTTTCCAGGTAGCTACCAGATCTCACAATTTCCCCTTTCTTGATGTGGAATAAGTATATGCAGATATGCAATTGGTACATCAGTCATGATTAATCATAGGTTTTATTGAAGGTGGAAAAAGCTTCCAAAGGCACAAAATAAATCATATATTAGAGGAAACTACAGTACATAGGATCTTTAGGAGTAAAATGTCCATAGTTTGTAGGGAGAGATAAAACAAAGATAGAAGGAAGATTTGAAGCTCATTACCAGTTCCAGAAGCTCTTGGGAAGATTCTATTCAGACCCAACTTCTCTATGGGATTCTTTCAAAAACTGGAGTGGCAAGAAGGGAAAGGAAGCTCCAGCTGCATCTATACCCTTGACCAGTCCTTATTGAAAAGCATTCTGTTACTTCCAGAGGGACAACAACCAGTGACTCTTTTCATGTTGCTTCACAGATTGTCTCTCTGTCTTTGTCAGTCACTGTCCTATACAAGTTCACCAGGAGACTTATTTGTCTTCCTCTGACTTCCTGTGCTACTGTTTCATTCCATTTTCATGTAGACTGACTGCTTGTCTGCTTCTCTCCGTGCTGATTCGGTCTGCTCTCTCTCACAGACTATCTCCAGACAGATTAACTCCTGTCACAAAATGATTCACAATCAGTCACTTAGTCCACAAGCATTTATTAAGAGCTTACTGTGTACCTGGAAACGTGTTAAGCATTGAGAATGCAAATATAAGTAGCAGAAAGATAGTCCCTTCCCTCAAACGTTTACATAATACCTGAAAGACAACACATAAAACGAAACTGGAAGATGGTCAGTTAAGGAAGGTATTAAGAAAGGAAGCATGACTGAGGAGTGAGGATTTCAGCTTGCTTCATTAAGCTGATCTGGGCATTCTCTTTAAATTGCAGTTCTGGGAGAAGCCTTGCAATAAGAGGTATGGGACACAGAAACTGAGATATGAATGCCAAGGCTGAAGTGATCTTCCAGGATGAAGAGTTTTTTTGTAGCATGGTGCAGAATTCTAGATTACAGCCTAGTGAGAAATGAAGAGGCAGTTAGGTAGTTTAGTGTGGATAGAGTGCCAGGCCTGGAGACAGGAAGACCTGAGCTCAAATCTAGCTTCAGATTCTTACTAGCTGTGTGACCCTGGGCAAATCACATAAACTCTATCTTCTTCTAGCTCCTCATCTGCAAAATGGAGTTACTAATAGCAGCAGAGTGTATGTGGTGACAAAAATTAAATAATGTACCATATTAATGTTAGGTATTATTATTTACAAGCTCCTGTGATCATAAAAATATTTCTTATCATTAAAAGATCATTCCAGCCTGCAACTATTGGATTGTCAGTTCAAGTTTTATCACCTTTATTCCACCCACCGGGAAATGAGAATACCCAGTGACAGTAAGATAACTACAAACATTTCAAGTCCCACAAAAGAAATCTCAACATCAGGCACAGATAGCACTGGGCATGGAGTAAGGAAGACCAAAATCCAAATCTGGTCTCAGACACTTAGTAGCTGTGTGACCCTGTACAAGTCATTTACCCTCTGCTTGCCTCAGTTTCCTCAATGATAAACTGAAGTTAATAATAGCTCCTACCTTTTAAGGTTGTTCTGAAGATCAAATGGAATAAAATCTGTAAAGCACTCAGTACATTACTTGGTTCATAGTAGGTATTTTATAAACATCTGTTCCCTCCTCTGTAAGGAAACCCATAGGTTTAGATGTAGGGATCAACTAAGTCCAACACCCCTCTCCCCTTTAAACAGATATATACCAAACATACACATATACATATAAGCATACATACATACATATGTATGCATAATGTATGTATATGCAATCTCAGGTATATAAAGAAACTTCCTCAATGTCACAGACATAGCAAATGGCAGAGCCAGGATTAGAACCCATGACCTCTGACTACTGTACCATCTTTCACTTTGCTTAGCAGAAATTTGTAAAGTATAATTAGACAGGAAAATTTTGTATCCAGCATTTCTCAATTTCATGAATGACAAAAATAAAAGAGGCACTGGTTAATTTTAGCATTATGTCTTTTCTCCTGGTTAGAAATCATCTACATGCAAATATATGACTTTTCTGTACCCTGTACAGTGATGGAAGTCTATCAACCTGTGCATTTTACATGTCTTTCTATTTATGTGTTTCTGCATCTATTATGGCAAGAATGTGGTGGGAAATAAAGAAGCTGAATTAGATGATATCAAGTGTTCTTTCTAGTTCTGGAAGAGATAGATATTAGATCTTTGATTTCACTGATATAGGTAACTCCCAAATAAGGAAGTTCCCTCTATCAATGCATTTTGGTAGTTGGATTTTTTTTTTTCCTTCAGTAACTTATAGTGGTAGATAACTACTGGACAGTTCTAAAAGAAATACAAGCCATTAACAGCCACAATAAATTTTCTTAAAAGCCCCAAATCACTAATAATTAGAGAAATGCAAATTTAAAAAAAAACAAACTGAGGTTCTACTTCATACCCATGAGCAAGACGATGATATATTCATAACTGTCCCTTAGAAATGTTCCATTGTCAGGGAGTAGAAGATTGATTGGAGAGAAAAAATTAGAGGCTAGAGTGACAATTAGGATACTATTATAATAATCTGGGCTAGAGCTTAAACTAGGTTGAAGGGAAATAGGGAAAAGGGAATAGGGAATAGGGGACAGAGAGAAAGATATTGTAGAGGCAGAATTAATGAAACATGGAAACTGATTAGATATGAAACTGGTGAGAAAATAAGAAGTTGTAAATCTATGGATGCAAACCTGGCAGTGGTGCTACTCTTGAAAAAGAAATTAGGAACCTTGGCCAAAATGTTTTCCAATATGGAAAGATAATGATTTTCATTTTGGATATTAGTCCTAATTACTCTCAATTGGAAATGTTCAATGAGGCGTTGGTCTTATAGAACTAGGGCTCAGGAGCAAGACTATAGCCATCACCTTAGAGATGATCATAGAAATGACAGGGGCTAATGAGATCACCCACAGAGAGAGTTTGGAGAAGAGAAGAAGTCCCAGGATGGAGTTTTGCAGTATACTTAAAGTTTAGGATGAGGACATGGATGATGACCAAGGAAAGGAGACTGAAGAGTGTCCAGAGAGGTAGAGGAGACTCAAGAGAAAGCAATATCATGAAAACCCAGAAAGGGTTTTTATTTAGGAAGAGATGTATTTAAGAAGAGAGGGTACTCAACAATATGGAACACCTGAAGAGACATCAAGAAGTTGAGGAATAAAAAAAATGACCCTGGACTTGGCAAGTAGGAGATCATTGGTAACTTTGTTTCAGTTGGATTATGCAATGGAAAACCAGATTGCAAGGAGGTTGAGAAGTGAATTAGAAGAGCAGCAGGCAGTGAATTTTTCCTAGACAGCTGGTTGTGAAAGTGAGGTCCAGGACAATTGCTTAAGAAATTATATGGAACAAATTGGCTAATATGATGAAAACGGAAAATAATAAATATTGGAGGGGATGTGGGAAAACAGACACTAATACGTTGTTGGTGGAGTTGTGCACTGATTCAACCATTCTGGAGAGCAATTTGGAACCACATGGAAAGGGCCATAAAACTGGGCCTACCCTCTGAACCAGCATTACTACTATTAGGTGTGTATCCCAAAGAGATCAATTGTTTAAAAAAAGAAAAGAAAAGAAAAAGCCTATTTGTACCAAAGTATTTATAGCATTCTTTTTGGGATGGCTAAGAATTGGAAATCAAGGAGACTGAGGAATGGTTGAACAAGCTTTTGTATATGATTGTGATGTAATATTATTGTGCTACAAGAAATGACAAGCAGGATGACTTCAGAAAAACCTGGAGTTATATGAATTTGATGCACAGTGAAGTGAGTAGAACCAGGAGAACCTTGTGCACAGCAGCAGCCATATTGTACAATGAGGAACTGTGAATGACTTAGCTAGTCTCGGCAATACAATGATCTAAAACAATCCCAAAGGGCTCATGAGGAAGTATGCTATCCACCTCCAGAGAAAGAGATGACATTGCTTGAATATAGACTGAAACATGCTGTTTCTCATTCTCTTTTTTTCCTCTACTCACTATTTGTTTCATTGATTCATTTTTTTCTATTCAAGTCTTCTTATACAAAATGACTAATATAGAAATGTTTTGCTAGACTTCACATATATAACGTATATTGGATGGTTTACTGTCTCAGTGAGGGGATGAGTCAGGAGGGAGGGAGCAGTAAAATTTGGAACACAAAACTCTAAAAAAAAATGTAAAAAATTGTTTTAACATTTAATTGGGGGGAATAAAATAAGAAAAGAAATGATAATGTAAAGTGAAGGTGTGGAAGATTTAGGCAGAGAAAAGGCAGAGAAAAAATCAGTGAATATGAACAAGTTGAAGATGAGAAAGAGAGAGAGAGAGAGAGAGAGAGAGAGAGAGAGAGAGAGAATATGATCGTGGGGACAGTCTGCCAGAGAAGATGAAAGGATATCAGATTTAGGGTTATAAGAGGAGGGTATGATCTTGCTGAGGAGTAGGTCACCCTCTTCATCAGAGACTTCTATAAAGAGAGAGTGCAGATGCTATCAAGAGATTTTGAGGTATAGGATAGAAGGGAAATGTAAATTTATGATTAAAAAAAAAAACCTCTCAGTAAACTATAAGGTGAAATGTTCTGCTGAGAGGAAGGGAAGAACAGTTGGGCTAGAACACCTGAGGAAAGAAGAAAAAGTTTTGAATAGCTGCTGTGGAAAGTGTGATTGAGAAATAATCAGGAAAGATCTAAAGAATTATCTTACAGTGAAGATCCAGTTGACATTAGACAGTACGCATTTTTAGTGAGCCCAGTAAGCATAGCTGTGTGCCTTCTTGAGGGTCACTCATTAGTGCATATGTAGAGAAGATTAATGATAGGGGTAATATGGGAATAGGGTTTTGCAAAGCATCAGAGGCAATAGGACATGGGATGTCCTGTGTCCAACGGCAATAGACCAAGGAATTGAGAATATAAAATATGCAAAGTTGAATTGTTTGTCTGGCGATCTCAGTATGAGGTCCATGAACTTTTTAAAAAATATTTTGATAACTATCTCAACATAATTGGTTTCCTTTGTAATTCTATGTATTACACTTTATGCTTTTAAAAACATTACTCTGAGAAGAGGTCCAGAGGCTTCACCAGGCTGCCAAAGGGGTCCATGACCCAAAAAAGTTTAAGACCCTCTCATCCATAGCTGTCTAATACTTAATTTGCTCATGCTACCTTGAGTGCTCATATATCTTCTGGGTATCCCTTCTACTCACATTAGAGACAAGCTATAATATGAGTATATTGGGAGATTTTCCTGGAACAATTCCAAGTAGAAGCAATGAGCCAAAAAGAAAATAACTTTTAGGGTCAGGTCCCTAGTAACAAACATGGTTTATATGAGACTAGAATCTTGGGGGGTCTTAGGCTATTAGTTATAAATGTGAAAATATATTTTAACATCTGAAACCTGAAGTCACAGCATGGGAAGGTCCTAAGTGACTATATAAGTGCTGAGTAGAGGAACTTGTCAGTTCAGACCAGTCAGAGAATGACGTTATGGAATCTTAGTAGGCTGAATGTTCTAGGAGACTGGCCTTTCCTAGCTATGCCAGCTACTGAGGCAGTGCTGAATTCATTCTTCTCTATTCTCTTATTCTGTTTGGGAATATGATTCAGTGCACTATGGTAGCAAATATGTTCTGACTCTATCATTTTTAAATCTTAGATTTCATTTTCAGGGCAACATAGAAAAATGGCCATGGTGAACGATGAGAGATGTGTGCTATTTGGGGGGTGGGAGGTAGGTCTTTTACAGAGGAGAGAAGAATGTAAGCTCCTCAAGAGTAGGGATTGTATTGCTTCTTTTAATTCCTAGGACCTACCACAGTTCCTTGGATATCATGGATGTTTAATAAATGTTTGATGAATTGAATTAAATTAAACTGGATGATGAATTGGACTATGAAAAGAAATGGGTTCTAATCTTTGCTCTGCCATCAAATTGCTTGAGTGAACTTGGAGTAATCACGTACCTTCTCTGGGCCTCTGTTATCTCATCTGGCAAATGAAGAGAAAGGACTAGGTGACCTCAGCTTTTCTTTTTTCTTTTCCGTATCTATAACATTCTATAATCAAATTAAATTGAAGAGTTTTATTTCCTTCCAAATTCAGGGAGACAGCTGTTTAAATTCTCTCCTCCTTTACATTTCTAGATAATTAGAGGGGAACATCTCCAGTAGTCCTGATTTAAATCTTGACACTGGACCCAGATGGAGGAGAAAGTGAGGCTGGTGACTTTGCACAGTCCTCTGTCACTTAAATCCAATTTGCTTGCAAGTCACGGCATCACCTTTCTGACGCCATGGTCCTCTTTGAGAAGGAAGAACAAACAATAAATAATTAGAATAGAGGTAAGGAAATGGAAGGTAAAACAGGAAGGATATATGGCAGTGCATTCTGGAGTCAGAGGAAGAGATCTACAATGGCTAGATCTAATACTGGTTAGATCTAGACAAGCAAATTACCACAGAAGATTTAAAAAATCATGTTTTTCTCAGTTTGATCTAGATGTTTTCTGGTGAACAATTTTTTGCCTTCTTGTACTAATTATCTAGTTCATTGGTAGGTACAAAATCTTCCAAAGTCAGTGCAAACTGACAAGCCCTTACTTAAGACTTTTTTCCCCTCACTTCCCTGTTTTGATTGAGTAAAACACCAGAGAACCAAGCAAAAATGTTTTAGACTGATTAGTAAAGATGAAAGCTCCTCATTGTATAACTTCCTATCTCATCCATGCAGCCAGAATTAATGTTTTTATTGACTCCTTATGGAGTTACACAAATAGTAAGAAGAGAGCAGATTAGGGAGAGTGTAATAACAGATATGACTTCTTTATCCAGGGAGCTCTGGGCTCTTGCTATCTCCCAGTAAGGGGTCCCACCTCTGGGCACAGGCACAGAACAGGTTCAGTCTTGAGGAAACTCTGGTCTCTAAGGAGAGTACTCAGGCACTTTTTCTTGCATTCTCTGGTTCTTTAAGTCCTTACCCTTAAACACTGGGGAAAATAACTTAATTCTTAGTTTTAGATGATGAATAAGATGTCTCAAAAAGGGAGCAGAAAGGTATTCAATGTACAATATAGCTTAGGTAAAGTAACACTACAAAAGACATACTCAAAACACCAAATACTCATAAACACACGTTGAAAAATACTTAAAACATATATTCCCAGAGAACTGGCACTTAAAACATTAAAACTGAGGCATTTAGTGGGACTGTTGAATGGGCCTTTCACCTTCACCTCAGTTTTGTACTGTCCAAATAAATCCCTCAATGTCCATGTTTTCTGTCCAACAATGCTAGGAATTGATCTCATCATCCCTTTGTGGTCATCTTCTCTGAAAAGAGTGAAGTTACAAAAACCTTTGCTGCTCAGTTATGACCCAGAAATGTCCAATTTCTCAAACTCACTAAGCTGCCTTCAAGGGTAGAAACATCCATCTCAGTATTATTCTTGGAAGAAACACAAGCAAGGGCTTGAGGGCGAGGTTCAGTTTCACCCAGGCAGCACATTTCCTATTTCCATGTATGAGCAAAACCACCATGGCTGCTAAATGGAAGAAGAGACAGACAGACAGGCAGACAGACAGACAGAGACAAAAACAGAAACAGACTAAGAGATGAAATAGAGAAAGGGTGATGAAACAGACCAAGAGAGATAAAGACAAAAAATAAACTGAAACAGAGACATATAGAGACAGAGATAGCTAGAGGTTTTCATGGCACACATTCCAGAAAGAAAAAAAGTTAAAATAATCTATCCTTTTAAAGTCTATTGAATGGGACACTCTTTCTGACTTAGCGGCCAATCCTCCTTGACAAAGGCACTCCTTGATACCATTACATGGACCCAGGTATCAGTAACAGCATTGTTTGTCACCTCAAAGGGTCAAGTCCTTCAGCACAGAGCCAGCACCTGTGGCCCACCAGAACTGGCCTGAGGGAGGTCTACTCTACTCTGTCCCTGGTCTGCAGGATGGCTCTTGCTATACTAGGTAAAACGTCAGAACTCCAAACAAAAATGGGTTGGCCCAATTAGTGAAGTTGACAGCTCTCCTGCCCATCTCTTCAGTGCAGATGGGATTCATTTGTTTTTATTAACTTCTTGTGGAGTTATGTGAGTTTGATTCCAATCATAAAATTTGTTTTTATTTTTAGTCAGTGGTCAGTTTTGAGAAATAGCAAGTTCTTTTGGGCTAAACCAACAATCATTTGGCAAGCTACAGCGAAAGACTTCTAATTTCCATTAGAGGAAAAAAAAAGTCAGAAGACGATGCTAATAAAACACAAAATAGTGAAGGGTTTATTTGTTTGTTAATTTTAAACCATACCTCATTTTTGAAAACAACTCAGTTTGCAGATCACTTTTAAAGAAATGTCAGGGCTATTCTGAGAGTTGTGTCTAAGCCAGGCTGGTACATGGCTGAAAAATAAAGTGAACAAAAAATAATATGACATAGAATGCTAGATCTGGAGTGGGGAAGACAGGTTCGAATCCTGTCTCTGACACTTTCAAGTTATGTCACCCTGCATAAGCCACTTAACTTCTCTCTGGGCATGTTTACTCATATAAAATGAAGGGGGAGGACTGATGACATCTAAGGTTCCTGCCAGTTTAAAATCTCTGGTCTGAATTAAAGGACCCAGGACCATTCTATTTGTTCTTTCACCCTTAGCTTTCCCAGCTACTAACAGATGTCTAGAAATCTTTTTGCCAATATGGACAAAAGGTAGCCAACAGAACAGAATCCTTATAACCAAGGGTTTTAACTGCCTTCTCCATTTAATATATCATCCTTCTCCTTCTAACAATTCAGAGTTAAATTATCTTCACCTGCTGCCCCTATGCAGTCCTCTGCCCCATTTTCAGGTTGCTAATGGACATAGAGATGATTTAGTATGGAGTACTGTGAGAAGGAGAGGGAATGCAGGATTTTAGATAAAGTTCTGGACTTGAAGACAGGAAAACCTGAGTTTGGATCTTGCCTCTTACAATTACTAATTATATAATCATATATAATCATGGACAAATTCCTTTTTTTTTTATTTCTTTTTTT
>CM053586.1:206509788-206562870 GCA_028646515.1 Pseudochirops corinnae
AATCGCTGGGGTCCTCCTGGCTGCCATAGCTCTCAGGAAGATGCTGGGACTCTTCCTATTTACTTCCGGCTGACTGGATAGTGAAGACTCCAGAACCGAGGCCCAAGACGGCGATCCGGATCCAGGCCACTCGACACAAGAGCTTTTGGCCTGAGAACAATTGCTCAGTCCCCCTGCTGTCTGCAGGCCATGGGCGGGAAGCTGCAATGCGGAGGCGGGTGCAAAACCTCTGCCTTTTGCTTTTCTGCTCTGGAGGCCGGACTGCTTATCTCCCCCTTTCGCAATCCCCACTCGCAGCTGCGGCTAATCCGCTCACCTGAGAGGCCCCTCTGCTCCTCCTGCCCAGCTGCCCCCGGGGCACAGCCGCGGCTTCAGGCCAGGCTGGTTTTCGGTTCACAGTGCTGATATGGTTCCTCGTAGCCGAGCTGACTTAGTGAGAAGTATCTTTGTGTGCGTTTTGGAGTTCTAGGATTGGTTTAGAGTCCTATTTTATGGATATTTTGGGGTGGCTATGTGAGAGCTGCAATATGTTGCTGCTGCTATGCCGCCATCTTGGCTCCGCCCCCCATGGACAAATTTCTTTGTCTCGTTGACCCTCAATTTACCCATTTGTAAATTAGGAGAAATAATATTTGTCATCAATACCTATGTCACAGGATTATTATGGAGCTCACATGAAATAATGAAATAGGAAAAACCTAAAGTATTATTTTAATGTCATCAATTTATTCCTAAGTAGGGAAAAACAAAGCAAAAAGCCTGCAAGACTTGCCTACTGGATAATCAGAACCCAGAGAGCTGCTCTGCTATTGTCTGAACCCCTTGACTCATTACAAAAACGAGGCATGTAGAATAACCAAAAATACTAGTATTCAGGAAATGCACCTGAGGGTGATGTGACTGATACCTTTAACCTTATGAACTGAAGACGTTAAGTTCACATCCCCCTTAGTTATCATACTATCAAGAGTGGAGGATGGCAGGCTGAGAATATTCCGTACCCTTGAAGAACAGAGAGGAACACACTGCGGGCACAAAGCAACCAGCACTGCTTATATTTATCTAGGACATAGAGACATAGTGAGATGAACTGGAAACTCAGCCTGGTGCCTGATGACAATGTGCTCCATGTACTTCGGGGGAAGTCCTTCAGAGGAACATTATCTATGGTTATGAAACTGGGTTGCCAGTAACCAATTGCTACAAGCAGCAGATTCCAAATTGCTTCCAACATAGATGTGTTTAAGGTTAACAATCATATCTGGATCCCTTGGTTGCCAGGTTTTGTTTCTTCCCCCTAGCTGCAAACACATGGCTTCGATTAGAACTCATTGATACTGACACACTGGAGGTTCCCCCAAACAGTCATGCTCCCTGAGGAATGAAAACTTTGCATGCCCAATAAGGAAAAGATGGGGATCTGTGGGCATGAATGGGGTCTATGCCAGGAGAGGGAGGGGCACAGGAGGTGGTAAATTTGGGTAGGAAGGTAAATCTGGCTCTGGTTTTAACGATCACCCTATCCACACCTGAAAATAAACTAACCACACCTGGTAAAATTCCTAAATGCTTCTGGAACCTTCTTCTGATGTCAGTGTGAATATGTATCTCCCATTAATCAGAGTAAGTGTCATGTGGGTGTGTACTGAGCAGAGACCAGGGAATATTTAATAATTCACACTGTGCACACACACAGACTAAGCTGAACGTTTTAGTCCTAGGCATAACCCAAGCTAAACGCTCTGTTACTTTTACTCAGGGTTCTCAGGCCACTCCTGTTTGGTTGCCTTCTTAGAAATATTGCTGAATTCTAATTTGTATAATGCTAAAGGATGCACAATGGTAATATCTCTCCTGAAATCTTTCTCATCTGGTTCTCATCTTCAAACACAATCCACTTTCCACACCTCCTGAACAACAGAGATGCTCCAGGCTTCTTTTATGTCACATGGTAACAAATGTGCTTTAGCAAAGTTGATGGTGGGGTGGGGTGGGGGCGAAGGGGGGTGAGAAGGGAAGAATTCTTGACCTGATATGTTATAGGAATAACTCTTACCTTCAAATTTTGTTTCCAAAGGAAACCAGCATGGGGAGGTGGGTGCTTTACCTCAGTGCTAGCATCTGTGTGGTAACTGAGGAATACTATTCTCTACCCCAACCTATGCCCACTTGTAATAATTTGCCCTTCCAGTTCCTCAATTTCTTCCATCTTTATGGCCTCTTTCTTCAGTCTATCTCAGACATGAATAAGACTGGTCAAACATTGGACTCTCCCCACGATCCCCAAATGTATTTGCTGCAGTTACCAGAATTCCTAGTTATAGCTCAGGAAAAAGACAAAAATTAGCATTTGAAGATCAGAGACAAAGGAAGGAAAAAAAAAACCAACTGAGATGAAAATTTAACAATTGGTGGGAAAGATTGGACTGAGGGTAGCCCACATATATCATCATAGGATAGTAACACCTTAAAGATGGAAGGCATCTAAATGCCCACATATATCATCATAGGATAATAACCCCTTAAAGATAGAAGGCATCTAAATTAAGAGACCCAAGTTCTCATTCTGATTCTGTCAGTAACCAGAATTTAGAAAAGATGTGAGTAAGCTACTTTTCCTTCTTTGGCCTTCAGTTTCTTCTTAGAAAATTAAAGAATGGGAATAATTCAATAATCCTTAATATATATTACTGTATATAGTTATGAAATTTGAAGAGAATGTAAGGAGGTGAGATGTTTGGGGGAAGGGGTGGAGAGGGGAAACAGATTGGTGGATCTCTTGCAGAGAATTGATGAGAGTTATACAATCTGTGCAAAATTGGATGGGTTGTGATATATATCACTATAGGGGATACTTACATTGTTGAGATCATAAATCCACTGGCACATCACAGAATCATAAAATTGTAGAATTTGAATTGAAAAGGACCTTAGCATACATGTAGTCTAACTCATATATGAAAGACATTCAAATTCTAACTTGCCTTACCAACAGTGATTCGCCCTCTACTTGAAGACCTTCAACAACGGGGATGTGCAAAGTTCTATCTAGAGGTGTTCTATAGCTAGCTCTTCCTGGATTTTGAGGTCTGGTTGTTTAATTTTCAGTGTGAGTGTTTACATATCAGAAATCAGCAGTTATGGAACATCCTTTTTCTCATTTGAGCCTCACAGCACTCCTGGTTCTAGGCTATGTTCTGCTAAATTATTTCTGAGGCTCCTCTAGCATTAGGACTGAAGCCAATAAGTCAATTAATAAGAAAAAGTAACTGTTTGATTTGGTCCTTGTTAGGTATAACATTGAGAAACATCTGAAGATAACAGCCTCCCATCCCCACAGCACCACTCCCTACCTTAGTTATGACATGGAATCCCAGACTCCCCCTGCTACTAGTTGTCCTGTACTTTATACTACCACCCATGATGCTCTAATCATATACTTGGAAATTTCTTATTTATTGTATGACAAGTCTACAGTTCTGGAATGAAATCACCAAAGCCATAATTAAGAATCCAAGGAAAATTAATTTGTGTGTGTGTATGTCTGTGTATTTCTACCTCCAGAGTCCATCTTCTATCTCTTCAAGAGATGAATGAATGATTAAATGCTTGAATGAATGAATGAAAAAAGCATTTAGGTGCCAATTATATACAAAACATGGTGCTAAGCACTGTGAATAAAAATAGAAAAGCATCACAGTTCTAATGGAGGGAGATAACTGAGGAAAAGTCCTAGTCTTCCTTAGGGTTCAGATACAAAGTAGATACATGATAATGCATCTTCTTTAATACCATTTCCAGAGATAAAAGTCATATCTCTTGAACCATTTGATGGTGTGAAGAAATTAGTGTCAAGAATTTTCTTTTATAGCCACTGGGGAATGGAGGTGGAGTGGATACTGCTTTTGACTGCCTGTCTGTGGGTAGCAGCTGTCGGTAGTGGCAGCTGGGATAATAGGCTACTTCTCAGGGGTTGCTCCTCCTGAATAATGGGTACAAGGCCTAGGCTAGAAGCAAGATAGATTGTCTTGAAGGTTCTTGGGTGCAGGGTGCTAGATTATCTCTACCCAAGTCTCAAAGAAGGTGGTAGTTAAGGTGGTAAAGGTGATTTGACCCAACTGGCACATGTTTCCTCCTATCTCTCCATCAGTAATCCTCCCTATTGCTTCAGCTAGACTAATTTGCCTGCCCCATTTGTGGCAGGTGGTTAGCAAATAGCTTTGGTTTAAATGCAGGGATGATGGGATCCTTCTTTAAACGAGTTGCTTACCTAGATGATGGCAGGGTGTGTGTGTGTGTGTGTGTGTGTGTGTGTGTGTGTATGTGTGTGTGCATGCATGTGCGGGGGGGGAGGAGCCAGGAGGTATAGATAGAGTAGCCTAGGAGTAATCTTATAGTGTGGTGGAGTGTTGTGTGAGGACCCTAGGAGAGATAGTCTAACTGGGGCATAGGCATTGAGGAGAAAGTGAAAGAGAATGAGGCCTTTGCCACCAGAAACTTCAATTCTCTTGACATCTTCCAAGACTGTTGCCCCCCACCCCACCTCACCCTTCATAGGTACTTTGTCAAGTGGTCTGATGGTGCAGATGGCACTGGTCTCAAAGGTGCAAGAGCTTCTACCCTACAGCACAGATGGAAAAGATCACCATCCCTCCTTCCCCAGCATGGCAGGGTCTGTGGCAGAGTCTCAGCTATCCCTTTGCCCCCAGTTATAGTTCAGACAATTATTCACAAGAAATACATTCACGTGCCCTGAATTTCAGGATATGCTGAAGTATGCTCAGAATATAATTGTTATTATGGGGATGATTGGTAAATGGTGGTTTACTGTCACTTACAAATTTAAAGAAGATTTTAGGGGAACTAAAAAAGATGGTAGAGAAGGAAGAAGCAAAACTGATCCACCCTTCTCCATAACTACTCCAATAAAGATCTAGAAAAAAAATCATAGTAAGTAGTGGTCAGGAAATCTAAAGGTGAACCATATTTAGTCACTTTTCCAGTCAAGATTAGCAAAGGGAAACAGACAAGGGTCTATAGGCATTGGGGAGGAAGATCTAGCCAGGAAGGTCCCATATAGAGGCTTCTTGAATGGAGAAGGCTGAACTGGGGGCCTGTAGCTATGTATTGTGGCAAGAAGTGAATCAATTTCAGACTCCACATGAGTGTGTGCATTGAGCACAGAGCAGGAATAGAAATGAGCAGCAGCTGTGTAGCACTGACTCATGAGTGGGATCATGGATTCAATCCATAGACCTATGCCAATGCCTGCAGCTGAGTGACGACAGCCAGCAGATCAGACCAAGGAGGATCCTGCAGGGTCTTTGTCTTTTGCTCCGAATCTGCAGGGTGATTTTAAAACAAAAGATATTTCTCATCCTTAAAATGGAGATGATTTAATTTGTTGCTGTCTTCTTCCCAAAAGCAATTTAAGGTCTTGCATGTGTTCTCTCTTTACTTCCATCTCTTGGAATCTTGAGCTCTCATGAAGGCTTACCTCAAGTGGTGCCACCTACAGAAACCTTTCCAGATCCTCTCAGTAATCAGCATTCCACCCTCAAATCCTGAAAATGATTCATATACAGTTTGCTTTTTAAAATAAATTTTTATTGATATCTTTTGTATTTACATCAACTCCATGTTTCACTCCACCCCTACCCTTATTCTCTCCCAGAGAAACATTCTTCATAAAGATGTTTTTGTAAGTCTTATCAATTTATACCTTTTTAGTTATTAAAGCTTAAGGTTGCACTAAGACTTTTGGGCCACCCTGCATGACCGGACCTTTCCAGAGTGGCATGGAAGAATCTAGCTGATAAAAGGATCTTACTCCCTTTTAAAAGGCAAGATCCTAATCAATGCATGTTTAATTGAATTGAGATGCCTTAAAGGACCTATGCTTCAATGTCATAGTAAACCCTCTTAAATTATATCCTCTGGGTAGAATTAGTCTGATATTTTCCAGCAATAGCTTAAAGGAATTTCAGCAGGAACCCATGATCACATTAATAAGATGAGCTGTGAACCAAACTTAAGAGTTACTTGTTGAAACATACAAACCTCAAGGAGACATTAGCTTTCTGGATCTGATTGTAGAAGAGTACCAGCTGGGTCTTTCCTTAAGCAGAATATGGTTGCCTTTAGTCATTTTTCTATAGATATGGCTTACTCTTTTTGAAAAAAATAAAGGAAAAAAATCCCTAGGTGTGAGGTGATTAAAGTTTTAGATCTGGACATTTTAAAATTGGAAACATATTTAAAATAAATTATGTTGGCTAAAAGCCATGCTCTTTTGTGGGTATGTTTTTGGTGAGGGTTCTTTTATTGTGTGTGTGTGTGTGTGTGTGTGTGTGTGTGTGTGTGAGAGAGAGAGAGAGAGAGAGAGAGAGAGAGAGAGAGAGAGAGAGAGAGAGAGAGAGAGAGAGAGAGAGAGAGAGAGAGAGAGAGAGAGAGAGAGAGAGAGAGAGAGAGAGAGAGAGAGAGAGAGAGAGAGAGAGAGAGAGAGAGAAGAGATGAAGAAGGGGAGAGGAAAAAAAGAAAGGAGAGGAGTTCTAAGAATTATTGTTTTAAAAAATTCTCTTGACTATAATGGAGAGTGAGAGCTATAGAAGCCTCTTCTGATCACCAGATAATGAAATACATTTCACTTCTGTAATTCTCCACTGTATCTCCTGCATATGCTTTGGCTTTATTCCATAGGATAAACTCACTTCTGGTTTCTTAATGATCAATCCTCTGTTTATCTGTGCCCAGGCTGAGAACAGTCTGTGCCTTTACAGCCATTCTGACAAATGCAAGACTCCAAATTAATATCAGCAGGCCTGAGACAGGAACTTCAATTCCCAACTTGTCTTGACAAGTTCCTAACTCTCTACTCTTGGTGGAGAGACAAAGTTCCTACTCCAGGCTTGACACCCACTAATAAAGTACTAATTTCATGATGGCTCATCACTATAAGGTATTCCAAGAGGGGAGGATGCGATATAGTTTTCAGATCCAAGCGGCACTGAGTTAGAAAAATCTCTAAAAATTCAATTTAGATATAATTCATATTTATTTTCTCCACATTTTTAACTTCAAGTGTCAGCTGACTGCTAATTCCAGAATGTTAAAATATCAGATTTAGAAGGTACCTCTGAGGCCATCTAGTCCAAACTATGCCCAGCTGAATTCTCTCTGTAACATACCTGACAAGTGTCCATTAAACCTTCTTTTGAAGAACTCCAGTGAGGGGAAACCCACTATCTCTCAAGGTGGTTAATTACCCAATGCTTCTAAAGTTTGTGCTGACATCATACCAAAATGTGCCTCTTAGTAACTCCTATCCAATCTTTCTGATGCTGCTTTGTGGCATCAAATAGATCCCTGTTCTTCAGGACAGTTTTTCAAATATTTGAAAATAGTAGTTATGTACCTTCTAAGACTTCTTTTCACATTAATCATTCCTAGTTCTTTCATTACATCCTAATTTGAAGTTATCTTGTCATTCTTTATCTTCATGGTTAGTGTCCTCTAAATAGCCTATTAACATCCTTCCTAAAATATGGTGTGTCATAGAACATGTACTCTGGATGTATTCTGACCAGGAAAAAGTGTAACAGAAACTATCCTGCTCATTCTAAATACTATGTTTCTCTTGATGCAGCATGTGATTGCATTGTTGTCAAGTTTTTCATGGGGTTTTGGGGCCAGGGGAGTGAGAAGGGTCCATATCACACTTTTCTCATTTTGAACTTGTAGTTGCCCAATGTTCTCAGATATTTTGTTCAGATAAGCTACTATCTAGACATGCCTTTCCCATTTTACAAGTGGGAAGTTGACTTTTTGGACCTAAGTATAAGACTTTAAATTCCTCCCATTACATTTCATCTTGTTGAATTCATACTGGTATTCAAGTATGTTAAGAAGCCATCCAAAGCATTGGTCACTCTCTCTAAGTTTTATATCAATGACCACCTTGATGAAGATGTCAAACATACCTTTATCTAAGACATTGATAAAAATATTAAACAGTATTAAATTAAGAATGAATTACCAGAATACTTCACCAAAGATTTGGTTCTAAATTGACATCCAGGTTGGATTCGCTGATTACTCAAAGTTAATCTTTGGCTAAAGTTACTTTGTAGAATCATAGTTCTCAAGTTAGGTGGGATTTCAGAGGCTGTCTAATTCAATTTTAGAGATGAGAAAATAGGTCTAGGAAGGTGAATTGCTTTGCCCAAGGTCACAAAAGTAGTATCAGAAGAGAAATTTGAGTACTGGTCCTTTAACTTTGGATTCATTGTGCTTTCTACTCTACAGCATTGTCTCCTGAATATCAATTCAAATGTTTAATATTTTTTAAAGAGCAAGTCCATGGAGAAAAGGTACTTTGGGGGGATAAATATGGCAAAAGTGTCCATTTTCCTATCATTTGATTTGAATATGATTAACACAAGATGTTTGAAGGCAATAGCCAGGAAACCATGATTCCTATAACATTTTGGAGACTTTGGAAAAACATATATTGCCATTTCTAGAAGAGTTAGCTTACAAGTGTATTTTGATTAATTATCATGAAGCATAGGAAAATCATCTCACCAAACAGGCCCTGCTTTGGATCAATAGAGCTGAGAGCTCAGGAAAGCTTGGAAGAGCTCAGAGCTAATTTCAAGAGAGACTTCCGGTTGGGTGTGGGAAGAGACTTCTGTAGCGCCTATGCAATATTGACAGTACCCATGATCACGATAAATAAACTGACCGTGACTATAAATATTCCCTCATGGTGTCGGAATACAAAATATAACAAGCTCTCCATATACAAGATAGAAGCAAAACATTTATTCAGACACCAGAAAACCAAATCCCAATACCAGGAAACCGAATCCATCATAGCAACATATAAGTTGATGCACCACAACATAGCTGAGAGCTATATCATCCTTTAGCCTTCCCACAAACCAACATAAACCTAGCTGTCACAGAAGGTGGCAAAAAACCAACTTTTACTCACAAGCCTGAGTGACTCCTTGCTTTGAGTGTCCTCTCTCCCAGTCTAGCTAGCTAGCTCTGACTCCCAGCTTCCTGTGGGCTCTGTTGCACCTTTCACCAAACTCTTCCCACCACAGGCTCCTTGCAACTACATCCAGCCTATTAGGGGACAGATTTCATTTTCAAAGCAGGGAAGGTTTTCAAATTCTCTTAGGCTTATTAAGGGGCAGGGAAAATCTTCAAATTCCCATTACCATTACCAAATCAAATTTTATTTGCCACCTGGTTCTGGGAAGATCCAGTTACTAGAAGATAGGCTTTTGCAACTGCTCCTTGGAAGAGCTGAGCTCAGCAGCCTAGAAAAATGGTCCCACAGAAAGGAAACCAAGCAGTCCAGAAGAGGGGAGCAGTCCTGAGAGAGGCAGCTTAGCTAATTAGTGAATTGTTTTGTAAACTGTTCTGAAGAAGACAAAGCTCATGAAGGCCCCAAAGGCAAAGTTGTGAACTGCTCCCAGGCGCATGTATTACTTAACCAGGTGCTTCTCTGCTATAGTTTTGTAACTTTGTGTCCACCTTCCCCTCTACCCTCATGGACATTATTATGTTCTTCTTCTTCTTTTGCCTTCTGTTTGGTAAACATTTTGTATTAAGAGTTCCTGGTTTTCACCTGCCTGATTTATTAAATGAGAAGCATAATAGTGGTGGCTTTGGAGCTCCAGTGTACATTGTAGGGTTATATTCTTCCCATCAGGGTTACTTACCCTTAGAAACCTGAAAGACTGAATTGTTGCTGAGACACCATCCCCTCCCGGACCTACCAACAAGCTAGTGCAGGTTTGGATGAGTAAGCCAACCCAGTGAGAGAAGGGAGAAGGGAGGCCAGTGGCATTCCCAGTGCTACAGATCAATAAATATATACACAATCAGTACAAAGTGGTTAAAGATAAGGTAGTTACAGAGGGAGGGCACTAGCAGTTGTGCAGATCAAGAAAAATTGTGCGCAAAAGTTAGAACTTGAGCTCCACCTTAAAGGAAGACAGGTGCAACTGAAAAGGATTAGCATCGCATATAGAGGATAATCAGTGTACTGGTGGGACATAGATTGCCATGGGTGAGGAAGAGAAAGAAAATATTTATATCTAGTTGGTGACATGCAATAAGGGGAGTAATGTGTAATTACACTGGAAGAAAGAGTGGGTCCAGTTTGTTTTTAAAGACCAAACAGAGGCATTTATGTCTTATCTTAGTAGCAATAGAAAGCCTCTGCAGTTAATTCAGTTGGTCAGGCAGGCAGCTAGCATTTAATAAGCGTGTTGCCAAGCACTTTGCTAATAGTTAGAAATACAAAGAAAGGCAAGCAAATAAACAAAAACAGTCCCTGCAATCAAGGTGCTCACCTCAAATGAGGGGACAACATGCTAATAACTATGTTCAAATAAGATACATCCAGGATAAGTTATGGGTAATGTCCTAGATAAGGAAAGTCTTCTTGTAGAAGGTGGGAATTTAGGTGGGTGTTGAAGAATGCCAGGAAGTGGAGATGAGGAGAGAGAACGTGAAATACATGGGGCATAGTCAGTGAAAATTCCCAAAGTTGGGAGATGAAGTGTCGGCACCAAAAGAAGACCAGGATCACAGGATCACAGAGTAAGTAGTATGGAGGAGAAAGTGAAAAGACTGGGAAATACCCTATGTCCACGATCTCATTTGTTCCTCAGAGCAATCCTATGAGCTAAGTGTTAATATCATCATCCCCATTTTATAGATGAGGAAATTGACTTAAATTTCTTGTCATATAGTTAGTAGATTTCTAAGGATAAATTTGAACCCTGGTCATTTTTTTTTTACTTTTTTCTTAAACTCAAGCTTTTATCCACAATGCCATGGGTTTTTTGTTTGTTTTTTTGAGGGATGAAGGCAGGGCAATTGGGATAAAGTGATTTGCCCAAGGACACACAGCTAGTAAGTGTTGTGTCTGAGGCCACATTTGAACTCAGGTCCTCCTGACTCCAGGGCCAGTGCTATATTCATTGAGCCACCTAGCTGCCCCTACCAAGATGCCATGTTGAATCTCTCATACTTAATGAATATTTGTTGAATATGAATTTCAATCAAATCACAGAATCTCAAAATTAAGGAGTAACTGAGAGTTCATCTAGTTCTATCTCCATATCAACACATGAAATCACTCTGCAGTAGCTTCAGCAGGATATTGTTGACACATAACCTTTGCTTGGATATTTCCCATCATGAGGAACTCACTACTTTAATAAAGTAGTTCATCCTATTCTGAAGCAGTTCAAATTCTTTAAAAGTGTATTCATTGCATCGAACAGAAATTTACAATCATTGAACTACCACTGGATTTTTTTCACTACCACTTTCCCTGAGAGAAACATAAAAGGCAAAGAAACAGTTGTTTAACTATCGCCTAGGGTAGTCCTCTTGTTTCTTCCTGAATTTAGCTAATTATATGGTGATTTTTAAAGGGTTTCTTCATGATCAAGTTAATTAGTTAGTGTGTGTGTCTCTTTAAACATAAACTGCAACATGTAACTACTAAGTCTAATTATTTACCATCAAACTGATGGTTACTTAATTAGTGTTTCCTAAATAGCCTTTAAAGAAGCTTGCTGCTTCTGCTGCTGCCTCAGAGAACTAAGTGCCATTCCTTCAACTAGAAACAGAAAGACAGGCATGGATTTTGAGCTAGGCATCTTAACGTGCATGTGATGCTACAGTTTTTTGACTCAGATAATTTCCCTCTGAAATATCACCTTGAACTTGTTTTGTTAGCCGTCCAAATAGCAAAATAATCCTGGAGAGATGGGGATAAGAGAAACTGCTACACAATTATATGTCAACCAAAAAAAAAGATCTGCTACAAGATAGTAAGGCTCTTGTAGGGGAGACACTTGTACCAACAATGCAGTATTCACAATGCCTACAGTAACTATAAGTATGCTGATATGGCTATTAATCACAAAATGTAACAGGTTCTCTACATGATAAATATGGCTAGAACATTTATTTAAATACCAGGAAACTGAGTCCCAAAACCAGCAAGTCAAAGCCAACACAATAGTTATGAAGTTGGCACATGTAGTTAAAGTAGTAAACACCCACATTCTCAAGCCTTCAAAACAGGACAGGCTACCTCAGGCAAAGATCCTCCTCTCCTCACTCATGACAACTGCTCAGTGTCCAGGCAGCTTGCTCCCAGCAGCTTTGGCCCCCTACTGTTCCCATCCCTGGCAGTCCTCAGCAGGAGTCCTTAGCAGAGATTCTGTCATGCTCAAGAAAAAGGAGTTTGCGCTGCAGCTGCTGCCACTGCTTCCAGTCATGGAAGCTAGCTTGGATGCTAGCTTGGTTCCAGCTTTCTCTTGCTCCACCCCTTTCTGCTATGTCAGCAAGTTCAAGGGGCATGGAAGATCTTCAAATCCCAGTATCATTATAACACTAGCTACCATTTCTTGGTAGGAAAAGGAAGAAAGAGGAATTGATGTCCACTGTGTTCTCAGGAGAGGAGAGGAGGATTTCTGATTGCCCAGTCAAAACAAGACAAAAACTTTAGAATGGTGTGTGGAAGGGAGGAAAAATAGAAGGGAGTAATTTTGCCCATGAACCATTATTTTATTTTTTCTCATTTTTTATGAAAAAATTCATAGATTCTGAATTTTTATTAGAATGAATTAAATGTATGTAATAAGATTTTCCTCTATTAAGGCTTGGCTTTTCTTTCCTTAGAATAATTTCTAAAAACAATGCAATATGGAAGTTTTGTGCAAAACTAATATCTACGATCAAATTATTGTATTTTTCTAAGAACAGATGGTATTCAGATAATATGGAAATGCAAGACAAGATATTCTGAGAGGAGGAACTCCCATGTTCACAAGAGAAGAATGGTTCTGTACCTTTCTTGCTTGTGGGATGTGTTGGTGACTCTTGGTTTAAAAGTTGGTGGATATGCTTTTGGCTTCTTGACTAGGTCTTAAAGGATTGGGAGCAGAGTGACTCCATTTATTTCTGTAGCAATAAGATAGGCATAGTTTATTGCCTGGATGGCTTAAAAGATCCAGGAAAGTAGAATAAGAGCAAGTCTAAGGTTTAAAAGTTGGAAAGACATTGGAACCTGATGCCTCCCGGCCCTGTTGCTATAAGAAGCACAAAGGGAAATATAAAAGTCTGCTTCCTTATTGAGTTGATAAAATAATCATAAATCAGAATATTAAACTCAATTTCAGAGGCATTAGCATATTTTCATAACCTGTGGAAATTATAATTGGATTTCTACTAATTCAGTGTTTTGGCAAAATTAGCTAGCCATATTTTGCAGGGAAGTGAGGCCTTCAGGGCTGCAAAATCATTTAGTCCTAATTCTGAAGAGACACCCTGACTACATATGGGCCTGTTGGAACATAGTATTTCTCTGCCATTTAGCCACAACTCTATCTTTTCCCTGTTAGCAAAATGGTGAGACCAATTTCTACCATATGGAAGCATTTCCACACTATAAGTGATTCTGGGAGTGGGGAATGTGGAGGGAGGAAGCTGGTTACAAACACAGCCACTTACAATTTGCCTTTCAAGATAACTACTAGGATGACCAAACAAATCCTGAAGGGTAAGACGTGTCCCACTAATATTTTACAATCTTTCCTGGATGAAAACATGGAGGATTTTGAAGAAAGGAGCATATATGTGTGTGTTTTCTGGCATTCACCTTCCTAAATCACTCCCTCTCCTGGGTTTGCTGGGTCTAGAAGCTCAGTATCATTAAAATGTTGCTTTAAAATGGAACACCAAATATGACAATAGATTTCATTATAAATAAGATAGATGATCCCTAAAGAAAAGAAGGGAGGGGTAAGGGACTTGGTAAAGGTGGTTGGGGGAAGGAGATTCAGTTCAACCATTGTTGATATTTGCTAAGTGTTGGGCTAGGGGCTCAGCATACAAAGATTGGCACCTTGCTAGGAAGACCCAAAGAACTCAACCTGAGTGACTGATTGTCCTTTAAGGGGACAGTCTCTCATGAAGGAATGACCCCTCTCTGTGGCTTATGAAAGCAAACTGACTCACCAGCATCCTTCTCCTAGAAACTTGAAAACATATCAGAGCTTCATTTTTATGCAAGGAATCTGAGAGACTGGTTCATGGACAACATGGATCTCAGATGATATGGAATAAATTTGAATTATCTAGACATCATAGTGTCATAACTCGAATTCCAGTTAGAGAAGGGAGCTTTCCTCATAGGAAAGTCCAAATTTAAGAGCTCTGAAATTCAGAAGATTGGGCAACAGCTTCCTAAAAGGAGAGAAAAAAAGAAAAAAACAAATCTCTTTCTTGGCCCTCCTCTGTTTAGAAAACACACCAACATCTAGCAGAGCAGACTTTTCCCCAGGGAAGTTGAGGAAAATCTATTCCTCTGTGCAGGAACCTCTTCAGGACTAAAAAGCATATGAGAGTTTCATGTGCTTATATATACTCTGAGTGAGATATATAAAACTTACCTTCTATGGATAATTTGTGAATAGCAAGTGTGTGTGTGTGTGTGTGTGTGTGTGAGAGAGAGAGAGAGAGAGAGAGAGAGAGAGAGAGAGAGAGAAGGGGGAGTGAGGTGCTAATAAAGAATTCCCTAGGTAAGGTGTTTATCCTTCTAGCCACTTGTGTGTAGGATAAGTTGGAAGCAAGGAGATTTAAAAAGGGAGTTGTGATACTCCAGAGAAGTATTGATAAGGCCAGAACTAGAGTGATAGACATGTGAAGGGAGAAGAAAGGTTAAATGTGAAAGCTGTTATAGAAGTAGATCTTACAAGACTTGGCAATTGATTGGATATGAGAGATGACAAAGAATGATGCATTCAAGATGACTCCAAATTTGCAAACCTGTGTGGCTAGAAAAATGATAATGTTCTCAACAGGAATAAGAAAGTTGGAAAGGGGGTTGGTTTGGGATAGGAAAGAAAGATTGCAAGTTATGATCTGGCCATAAATTTGAGATGTTTATGAGACAACCAGTTGGAAATGTCCAATAGAGAGTATTTGATATGAATATATCAAATATATCAAAAAGTCCTGAATATATTCATCTTGCAGTCATCTGGATAAGAGAAACTTTGGAAACTGATGAGACCACTGAGTAACTTTAGAGAGAGAATGGAAAAGGAGTTAGGGCAAAACATTGGTATACAAACACCATTATGAGACAGGATATGGATGATGGTCCAGCAATAGAGATTATTGGGTGGCCAGATGGGTTAAGGAAGGACCAAGAAAGAACAAACATAAAGACCCACAGAGAAGAGAGAATCCATGAGGAATGACTAGACAACAAGTCAGAAGCTGCAAAGAGGTCGAGAAAGTTGAGAATTGAGGGAAAAAAGCATGTAATCTGGCAATTAAGAAATCATGAATAACTTTGGAGACAGAAGGTATAGTTGCCATCAGTGATGCTAGACACCAGATTGCAAGGGATTGGGAATTCAATGAAAGGAGAGCGAGTAAAGACAAGTAGTGTAGATGTGTTTTTCTATGTCTAGTTTGGGAGGGAAGAAGAGGTAGAGAACGATGCTGTAAGGGGATGGTAGGGTCAAGCAAAGGATTTTTTGTTTATTTATTTGTTTATAAAGAAAGAAGAAATTTGGACACTGTAGGCAGCCAGAATGACCACAGCAGATATAGAGAGATTGTAATATGAAAGGGAAAAGAGATATAAGAATGATGGTTTAAGAGGATGGTGGGGTTAAGTGAAAGTATTTGTTTTGTTTTGTTTGCCTTGGGAAGAGAGAGACCTGAGCATATTTGTAGGCAGCAAGGAAGGGACCAATAGATATAGAAAAACATGCTGGGAGGGATCAAAGGAACAAGCTTTGTAGGTGACAGGAACAGTTGGTGTTAGGGCTTAAGTAGAGGGTTCTACCATCACAAGAAAGGCCAACCCTTTTGCAGAAATCACTGTAAACAAAGAGCATATAGGTGATATCAATAGCTTTAAAGATGTACAGTAAGGGAGAAGAAGGAGTTCGTGGTGAATGGTCTTTTTCAGTAAAGTATAAGGCAAAATCTTTTTGGCTTCTCAGAAGGGAAGGAGGATGGTGGTATGGAAGACTTGAAGAGACATTAGAAGGTTTGAAACAGGGGTGGCTAGGTGGTACAGTGAGTAGAGCACTGGCCCTGGAATCAGGAGGACCTGAGTTCAAATCCAGCCTCAGACACTTAACACTTACTAGCCATGTGACCTTGGGCAAGTCATTTAACCTCAATTTCCCTGCCTTCTCCCCTCCAAAAAGCATAAATAAATGAATGAATGAATAAATGAATGAATGAATGAATAAATAAGAAGATTTGAAACAGTTATTGTGGAACATATTGTAGAGAAACATTCAGGAAAGGAAAAAAGTTTGCCTTGTGGAAATGAGGACTCAACTGATATTAGATAACATAAATATGTAGTTACCCAGTCAGTATGGTTGACTAGTTTCCTTTTAACCATTAGGAAAGAAAGTGTTAGACCATTCCCTCTCCTATGGTATTCTTCATAATATTATTATTATTATTGCATCATTATAGATAATATAAATATATGATAACAATTCTTTATAATAATAATTCACATTTATATAGTACTTTAATGGTTGCAAAATGTTTTCCTGGTCAGGAATTCTGTGATATTGACAAAAGTATTGCTATCCCCATTTTACAGATGTGGAAACTGATGCTCAAATAGGCCAGCTCTCTTGACCAGTGTCACACAGCTGTCCTGGGACAGAGTTATGACTTAAATCAGATATTCTGACTCCAAACTCTTTTTATTATATTACCGTGCCTCTCATGTTCCCCAGAAGAATATCAGATTCGTGAAGGCAGAAACCATGACTTATCCAAATTTTATATCTCTCTGAACACCTAGAACAGTGCTCCAAACACCTAGAACAGTGCTCCAAACATAGTCCACACCTAATTCCTTAGTGAATTGAATTAAAATTGAATTTTAAGATCATCATAGATGTTATCAAACAGCAATGTCTGATAAGGATTTTTTTAATCTAAATCCTTTCCCCCTAAAATGAAGGGAAGAGTAGTGATAGTGCAGAAGACAACTTGACTGTGATTGCAGTTGTTCCAGGAAAGGGAATCATCCAGCCCTCTTATCCAAAAGGACGAATAGGAAAACAGATCCTGAGAGGTGGGCACTACTGCATCAGGATATTGGAGATGGCAGCTATGTCATGGTAGGCTGAGCTGTATGAGACAAAAGAATGGTAGTTGTTATAGGGAACAGCAAACCCCCATAGAAAGAAAGCATGCCTCACTTATGTGTGTTGGGACCCTGGGGCAAAGCCCCATGCTAAAAAGCTCTGATTAGCAAATATTCTTTTGGCAAGCCTCTCTGGGAGTCAGAATATGCATAGGTAATCATATTCATGAAGCACACTTTCTTGCCATTTTGAAGATGGACAAACATATGGGAAAGGGGATTTGAAACTATTCACAGTGTAACTTATTCTTTATGAAGCACACCAAAACAGGAAGGGAATGGAGAGCACCAAGTATATCAGCTGCAAAGTATGAAAAGTTTGACTGAAGATAGATGATTAAGTATTTGTTTTGCTGCCTGGGAGAGGAAGATCCAGCATGGATTACAACAGGATGTACCTCCCAGGGCTTAAACTTGCTTTTTCATGACATCATGGGACTGGACAATTTCCAAAAGAGCCATAGAATAGAAAAAAAAAAAAGGTATAGAACATGTCAGACCTCTCACGATACAGCTGCTGTTCTCTAGAAGTAAGGTGAAAAATGCAAAGAATAAAATATAGAAATGAAACAGTAACAGCATTCATTGTGGCAGAGTTTGGATGTCCTTTGTGCCTTTATAGAAGGACAAAGTTCTTCAAGAAACAGGGATAGATGGAGATCCCAAAGTACTCAAAAGATAAGAAACATTTCACTTGAGATTTATGGCTTCTAAGTTATTTCTCCTAGCTCTAATATTATGATCCTGTGATATCTTCTGGCTTCAACTATACAATTCTCTGATCATTGTAAACTCAATTTACTGATTAATCATTGCATAGGAATCACACAATTTTCTTGACAGGTATTCCTTATAAAATAGTTCAGATAAGGATCAACTCTTGAGAATTTTCATAAATTTTCCAGCTTGAAGAAATAAAAGAAACAAAAGTGAAAAAAATATCAAGAAAGGGGAAATTTTCATTATCAGACAATATTTGACTACTACAAATGTCTTGTATCTATAACAAATTTAGTTCAAGAAATGTTGATTAAAAGTGGAGAAAAGATGATGGAGTAGAGGCAGGAACTCATCTGAACCCTACCGAATCCCCCTCCAAACAACTTTAAAATGACACCTCAACCTAAATTCTAGAATGGCAGAACCAACAAAAGGTTGGAGTGAAGGAATTTTTTTAGTCCAAGACAACTTAGAAGGTCAGTAGGAAAGGTTTATCACACAGAGATGGTGTTTGGACATGGAACACAGTCTCCAAGCTGTGGCAACACCAGCAACACGTCTCAGAGGATACTGGAATAGCAGCAGCACCAGTTTCAGGAGCTCTCAGGACACAGATAAGAGGGTCAGACAGCTAGTTAGAAAGATAATACAAGGGACCTCTGGTTGGCACTGGGTTCAAGACCCTGTTTCATTGCCCAGACTCATGTCCAGGTCACAGTTCAAGGGTGAAGACAAGTGGCAACAGAGGAACAGGGACCCTGATTGTAGTTCTAGGGTGGAGAAAAGTGTTTGTGGTCACTCACAAGGGAATAGGGACCTGGTCATAGCTCCAGGGCCAAGACAAGGACCAGTACTTGTAACTGCAAGGGAAACAAGGTCCATTCTTGGGTAAAGACCAAAGCAAAGTCCAGGAGAGCAGCAACCACACCTCTCCTTGGAAATACTGAAAATTTACAGAACCACAGGACTACTTGTGAAAACAGCAGCAAAAAAAAAAAATCTAAAGCCTTCAACACTCCCTCTCCCCTCTGGGAACAGAGCCTAACTTTAAAATAAAGTTTAAAGTCAAGAAATAAGCTGGATAAATGAGCAAACAACAAAAAAAGAACCCAGCTATGAAAAGTTTCTATGGTGACAAGGATTAAATGTCAAAAGAGGCACAAAAATCCATTGAAGAGAAGAATCCTTAAAAAATAAAAGTGACCGAATGGAAGAAGAGGTAGAAAAATTCACTGTAGGAAAAGAAGATGAATGGGAAAAATAGAATGTAGTGAAATACAGTTAGTAATCATAACTGAATGTGAATGAGATGAATTCCCTCATAAAATAGAAGTGGATAGCGGAATGATTTAGAAACCAGAATCCAACAATATGTTGTTTACAAGAAACACACTTAAAACAGAGAGAAACAGTCAGAGTAAAAACAAGATGCTGGAGAATAATTTATCATACTTTAGTCAAGATAAAAAAAAAGGTAGGGGTAGCAATCATGATTTCAGACAAAGCAAAACCAAAAATAGACCTAATTAAAAGAGATGAGGAGGAAAACTACATTTCACTAAAAGGTATCATAAACAATGAAGTAATAGCAATACTAAAGATGTTGCTTTTTTTTCCTTAATTTTCAATGAGGATAAATGATATTATGGGATAATGTCTAAACTTGTGTATGAATTGGATTTAAGTGGGGTAGAGTTGCACAAAGTCATCAGTCTTACTCTCTTACTCTAACTTTTCCTGAGTTATTAAAGTCCAGTTGCAAGATAAAAGTCAGTATGACTCACGATGGCCCAGGATGCAGTCAATGACTTTGGCATCTACAATGTCTGACCAAACTCTAAGTACTTCATGGCACCTGCTTCAGCCACTTTCAGAGCCATTGGAACAAACTGTTCTCATTCATCCATTCCGCTGGGGGAAGTGCTTGGAGTAGACATCTGTTTGACTCACCGACAGGTTTGAGGCCTATTGGTTACCTTCAACATGGTTTAGCTCATCTGCCAACATGGCTTTACTGGGTTGAGGTTGCTACACATGCTACAGCTTCTTAGAATCAGAGGTGAGTGTTGGGTAAAAGGTCAATACCAAATGTGGATGAGCAACCCCTAAAAGGGATCAGTAGCCCTCACACCAAAGGTGCTAGTCCTCCCTGAACATGCTATATACTCCACTGAAGATATATGTGCCAAGTGACATAGCATCCAAATTCTTAAAGAAAAAGTTAAATGAATTACAATAGGAAATAGTAAAACTATACTAATGGGGGACCTCAACATTGCCCTCTCAGAACTAGCTAAATCTAATAATAAAATAAATAAGAAAGAAGGCAATAACTAGAATTTTCAAAAAATTAGATACAACAAACCTCTGCAGACAATTGAATGGGAATAAAAAGGAGAATCCCTTTTTCTCAGCTATATATGGCACCTTTACAAAAATTTACCATGTATTAGAGCATAAAATCCTCACAAACACATGCAGAAAAGAAGAAATATTGAAAAGCATCTTTTTCAGACCATATTGTAAAAAAAAAAAATGCATTCAATAAAGGACCATGGGAGCATAGAATTATAAAAATTAATTGGGAACTAAATTATCTAATCTTAAAGAATGAGCGGGTCAATGAAGAAATCACAGAAACAATAAATTTCACTAAAGAAAATGATGGCAATGAGACAGCATGCCAACATTTACAGAATGCAGCCAAAGCAGTACTTAGAGGAAATTTTATATCTCTAACTGTTTAGATCAATAAAATAGAAAAAGAATAAATCAATGAATTGGACATACAAGTAAAAAACCAAAACCTTAAAAAAAAAAAGAACTGGAAAAAAATCCCCAAATAAACACCAAATTGGAAATCCTGAAAAGCAAAGGAGAAATTAATAAAAATTGAAAGCAAGAAAACCATTGAACTAAGAAATGAAACTTAGAGCTGATTTTATGAATAAAATAACAAAATAGATAAATCATTGATTAATTTGATTTAAAAAATAAAAGATTACCACTATCAAAAATGAAAAAAGATGAAATTAAAGAAATTATTAGAAGCTATTTTTCTCAAGTGTATGCCAAGACTGAACATTTACAAAAATAAAAATTGTCCAGATTAACAGAATAGGAAATAAAATATTTAAATAACACCACCTTTGAAAAAAAAAATTGAACAAACCATAAATGACCTCCCATTTTACAGATGAGGAAACTGAAGTAAACAGAGGTTAAATGACATTCATGGGGTCACATAACCAAGTGTAAATGTCTAAAGTCAAACTTAAATTCAGGTCTTCCTCACTCCAAACTCAGTGATCTATCCACTAGCTATCTACCATTAAATTTGTCAACTGTAAAAAGTGACTTACTTGCATTCAAAGAGTGCAATGAGTTCCTTATGGACCTGTGGGGTCAAGAAGATTTGAGTTCAATACACAGTGAGGTGAGCAGAAGCAGGAGAACATTTTTTTCAATTTATTTAGTTTTAGTTTTCAACATTCATTTCCACAAGATTTTGAGTTACAATTTTTTTCTCTCCCCATCTTTCCCCTACCCCCACCCCAAAATAGCAAACTCACTGATTACCCTTTTTCCCAATCTATTCTCTCTTTTATCCTTTCCATTCAGCCCTCTTAACTTTCTAGTAGGGCAAGATGGTTTTCTATATCCTAGTACCTGTACATCTTATTTCCCAATTGCATGTAAAAAAAAAAACAAACAAACAAATTTTTAAACATTTGTTTTTAAAACTTTGAGTTCCAGAATTTTTCCCTTCTTCCCTCCTCACCCACCCCCACTGTGAAGATAAGCAATTCTAGATTGTACATGTGTAGTTACCCACATCATTTCCATAGTAGTTATATTGTGAAAGACTAACTATATTTCTCTCCATCCTATCCTGCCCCCCACTTAATCTATTTTCTCCTTTGACCTGATCCCTTTTCAAAAGTGTTTGCTTCTAACTACCCTCTACTCCAATCTGCCCTCCCTTCTTTCCTCCTGCCTTTTATCCTCTACCCTCTTATTTTCCTGTAGGGTAAGACACCCTATTGAGTGTGTATATTATTTCCTCCTTAGGCCAAATTCAATGAGAATCAGGTTGTCCCATTCCCTTTCACTTTCCTGCTCTTCCCCTCCATTGTAACAGTTTTCTCTTGCCTGTTTTATATGTAATAATTTACCCTAATCTAATGCTCCCTTTCTTCTTCTCCCAATAAATTCCTCTCACCTCTTAATTTTATTTTTTAGATATCATCTCTTCATATTCAACTCATCCTGTGCCCTCTGTGTATGTATATATGAACATACATATGCCCACACTCACATATATATTTGGATATACATACATCCTCCTATACACACATATATATGTATGTACACATACATATACATATATATTCCCTTTAACTATCTTGATACTGAAAGAAGTCTTATGAGTTACAATTATCATTTTTCCATGTACAAATGTAAATAGTTCAACGTTAATAAGTTCCTTATGATCTCTTTTTCCTGTTTACCTTCTCCTGCTTCTCTTGCTTCTTGAATTTGGAAGTCAAATTTTCTGTTCTACTCTGGTTTTTTCATCAAGGATGTTTGAAAATCTTCTATTTCATTGAATAACCATATTTTCCCCTGAAGCATTATACTCAGTTTTGCTGAATAGGTGATTCTTGGTTTTAGTCCTAGCTCCTTTGACCTCCAGAATATCGTATTCCAAAGTCTTCAATCCCTTAATGTGGAAGCTGCTAGATCTTGTGTTATCCTGATTGTGTTTCCACAATACTCAAATTGTTTCTTCCTTACCACTTCCAGTATTTTCTCCTTGACCTGGGAACTCTGGAATTTAGCTATAATATTCCTATGGGTTTTCTTTTGGGAATCTTTTTCAAGAGGTGATTGGTGAATTCTTTCTATTTCTATTTTGCCTTCTCGTGGGCAATTTTGCTTGATAATTTCTTGCAAGATGGGTCTAGGCTCTTTTTTTGATCATGGCTTTCAGGTAGTCCAACAATTTTTAAATTATCTCTCCCTGGATCTGTTTTCCAGGTCAGTGGTTTTTCCAATGAGCTATTTCACATTGCCTTCTATTTTTTTCAGTTGTTTGGATCTGTTTTATAGTATCTTAATTTCTTATAAAGTCATTAGCTTCCAATTGCTCCAATCTACTTTTGAAGGAGTTATTCTCTTCAGTGAGTTTTTGAAAATTCCTTTTCCATCTGACAAATTCAACTTTTTAAAGCGTTCTTCTCCTCATTGCCTTTTTGGGCCTCTTTTGCCATTTGGATTAGTCTATTTTTTAAGGTGTTATTTTCTTCAGTCATTTTTGGGTTTCTCTTAGCAGGCTATTGACTCACTTTTCATGATTTTCTTGCATCATTCTCATTTCTCTTCCCCGATTTTTCCTCCACTTCTCTTACTTGATTTTCAAAATCCCTCTTGAGCTCCTCCATGGCCTGTAACCAATTCATATTTTTCTTCAAGGCTTTTGTTGCAACATTTGTTGCAATGTCTTCCTCCTGCTCCATGTCTTGTTTGTTTTTGTTCCCAAAAAGAGTCTATAGTCTGTTTGTGCTTCCGTTGCTTGCTCATATTGGTAACCAATTACTTGACTCTTAAATTCTTTGCTATGGTAGAACTCTGCTTCTAGAATATAGAGAGCTATGTCCCAAATCACTGGGGTTTTTGCAGCTGCTGGACCTATTAGAAGGGTGCCCTTTCTACAGCCCCCACACACTCTGGCTCACTGGTCACACACCCCAGGACTGCCACCCAAGACCACAATCTAGATCCTAGTACCCTCTGAATGGTCACTTGGTGCCCCTATAATCTGCAGGCCAGGAGCTTCAGAAGCAACCACATGGCAGTGGCTGCAGCCACTGCACCTCCTCTGCTTCTTGCTCTGTGAGTAGCAGCTGGACCACACTCTTCTGTCCCCCTCTGGACCAACCAAGTTCCACACTGATCTTTTACTTTGTCTTTGGCATTTATGGATTGAGAAGTCTGGAAACCACTATAACTGCTGTTGATGTACTCTTGTGAAGTCTGCTCTAGCCATCCCTCCTCAGGGCTGCCCTGGAGCTAAAACCCCTGCTCAGGTGGGACTGCCCTCAGCTCCCAGCACATTGTGATGGACCCTTCCTGCCAGCCTGCCAGGCTTCTTTCAGTGGGAGATTTGATTCTCTTTGTCACTTTGTGGGTTCTGTAGCTCTAAAGTTTGTTTAGAGTCATTTTTTACATGTATTGGAGGAGGTGAAAACTGGAATAACTCAGAAGTGCTGTTTCTACTCCACCATCTTGGCTGCTCCCCAGCAAGAGAACATTGTACACAGTATTCTGTGAAGAACAACTGGGAATGATTTTGCTATTCTCAGCAATACAATGATACAAGACATGGATTCATGAAGGATTCATGAAGAAAAATGTTATCTGCCTCCAAAGAAAGAACTGATGGAGTTTGAATACAGACAGGAGCATACTATTTTTCTTCTTCCTTCCTTCCTTCCTTCCTTCCTTCCTTCCTTTCTTTCTTTCTTTCTTTCTTTCCTTCCTTCCTTCCTTCCTTTCTTCCTTTCTTATTTCTTCCTTCCTTTCCTTTTTTCTTTCTTTTTGAGTTTTCTTCCCAAAAATGGCTATTATGGAAATGTGTTTTATGTAATTACATATGTATAACCTATATCATATGGATTACCATCTCAGGGAGGGAAGAAGGGAGAGAAGTTAGAACACAAAATTATGAAAATGTGCAATTAGGGAAAAATAAAATATTATTTAAAAAAGAAGAATCCATTTCAAATCTTGCCTAAGAAATTTAGTAGCTGTTTGACCCTGGGAAAATTACTTAAACTCTTATCTGCTTTATCTTTCTCATCTGTAAATAGGGGATAATAATAGCACCTACTTCCCAGGGTTGTTATGAGAGTTAAATGAGTGAGTACATATGCAAAGTATCTACACAAACCCTAAAGAGATATATCAATGCCAGCCTTTATTGTCATGAAATAACAGATTCCAGAAGAGAATCAAAAGAAGGGCAAAACAAATGGCCAAGTCATACAGATTCACTTGTGGGAATGAAGAAGTCTAAGACAGCATCTCTGGACCAGGCCATCATCACCAGACACTGCAGAAAGGTTATCTTAAAGAGTCCAATTTAGTGATTCATGTTGACTTCCCCTTCCCCCAGACCAGTGGGTACAATCACAGAAATAAAAGGACAGATGCCAGAAGTAAGAAGGTGAGAAGGTGTTCATGTGTTAAACAAAGTACAGAACCAAACAAATCATATCTAGACCCTAATGTCCCTTTATAAAGTATGAATAAAAAAAAATTTTGTGGAATCAGAAAGGCAGTTTCCCATTGGTGTTCCGAAGATCAGTCATCCCCCTGGTGACCTTTATAAAGCTAAGCTTGCCAGTCCTGGAAACAATTAACAGAGACTAGGCAAAAAAAAAAATAATAACGCCAAACAGATTTCTGCAGGATGATCCCAGTTCCTCTACCAGAGGAATAGCAGCACAGAATTTCTCTCTCCTCTCTCACCGATCTCTCATCAGCTATAGAACCCTCCAGTGTAGCTATTCTCCCAGAATGAGACACTGTATCTAGCAGGAAGGAGAAAAACAGAGACAGAGACAGAGAAAGACATAGCCAGAAACAGTGACACAGACACAGAGAGAGATAGAGAAAAAGAGATGGAGTGAAAGAGACAGAGAGAGACATAGAAAAGAGACAGAGAAGGATGATCAAGTATAAGTAATTTGCCCCACAGAGATGTTATTACAGGAGGAAGGGGTGTGAGGATACCAAGAAAAGAAAAAGGGCATCAGAGTTCTTCAGTGACAGATGATGGACTCATTGGGTCTTAGATTTTTAGTTGTAAGAGACCTCAAAGATCTTTTAGTTCAACCACCTCATTTTACAGATAAGGAAACTGAGGTCCAGCAAGGTTCAATGACTTGAACAAGGACACAAGTTGTGAGTTGCCTTGGCCACCTGTGTTTCCTATGTCTGTGCCTCACAATCAGTGCACACTAAGTTTGTGTCCACTGATGCTGTGAGTTTTTGTAGGAGAATACACACCAGGTTTATGTGGGGAGTGTTTTGTAGATGATACACATACTATGTCATCTTAATGTCACAGAGATTTGGGAACTGACATCCTGGGATTTATTGTTCAGATGTATAAAGCAGTCCCTCACAAGCTTGAAACTGATTTGGACTATTTTGATCTTTAAGCAAGAAAAGGGCTTTGAGTGACAAACAAAATTCTGAAAAGAGAGACACACAGCCTGCACAAGAGGAGACTGAAATAAAATCTTTAAAGAGCAGCAGGAAGATAATGGCATCTAAGATTCCACCTGGAACTTAATGAGTGAATCAGAAAGCATTGACCACATAATGGATGTAATTGACAAAAGAAATCCAAAATGAGAAAATTAAAGGAGAGTAGAAATGCAGCAGAAAAAGGAGAGATCAAGGTGGGTCACTAGGCCTTTGCAGGCATCTCAAAACAGAGGAAATCGGGCTTTTGTACTCACCTCTTCAAGGACCAAGGGAAGTTCCATTAAAGATCTACTCTCAACACAACTCCATCTACCCTATACCTATCCATTAGCAAACACTATAATATACTCTGTGTGTTTATTTTACCTAAATTTTTTCTGTATCCCGATCTTGCTTCAACTCTTGAGTGCAGGAGTTCATGGGAGATACAAACTCAAAAATGTAAAATATGACAGAATCAAATCTGTCTCTGAATGTTAAGAATTTTCCTAATAGGGAGCCCTGAGTTATCATGAGTATGCTAATCACTTTTTTTTATTCATCTGATATTAACTCCATAGAACAGAAGAGGAGAGGACTACACTGACTTGAGAGACATCATATTGCCCCTATGCTAAAAAGCAAGCCAATTGTTGTAAGAGGGTATGACTTGTCAATTCTCCAAAGAAAGCAGAGTTGAGGGAAGGGAAAGAACAGCAAGAATAGTGACCAGAGCAAGATCACACTCTCAATCACCACCACAAAACTCCTTCTTTGGGAGAAGAGAATAAAGGTCTGAGAAAGATTACCCTTTGCCCTAGCCAGCATGAAGGAAGGGTCAGAAAAGGGCAAGTAACAGCTGGTCAAGTCTATACTTTACATGACACCCAAAGGTATCACATTTTAAATGACTTTGCTTTGAGGTAATTGTGTCTACTGAGTAGCTATTAAAAGATAAGCACAGAGTCAGGAGATAGTGAATTGCCATTTTAGAAGTATAGACCCCAAAATACCTTGAAGGTAATAGCTACCTTCTAGGGGGTCCACATGGTCAGTGAAAATGTGAGTTGGAGGAGAGGCAAGCTACTAAGGAGTCTAACATCATAAAATATGAAAGGAAAGAATAGAAATGGTATTTTTAGTATGTGTCTCTACGATAATATTAACAAAGTTGGAAACAGATCTTACCAGTTACAGCCAAAGACATCATACTGCCCTTCGTCACCTATTCATTCCTTCGTTCCCAGATCATTGAATAAAATATTACAACTCACCACAGGGTAATCACAAAAAAATCATTTCATCTCTAAACCTAGATTAGATGCAACAGAGGATCAAGCAACTTCTTGATCATATGAGCCACAGAGCCCTGGTGTAAACTCTAATAAACAAAGAAGTTAAAAGGGGGGAAAAAAACTCATTTTGAGGGGGAAAAGTAGTAAGTTCAGTGAGAGACACATCAAGCTTTAAATGTTGCTTTGGTTAGCGTTATCCTGTAAGTAGTTGAGCCACGGGACAGGAACTCTGAAAAGATGTGATAGCTGTAAATCTGGCACATCTCTGTATAGAGTCAATAAGTGAAGCCATATTATCACCCAAGAGAGAATGGAGAGTTAGTAGAAGGCTGAGGACAAGACCTTGAGTTGGAAAAAGAATGAGGAGTCTACGAGACAGAGAGGGAAAATAGAAAGGTACGAACTGAACCAGGTGTCCTAGACCCAAAGGCAGAAATAGAAGTGTTGACAGCAATGTTACTGCATTTAACCGGATTGAAAAACAGGCTAGACTCCTGGGAATGGGCTAGTAGAAAGGAACTTTCAGATGATGCTGAATACAGACTGTCTCAGATGTTTGACTGGGTTTCTGCCAAGCACATTCTCCCGAAACACCATGTCCGATGTCTTGGACTCTCATTTCCTTCCTACTTCAGATTGCTCAGTCTTTTCCATTATGTATGTGAAAGAAATCAGGCCATTTGAAAATGCTTACATCAAATCAGAAATAAATTAGTACATAGAAGGGTCTCTACCTGAGCAAAATATTAGTTTTCAGAAGGGTATGAAGAGGATTTTAAGAAGCAAGTGTCAAAAAATCAGAAGTAAAAACTCTAAAGATGTCTGGCTAAACAAAAATCCCTTGGAGCAAGTCACAATCAATGATTTGGGTGATCACAATCAATGATTTGGGTGATCAGGGAAGTATTGGTGACCTTTTTCTCTGTTTTTATGAAAGCAAATGGTTTTCTTCTTGACACAGTAGAGGAAAATAAAGACAATATAACTAGCTTTGTTTTATCCAACTTTGGATAATTCCTGGGTCTAGACTCAGGAAGAACTGGATTCAAAACCATCCTCAGACCCCAGGCAAGTCATTTAGTCTTTGTCAGCCTCAGTTTCCTCAATTTTAAAAAAGGAATAATAATAGTATCTACCTAACCAGGTAGATATGGGAAATATTTCTTAATCTCTTAGCACAATGTCTGGCACAGATTAGGCAATAAATGTTTCTTCTCCTCCCTTCCCTTTTTCAAAGTTTTGTCTGTCTCATAAAGTGGTAAAAGTTAAAGAAAAATGCTGGATCCCTTAGCTTTAGTATGCTTTTATTTATAAGAAACATGGAAAAATTTGAAAAGAAAATTCAATTAGTATATATATAATTGTTGTCTGAGCAAACTATGTTTTATTATACCAAACCTTACGATATTAGAAACAATATTTGTAAAATTTATATATATGATCCTTAAACATATATATATATATATGTATGTGTGTATACATACACAAATGTGTGTGTGTAAACAAAATGTTTTTTATTAAGTGATGCTTAAAGGACACTTAAATATTAAGTATCAAAGATATTTCAACTTGCCTCCAAGATCTGTTATTTAAAATTGTTTACAAAACCAGCACAAGTATTTTTCCCCAAATGGTTTCAAAATTTCCAGAAATCTTCTGTCTCTAAAAGAAGCGTGTCATCAGTATGAAAAGAAAGTAAAGGTGAGAGTTGTATACCCTGGACAGCTCACCTTTGGAGAGGTGCTTACTCCATATTCTTTCTTTTCAAACAAGCTGAGACTAAAACTATACAGCCAGTCTCTAGTAGATCTGACAGGTTTCCTGTTACAGTGGAAAGAGTGCTGAATTTGGAGTCTGTGGATTCAAATCTTGGTTTTATCATTTTGCGTTTGTGTGACTTTAGACAATTCATCTCACAGCTGTGGGGATCATTTTCCCCACATGTAAAATGAGGGAGTTGGGTTAAGTGATCTTGAAGGTTCCTTTTAGAGCTAAACTATTTGACCTCTGTTATCCTCAGTTTCCTCAATTGTAAAATGAGAATGAAAATACTACCTACCTCATAGGGTTGTTGTGACGATTAAATAGACAATATTTATAAAGTATTTTGCAAATAAATAAAGTTCCTATTACATAGTAGGTGCTTACTAAATGATTATCCTCTTGCCCTCCCTTTCAAATCTATTACCTCTGAGCTGAAGGCAATTTCCTGATATGACCATTACAGTTAGAACAATACCGAGCCAAAATTTGGAAAGTGTCTATGGTCAGACATTTATCTTCACTTGAGATTTTTTAAGACAGTAGAAACACTTTGTTCTGAGAATAATAATAGCAAGCATTATTTTTAATTATCAGCATTAATCATAATGCTAAATATTAGCATTATAAATAATAACTAGAATTAGTTATTAATTAGTAGTAGTAGTATTTAGTAGCACATTAAGGTTTGTAAAACTCTTTATGTGTTTTCTAATTTTGTCCTAGCAACATCCCTTTGAGACAAGTACTATCATATCCATTTATAGATAAGGAAACTGAGGCTCACAGAGGTTAAGTGACCTACCTATGATAACACAATTCTTAAGTTTCTGAAGCAATATTTGACCCCGAATCCAACTCTCTATCCACTGTGCCACCTAACTGCCAAGCAGCCTGACTTTGATGATATTAGGCTGATGTGGGACCAAGTTTTTTGGAAACTTTGTTTCCCTGCTTTGATACTCTTCTCATTTCTTATTTTCATTACCAAAAAAGAGTCAAGCCATCTTTGTTGGAAGAACTTGGCTTATTGAATATGCTGTTTCTTCTCATCAAAATTCTAAACCAGGCATTCAAGATTTTCTCCAATCTGATTTTTCTAGGCTTGTCTCATACTCTTCCCCTCCACCATTCCTATCACATACTCTGGCTGGAGCAACCTACTTTTTATTTATTGAACAAATCACAAATTTCCTCAATGGTTTTTCTTTGCTTTTCATTCTCTATAACTAGACTTCTTACCTCAATGTCTAGCAGTTGAAAATCTTCTCATCCTTCATGATCCTTCTTAAACATTCCCTTCCTCAAGAAGCCATCTTTTATTCCTCAAGTCAGAAGTGTGAATGCTCATAACATAATTTGTACCCCCTCTTGTTTATTATCACATACACTGGAACAGAGATTTCCTGACATAGAAAGTGCCTTCACAAATATAGTTGGAAGTTTCTTTTTAGATTTTGTCTCAGTGAGCTGCTGAGTCATGGTCAATAATACGACCATGATCATACAGTTCATATGTGTCCCAAGTATCACTTAAACCTAAATCTTCTTGACACGATGGCCAGTTTTCAATGCACTCTGCCATGATGTGGCATAGAAAGGAAGGGCCTCAATGGGCTTGCTTCATGAAATGAACATGGGTCAACAAAGAAACATTTCATAAATTTTTTATTAAGTACTGACTTGGTGCAGAGACCTGTGTAAGTAAAATACTAGGGAAGATATAAGGTTTTAATAGGACATTCATGCATTCTCAGGGGTCAGTAAGATATTTGCATACATCTATAGTACAGGTGATACACATGAGGTACAAGATTAGAGAAGCATTAGAGAAGAATCAAATAGTTCTGTGTGAGATTTGAGAGGGGATACTCTTCCTGATGGGGAATGGGGTAGGCTTTCTAGGAGAGATGGCATTTGAATCTGGTTATACAGTATAAGTAAGTATTTACCATAGTAATAACATTTTATTTTTTTTGCTTTTTGGAGGGCAATTGGGGTTAAGTGACTTGCCTAAGGTCATATGGCTAGTTTTTGTGTTAAGTGTCTGAGGCTGGATTTGAACTCAGGTCCTCCTGACTCTAGGGCTGGTTCTCTATTCACTGTGTCACTTGGCTGCCCCATACTAAGAATATTCTAATCAAAAAGAGCAGTCCAATCTCATAGTCTACATATGTGTCCCTGTAGACTTACATCAAATGGCTTTAATGCTAAACATGCAACATTGGCTTATATTTCCTTTATGAATTGTGGGTTTACATAAAAGGGGTCACGTTTTAGATACAACATTTTGAGAAGAAAGAAGGAGATATGGTGAATTATAGCTTTTACCAGGGCAGATATGTATAGAGACTTGCCATAAACAGCATTTAAAATGTTAAAATTGGGAGTCCTATGCTAGGAAAGGTGAGTAGATAGGACAGTGCAGATCAAAAAAGGGAGAGGGAAATACCATAATATTCCCCCTAGTAAATAGATAGAGATAAATTATCCTAAAGGTTATAACAAAGTAATATTCTTTCAATCTCACTGAGAAAAGAATAACAAAGAAGGAGAGAAAAATAAAATTGGGGGTTCTTTTGGGGGGAAAGACAGGCTAGAAGGGAGGAAAGGAAGAAAGGAAAGAAGGAAAAGAAGGAAGACAGGCAGGCAGAAAGGAAGGAAGGAAGGAGAGAGGCAGGGAAGGAAGGGAGGAGGAGGGAGGGAGAAAATAGGGATGGAGGGAGGGAAGAAAAAAGGAAGGAAGGGAAGGGAAGGGAAGGCAAGGGAAGGGAAGGGAAGGGAAGGGAAGGGAAGGGAAGGGAAGGGAAGGGAAGGGAAGGGAAGGGAAGGGAAGGGAAGGCAAGGGAAGGCAAGGGAAAGGAAGGGAAGGGAAGGGAAGGGATGGAAGACCTAAAAGTCTAATTATATGCAAAATGCCAGTAGTGAATTAATCAATAAGCATTTATTTAATGTTTACTATGTGTCAGATATTGGTCCTAAGGGCTAAATGTCAGCTAGACTTATTTAAGGGAAATGGGAAGTTAAAATATTGGCTATGGAACGTTAGACCTGGAAGGACCTTAAAGATGATCTATTTCATTATCCTTACTTTGTATAGGAGGGAATCAGAACTCAGTGAGTCACCTAAAGTCTTCAGGCTAGTTAGAGTGAGGCTGACCACTCTGGATCTAGGATCCTTTCTGTGATATTGTACTCCCTCTTTACATTGTTCTGCCTCCCAGGACTGATGTATTTAATACTCACTATAAGGTCTTCTTGACCTGTGAAGATCAAAGATGAGTTGTTGTTTTGTTTTTTTTTTCCCCTGGGAAAGTAGCTTATTCATCTATACACAGGGAATAATTAGAGTCAAAATGTCAAAAAAAGCCTTTAGGCAAATTATTCCTTTCCTTCCCTAAGTAGTGCTCTACATGGACCAAACCTATACTTCCATAGAATGAGAAATGAGAAATCACTTGTCTTCATTTTACTGAGCTTCTTCTGGACACTTCCACCACTAATTTGCCATGTGACCTTTGGCCAATCACCTAACCTCTCTGCACCTTTTTCCTCATTTGCAAACTAGAAATCAAAGTGCCTGCTTTGTCTAGTTTGAATAGTCGTTGTAAGGATGAGAACAAGTTATATACGTTAAATCAATTTGGCAAGTTGAAAGTTTAATATAAAATATAAAAGATTGTTATAATATAAGGTAGCATCCAAACTCTAGAGATAGTTTAGAAGTCCTCTGATCATACTAAAGTAATTAAGAAACAAAAACATTTGGGCCAACAGTCAGGAACCATGATTTTGATCAGTATACTTCCTTTCTAAAAAAAAAAATTACTTGGGTGAAGGGAAGTAGGAATGGATTTTAAAATATTGAGTAAAATGAAAAAAAAACTCATGGCAACCTAGGTTTTTATTGATTTATTAATTTGTTTTTATTCATGTATTTGTTATTTACATGTTCAATTCAAACAATCATTTAAAAATGATATATAAAAGATAAAAAGTATGTATTCAGAACTCTTTAAGAGAAGAAATAATATTGCCTAAAAGTGAAGTTTTGATGCTTTATATTTTTCCCCCTAAAGAACAGTAAGATCAGTTCTTTTAACAGTCAGAGTCCTAAGTAAAATTGGGTTTGCCTTCAAGTGTTATGAAGGAAGCAAGCCTAGACCAATTCTCTATCAGTGGGTGATAGGATTGAGACGAGAGAAGATAAGGAAGAATATTGGTCATGTATACAAGTATCTTAGGTAACTCAAAATTGGAACCCTGCGTACAGAGATTATTCATGAGTACTTTAGTAAGATTTGAAATTTAATTTTTTTCAACTTCTTTTGAAAAAAAGTTTAAAAGCTTTATTAAAAGGCTCATAATATTTCTCAAACACTAAATCTCTGTTACAAGACAGATTTTGATGACCTAAGTATAAATGAATCACAGATATACAGATTAAGTTTCCTTTTAAACAAATTAGTTCAAAAAATTAACTGAAAAAGTGCTTGGAGGTACAGTATGCTTTGGGCTTTTTCAAACCCTAAATGCTTGAGAAAAGAATGGAAGCCATTTGACACAGTCAGGTTAGTCTTTCCATACAGAAATAACTAGAACTAGAACCACAATAATAATCATGAGGATAGTGTTTCAGAATGATTACAGGCTTTTGTAGCTTGTTAAACATCATTTAGTTTAAATTCTTACGTCTCAACATCAGCAAAAGTGCAGGTTGAATATCCATAGATGTTCAGTGGTGAGCCCAAGCACCTTAAAAAAAACAAAATTAAAAAAACTCTTAGAGCAAGGAAATATAAACAACAAAATGAAGACCCAAATCGATGATAAATCTATATTTAAAGACAAAATCTATATTTAGGCAGGAAGTTGACCTTGAAAATAGAGCCCAGATCATTGCTGCCTGTGGTGGTAGTTCTGTGTTCTCATTTCCCAAACTTCAAAATACTTTCCATCAAAGAGGGACTCTTTCTTGGAAATAAATGGCCAACTCAGAATGAACTTACCATGACCTAGCATGCTAATTTCCAAAAGCTTAATCTGAGTTATTTTTCTCTTTGTCATCACTTTCTTAAATCTAGACAATCAACGAAACAATGAATCAAGGCCTGACTTGCAGCTTTTGCTAATTTCCAAAGGGGAAAATACACTGAAAATTTAACGATCAGCTCTTGAAAACTGGCTCCAATACAACATTATTTGGTATGAAGAACTGCATTAAAATATGGGGGGGATCAGAAGGAAGAAATAGTTTGCCATGCCAATCTGCATCAGCCCACAATTTCTTGCTCAAACACCACAAGAGATATAAACCACTCCCATAGATATGCTTCAATCATATCACCACTGTCATAAGTCTAAAGTATAGAACCCCCAGGCTTACTCAGCCAGATTAATTATTCCTACTTTTCCTCTCATCCCTAGCACGATGCAAGTTTTACTCAGGGGAATCATTGTTCTTTGTGATAGAGAAGACACAAATAGGAGCAAGAGCAACTGAAAGTCCTGTATTCAGTATTTGGATCTATGGTCAATCTCATTATATTAAATTACATCCAATTTATTAGATGACTACTATGTGATTGTGGTGTAAGGGTTGGAGGTGTGCAAAAACAAAAAGAAAAATACTTCTAACCAGTTAACCAGTCTACTCGGGCAGTCGATAACAATTTACTAAGCACCTACTATGTGCCAGATTCTTTGCTGAGTGCTGGGGATACAAAGAAAGGTAAAAGATGTCTCATGCTCTAAAGGAGCTCACAATCAACTGGGTGGCCCAATGGCTTAAAAATGGGTAGCAGAGGAATATGCTATCTGAGAAAATCAGCATTGTGATCAAATACAAGTCAAAATAGGTGTATCCAACACATTTAACAGTAAGCATGATTGGTATAGCATTGTATTGACACTGGGCATAAAAAGATAAGCAATCCATTCATTGTAATTAGCAGTACTGTCCCACAAATGGAACAAGGGTTTCTGGGGTCTACTGAGGTGAGAGCTAAGACAATTGGGGCCTCTGAAAAGTGCTAATTCTGCAGTCAAGGGAGACCTAATCAATAAACATTAACTAAGCACCTACTATGTGCCGAGCACTATGCTACATGTTGGAGATACAAAGAGAGGCCAAAAAAAAAAAAAAAAAAAAAAAACCCAGTCCCTGCCCTCAAGGAGCTTACAATCTAATCAGGAGAAACAACATGAAAACAAATGTATATACAACAAGCTATTTTCAGGACAAATAGGAAATAATTAGCAGAAGAAAGGTGCTAGAATTAAGAGGAGTTAAGGAAGGCTTCCTGTAGAATGTGGGATTTTAGTTGAGACTTAATGGATGCCAGGGAAGTCAATAATCATTAGAGTGGAAGAGAGAGAATGTTCCTGGCCTGGGGAACAGCCAGAAGAATGCCTGGAACCAACAAATGGGGAAACTGTGCTTCTCCAATGGAAGGCAGGTGGTAGAGGGCTTGCCCTGGGGAGGAAAAAGAAGAGTTTGGAGCTATCAACTTCCTTCCTTGACAGACGAACGAGCTGGGAGGAGCTTAGCATTACTTTAGTATTTTCAAATCAATTTCATGTCTGGAACCAGAGGCCCAGATTGCACCTTAAAATTTTCAACCTCCATTGGGGTGATGGGATGGTGGCATAGGGAGGATTGGGAAAACTCTCCCTTTAAGTCTCATTGCTCCTATGTTCCCAGTAGCCATTCTGTTAGGGTTTTCACAGCCTGTTATTACATATGCCTATCAACTAGGGTCCCAGAACACCTAGGCCAAGTGAGGTAATGCTTAATCAGCTGGATCCTACCAAGTTACAGGTCCAGAAGTCTTTGACAAATCCTTAGAACCATTTTTTACTCTACCTAATTTCCTTCTCTTATCACAGTTGGGAGAAAGAATTAGGGACCACAAATGATCCTTTCCTATTCCCTATTTCCCATTTCCAATTCCCAAATCAACCTTACTTAAAGGTGGAATAGAGTGAGTAATAAACTTTAAGAAAAGCTCATTTGCCTCAAAATATCTCACCCATACTGACTGATCCTCCACCAATTAAGTGGAGTTTGAACAAGCAAATACCTCTAGTCATCCATACTGTATTAATATTGAGACACTGAAGATTTTCATTAGAGGGGAAGAAGAACTAAGGGATTATTTGGGAGTCTGGCACATTTGGGTGAGGGCAGATTGTAACAGAATGCTAAAGGGTAGAATCTGGACAATTCCCATGGCTATTCTGCAGTGCCCAAAGGTGGAGTTAAAATAAGCTTAGAAATGGACCCCTATGAGCTAGCTATCTATTGCTAGTCAACCTCATTGACTTACAATAAGCTCTCCTGACCATGGCTTGATTCAATCAATCAATTAAAAAGCATTTACCAGGTACCTACTATGTTTTAGGCAGTGTGTTAGGCATTGATGTATATAAATACAAAAAATGAAATGATACCTGATCTCAATGAGCTAATGTTCTATCCAGGGAATGCAACATTTACATATGTAAGCATATACAGAATAAAAATAGATAGAATTGGTATAAAATGACTACATTTTGATTTTCAAATAATGTGAGACCCAGCCTTTGTTTGTTGGCTTTAATGTTGAATTAACCTTAATACTGCCCCTAACCTCAACTTTAAGATCTTAGACTTTCCAAATCCTTTCGTGCCAAGCAGGACTGCCTTGGATTGGAATATAGTGGGGAAAAGTACTAGTAATAGAGTCAGAGGAACTAAAGTCAAATCCCAAGTCACTTAAGCCTCCTCATCCTTGGGGTCTTTATCTAAGGGGGATAGACTAGCTGATCTATAAGGGCTCCCCCCCCCCCCGAAGTGCCTGCTGAATATATGTTCCTCTGACTACTGAATTGAAGAAACACTGCAATCAAGATGGCACTAGGCTCTTTAGGGGTAGAGAAAAAAAAAACACAGTATAGGAGATAGAGTCACAAAAGGGAAGGAGGGCAGTTTTTTTTTTTAACTTTTTCCCATCTAAAGTAGCATACTTAGAAAGAAGAGGAATGTGATCTGGCTCCATGATAATATATACATATACTTAAAATGCAGACACATACCTATACCTATACATGTATACACACACACACACACACACACACACACACACACACACATAGAGACAGACAGACAAACAGAGAGTTGAGGAGGGAGGGCACTAGCAGCTGGAACAAACAGGAAAGGCTTCATGAAAAAGAAAGTGCTTGAGCTACATCTTAAAGGAAGATAGACACTCTATGAGGTAGAGGGAAGAAGAGAGGGAATACATTCCACTGCAAAGATGCAGAGATAGTAGATGGAGTGTCATGTAAAGAACAGAGAGAAGGCCAGTTTGGCTGAATCCCAGAGTGCAGGAGTGGCAGTAATACCCAATGAGCTTGAAAAGATAGGTTGGATCTAAGCTATGTAGGGCTTTAAATATTAAACAGGAGAGATTTTATTTTACCCTAGAGGCTACTGGAGTTGGTTGAGTGGGGGAACCATGGCAGCAATACGTCAGATGGACTAGAATGAAGAGAGATTTGAGGCAGAAGACTAATGAGGAGGTTGCTTAAATAGTCTAGAGGAGAGGTGATAACCCTCTGAGACTTGTGGGAGGGGAGGAGTTGGAGGCAAGAGATGTTGTGAAGGTAATTTTTAAAAAGATAGGATACATATCATGTTTAGCTTCCAATTTATCTTTTGAGTTTGGGGTTTTGTTTTGCTTTTTTGCTTTGGATTTGACTGAGAATGGGGCTGAAAATCCTGATGCACAGATATAAATTGTTATAAATGGAATTAAATCTCTGTTAGCATATTTAATGAGTAGGATATATTTTTCCAAAGGTAAAACAAAAAAATTTGTAACTTAATTGATTTGAAATAAATCTGGAATTACATTGTTCACTGAATTATTGTCACTTCTTTTTCTAGTTCAGTGTGAAAAGTGTTTTATATCTAAATCTCATTCATTTTTTTTTTTGATCAGTAGGAACTCTTCCTTCAACCACCTCTCTTTTTCTCTAGGATCCCTTTCCCACTCTGCTTTCATCTCCTCACCATTATTTCTCTAATCCATACTTTATTCCCCCTCACTGCTACTCTTAAGATATTTTAAAAATACAACAGGATTATTGACAAAATATCCACCATAATTCTTTGACAAGTTTCTCATGCCTCCTAAGAGTAACATATATTGCAGGTTAGGTGTTGACGAAGATGATAGAAATGCTAAACTTGGTGTGAGAAAGACCTGTATTTTAATTCAGTCTCAAACTTATTAGCTGTGAGACCATGGATATGTCATTGAATTTCTCTGAAACTCAATTTCTTCATCTGCAAAATGGGAGTATAGCAATAATGTCTGTAGCACCTACTCCCCAGGGTTATTGAAAGGTTCCGGTGAAATAATGTCTGTAAATTGCTCCTCATCTTTAGACTACCCAGAGGAAATCTAAGCCCCCTCCCTGACCCAATCTGTCTTCTCTCATTGTCTACCCATGTTGGACTCCAGGAATGCAAACTTATCTTATTATCAACTCATGGTAAATTTACTTAGGAAGAGAATGCAGATACATGTGACACATTCTGATTCCAAAAAGATATCTAGGGGATAGGTGGCTAATTCAGCCCTTCATTGATTGAGTGTTCACTTGAATCACAGGTCATCCATGAGGAAATAAGTTTGTGATTTAAAAGCTCTGTTGATGCTCTTTTGGTTTCTTTAATGTATGTTCTGTTCCTCTGCATCCCTCCCCTGTCTCGATTCCCAGACTGTGAGCTGGATTGCTGCAAAGCTGATCCCATTTTTTCTTTGAAATGCAACTTGTATCCACAGTGGGCTACTAAAGAAAACAAGGCCATTGGATTCTGATTTCCCTCTTACTCACTGTTGTTAATCAGCAACACACGGCCGCCACCTAATCTCGTGCAGGTCCGAGTTCTGCATAGTAGGGGTGAATGGCAGGGGTTCTTTATTCTTTCTGTTTGATACATCCTTCCTTCCACCTCTCAAAATCTACCACTGGGAGAAGGAAAGGGCGGACAGGAGGGAGAGGGGGAGACTTGCAGAAAAGTCTTTTCCGTTCTAACCTTTCATAGGCTGTGCGGTCATGACCCTGGAGACATCAACTTGCAGCCTCGTGATGAGATTGGTTACTCTCCCAGAGTCCTCATGGGCAATAGCCCTTTCCTTTCCTCAGGTCCTCTCTCCTCCTGTCTCCTGTGGCTTCACAGCAGAGTTCAGCATCTCAGGAAGAGAAATATAAGGTTCAGAAACTATTGAGATTTCAACCCTTCCCTGCATGTTCTCCATTCCCCTCAGTCAAATAAGCAGAGAAGTTTTGTTTTTTTTTTAATTTGTTTTTGGTATCATTTTTTAGGCCAAAAACACAAGAATGGTTTTTGTTAATCAACAAGTCATTACTATATACCAGGTGCTTTGTGCTATGCTCTGGGGATACAAAGAAAGGCTAAAAAACAGTCTTTACCCTGAAGCATTATACATTCTCATGGGGGAATCAACACATAAATAATTGTATTCAAGTAAGAAATATATAGAATAAATGGAAGGTAATCTGAAAGAAGAAGGCATTCACATCTAGAAGGACTAAGAAAGGTCACCTATAGAAGATGAGACTTGAGCTGACTCTTTTTTAAAAGAAAATATTATTTGTTTTCAATATTATTTTCTTTATTATGAGTTCCACATCCTCCCTGTGCTTTCTGCCCCTTCCCCACCCATTGAGAAGGCAAGCAATATATCAATCAAACATGTGAAATCATGTAAAACACTCTCATATTAGCCATATCACAAAAAAGCAAGAAAAATAAAGTGAGAAAATTATACTTCAATTTGCACTCAGAGTTCATCAATTCTCTCTCTGGAGGTAGATAGCATTTTTTTTTTATTGTGAATACTTTGGAATTGTCTTGGATCATTGAATCAGAGTAGTTAAGTCTTTATCTTGAATTGCCACAGTGTATCCTATTTTTTCTTTGAAATGCAACTTGTATACACAGTGAGCTACTAAAGAAAACAAGCCCACTAGAGTCTGATCTCTTGATCATCAATTATAATATTGTTGCTGCTGTGTACAATGATGTGGTTCTGCTCACTTCACTTGCATCAGTTCATAAATACCCCCCTAGGTTTTTTCTGAAACCATCCACCTCATTTCACACAATAGTATTCCATCACAATCAAATACCACAACTTGTTCAGCCATCTCCCTATTGATAAAGAACCCCACTCCCCAATTTCCATTTCTTTGTCACCACAAAAACAGCTGCTATAAATATTTTTGTACATATAGGTACTTCTTTTTCTTTGATCTCTTTGGGATACAGACCTAATAGTGATATTGCTAGGTCAAAAGGCATAAACAGTTTTTTTTAGCCCTTTAGGCATAGTTCCAAATTGTTCTACAGAATGATGCACCAGATCACAATCCCATCAACAATTCATTAGGGTACTATTTTCCATCATCCCCTCTAGCATTTGTCATTTCTGATAGGAGTGAGGTAGTACCTCAGAGTTGTGTTAATTAGCATTTCTTAATCAATACTGATTTTTTTTTCACATGATTATAGATAGCTTTGATTTCTTCTGACTACTGCTTGTTCATATCTTTTGGCCATTTTTTTCAATAAGGGAATGCCTCTTATTTTTATAAATTTGATTTGGTTCCTTATATTTGAGGAATAAAGCTTGTGTCAGAGAAACTTGCTTTAAAATTTCTTGATATACCTTCATTATTTATTATGCCTTTTATCAAAATGTAGTTTCCCTGATTATTTCTTTTAATTAGGTCTATTTTTGCTTTGTCTAAGATCATGATTGCTTTTTTTTTACTTGTACTGATACATATTAGATTCTGCCCCAGCTCCTATGTATGTGTATTTCTGTTTCAAGAGTGTCTCTTGTAAACAATATGTTGTTCGACTGTAGTTTCTAATCTATTCTCTGATGTGCTTCCATTTTATAGATGAAAGACTTGAATTGACTTGATGATGAAGATGATGATGATGATAGCCATAGTAACATTATGGTTGACAAAAGCTTTCCACATATTATCTCTTGGGTACTTATCCATTTGCCATTAATTATGATTAACAATTAAATGGTCCTGTAATCTTGGGATCTCTGTGGGGAAAAGATTTTTTTGTATTTATGTGTGGGTTCTCTTTTTATTCCTCTGGGGCTAAATCTTACCTTTGTTGTTTCTCCTCTTTCTATAGAACCCCTAACACTTTCCACTCTCCATAACCCCACATACATGCTAATGTGTGGCGTCTCACACACACATACACACACACACACACACACACACACACACACACCACCTACCCCCCACATATGCAAAGCTACTCTTTAAAAATACTTCCTCTATCAGTATCAAGAAATTCAACAGATTTTTGCCATCCTGACCTTTATAGAGCTAGACAGGAAACTTCAGGTAAATAATCTATTTCCTTAACAAGCACGCATACCTCTCCTTGACAAATAGTTACTTAGTACGACTCCAATCAATCAATCAGAGATTTAGAACTTGAAGTATTATTTTACATATGAGGAAACAGAGGACCAGAGAGGCTATAACTTGCCAGAGTCATACAACTAGTTAGTACCTCACTTGACCAATATTTATTAAGTATGTCTTCTATATCCCTATAAGTGTTGGAGATTCAAAGACAGAAGGGAATATTCCCTTCCCTCACAGAACTTGCATTCTAATGTCACAATCATTGGTATGAAGTAGATCCTTCTTCCTCTTTTTCTCCATTTATTGGGTAAATTTTCATGACCAAAGAAGAACAGGTGAGCAGGAGCACCAATTCAAATCATACATTGTAGGGCCAACCTGTTAGATGATTTGCATATCACTCCAAAGTCATGTCTATTCAGTAGCTCCAAATTAACCAGTTAGCTGCATTATTCTACATCCACAGATTGTACCTTTTATAGAGACCATTCATCTCAGCAAGATATTTTACTGGTCAAGGATAATAATGCAGAAGAGTATGAATGGCTCAGTACAACCCATCTCTAATACTCACGGAGTAGGGTTGGGACAAGCTCATCAAGAATGAGAAAACCAGGGGCAGTTAGGTGGTGCAGTGAATAGAGCACTGGCCCCGGAATCAGGAGGACCTGAGTTCAAATCCAGCCTCGGACACTTAACACTTACTAACTGTGTGACCTTGGGCAAGTCACTTAATCCCAATTACCCTGCTTTTCCCCCTCTAAAAAAGAAAAAAAAAAGAATGAGAAAACCTTGAATGTTATGGCAATGAGCAGGTCCTTTGGAGCTTTAGCTAGGTATTGTATGCATTTTGTGGGATTCTTAGGCCACAAATATTATGACTGTTGGCTCTTTGCTTGTTAGGATTAAATAGTTGGTAATTATGATTTCAATGTTCCTAGCAAAAGAAATTCTCTCACTGCAATCTTTCTTTGCCCCTGCCCAGGAGGAGCTGGGAAATCCTTCTTTCTCTGGGTCTGGCCTCCATAGTCACATTCCCAAATGTAGACTTATTGGCATGGAAAGAAATTATAGCCAAGGGTCATATGTTCTGATAATAATATAAAATAGCTTAAAGTTGTAAATAAGCATTAAAAGGACATCTAGGAGGAAAGAGTGAGAAGAGTTGAACAGGTGAGGGGGTCAGAAGCTGGGGGTTTGAATCCTGGCTCTGCTATTCACCATCTGTATGATGTGGGCAGGCCTCTTAATTTTTCTTTGCCTTAGTTTCTTATCAGTAAAATGAGGTGATTTGACTAAATGGCCTCTAACTCTAACTGTGATTCTATGGTGATCCTAGGGACTCTACCGTGGACTGCAGGCCACACCTGTTGACTTCCTGTTAGCTCTTCTCCTTTCAGGAGAGGAGGTTCCTCTCTGGTTCTTTACTCTGGTCTGGTCACCTGTGCTGTCCTCTTTTCCACAGAAGGCCATGACTCATCCTCTTTCCCTGAAGAAAACTGGGACATAAAGCAGCCCTTCTTTCTCCATCTTGGCCATGGTTTCTCTTGGTGTTACTCAGACTGTGAAGGGGCAGGATTGCACTAGAGGGGAAAAGAATTATATATCAGTGATAGTCCGTGATCAATTCTCATTATAGTAAGAAGAAACAAGCTGACTAAATTATCATGTGCTTCAAAACCCAGGGCCTAATTTAAGCCAGTTCTAAGTGGGAAATGTGACCCTCCCCTCTCTAATTCTTGTCCCTCTTTGAGTGACAGATGATTGTGAACATGAGACATTCGAAGCAGTGACCAAGGAAGGATGAAAAACTTAAGGTTATTAAAAAAAGTTGATGCCCTGAAGAATTTTTTAACCTATCTGCAGCACTCAAACATTTTGTGAGTTATCCTTCCCTTTTGTCTTCCAGGGATACATATCCTACCAGTGTCTTACCAGGACCACAGCACTAACCAATTATGTCTCCAATTACTTTTTCAGCTCTTCAGGCTTTTAGTTCCTTTCTTCCTAATTTGTGATTCCCATCGTTAATTCAGAATTCCCCAGTTATATTTGCTTTGAGTTGCTTATTCCACATCCCTCAGCCTTCACTTCTCTTTAAGCCCTAGACTTATATACAGAGCTGTGCCCCTTTTATTCCAATCTGAGTTTTAGTCTTCAATACCCTGACACTGAATCTACCAAGCTAACTTTAATAAAAGAATCTAATTAGGAATTTAAAACTACACTTCCTAGGATCAATAGCTAATGTGCGAACTCATATGTCTTCCTAACCTTCTGTTGACTTTGTAGACACTTCTGAAGTTTAGCATTTTGTATTTAGACTGCCCAACTGAGTTTTAAAGAATTGTGATACTTGTTTCCAAGGCTCTTCTTGAATATTTGTACAGTGCTAGGTCTCAAATAGAGAATAGACTTTGTTCCAGTGCCCACCAGTTGAATGGCCTTTTTAAAACTTGGATTTGGAGGTTTGGGGGAAGCAAAAGCCAGATCTTTCATCTTGTTTAAGCCACATGGGAGGAAATTCAACAGTCGGGATGATGTGGAGCATCTGATTTCTAGAGACCTGCTCCCCTGCACCTTCCTCCGTGACCCTAAAGTCCCTTTTCAGACAATGGGAGTTAGAATGGTGCACTAATGAAAATACAGAGAAGTCAGGGGGAGATTTGCTTCCCCCACCTTTACCTGAGACAATTCAAAGATCATACCTCCATTAAACTGGAGAATGATTTCTTCCTGGTCCTACCTCCTTTCAGAAGATGGCAGAGCTTAGAGGAAAAATCAGATTCTGTTCTCCATAACAGCCACCTATTTCCTTACAAACTTGCCTTTTGTACTCACTTACAAATTTGTCTACCCTGCCCTTTTTATAAAAGAAAATCATTGTCCAGTGTGCTTAATGATGGAAGTAGATAAAGAGTTGGGAATTAAGTTTTGATCCCTTTTCAGAGAGGGGACGTGATAGAGGAAGTTGAAGGAAAAAGGAAGGAACAGTGGACACTAATCCCATTTGGATGTCTCACAAAAAACAAGAGAGATTTATCAAAAACCAGGTAAACACAAGTTTCCCATAAATTGGAATCAACATAGATTTTACATATATATTATATTGTATCATATTATATTTTGCACAAATATATATAATATATCCATATACATAATCACATATATATGTACACATACATACATACTTATCTATTTTGCTAACGGGCAACAGAATGGGGTATGACTTTCTGTGGAAAACAGGAGAGATAGATGGGTAAGTAGGTAGATGGATAGATATCTCAGAGGATATACACACATATATATATATATATATGCATTTACTTATACATACATATGCATATTTATATATATATACAATGAATGCAACCTATATTCATATAATTTACACATGTATGTGTGAGTTCACATGTATATGTGTTTATTTATATTGGCAGGTGTATATGTTTATATATTTGTAAGTGTATATATGTATACACACACACACAAATATATACACTCAGACTTAACATAGACAAGCCCTTTAGACAAATGCAAACTTGGACAGGATCAGACTCAAGTAAAGAGTTTATAATCCATGGGAAATATTCTAGAAGTAGGTCTGCTACACACACACGCACACACACCGCATTGTGTATTACTTGTACTCCACATTCAATGCCCTTTCCAGAATCTTAAGCTAAAGTGAGACATGAGAAAACAGTGATTCTGAAGATTGCTAAGGAATAGATGAATAGCAGATTACCAAAGAGCAAGACTCCTCAGGGAGAGACAGACAGGAGGCCACATGGTCCATGTGGGTCCAATAATTACTAATATGTCAACCATTTCCTACTTTCAGAGTCAGATTGAGGCAAGATTCCTTGGAATATCAGTGTCCAACCACCACCATCAACAACCCCAGGGGTATACTGCAGCCAGCTCTAACTGGCTAGGAGAGCCGGTTGTTAAATTTTCAGTGTGAGTCTCAAAAATTGGCAATGATATAAATCAGGGATTGATTTATTATTTTATTGTTTATGTAAGAAAATGGTGGGTAAAGGATTAATAATTCAGATTAAGCTCTTTTGGGGGGGCATTAACTAGGGTCAAGTGACTTTCCCAGGGTCACATAGCTACTAAGTGTCTAAGACTGGATTTTAATTCAAGTCCTATTTATTCCAGGGTTAGGGCCCTATCCACTGTACTACCAAGCTGCCGTAATTCAGGTTAAACTTAAAAGTACATCCTGTATACATTGCTTTTTTGGCAAGCCGGTTGTTAAAAATTTACCTTCATATCACTGACCAGTCCTGCTTCCAGCTTGCCACTAATGCCATAATTGTCTGAAGAGCATCATGGTAATGAAAGGGGTAGAGTACTACACATGGAGCTAAGAAGACCTGAGTTCAAATCTTGCCTCATACACGCTTATTAGTTATGTGACACAGGGAAAGAGCCACTTAACCATCATTTTCTTCTTCTGTAAAATAGGGATAGTAATGTCACTGACCTCCATGAGCTGTTGTAGGAACAAAATAAATTAATATTTTTTAAAGCACTTTGCAAATCTAGAAGCCATACTTCTAGCTTAGCTATAGTCCAGGGAACACACTCACCCTTATGGGAAAATGACCTGGTAGCTGCTGGTGAAGTTACTACAGCCCCAATTTCTTTTATAGCCACAGTTACCAAAGACCCAGAAAAGGATCTTGCAACCAAAGTCCACATCCCTGGCACTGTAAAATGGTTCAACATTAGGAACAAATGTATTTTATCAGTGGAAATGGCATGAAAACAGAGGTATTACCATCTGCTTAACTGGAGCAACCTAAGGGTCTTTGTATCTGGGTCTTTCCATTAGACTTGCTATTGAAATCTCCTTTCTGTGTTGTGTTCCCAAATTAGAATAGAAGCTCCTTAAGAGAAGAGTATCTTACTTTTCTATTTGTTTCTCCAACATTTCATACAGTTCTTTACACATAGTGAGTACTTAATAGATGTCTTTTCTATTTACTCATCAAATCATATTGCAATGAATGCCCCAGATACGTTGGTCAACCAATATATATTTATCATCATCATCATCATCATTGTAGTCGTTGTCAATGTCATCATTGTTATTACTATTATCGAGCATATCCAAATTCTTTGGTTGTACTGAATTACTTCCATAGCTAAAATCACATGAGATTAATTCAATTGAATACATGATTATTTGCTCATCGCCTGGGGCTTGGTAATTATTTTGGTTATCCAGAAAGCATTATTCTTAATACAAAATCAGGGCACTTGGTGCACAAATGTTACCAAACTAGACCAAATATCTCCAATAATGTGAGCATGATTAAAGACATCAGCTTATAGGGAATTTTAGTAAAAATGTCACTGTTCTATTTAAAACTATTCCATTTGGTTAGAGGTTAATTTACTGTTCTCAACTGAAAATCTCTTTAAAATAGATATGGTGGAAAATTCTCAGTCCCTGTCATGATACCCCACAAATAAGCTTAAAATCATTAAGCATCAAAGGCTGATTGGGCTGAACCAAAGCCAGTGGCTCCAGACAATGAGGCTCTGCCACTTTGTTTTATCCTAGAAAAATGATAGAGGTGAAAAAGGCTGTATCACCATTCCTTCTGTCCCAAGTATAAATATGGCATCTGGACTTCTCCCTAACAAACAAACTCCTTGCTCATCATTCTTAAGCAAGAAAAGACCAACAGAATAAAAATTCAAGTGTATTTAGGCCACAGTTAAGGGGAAGACGCAGACCTCTGTGTGTATGCATGTAGGTACATGCAACATGGGCATGTAAACTAGGAAGACCTGTGTCATACGTACCCTTTTGTAGAGAATTAAAGAAGCAGTAGTGCACATTTCTGTGCTAATTATGTGTGTGCATGAAAGGAACATCTCTGAATTCAATGCATATTGATGAGCAATGCAGAAATTCAGTCTTCATTTTTCACGAATTGCAGTATACTCATTATCTATTAAAAAATAGAAAAGTTCCTGTTAAGGATTGCCTTAAAAATTCCTCTTCCTCTGCCCACCGTCCCTCCCCCCCCAATCTAATAAAGATGACTAAAGTCCAAATCTTTTCTTCCTGTATATTTTTCCTACACAAACCCTGGATTTTGTATGTACATAATTGTACGCATGTTGACACCATTACAAGTAGATCCCTTGAAGACAGGCACTGTTTTTGCCTTCCTTTGTGTCCCCAAAGCTTATCATAGTAGTTGGCACATAGTCAGAGCTTAATGGATGCTTTTTGGCTGACTGACAAACCTGGGGCAAGCATACCTTGCATTCTTTGGATGGCAACATTTCCTTTTGACTTCAGGTATTTTACTTATATCACTCCCACTTCTCCCAGGCATAGGTTTTTCAATCAGATCAACTGATCAGATCTGTAAGGGGCCAAATGGTGATTGGATGAAAGAATTTGCCCATGGTCTTAGCTCTCTCAAGCCTTTTCCTAGTTTCCTCACTGCCCTCTCTATTTGCTAATGCCTTCCCTTCTCAGAGTGTCTTCCATTAACTCAGTAGTTGTTTACTTATTCTCTCCCTCATTAGATTGCAAATTTCTTGAGGGCAAGGACTAGTTTTTGCCTTTCTTTGTATCATCTGTCTTAGCACAGTGCCTGACACATCATAAGCTCCTAATAAATGTTTTCTTTTTTTTTTGCTTTTTTCCTCCTCCATTTTGTGGCATTCAGGTAACTCGAGGATTGTAGTCTGTGACATTCATCAAAGAGGCAACCGAAAGCAGTGGAATTCTTGAAATTTAGTCCCTGATTTTAGGATCCACTAAGTCTCAATGTTACTGGAAGGGAAGCTGCTATTTATTTTATGTAAATGTCTCCCCTGGAACAGCAGGTGTCCCACAATGAACAAGCCCTCTATGAAAGTTAATGTTCCCATTCGGTTTCTCTGATTAAAAAAGAAGAACTATGGAATCATCTCTTTTGATGACTAGAATTGAAGGTGAAAAGAAAAGAAAATGCCAATAGACAAAGAGAGGACACAAGTTCTCTCCCCTTCCTCTGCCCACCTTCCCTCCCCCCAATCTAATAAAGATGATTAAATTACAAGTCTTTTCTTCCTGTTGAAATCACTGCACATTATTCAAATATTAGAACTCAGGAAATAAGGCAAGACAACATCCCTCATGAAACCTTAGAAGGCAAAGCAGGGGTCCAAGGCTGGAGGCCTGCCTGGCTAGGCTGTTCTAATTAAGAAATAACCCTGCTGAGCAGAATTTAATCTAAATAAAATAGAAAAAGAACTTGTTGGAAACCACTGCTGCCCCAACCCCACCCCCTTCTCTCCTCACCCTCTTAGCCCTTTCTCCCTCCCTCCCTCATACACCTCATATCTCCACCCCTGGTCAACTCAGTCTTGTCTGAGTTCTTAACAGGTGTATCTCAACCAAAGTCAGGACACAGCCTTTCTGCCTCTACACAAGGGTTTAATATTATGTCTCTGCATCATTTATTTAATTCAAGTGAACAAGCATTTATTAAGTTTATAAGGTACTGTGACACTGCGTAGTACTGTTCACCCTATGTTAAAGGGTTCACTTTAACATGTTTTCTTTCTTTTTTCATTATGAATTTAGCAAATATCTCAAAGCATAATCACTTCAGTATGCAAAGAACAGAAAATGAGGATTGCAAATGAAACTGTGAATTTTTATTACATACTTTGTTCTTTTAAAGTATACATTAAATGTAGCACAATAATGCTCAAACTGTTCTGCTTTTCCATATCCCCTTCTGAACTTCCTTTTGTTCATTTCCACGGACTGTTAATATGCATTTTCTTTCATCTCATCTTTTTTTTTCATATTATAGACGTTATGAATGTAACAAACATTAACAGACATGTACATTCTCATATGCATAGACAACTGGGTGATATAACAGATTAAGGCATGAACATAGGATCAGAAAGACATGAACCCAGAACTTCTTGACATCCAAGACGTCTTCTGTCTCTGAACTCCATACTGCCTCAGCTTTGAATTGTATCACAGATAGGCAGGTGGCACAATGGATAGAAAGCTGGAACTGAAGTTAGAAAGACCTGAGTTCAAATCTAACATCAGATAATTAGTCCTAATTATTTGTAGAACTAGTTGTTTATAAATGTCAAGTTTAAACACTTTGTTTCTTGGAGTTTACGGTATTTCATTTTTCTTTTTTTCCCCTTTCAGAGGAAGTTTATGAATTCTTTCATCTGTTATCTTGTTTTCTGTATTCAGAAGTTCTTGACAGTTTTCTTGTGGTATTACTTGAATTATAGTGTCTTTTGACTTGTCATGTTTTTTTTTTTGGAGAGATATAATCCTTAGATTGTCTCTTCATATCCTGTCTCTGAGATGTTTTACTTTTATAATGAGCACATTTTCTTTTAACGTTAGCGGTTTTTGTTTCTCTTCCTCTAGGCCAGTGGTGGGGAACCTGTGGCCTCAAGGCCACATGTGGCTCTCTAGGTACTCAAATGCAGCCCTTTGACTTTGTTCTATAAAGTTTGGATTTGGTACAAGTGCTGCAGTTAAGAACCTAGAGGGTTACATATAGCCTCAAGGCCACAGGTTCCCCATCTCTTTTCCAGATTATCCTTCATTCAGTATATTTGCATTCCTAATCAATCTCTTTTATTTCTTTAGTGAAACTTGTCATTTCAAATTCCAATTTTTCTATTCTACTAATTGTTTTTGCTGTGCTAGCCATAAATTCTACTCTCATAATACCCATTTCTCTTTTAAATCACTCTAGAACAGCGGTTCTCAACCTGTGGGTCACACCCCTTTGGGGGTCGAACAACCCTTTCACAGAGGTCACAAGGGTCTCCTAAGACCATTGGAAACCATATATTTCTGATGGTCTTAGGAACCAAGACATTGCTCCTCTATCTGTCTCCAGGCAGGTCCGCCCACATACAGATATGCCCACATTTGAGTATTAAAGGGTCACAGCATTAGGAAAGTTGAGAACCACTGCTCTAGAACATCATGTTTTCCTCAGGGTCCTCTGTTTCATTGAATGTTGGATCATTTTCCCTTGTTTTGCAACATTTATCTACAGATGCCTGAATTCATTTACTAAATCTAAAGGCAATATTTTCTTATGCCATGGGTTTAAGATTTTTTTCTTCTTCCTGAGATTTTTAGTAACTTCAGTCTTTTTTTCCCCTTATTTTCTCCTATTGCTCACTTCCTGACTCCCTCCCTTCTGATGGTAGTTTCCCTGGGTATTGGATTTCAAAGCTTCTCAGCCTCTTCCCATTCTGGGCAGCTCATAGTTCACCATTCTAGGTCTCTGCCCCAAATAACTTTTTGGGGAACAGAACTAGACCCAGCTGGATGATGGATTCTCCTTCAGGCTTAGTGGAGTACCACACATCCCCCACCCTGCCAGAATTTCCTCTACTGTTCCCTCTGTTCTTCACTTCTTTGGCGCAGTACAGAACACTACCACATTGATATGAGTGCAGTTAAGGTTGATCTGTACTTTAAAGCTTGGCTCCAATGCTGGAGAGAGGAAGGAGAGGGTGTTAACATATGAAGTTGAGTTTCATTTTAAGCTCAGACATGTGTCTTGCCTCATTCCCTCTGTTCTTCTACTCTCCTGAAGAAATATTTTGTAGCCTAGAATGCTCCTACAACAGTGGCCACCAAGACCCCCGCAAAATTCTGTAACCTTGAGCCCACGTCTCCATGGCATTGGAAAGAGGGAGACAGGACTGGGGCGTGTGGGTGGGCTTTGTTGATTTATGGGTTGATGTGTTGGGTTGATAGATTGGCTCCTTAAGTTGACCAGTTCAGCCTCTCTACTGGTGGTAGGATGAACAAAGGCAGGGGTAGGATGAACTAAGTAGGTACAAGGTAGGTGTCAGTTCATGTTTGTTCTTTTGTTTTAGCTTTCTGTTAGGTTTTATGTGAGATAGCTGAAGTTGAGATAGCTGAAGTTGCTTTAACTTAAGCACATAATTTCTGTATTGGAGAGGTTTTAGAGGTCATGAGGATCAGAGACAATGTCTAGTCCTTCATTTTATTGGTTCAGATATTTAACAGATATTTTAACAGCCATGTGACCATGGATAAGTCACTAAACCTCTCTCAGTCTCAGTTTTTTTATCATTAAAATGGAGATAATAATGTCACCTGCATCACAGGGGTTATTGTGAGGATTTTATGAAACAACATATGTAAAGTGCTTTGTAAACCTTAAAGCACTATGTAAATGCTAGCTCTTTTACTAGAAAAAAAAAAGAGGTTTGTATATTAAACTATTGATCTCTATAATGTGAAGCTTATTTTTTAAATCATATATTAAATTTTACAAGATATCATCGCTACTGTTCCATTTCCTTCCCCTTCCGAACTTCCTTCTAATCTCCTTGTACAATGTTTCATTGATACTTTTTTTCCTTCTTCACTTTTTGGTAGTATTATGTTATACTCTGCTTCCGTATTTCTTCTCCTCTCCAAAAACAAAAGCTCTCTCATCTAAAACTTTCAGTAAAATCAAATAAATAAAATTCAAACAATGGTCATGTTTGAAACTTCTATATTTTTAGTATAGTACAAATCTGTCAAGAGCTGGAAAGCATGCTTGATTATTTGTCTTAAAAAGTCAAAATTACTTACTGCATTGATCAGCATTCTTATGTCATTCAAAGTTATTTTCCTTTTAATTATCGTATATGCAATTTCTTCTCTGGGTTCTACTCATTTCATTCTGCATCATCTCCTACAAGTTTTCCCAGGTTGCTCTGAATTCTTAACTTTTGTAATGTTCTATCTCAAAATAAATATTACAACACATTTATGCATCTTGATTTGTCAGCCTTCCCCTAATTGAGAGATACCTGTTTTTGCTTCCAGTTCTTGTCTGGGATATAACAAGAAGTGTTACTATCAAAATTTTTTCCACCTATAAGTCCTTTTTATCCATACTTAATCTTTTTGGGGTATATACCTAATAACATTACTGGGTCAAGGGGTGTGTGCATAGTTTCATAATTATTTGAATATAGTTTCAAATTGTTTTCCCAAATGGTTGGACTAGATCACAGCTCCACCAATCTCCCCACAGACTTTCCAAAATGATTTTTTAAAATTATTTCCTATTTTCATTACTTTTTTTTTTTACAATCTGATGAGTATAAGGCAGAACCTCAAAATTGTTTTAATTTGTATTTCTATTGGCGGTAAACTTTTTTAAAGTGGTTTTTATGGCTTCAGTTTCTTCTTTTGTAAACTAATTATTCCTATATATGATAATTTACCTATTGGAGTACGGCTCTTGTTCTTATGTTCTTATACATTACTAT
>CM053586.1:206563370-206588142 GCA_028646515.1 Pseudochirops corinnae
ATTTTACAGATGAGGAAACTAAGGCAATTAGGGATAAGTGACTTGCCCAGGGTCATACAGCTAGTAAATGTCTGAGGCCAGATTTGAACTCAGGTCTTCCTGACTCCAGGCCCCATGCTCTATCCACTGGATCACTTAGTTGCCCATAGATGGGAATACAGAAAAGGTTAAATAAAAAGAGGGCTTTGGGTGGTATTGCATTTATAACACCCATTTTGTTTTTGGTTCAAGTGCATTGCTTTTCCCATTGGTCTGACTTCACCCTTCACATCATTCCCAGTCTTCTATTCTTTGAGTAGGCGGAGTGATGAATTTTCTTTTACTTGGTCCCAACACATTCAATATTCATTATTCCCACAAACAACAAATGGTGTGTGCATTCATTCCAGTAGCATATTTAACCTGTGACTGGATGTATTTGGAAAAAGGGTGATAGCAAGTGGGGGAAGTGAAAGAGTGAGTTTGAACATTTTTAAGAGACTAATGTTTGGCCCATAGTGCTATAGGTCTTGACTCATCAGTCAAAGCAGCATACTGTAATGTAGTGTAGCACTGGGGTCTACCATTTGGAGGACTGGATTTGAATTTTTGCTCTGACACTTATTATTTGTATGACCATAGGTAAGTCATTTGAATTCCTTTTTCACCTGTGAAGTGGGCATAATAATTCTTGTGCTATTTACTTTACAAGTGTTATTTTCTCTTTCTTCCTTCCTTCCTTCCTCCTTCCTTCCTTCCTCCCTCCTTACCTTCCTTCCTTCCTTCCTTCCTTTCTTTTTCTTTCTTTCTTTCTTTCTTTCTTTTTCTTTCTTTCTTTCTTCCCTTTCTCTTCTACTTCTCCTTCTCCTTTTCCTCCTCCTCCTCCTCCTCCCCCTTTTATTCCTCCTCCTCCTTCTTCTTCTCCTTCTCATCCTTCTTTTTCTTCCTGGAAAGAGTTTTTTTTTTAACTCAATAGAAATGCAGTCCTCATGATTTTCTAATTCTTAGAGATTTAACCTTAATCTCAGAGTAACTGTCTTTGCCTTCTTTTGTATTCACAAATTACTGAAAAAGGACTAGCATCTGGTCCTTTTCAAAGAAAGTGGGACTGGAACTCTATCCAACCAGTTCAATAAAACAAATACAAAGGGAATCCTGGTAAAAGAATGGAATAAGAGGCATCCTTAGGGAGGGGAAAACTCTCTCTTATCACATTGAATACTACAAGTTAAGAGCCCCCAGACAAAGAATACAGAAGGGAAAATGTAAAAGAATCTGCCACAAAGTAATTTACCAGTTCATCTCTCCTTATGTTTCTTGTGCTACTTCTGTCTGCTTCTACAAAACCACTTACTGGTTGAGAGTGACGGTGGCAATTTAAAGTAAGAATCTTAAGAAAGACCTTGGAAGTTTCCCAAGGGGTCCCAGCTGCCATAGTAAGTAGACACTTTGTTGCTCTGAGTGTTCCTAACCTAGGCTCACTACCTCTCCCATGGCCTCCTGGTTGGCTATTCTGCTTGGCTACTGCATGCCTGGCAAGTATGAACAGCTAATTTTTAGAATTAACATTGTGGCAATGTCCCCTGAAGATGACTGCTACTAGCATGGACTGAGGCCCATGGATAAGAACAGTCCCAAGCTTGTTCATAATAATTTCAAAGCATTTAATTTCATTTATGGATTTTTTTGGGGGGTAGCTAGGTGGCACAATAGATAGGATACTAGGCCTGGAGTCAGGGAGATTCATCTTTCTGAGTTCAAATGTGCCTCAGACACTTACTAGCTGTGTGACTCTAGGCAAGTCACTTGACCCTGTTTGTCTCCATTTCCTCATTGGTAAAATGAACTGGAGAAGGAAACAGCAAATCACTCCAGTATCTTTACCAAGACAACTCCAAAAGGAATCACAGAGTTTTGACTAAAAAATGACTCAACAACAATAGTAAAATAGTTGTAATTATTGTTGTTGCCATTTGTATTCTGGTAGTCATGTATATTTTTCCTGAGCTCTGAATATTTCACTTTGGATCAGTTCATATATCTTTCTGTGCTTTTCTATATTCTTCATATGTATAATTTCTTATTATGTGGTAACATTCCATTATATTCATGTACCACAATTTGTTCAGAATATGAAGATGGTGATAATGATGATGGTGATGATAGCTTACATTTATATAACACTTAATATGTGGAAGGCACTGTGTGAAACACTTTGCAATTATCATCTCATTTGATCCTCACAACCATCCCAGGAGATAGGTGCTGTTTTTATTCCTAATTTATAGATGAGGAAACTGGGGCAAACAAAAGTTAAATGACTTGAGATGATGACTGTTTATTTTGATAATAGTTCTTGGCTACCACAAAACATTGCTACACATATTTTAGAATATTTGGGACATTTATTTCTGTTTGACGTCATAGAAGTATAGGCCTAGTAGTAAAATCTTTGGGTCCGAAGGTATAGGAATTTAGTCATATTCTGGTCACAATTCCAAATTCCTTTTCAGAGTAGTTTACTGAATTCACAACTCTACTAATAGTATATCAATATGCCTAGCTTTCCACAACTTTGCCAACATTGAATGTTCTCATCTTTTGTCATCTTTGCCAATTCAATCTTTCTAATTTCTCACTTGGTGACTTGGTGATTTTAGCAACTTCCATAGGTCCAATTGTCATCTCTATGCAAATGAATCCCAGATCTATATTTCTTGTCTTAGACTTTCTCCTGAACTCTAAAACTGTACCACTGTCTATTGTACATTTTTCTACTGGATATTCTATGTGAATTGAATAATAATAGTAATAGCTAACATTGATACAGAGTTAAAAGATTTTCAAAGTGCTTTACATATATCTCATTTCATCCTCATAACAACCTTGTGAAGTAGGTGTGCCCCATTTTTGGATGAGAAAACTGAGGCAGAAAGAGAACTAGTAAGACAAGATTCTAACTCATCTTTCTCACGTAAAGTCCAACATCATCCATTGTAACTCCCGGCTGCTTATTAAACTCAACTTGTCTAAAATGGAACTCATTATCTTTGAACCTTCCCCCACCTCAACACATTCCTTTTTCTGAAATTTTGTATCACTATTAAAGGCATCATTGTTCGTTTCTATTTACAATCTTGGTTTCACCTTCTACTCCTTTCTCCATGTATCCAAATAGTTACAAATTCTTGCTGTTTCTACCCTTACAACATTTGTCACATATCTCCCTTTCCCTCCACTCACACATCTACCACCTTCATTTAGGCCCTCATTGCCTCTCAACTGAACCTTTCCATAGCTTATTATTTGGTTTTCCTTCTCCAAGTCTCTCCCCATTCCTGTCCATCTTCCACATAGCCACAGAACTGATTTTCCTAAAGGCTAAGTCTGACCATGTCCAGACCTGAACCTCAACTCAGTAAACTTCAGTGACTCCTTAGCTCTCTCACCTCTTGGTTGGATCAAATATAAACCCCTCTGTTTAGAATTTAAAGCTCTTTACAATCTAGGCTTTTCTTACCTTCCTAGTCTACTTACACTTGTGTCCCCTCTAAACACTCTATAATCCAGATATAATGACCTATTTAGTATTTCCATGCTTTTGCAAACTTGCCTAGAACATGTTCTCCTTCTTTACTTCTGCCTCTTGGAATCTCTAGATTTCTTCAAGACACAGCTCAAGTGTTACCCTCTACATGAAACCTGATCACTCCCTTCACCCCCTCCACCCCCTATCCCTCCTCATTACTGATGCTGGTGTCTTCTCTTCGCAAAGTACCTTGTATTAATTTTGTTTATATTCTATATATGATTATATAAGTACACACTGACTCTCCTGTTAGAATGTAAGCTCATTGTGAGGGGGGGGGACTGTTTTACTTTTATCTTCATTTCTCTAGGACTTATACTGCTTGGCATGTAGTAAATGTTTAATACATACTTGTTGATTAATTAAGATGATTGACAATTTCTTTTTTTAATATTTTATTCTGAACTTAAGAAATAAAACAAACATTTCTACAACAGTAGAATAGAAAAATATTATTGTACATAAAACTGCAAATCTATTATTGCATGACTTGCTCTTCCATTTAAAATATATATTAAAGTTATCATGTAACTTTCTTCCCCCCTTCCTTTTTTTTCTCCCCTCCCCTTCTCCCTGCCCTGAAAATGACTACCCTTAGACACATAAAAATTTTTGAGTTCCAAATTTTTCTCCTTCCCTTCCTTCCCTCCCCTCCCCCTGCTTAAAATGGTAAACAATTTTATATAGATTATATATGTGTAATCATGTAACATATATTTCCTTATTAATCATGTTGTGAAAGAAGAAACAAATAAGGCTGAATTTGAACTCATGTCTTCCTGATTCCAGGCACAGCACTGTATCCATAACACCATCTAGCAGTCTCATTGTGGTGTCAGAGAGAAGAGGCTAACTGCAGAGAGGTCCAGGAGGCTGCAGAAGAGAAGAGGGTCATTAGATTTGGCCTTTAAGAGATTGTTGATCAAAGTTGTTCTTAAAACAGTATTACTATTACTGTATACCCAAATTAACTACAAAGGACCTATGAAGGAAAATGCAATCTGCATCTAGAGAAAGAACTGATAAATATGTATAGGGCGATATGTGTGTGTGTGTGTGTGCATATACACACATATATTTGTATCTAATGTTCTTTGGACATCTTGAACTCAACAGGTTCAAAACAGAACTCATATTTTCCCCCCAAAAACCTATTCCTCTTTAGAATTACTTTCATTCTTCTAGGCACCCAGGTTCACAGTCATGCTGTCATCCACAACTCCCTTATCTAATCCTTTGCCAAATCTTCAATCAATCAATTATAAAGATTTATTAAGCGTCAACTATGTACTGTGCTAAATGCTGGAGATTTAAAAAAAGGCAAAAGACAGTCTCTGTCCTCAAGAAGTTTATAATGTAATCTATCTCCACAACATATTTCACATTGTGTCCCCTCCTTGCCTCTCAAATACTCACCAAACTAGTGTAGGGCCTCATTTACTTCTCATTAGAGTATTGAAATATATTACAGTTAATATTTTTAATGAATCCTTCAATAAACATCCCTCCATTACAATCCATTTTGCATACTGCCAGTAAGGGTATGTTCCTAAATTATAGGTCTGAGAATGTCATTCCTATAATCAATGCACTTCCTTTTGCTTCTAGGATGTAAACTCCTTGGTTTGACAAGTATCTTCATATTTTGCCTCCTTCCCACCTTCCCACTCTTTCCAGATACATCATTGTGCCTCTCTTAATTTGCAAACTGTCCTATCTGCCATTCTATACACATAATACTTCCTCTCCTTTCTCAGTTCCTTTGCCCTGGATGTTCCCTCATATATATAATGGACACTCTCCTCACCTTTGCTTCTTGGGATGCTCAGTTTCTTTAAGACTTACTCCAAGCACCACCTTCTACATGAAATCTTTTCTGAGAGACCATGATGTAGGAGAAATAATACTAGCTCTTAGGTTATGTTTCCTTAGTTCAGATTCCACAACTTAGTACCTGTGTGGCCTTGTGGAAATCACTTAACCTATCTAAGCCTAGTTTCATCTTGTGTAAAATCAGAATATTGGACATAATGACATCTGAGATCTAGTTTAACTCTGGATCTTCCCAACTGTTAGTACATTCCTTTCCAGAACTACCTTTTGTTAATTTGTATACATTATGGATATGAGGATATATACTTAGGTTCTATTCATTTAAAATTTTTTGTTCTGAACATGACAAACATCAACCAGCATTTATATTTCCAAATACAGTGAACAAAAAAGTAGGGGTATATATGAAATGGTGAATCTCTATTTTTTTTAAAGTATATATTGAATTTAACATGATGGTTAGACTATTGCCCTGTTTGTCTATGCCCCCCCTTTGAATTTCCTTCTGCTCTTCTTCATTTTAAAAATAACTTATTGATACTTTCTTTTTTTTCTTTTAGTGACACCAATATCTACTTCTCTTTTGCCCACTAAGAAATAAATGTAAATAAATGCCCTCTCATGCAGCAAATAAAGAAAAATAAATATATTGACTGTGTCTGAAAACGTTTCGTTCCTCATTTTTAGTCCATCAAATTTTTGCCAAGAAGAGGGAAACATAATTCATCTTCGCTTTGTTGGACTTAGAGTTAGTCAATGCCTTGATCATAGTTCTTAACACTTTCCAATCATTTTCCTTTATAATGTGTTGTATTCTGTTTTACACATTATTCTCCTGGGTCTGTTTACTCTGCATCCGTTCACATAAGTCTTTCCAGGTTTCCTGAATCATTCATTTCACCATTTCTTATAATATAATAATAATATTCCTTTACAGTCATATCCCACAATTTTGTTCAGCTATTCCTTAATCGATGATCACTTGCTGTTTTGTTTTTTGTCACAGCAGAATATGTTACTACAGAAACTTTTGTGCATGAGTTTTTGATCTTTCTTTGTTCTCATCTGTATATGTTTAATATTGACATTGTTAGGTCAAAGGGTATGCACAGTTTAATGACTTTTAGAGTACAACTCCAAGATGCTTTTCAGATTGATTGGATCAAATCACAGCTCCATCGATAGTCCACTAGCATTCCTGTCCTCCCACAGTCATCCAACAATTGTCATTTTCCTAATTTCTGTCATCTTTGCCCATTGTTTGGATATGAGGTAGAACTTCAGAATTGTTTAATGAGCATTTCTCTCCTTATTAGTGATCTAGAACATTTTTTATATGATTGTTGACAACTTACATTGCTTTTTAATCAGTCAATTAATCCTTCAAAAAACACTTCTTAACTCTTAGTTATCCAGCCACCATGCTAAGTGCTGGGAATAAAAAAAAGGCTCCTTCCATTAAGGAGCTGACAAGGAGACAGAATATAAATAAATAAGTACATGCAAGATATATACTGACTACTTGAAAGATAACCTAATAGAGAAATGCTCTAGCAAATGGATTCTGGGACTTACTATAGCTCCTACTGGTCTATATGTGTTTTTTCCTCCATTTGAATTTGAGTTCCTTGAGGGCAGGAACTATCTTGCTATTATATTTATATTCCAAATGCCTAGAACAGTCTTGGTACACACTAAGTGTTTAACAAATAATTCATTTGTAATTTTATAATTTGATATATTTTATAATTTATTTTATAAGTTTTATAAAATTTATATATTTTGTCACTTATTTTAAATTTTTTTATTCATTATTATGAATTCTTAATTCATTTATTTATTCCAGAGCTCACACACGCACACATATATACATACACATACATATAATTTATGACATATATAAAATATATGACAAGTACACATTTATGGATTAATATGTGCATATATATGTGTATATATGGATATGTTTGTGCATATGTATATATATGTATGTGCATATACATGCACGTACATATATGCAGGTGTATATATGTATGTTTATGTGTGATTATATACATGTAATCTCTTGTTTCATTTCTTCCAGTCACTCTTAGTGTTCTTGTAAACAAGCCATTGGTTTCTTTGAAGCTCTGATTCTACTTATGGTTGAGTTCTCTCCTGTGTTTACTTCTTTGGGTTCTCAGAACCTGTAACATTTCTTCATTGAGTCTAGTATTTTATTCTGTTTATTTCTATTTTAGGCCTCAGTTCCTGGGTTGGAACTATGATCCATTCTCTACTGGTTTTAGATTGGTTGGGTAGATCCCATTAGATTCTGTCCCCTTTATAGTCTGGCTACAGATACTGTTGCTCTTCTAGATGAGAGGTCTAATACTAGGTCTCACTCTGCCTCAATCTCTGGCCTCTGTATAAGCCTTTCAGTGGTCTAGCGTAAGTGCTAGCCTTGGTCTTTCTCTCTACCTCTTTCTTTTTGAACAATCCCTTCTCTAGCCTTAGCTGGACCTAGTTGGATATTATTGAATTGTACTGGTCTCCTATAAAGCCTCCTAGTTTATGCTTAGGCACTGAATGGGTTGTGACCCATATTGTAGATACTGTTGCTCTAATATACATTTGAGTTCTGTCTCCCTGTGCAGTGATATATAGGGATTGTCTTTTCTTTCCCCTCACCATTTTTCCCACTCCCCAACTTCTGTTCTGACAGTCTAGGGCTAAGATCCTTCTGGCTTCAAGCCCAGAGTACTAGAGCTTGCTTTGGCTTCTAATCCTGTCATGTGTGACATACAGCAAAAAGGCCAGAGTGCAGGAATGGGAATAATGTATAATTACCTTGGAAAGGTAGTATATGGCTAGGTTGTGAAGGGTTTTTAAAGATAAACATAGAAGTTTATATTTGCTCTTAAAGGAAATAGGGAAACACTGAAGTTTATTGAGTGGGGGGGTGACATGTTAAGACCTACACATTAAGAAAATCACTGAAAGCTATGTGGATGATGAATTGGAGAGTGGAGAGATCTGAGGCAACAGGACTGATTAGGAGGCTATTGAAAAAGTACAGGTGAGAAGGGACATATGGGAAACCATACAAATACAATATGGCAGATGATTGGATACGTGGAGTGAGAAAGAGTCAGGAGTCATGGATAATGCTGAAGTTTCAAACTCAGGTAACTGAAAGAATAGATTGTCTTTGACAGTAATAGGGAAGTTTGCCATACAATTAGTAATTAATAAATGAAATATGAGCAAAAGATAATAAATACAGACTAAATATAGACTAGTACTGACAACCTGAATAATGATTGGGTTAATGAATGAATCCTAAAAGAAAAATAAGTAATTATGCTAATGATTAGAATAACAGTGAAACAATTTACCAAAATTAATGGGACACAGCTAAAGCAGTGCTCAGAAGAAAATCTGTATTTTTGAGAGCTAATATTAACAAAATAAAAAATAGAGTATTAATGGGCTAAGTATGCAATCAAAAGGTAGACTCATTTACCTGAGTTGAAATCTGGCCTCAGACACTAGCTGTGTGACCCTGGGCAAGTCACTTAACCCTGGTTGCCTTAGTTCCTCATCTGTCAAATGAGCTGGAGAAGGAAATGGGAAACCACTCCAGTATTCTTGCTATGAAAACCCCAAATGTGATCACAAAGAACTGAGCATGACTAAAATGCCTTAACAACAATGAAATGCAATTTAAAAGGCTATAAATATGTTCAAATCCCTAAAACCAGTAAAGGAGAAGGAATTCTTAAAGTTAGAGGAGAAATAGAGAAACTTGAATATAATCTCTAGTTGCCACTAAGGACTATTTTTTTTTCAAACCTGACAAAATCAATGAACATTAACCCACTTGATCAATAAAAAAAAAAGAGAGAAAAATTTGATTGCCAAAATTTTAAAAAATGAATGAGGTGAAATTAGAACAGAGAAGAAAAGTAAAAGAATTATCAGAAACAAATATATACAAATAATATGTCAGCAATGCTGACTTTTCAAAGGGAATTCTTGAGTGTCTATTAACATTTTCTCCATGACTTTTTAAAGTCTAGACCAGCAGTTCTCAACCTGTAGGTTGCGACCCCTTTGGGGGTCAAACGACCCTTTCACAGGGGTCACCTAAGACCATCGGAAAACACATATTTCCAATGGTCTTAGGAACAGAGACACCGCTCCTCTATCCCTCTCCAGGTGGGTCTGCCCACATGCAGATACACCCACATACGAGTATTAAAGGGTCATGGCATTAGGAAGGTTGAGAACCACTGGTATAGACAATCAACAAAACCAAACCCTGATTTTGTAGTATTTGCTGATTTCCAAGGTGCCAATGCTCATAAACATAAATTTAATAATTGAGTGTTCAAGAACTAGTTCCAGAACACCACTGATGGGATATTTTCCCTCCAAATTATAAATTCTCTTCCTCTAACTCCTGATTTTCCCCATGAACATGTAGAAATCATCTCTTTGGGAAAAAAAAAAAATATGAGCCTCTAGCTTTTTTAATGTCTCAAAATCTGGTAGATCTTGCTTACACTTAACCTAGTAAGTTTTCTAGACAAACAGAGAACCAGTCTTCTCTCATTGAGTGGTGTTTTTAAAAATCAAGTTCCATCCATGCATCCATCTATCACTGAAATCCTGTGGGATTGAGGAACCTCTGAGATTTCTTCTATACTTTCCCTAAGCAACCTCTAACCTTTCCTTGGTCTGTTCCTACTCTGACATTTCAAGTGTCCTCCAGATACTAAAAGTGTAAAGACACCCCTTTGACATCTTCCACTATTAGTCAGCCAAGGGACTGGAAAAATGACAGTCCACTGTTGTCATTTTCTTTTGCGTTAGCTGTCTTTTGTTGCCAAGTCAATGAGTGGTTCCTTCCTCCCCAGTCCAATGAGCTTGTCCTGGTGTCTATAAATGATATGATCTGTTTTATCTCCTGAACATTATTAGCACAAAGCAACCTATAATTGTTCAGGTGATACTTTTATCCCCTCTCATATTTATAGATGAAGTAGTAAAATCAATTCTACTTAACAGATATTTACAATCACCTACTATGTGCCCAGCAATGCTAGGGAAAGATGAGTTTTGGTTGGTAAATACCAGAAAGATGATTCAGATGTCACTTAGGAAACCAACATAATAATGACTAAAATGAGAAGCTTCCGTGAGAAACTCAACTATCAACTCCCCTTTATTCTCCATCTGCTAAATTTTTACAGCCATATGCCTTTACTCTAAGACTTTGCTTAAGCAGAGAGGTACAGTGAAAAGAGTAGTGGCTCTTGAGATACATAACCATTGTTCAAATTCTACTTCTGACACTTAACTCCTAGTGTGATACTGAATGAATTACTTAGCCTCTCTTAGTAAAGTGAGAAGGTAGAACTTGATGACCTGTGAGGTCCCTTCCATCTCTAAAGCTATAATCCTAAGTTTGACCAATTACTTTGCTACCCTTACACCATCTTGCTTATTCTTATTTCTGTGTCATGGTTTATACTGTCCAATTCTCCACCCCTAGCCTAGAATACCCAGTGTAATATAATGGAAAAAATAATGATTCTGAGTTCTATTAACAACTCTGCCCTGCATGATGTTTGTAAACTCACATGCTTTCTTTAGGCTTCAGTTTTCCTTAATGTAAAATGTACCACTTAGGTGGCTTGATGGATGGAATGTTGGATTTGGAGTCAGGAAGACCTGAGTTTAAATCCTGCCTCAGATTCTCACTAGCTATGTGACCCTGGGAAAGTCACTTATTCTCTATTTGCTTCAGTTTTCTCATCTATAAAGTGGGATTAATAATGACATTTAACTCCCAGGGTTGTTGTCAGGGTAAAAGAATTGTTAAAAATAGAATAAAGTGAAAGAATGAGAGTAGTTAGTTTCTGAGGCCTTTTCCAGCTCTCATATTACATGATTCTTCTCTTAGTCTAGGTCAAATCCTGGCCTTCATGATCTAGCTCAAAACGTGACTCCTATAGGAAGTCTTCCTTAATTAATCTTCATCCACGTTGACCATTCTTTGTTCTTGTGTAACTTCTATATATAGTTTCTGTTGTCTGTCTTGTACCTTTTTCATGTGCTTTCTATTTATATCTCCAGTACCTAGGAAAATACTCACCATATACTAGGTGTTTCATAAATGCTTGCCGATTAATGCTAATTTGTCCTTTCTCTATAATAATAATAAATAGAACTTATATGGGACTTTAAGATTTGCAAAGTACTTAACATACTGTGTCTGAGGTGTTCCTGACTCCAAGTAAAGCATTCTATCCATATGTGTGTATTCTGCTTTCTGGACAAGATTATGAGTTCATCTAGGTTAGAACTGTCACTTTGGAATTTCAGGTGCTCAGTGTAATCTCATTGACTGAATGAAACCTCGTCATCAGTGCTTGCACAAAATGCAGCTATTGACATAATTTTCTTTTCCTTTCTCCTTTCCTCCTTTACTCTTTTCCTAAGTTCCTTCCTTCCTTCCTTGCTTCTCTCTCTCTCTCTCTCTCTCTCTCTCTCTCTCTCTCTCTCTCTCTCTCTTTCTCTCCTTCCGGTCTTCCTTCCTCCTTTTCTTTCTATTACTAAGTCCTAAACTAGTTTCAGTTATCTCTGTGCTTTCTTGGCAGATGTGGGAGGTGTGTTATATAGCTAATGTGATATGTAAACATCCAGTTATAGTGCTATGATGGAGAGGCTGAAATTTTACAAGAGGAAAACTCACTTTCTGATCAGGATTCCCTCATTTTCAGTGACCTTTGGGGTTATACATCTTTCCATCACTGACATTTATGGCTCACCTGAACTCCTAAAAATGCAGATAAAATGGACTTCAGGGTTGGAGACTGTTTCCAAAACAGTGGTGGGAGTCAAACCCAAGCTGTTGAGACCATAAGGCCATGATCAGGTCATTAATTGGGAAGGGATGGGGTGAGGTGGGGGCTGAGGAAGACAGGAGGGAAACATTTGAAAGAAGGTGCTAGGGCGGTCAATAGCTGAAATATTCCATTACCATCCATCAGTCCCCTGATGAGATAGCTTGAGGAGATTTGCCATCAGAGTTTCATAAACTGGGCTTCTGGTAACAACTCCTAATTGCTAACATGCTATTTAATCATCAAGAAGGTCTGGAGTAATAGGAGCAAGCAACTCTACTGTCCTTACAATGACAGGGGTTACAGTGGGTCACTGTATGATGAGCCTGGGGTGTGGCTTACAAGGCAGTGTGTGTGCGTGTGTGTGTGTGTGTGTGTGCGTGTCGGTATGTGTGTGCGTGTGTGTGTGTGTGTGTGTGTGTGCGTGTGTGTGTGTGCGTGTGTATGTGTCTGTGTGTGTGTGTGTGTGTATTTATTCCCCTGTAGGATTATAGCTTTTGGACTGAAAGGAATTTAGTTCAACCCTTCATTTTATAGATGAGCTCACTGAAGAAAGATGAAGTGACTTGCCCATGGTCACACATAGTAAGTGTCAGAAACAAAACAGGAGTATCATTTTACTGAATGATGTAATGAAATTTTATTAGATGTATAGTAAAAGAAACTGGGTTGGTTTCCTGCCTCTATTATATACTATATCTATGAGCTTAGATAAGTCCTTTCATTCCTCTGGGTCCTACTTTCTTTATCTGTAAAACAAAATTATCTCTAAGGCTCCTTCCAGCTCAAAATTTATGAACCTATGAATTTTCTCTCATGGCTCCAATTCAAGATCATCTAATCCAATTAATATCACTACTAATGACTTTGGATGATAAGAATCATGGATTAATAGCAAAGTGTTTGAAAAAGACCATGTTCACATATTAATCTTGTTGCTAATAGATAGTTTCTAATAGACAGATTAGATATCTATCTGATGGAAACAGGGCCTGTTTAATATTTGACTTGGAAGCCAAAGCTCTATTTGAAATCACGGTGTGCCACTGGGCTCCCCTTCTGTAAGTTTCCTTACATTTCTGACTGCTTGTATCAATCACAGGGGCCCATTTACAGTTGATTTTCATTTCCTTGTTTGTCCCCTAAGGTCCCCTTCCTCCAAAGTGTTGAATCTTAAAATTGGATAGAACTTTAGATATGGGTCATATTCAGCCCCTGCTTAATCATAAATTCCTACTAAAACATCCGCCAAAAGCGGTGATCAGATACTTACTACCCTCTGAGGCATCTCATTCATTCCACTTTCAAATGGTTCTAATTAAGAGAAGCTCATTTCTTTTTAAACTCCTTCTTCCTATTGAGCATTATTTAACCTGTATTTTGAATGTCACCTAGATAATGCCACATGGACAGGAAAAGAAGCTGGAATAACCCAGGAATTCTATTCTTTGACCATAAATGTCTTTAGGACATCTTGTGTGTCAGAGAAGAGTGAGTTGTTCATGTGTGCCTTATTTATTTACTCAACAACAAAATGGATAGGAATACTATCAACCTCTGCTCCTCCCACTGTTACTTCCTGTCTTCTTATTCCTCATTCTCTAGCTCCTAAATCTTCCGGGTTCTGTTTTATCAGGTTAGGTTCACTTGACCTTGGAAAAACCACTGTTTGACCTTCATATAGGTGAGCACAACTTTCACAACCATCCCAGAAGAATATACTGCAGAATGTACATTTCTTTGCTCAGTGAATTGAAATCAATCTTTGTGGAAGCTGTTTTAGGGCATGATGGGCACTTGAAATGGTCCGAGACTGCCGGTCTTTCTCCTTGGCATTCCATTGCTGGAATAAGTTTCGTCTCTACCTAATTGCTCATTTTGCCTCAAAAGTGAGCAACTGAAACTTGTTTTTGATAGCAAGAAAGTTTCTACTGGTATCTTTGATTTAATAGTCCTATCTTCTCTGATGAGTATACATTTTCTTTAGTGATCAGAGACTGAGACCAGTTAATTGAGATGCATAGCTATAGCTAAGGGCGGTGCCAGAAAGGAGGGTTGGAAAATTCCTCTCATGCCCCTTCAGAGTTTCTCAGATAAGGCAAGAGATGATGGTGTGCATGTAAGACCTCAGTGCCCAGAGTTGGGGTTTGGGAAACTTCTCAGTTCAACTTCGAACTTCTTTGTAAGAATTCAGGACAAACATTAGAGGCAAACTGTTAAATCATGTCTTAAATCCTTTCTGCTGGAGTCAGATTCCATTCCCAGCTGTTTAACCAGAACATCTGGAACCTGGATGTGAAAATCTGAAATTCATTCTTGAAGTGGTAACTCATAGAATGCTGACCTATCACCCCATTTTGCCCAAAGGTGGTAAATGAGAAAGGAAGGGTGAAAGAGGAGTGGGGAGAAAAGGAACAGAGTATGGTATATTGCCTACAGTTTTGTTTGTTGATTAAAATACTAAGAATTAGGACCACCAACCATGTTTCTTCTACTATATATTCCTGAAAATATCCTAAGTCTTAATTAAGCCCTTTGAAATCATCAATGTAATCAGTATTGTAAGGAGATAATAATAGGTGATAGATATATTTTCTCATGATATTTTTTACTATTTTAAATGTCTGGTTGATATAAAAGCTGTTCAAGACATATTTGCAGATAATGTTCATAAAATTGACATTTTAAAAACATCTACTTATAAAGCTCTGTACCAGGTGATTAAGCACAGTGCTAAGTTCTGAGTGTTGTTGGATTTCAAATGTAAAGTTTGGTACAGAGTGCTGTTTCAAAGCTCTGATGTATAGTACCTCTAGGATGTACTTTATTAGCTCATTTTTTTTGCAAATTAATTTGACATAATTTGTCTTTTTTAATTTAATGACTCGACTCCTCCTCAAAGCCTAGCTACCAGAAGACTTGGAGTTTCACAAGATTCCCCCCTAGGTGATTAAAAATGCAACTCCCACAGAACATATAGTAAATGTTAGAGCATTCTAACCAGCTTCCATAGATTTAATTACTATTTGTATGTTGATGATTCTCAGCTCTTTTGACTCATCTTGCTCTAACCTCTCTGCTGACCTCCAGTCTCACATCTCCAATTACCTTTCAGATATTTTGAACCAGATTTCTAGTAGACATCTTAAACTTGTTGCTGTAGTTCAACTATGTCCAACTGTTTGTGACTCCATGGACCATAGCACATGAGGCCCTTCTATCCTCTGCTATCTCTTAAAGTTTGTCCAAGTTTATGTTCATTGTTTCCATGACACTATCTATCCATCGCATTCTCTGCCATCACCTTTTCCTTTTGCCCTCAGTCTTTCCCATCAGGGTCTTTTCCAATGAGTCCTGTCTTGTACCAAATTATTTAAGCTTAAGCTTCAGTATTTGACCTTCCAGTGAATAGCCTGAATTAATTTCTTTTAGTATTGACTGGTTTCATCTCCTTACTGTCCAAGGCACTCTCAAAAGTCTTTTCCAGCACTATTATTAGAAAGTGTCAATTCTGTAGTGCTCAGTTTTCCTTATAGCTAAACATGACCAAATTAAAAATTCTTTCCTTTCAATGTAAAATAATTCTAATCCTATCCTATCCTACCCTATCCTATCCCATCCCATCCCATCCCATCCCATCCCATCCCATCCCATCCCATCCCATCTCATCCCATCCTATCCTATCCTATCTTATCCTCAATGGCAATGGGTATTAGGTAGATTAGGTAGAACCTTTATATCCCCACTTAAAAAGTATTTGAATTGAAGAGTTTAGAAATTTGTTCCAGAAACATATTTCTCAGTTTGTTAGTTTAGAATTGACTTGGGCATGGAAGATAGGAAGAAAGAGAAATTGGTAAACAGCCTCAGGTAAGCAGTTTTGTTCTGAACTGCCCAAGCAAGGTGGTGATGATAGTGATGGTTAGCGAATTGGTCAATTTCCACTGGTTTAGATGAACTAAAGAAAGGAAAACACTTGCTCATTGTGTTTAGTTTGGGTCCCCCTCTCTGTATAGTGGGACTGGAGTAATTAGTTTTCCAGTTAATTTCTCCAGACTGTGCTTCTATTAACATTTCAATAGCAGGATATTCTCAGGTCTTGCTTTCATTGTATCCTCTTGAACAATAACAGTCCTGGTCTTACACTCAACTGTTAATATTGCCCAATGTTTAATTGGGGCAAATTATGTGAACCAGCATAGTGTGAACTGTAGGACAGGAGGGGTCCAACACTGGAGCAAGGGAGACCCCTCAGGGATGTGATAGAATGGTCCTACCTAAGAGGTATTTCTTTGGGTTTGCACAGTACAGTCTGAAGATTAAACAGTTTTTCTAGGTTCATTATAGCCTAAAAATTTATGGGAAATTTGCATTAGAAAGATTATTTGGCTAATTGGGAGGCTAGAAGCTCCCAGGATTCTTTGGGCAAGACTTGATGTGTCAATCCAAGATTGAATTAAATTTTGAATTCTGGAGCAAATCATTTCTGTCTCTCTAAATTGTCTCCTTTAATCTTTGATCAAGTTTCACCTGGATTATTAGAGTGTAGCATTCTCAGAATTTGGGGTCACTTACTGCACTTCTTTGCATCCATTACAGTGCACTAAAATATTTGTTTGCCATAACTCACACTTACAGTTCAGAAAATATATCCCTTACAACAACCTTATGAGGTGAGGGGAGTAAGTATTATTTTGTTCCCTTCCTACAGATAGGAAAATTGAAGCTTGCAGAGGTTAGATGATTATCCTTAAAGTAAAAACAAAAACAAAAACAAAAACAAAACTAGCAAATTTCAGAGATGAGATTTGTACCCAAGTGTTCTGATCCCAGGTTCAGTATTCTTTCCACTAAACCTTTTGGCCTTTAGAACTAATTCATTCCTTTTTTCTCTTTGTGAGTACTATTATACAACATTTTTCCCCCAGTTTTTCCCACCTAGCTACTGAGCTCTGTTACAGAAATGACAATACTTGGCCTTTTGGTGAAGCTGTGGTCACATGGATTGGACACACCAAGAATTTGGCCTGATATAGACAGGAGATTTGAGTAATCAGTTAGTCAACAAGTATATATTAAGAGTTTACTTTATTAATATGATCTAAGATTAGGGAATAAACATACATATAACATTTGATTATGGAAAAATAAACCTATAGATGTACAAAGTCATTCAAAGCTATTTGGGATTATGGTATAAAGAAGTTTTAGACAATTTTTAGAAGGATTTTTTTTTTCTGTTCAACTTTAGTGGGAATAAAGAGTTAGGATTTTAATGAAAACCCAAAGAAGATGAAGGTCAAGGATCCTGGCTTATTGGGAGCTTGGTAAGGGGAAGTAATTTCTGAAACTCAGTCTTAAAGGGGAATTTTCCAGTGGGACAGGCACCCACCCAAATCCCAGTCCAGTGGTTAGCCCCAGAAAGGCAAAGTCTGGTGTAAATAAACCTACTGACTACATGTTACAGAATCAGTTGGCCATTAAATCTCCTCCCTTGGGTTATCTATGGTGGTTTCTGTAAGTGTAGAATGTGTGAGTGTGTGTGTATGTGTAAATTTTTGAGGAGCTAAACTGAACATTTGGTGACGAAATTCTATAGTACAAAAAGTTCTTAAGCTTTTTTTGTGTCATGTACCCCTTTAGTAGTTTGGTGATACCTGTGTATCTCTTCTCAGAATAACGTTTTAAGTGCAAAAAATAAAATATGTAGGATTACAAAGGGTTTCAATTGTGTTGGAATGCAGCTATTAAAACATTTAAAAAAAATATTCAGGGACTCTAGATTAAGAATCTCTGCATAGGTTTTAGGTTGCGCTCTTTAGATTCTAGGGTTTCAGGGATCTCCAATGATTTAGTGGCTCTCAGGGATAGTACTACAAACTTGCCAGCAGGTTCCCTGTACTTCTGAACATCCAAGAAGTTTTTCTTGCCTTCTGAAGCTATTGGCCTTATCCACACCTACTCAAATACTCCAAGCCATTCTCTCATCTGGCTGCTAAACAGTTGCTTCCCCCTCCCTTATTATACTAAAGGAACAGGGTGTGAGCACTGGTATAGACATCCCAGGTCATCTGCCCCCAACAGCAGCTTATTCCCATGAAAACCTAAGAAAAAGGTAAGCTAGGGAGGCAACTCGGAAATCTCTGGTTTCTTTAAGATCTGTTTCTTTGAGGCTGGATCTAATTCCTTTGAAGTCCTGGGCAGGTGTGCTTCCATGTTAATGAATGGTTCAACGGTCCTCCATAGAGATGGGAGTGGCCTCTGAGCCTGCCAGAGAGCCCTTTAGTTCTTGAGATGCAAATAGGTTCCTACAGGGGCAGGGCATCCTTACTGTCTGTCCTGAATGGTGGGGGGAAATGCCAATGTCTATTGTTTTGGTCAGTGAGATTTTCTTCTCCAGTGGACAGTGAAATGGGACAGGAAAGGCTTCCTTGAGCTCATTTAACAAAAGATAGTGTTTAATCAAAGTCCTTATTTAAAACAGAAACCACCCTTCCTCTCTCCCCCCCAAACAAAATAAACCCTACTTCTTGGGTATTGTTTTCATTCTTTCAATCATAAGCTATATAACCTTACAATATGTCTTGCATGCCATATTACATACTGCATGAGCAGAGTCGCTGTTGTGGTCCTTGCCCTCTCAGAGTTCATAATCTAACAGTCAGAGGGAACAATTACACATTGCTTTAAGGCTGCTAAATGCTTTATACACATTTTATCATCTGAGTCTCATCATAAGTGAGGATGTAGGTGATGGTATTGTGCCCAGCACCACTGAGACCAGGCAAGAACCTGGGTCTTCTTCAAATACAACCTTCTATCTACTACCCACTACTACCTCCTTAGCAATCATCTGGTGGAAAAAAAAACAACATTGAAATGGACAGACAAGAAAAGTGCTGAACAAATTTTAAAAAATAAAGTTGATAACGTATGCAAATGTCCAGCCAATCCTGGGCTAATTGGGAAAAATTATCAGCTACTATTTAACTAGGCAGTTATGTGCTCTTCAAGGACAGTCCATATGGTGGGAGCTTGTTAGAACAGAACTTGTTATTACACAGATTGGTTTAGAGGACAAGTCAAAGCCTGTCTGTCTCTTCAACCATCACAACCACCTACTGTAAAACTCTGACCTAACTCATGTGGTGAGCCGATTATGTTGGCATTTGTTCTGCCCCCAGAACACTAACTCTACAAAGAATCAGGGCATCATGGGTATTAGAGCTGGAGGGACCTTTAAAGATCATCTGGTTGAACCCACTCGTGTTACAAAGAATAAAGAAATCAATGCCCAGTGTAAGGGGAGGTGACACAAACAACATCACAGAGGTAGTAATGAGGAATGTTGTTGGGTCATAGACTGAAAGCTAGAATGATCCTCAGAGATGATCTAATGAAATTCTCTTAATTTGTCTTAAATTTCTTTTTACTGACATCTTTTGTTTCTTCATCACTCATATTTTCCTCTTTATCCATTCCCTCCCCCTCCAGCCATTGCTTATAAAAAAAAAAGCTAAAAATAAAAAGAGGAAGAAGAGAAAAAAAATCAGCAATCAGTATATTATTAATTCCAGTATCACATGGAATGCCCTACCACTCATGGAGCCTCGCTTCTTCAAAGGAGCTAAAGGAAGTTTCTTCTTATATCTTTTCTTTGGGACCAAATGTGCTTACCCTAAACTTGCAACATCTAGTTTCAATTATTTTGGGATTGTTGTTCTTTCCATTTACATTGTTGTGGCCATTATGCATATTGTTTTCTTGGCTCTGTTTATTTCATGTCAAATTAGTTCATGCAAGTGTTTACTTCTCTCTATTCATCATGTTTATTGTTTTTTTTATAGCGCAGTGATATTCCATAATATTCATGTGTTATTTATTTTTAAATGAATTTTCTTTTTGTTATAAATTTAAGCATTAAGCTTTTTATTGCTTTTATTGCATTAGCAAACTTTTTTTTATACATTAACCCTAATTCCTATGCAGTTAGGTAGTTCATTGGATAGAGTGCTGGGCCTTGAGTTAGGAAGACCTGAGTTCATACTTGGTCTCATACACTTAGGAGCTATATAACCTTAGGCAAGTCAGTTAATCTCTGTTTGCTTCCATTTACTCATCTGCAAAAGAGGATAATAGTAGTACCTACCTCACCTACCTTCCAGGGTTGTTGGGACAATCAAATGAAGTAAATTTTTAAGTACTTGACACAGTTATTGTTGACCCCATTTGTGTTTTCTTGGCAAAGATACTGAAGTGGTTTGCCATTTTTTTTCTCTAGCTCATGTAATAGCTAAGGAAACTGAGACAAAGAGGGTTAAATGACTTGTCCAGGGTCACACAACTACTAAGTGTCTGAGGCCAGATTTGAACTCAGAAAAATGAGTCTTACTGACTTCAGGGTCAGCACTCTATTCACTGTATCACCCAGCTGCCCTATATAAATGCTAGCTATTGTTATTATATTCACAGAAAAGCAAAAAAAAAAAAAGGTGGGTGGGGGATTGTATGTAACTATGAATTCTGTTATATGTAGTTTTTCTTTTTTTCTGGTATCTAAAGCTTGTTGCTTTTTTGAGGTACAATTCATATTTAATGTAACAGTTCCAATACCCTCCTATTTTGGCTATGTCTCCTTCTGAACTTCTGTTTATATTTTAATGATTCTTTGATTGTCTTTTCTTCCTTTTCCTTATTTTAGTATCACTATATCCCAATCTGCTATATGGGTTTATATATATTTGTATATATACTATATCTTATAGCTGTCCAAAGTGGAAGCCCAGAATTGACTTAATTTTTATTTTTCTTATTATTAGTGATGTGGAACATGTTTTCACATTGGTATTAATAGCTTTCTTTTGAAAACTACCTATTAGTATCCCTTATTCATTTATCTATTGGGGAATGGCTTTTGTTCTTATATTTGTATTGATTTCTTATATATCTTGGATATCATACATTTATCAGATAAATTTCCTAGAATTATTTCTCCCCAGTTAATTGTTTCAATTCTATTGCTAACAACATTGATGTTGCTTGTGCATAAACTTTTCATTATTATGCAATCAAAATTTTCCTTTTTATCTCCAGTAATTGTCTCTATCGTATGCTCTGATGGGAACTCTTTTCTGATGCAAATCTGTGAAACGTATGTGCTTCCTTGTTCCTCCATTTTTTTGTATGTTATGACCTTTTATTTCTAGGCCTTGCCTGTCAATCAACAAACATTTACTGAATACTTACTATGTGCTGGGATACAAAGGAAGGCAAAAACATGGTCTCTTTCTTCAAGGAGCTCACATTCTACAGCTTTCAAGATTCTGATTACATAGTATAGTGAGCTATATATTTATTCAATAACAAATCAGAATAAAACATTCATAGAAAATTGAAACACAGCATTCACCATGTCACAACTTAACAACTTATCACTAAAATGGCCATATAGTTTTCACCAAAGTGGTCACATAGTTTTAAACAAAGTACATTCATTTAGTCAATCACAAAATTCTTCATTCAATCACAAAGTACAAAAGTCAAAGTTCTCCACCCCTAGATAGCAGTAAATCATAATCTTCTCAGCCAGTACACAGTATCCAAGTAAAGTCTTCTTTCAGCTCGACTCAAGACTGGCTCTCAGCTTCCATGGATCCTCTTCCATGGTCCCAGCTCCAACTGTCAACTGGGTTCAAAGGCGGGCAGCTCCAAGTTCCTTGTCCAGCTCCTTGTCCAGTTCTTCATCCAGTTCCCATTCCACACTGAAGTTCACAGTGTCCAGTCCACCTCAAGTCCTTCACAGGTCCTGTTTCTGGGAAGACGGAAAACTCCTAGGAATATTATAGCCAGGTTCCAGAGTCCTCAGATCAAGGAGAAAATATTACAAGCTGCCAAAAAGGAACTTGACAGAGCCACAATAACATTCATACACATCACTGGCATCGTCATCAATTCACTATCTGCCTATGAAATCAACTCAGACCTACCAACAAAGTCTGTGAACTCAACACAAATCATCAACATAGAAATCAACACAAACTCACAAACAAGGTCCAAGAGGTCAACACAAATCATCAATAAAATCCCAGTCCCTCCTCCAGGACTTCTGTAAACATACAACCAGAAAATCCTCTTTCAGGGCTTCCAGTAAGGCTCCCAGGGCTTCTGTACAAAGTATCACAAACAAACATCAACACAGACAGAGCAGACAGAGTACTGGGATGCCACAAGTTTTCTCCTTCTTGACTCTGCCACCACAAGAGTTCTTTTGTCTCTAGCCTGGGACTCTCCTTATATATGGTCATTAGCTCCTCCCTTTCCTGTTGCAGGAATTCATGAATTCTAGGGTTCACAAGTTGTGGGGTTCACATGTTCTGTTTCTTAACAGACTTGATACAAGGCTCAAAAGAAATCTGAACTGAAACAAGGTGTTAATTCAATAGCTGAAACAAGGTGTGAACTACTTCTGTGCTTGCCATTACAAAGGCTACTACAGTAGTCCAGACACAAAGTGATTAGGGACTGTACCAATGTAGTGGCTACGTGAGTGGAGAGGAAGTGTACATACATACATACCTATACACATGTATGTGTATATATACCTACATACATTTACATACGTAATATACATAAGCACACACTATGTATCCATTTTACACACATATATTTGCATATATATGTGTGTGTATGTATGCATGAACACACACATACACATATCCACTCTACATACATGCATATATGTTTGTAATATAATGTAATATAACAGTATAATATTTTTATAAATATTCATATATACATACAATTTGGTATCCATTTGAAGCTTGTTGTGGTGTATGGTATCAAATGTTCTTCTAAACCTAACTTCTGCAAGACTACCTTCCATATTTCCTAGAAAATTTTTTAATAGAAAAAATTATATTTACTTAGAAGCATTCAGAATATCAACAAAATAGCTGCATCTTTTTTTTGGTGACAATTACATAGCGGTATTTAGTTAACAGAATAATTATTTCATATGCTGCATCAAAGACAACTGAAGATGAAAATGAACTACATCTCCATGTATAACTAATTTGTGCTGTGCACCAGCAAGAACTTGCTTTAAATTTCCACGCCAATTTACAACCCACATATTGTGCCAGGTAAGGTCAGTAGCTATTGAAAATAGCACTGAAGGATAGGCTAGCAATTTTTTTTTGAATACTGAGTCTTTGCCCCAGTATCTGTCTTCGTATTTATCATTATGTTACTGTATTTGTTTCTAAGTCTTATGAATCTAACCTGCTCAACTAATCAACAAATAGCTTTAATGATAACTGCTTTGTAGTATAGTTTGAAATCATGTTCTTTTTTCTTTTTTTTCATTATTTCCCTTTATATTCTTGGCTTTTTGTTCTTCCAGATAAATTTAATTATTTTCATATTATTTTATTATTAATATTATTGTATTGTATTATTCATATAATTTTCATATTTTCATATAATTATGTTGTAAAACTTTGTGCCCTTTAGTAGTTTGACTGTTATAGGACCAATGGGTCCAGCCTCTGCTTGAAGATTTCCAAGGAGGAGGAACCCATCATCTTTTTGAGGCAGTTTATCCCACTTTTGCACAGCTCCTATTGTTAGGAAGTTTTTGCCAATATTTAGCCTAAATTTGCCTCATGTGAATCATGAGAAAAGTCCCATGAAAGAATGAATTAACAAAATTTTAACCACTAAGTAAGCAAAGCACTCTTCTAAATGCAGAGGATACACATAGAAAAGCAAAATAATACTTGCTCTTAAGGAGCTCACATTATTAAGGGTGAGTCCAGACATATAAAGGCAGCTAAGTGGCACAATAGATAGAGTGTGAGGCCTAGAGTCAGGAAGACCTGAGCTCACTGATCACCTCTTGAAAAAGATCCCAAAAAGAAAACTCCTAGGAATATTATAGCCAGGTTCCAGAGTCCTCAGATCAAGGAGAAAATATTACAAGCTGCCAAAAAGAAACAATTTGAATATTGTGGAAATACAATCAGGATAACATAGAATCTAGCAGCTTCTACATTAAGAGATCAGAGGGCTTGGAATATGATATTCCAGAGGTCAAAGGAGCTAGGATTAAAACCAAGAATCACCTACCCAGAAAAATTGAGTATAATGTTTCAGGGGGAAAATATGATCATTCAATGAAATGGAGGACTTTCAAGCATTCTTGATGAAAAAACCAGAGTTGAATAGAAAATTTGACACTCAGATATAAGAAGCAAGAAAAGCATGAAAAGGTAAACAAGGAAAAGAAATCATAAGGAACTTATCAAAGTTGAACTATTTACATACATACATGGAAAAATGATAATTATAACTTATGAAACTTTTCTCAGTATGAGGATAGTTGAAGGGAATATAAATGTATATATATGTATACATACATATATGTCTCTATAGAAGGGTATATGTGCATATGAGTACATATGTGAGTGTGTGTATATAT
>CM053586.1:206588642-206656268 GCA_028646515.1 Pseudochirops corinnae
GAGAGAGAGAGAGAGAGAGAGAGAGAGAGAGAGATTGTCTCCCTAGGTTCCATATAGCTTGAAGATTCTATGCTCTTTAAAAGTCTGTGACTGAGACCCAGCTCTGGGATATATATTATAAAATGGTCATCAGACTCCAAGAAGTACTCTCAGGGGATATATTACCTCAATCCTTTAGGCTTGAGTGGTTCCAATCTTTGGGATACTTGAACCAAATCTTCTGCGGTTTGCTTTTATTACCTTTGGAATATTGGCAAAAAGGCAACTGTCTCTAAATTTTCCATTCTTACTTTTTAGGTTTTCAGTTCCTCGGGTGTCTTCTCATGGGAATCTTATATTTAGTACCTATTCCGGAGATTTTGGAAATCAAGTTATTTGTTGACTATCATTCATGGTTGTACTTTAAATTTCACTGAATAAACATATAGTAATCCATACCCCAGTGTCTCATACCTTACTCTTGAAGTACTCTCTGGGAAGGTGCCAATTTCCTCCCAGTTATTTATTTTGGTCCCAAGAGTCTGTCCATGCCTTGGTTGATTATCTGGCCAAATTTCCTCCAAAGGATTGCAACAGCTATTGGCAAAACAACAAGGAAAAGTCTTCAGGCCAATTTTTGGCAACTGATGGCACCACCCCTTTTCCCCACCCCCTTTCCACTAATCCCTGAAGTTTCACCCAGGGTTAGCCATTCATGACTAGAATATGACCCCCTGGCATAGCTCATACTCCACGAGGATCACCTTTGCCTCCTCCTGTTTCCAGGAGAAGAGTCTAAATTTTGATTGTCAAGTCAGAGAATGAGCTCTGGTCTGAAAACAGGTGATCTCTCTCCTATCAGTAAAGGAAGTAGGAGAATTCAATCTTTTCTAACCAAAGTACAAGACTTTTATGAGGTGTCAAATCTGGATAAGTCACTCTGAATGGCAAATAGAATCAGTTCAACTTTTCAATTCGATAAACATTTATTAAACATTTACTATCCAGGAGTGGGGACCCTGTGCCTTGCCACCACATGTGGCCTGAAGGTTACAGGTTCCCCACCCCTAGACACTGTACTAGGCACTAGGGATATAAAGACAACACCAAATATAATTTTGCAGTCATGAGATTTTAGTTCTAACTACAGTACTAATTGTAATAATAGTTAGCACTGATATAAGCTTTAAGGTGTTGCAAGGTGTTGCTTTCTATATACTGATTCACTTGATCCTCACTGCAACCCTATGGGTAGGTGCTATTATTATTCCGATTTTATAGATCAGGAAACTGAGAGAAGTTAAGTGACTTGTCCATGGTTCACAGCTAGGGAATGTCTGAGGCAGGATTTGAACACAGATCTATCTGATTCTGAGGCAGCTAGGTGGCACAGTGGATAGAAAGGCAAGCATGGGGTTAGGAATTCTCATCTTCCTGAGTTCAAATCTGGCCTCAGACACTACCTGTGTGGCCCTGGGCAAGTTACTCAACCTTGTTTGCCTCAGTTTTCTCATCTGTAGAATGAGCTAGAGAAGGAAATGACAATCCATTCCCATATCTTTGCTAAGAAAACCTCAAATGGGGTCATGAAGAGTCAGACATGACTGAAAAACAACTCAAAACTATCTGACTCCCGGCCTTATACTCCATACATTGAACCCCGTCATTATTGTTCAGTTGTGTTTGTCTCTTCATGGTCCCGTGGAACACAGCGTGCCAGGCTCTTCTGTCCTCCATTAGCTCTCAAAGTCTCTCCAAGCTCATGTTTGTTGCTTCTGTGACACCATCTGCCCATCTCATCCTCTGCTGTCTCCCCCTTTTTTCCTTTAATCCTCCCCAGCATCAGAATCTTTCCCAAAGAGTTGTCTTCTCATCGTGTGGTCAGAGTATTTAAGCTTCAGCCTTATTGTCTAGAGACAGCTGGGACTTTGGAGGACACCTGATCCAACTCCTTCATTTTGTGGTTAGTGGAACTCAGGCCTAGAGAGGTTAAATGATTTACCCAAGGTCATAGTTACTACCCATCTCAGGTGGGATTTGAACCTAGATTCTCTGATCCCAAATCCAGTGATCTCTACCTGCCCAAGGAATCTACATTCTACTGAAGGACAAAAGACAAGTAGGTAGACAGTTAAATGCAGAACATATATGAAGTCATTTCTGCGGGGAAGGCTTTAGCACTGGAGTATCAGGGAAGCTTTCCTATAGAAAATGGCACTTGAGCTGAGGTTTTTTTTCTTTTTTTCCTTTTTTTTGGAGGGGGAAGGAAGCAGTTGGGGTTAAGTGACTTGCTTAAGGTCACACGGCTAGTTTTTGTATTAAGTGTCTGAGGTCAATTTTGACTCCAGGACTGGTGCTCTATTCACTGTGCCACCTAGCCACCCCATTGAGCTGAGTTTTAAAGGAATCTAGGGCTTCTAAGAGATAGAAATAAGGTGGCAGAACATTTCATCATGGAGACAAACTCTCAAGGTCACTCTCAAGATGGGAGACTGAAAGTTACATATAAGGAACAGCACAAGATCAGTTTGATTAGGAGGGGGAGCACAAGAAGAAGACACAAACCAGTGTCCTAAACCTAGAAGGGCAGGTTGGAGCCAGACTGTGAAGCCTCTGAAAAGCCAAACATAGGAATCTGTCTTTTTTCCTAACATCCAGAGGCAGCTACTGCGGTTTCCTGAATGGAGGAGTGATACGCTGTATGTCTTCAAGGGACTAGGTAGATTAAAAAATGGTAATGACTTCTGTTAGTTTAGAAGCATCAGGTGATGAGGTGGATAGAGCCCTCAGCCTGGAGTCTGGAAGGTAAGAGTTCAAATCCTGCCTCAGACACTCACTAGCTGTGTGACCCTGTGCCAGTCACTTAACCTCTGTTTCCTCATCTACAAATTGAAGATAGTAAGAGCGCCAAACTCTCAGGGTTGTTGTGAGGATCCAGTGAGATGATCATTTTAAAGCACTTAGCACACTGCCTGACATGCAGTAAGTGCTATATAAATGTTAACTATTACTATTTAGATTAAATAATGGCAATGGCTTCCATTTATCTAGAGGTGACTAGATGGTGCAGTGGATAGAGCACTGGACCTGGAGTTCAAATCCGGACTAAGACAATTCCTAGCTGTGTGACCCTGGGCAAGTCACTTAATCTCTATCTGTCTCCTTTTCTTTAACTGCAAAATGTGGAAAATACTAGCACCATTCTCTAAGGGCTTTTGTGAGGATCAGATGAAATATTGTTTGTCGAGTGCTTAGTACCATGCCTGGTACGTGGCAGAAACTTAATCCTTGTTTCCTTCCTTTCCCATTCCTCTCCAGTGTAGTCCTAAGAAGGGAAGGTAAAGTAGATTTGGTTAGTCCCTGCACAGACTTGTTAGCTCTAGCTGGGATGTGCTCTGCCATTGTTCACAATGCTCTGGCTCTCTCTGAAGTTTTCCTTCCTAAGATCTTCACGTTATTTTTCATCTATCATCTTCTTTGTTCTTGCAACATACCTGTGACAGAGCAAAGGGCAGGGATTATCTGCCCTAGTTGATAGATGATGAAACAGAGTCCCAGAAAGTCTGAATGACTTTCCTGATGTCATCAAGTCTGGCAGGGTTGAACTAAAGCCCAGGAATCCTGACTTTTGATGCTGAGCTCTTTGCATTAGGCCGTCCTGTCTTTTAAAGTTGAGTATGACTTATCCTTGATGCTCAAATTTATCCTTCATCTTGCAATATGATAGAGTCATAGAACTCATCTGGATGGTGTTGGCCATTCCATAATGACAGTGTGTGAGGAGTAAGAGTAGAATAAATGGAAAGTCTCTGTGTGATAGGATTATTGGGTTTTCATATTGCTTATCATCTTGCGTTATTCACTTGTTTGTGCTATGGAGCCCTTTGGGAGTTTGATAAAACCCATGGGAGCCCTTCTCAGAAGAAAATTTATAAAATGGGGGTGGCTAGGTGGCACAGTGAATAGAGCACCAGCCTTGGACTCAGGAGGACCTGAGTTCAAATCTAGCCTTACTAGCCATGTGACCTTGGGCAAGTCACTTAACCCCAATTGCCCTGCCTTCTCCCTTCCAAAAAGCAAAAAAAAAAATTATAAAATGCATAGTGTTACAAAGGAAATCAATTGTAATGAAATGAGTATTTTTTTTCTGTTCAAGTTTAGAGATCCCCTGAAATCCATCCATGGACCCCTTCAGGGCTGGTGTCTGTGGATCCCCTCCTGTAGCCCAACCCCTCTCATTTTACAGATGATAAAGTTGAGGTCTAATGATTTGGTTAGTGTCATACAAATAAGCATTGCCAGAGATGAGATCTGAAGCCAGATCTTCTGACTACAAGATCACAGAGTTAGAACATGGAGGGACCTCTGAGGTCATTTAGTCCAACACCTTCATTTCCTCATATGAGGAAAATGAAGGCCAGGGAAACTGGGACTTGCCCAAGGTCACATGGTTTTCAGCACTCGAGATGGGAATGGAAACCAAGTCCTGTGATGTCAGAGCCTGTATTCTTTCCACTGTGCCACATGCTTTCTCAACACCAGAAGTGTAAAACACGTCCTGTACTCCTGAGTGAATCCCAAACCAGATTAAAACTCAGTTGGGAATATTTCACAAAATAAATACAATACAATAAAACATAGATGTGAACTAAGTCAAGATGCTACCTACAGGGATCCTTATGTGCCAAGTAGTGGTTCTATTTGAATTTAACACTACTGCTCTACAGCAATCTATCTATTTATATGGGCTTGATCTGGTCTGAGGATGACTGGTTCTTAAAGGTTTCGGGTGGGGAAATTGTTCTTTTTGCATCCTGCCCTTGCTCTAGATCAAGTGAATGGGGATCTAAACTCTAGGTCCTTAGAAATAGCCGTGATTGTAAGGAGGTGATTCTACTGCGTGACTGCAGCCATGAAATTAAAAGACACTTGCTCCTTAGAAGGAAAACTATGGCAAATCTGGAGAGTATATTAAAAAGCGGAGCTATTACCTTGCTTACAAAGGTCCATGTAGTCAAAGCTATGGTTTTCCTAGTAGCAGTGTATGTCTGTGAGTTGGACTATAAGGAGAGCTGAATGCTGTAGAATTGATGCTTTCAAATTGTGGTGCTGGAGAAGACTTTTGAGAGTCCCTTGGACAGCAAGGAGATCAAATCAGTCAATACTTAAGGAAATTAATCCAGGGTGTCTGTTGAAAGGTCAAATACTGAAGCTGAAGCTTAAATACTTTGACCACATAAGGAGAAGAAAGAACTCCTTGGAAAAGACCCTGGTGCTGGGAAAAATTGAAGAAAAAAAAAAAGGAATAGGTGGTGCAGTGAATAGAGCACTGGCCCTGGAGTCAGGAGGACCTGAGTTCAAATCTGACCTCAGACACTTAACACAAAACTACTCCTGTGACTTTGGGCAAGTCACTTAACCCCAATTGCCCTACCTTCCCCCCCTCCAAAAAGAAAAAAAGAAAAGAAAAAAAAAAAGGAATGGCAGAGGATGAGATGGATAAATAGTGGAAACAATGAACATGACCTTGGACAGATTTCAAGAGATAATGGAAAATGCTTTGATCCATGGTGTCACAAAGAGCCTGAAGACTGAACAACAAAAGAGAGTAAGGTAGCGTATTTCAATGGAGGTTGCTTGAAGGTCGACAAACAGCATTTTTTTCTCCTCCCACCATTAGTGACAATGTCAATATCATTTCTCCTGGAATATGACAGATAAGGGAATTGATTTCCTACTGGAGGGAATACTTTACTAACTGGGATCATGGAGAGATATGAAGAAAATGGATAATAACTCTATAGATAATCTCCAAATCTTATTACAGAAAAACAGAACTAACCAAGGAAGGGAGGCCATCAAGCTCAGGCAGGTTAAATGATTTACATGAAGTTATACAGGTGGTATCAGAGGTGAGACTTGAACCCAGGTCCTCTGACTCCAGAGCTCATATTCTTTCCACCATTTTAGTAAAAATTACATCTTCTTGTCCCACCCAAGCTACTACCAAGTTGTACCTTTTGACTGGCTTAGGTTTCACTTCTTTTTTTGGGGGGGGGTCCTTTTGCTCACTCTTTGATTAGCCCCATCAAAAGGCTGACAAGAGAAGGTTACCTAAGGGGCCTGGGTAAACTGGTCGGTGAACTAATCAGTACCTGATTAATTGAGAGATGGTTGCTACAGGAGAAGGAATCCAAGGATTTCAAGTAGTTGTTAATAGATTAAATAACCCAGACCCTTCCCTTTTATGAGGACCAGTCTCCTTGTAATCCTTTTTTTTTTTTTATTACTCAGATGCATTCCTACCTTACAGATAGGGAAACTCAAGGAGCCCGAGGGGTTGTGGGAGCAGGTGGATTCAGAGAAAGCCAATTGAAAAGCTTCACACAACCTAACAGATCTTAAAAGGACCAGATCATCTAATCTAAGCTTCTTATTTAACGGAGGGGAAAGCTAAGGCTCTGAGAGTTTAAGTAACCTGTCCAAGGTAACTCCGTGAGTGACAGAATAGGGATTAGAACCCTGGACATTTGATTTCAAATCCAGCGTGCTGTTTTCTCTTCACCACAGTGATCCCAATATTTTTTCTATATTTTAGGAAGGCCAATTCTGGAATAACTGAGCTTCTACAGTTTGCTTTCCAGGTGTTTCTGAAGGATGTAGATCATTCTGTGTTGATTGATAGAAAACTATTCCATTTATAATTGACAGATTCAGCTTCCTATCCATCTCCCTCCTCCCTCTCCCCACCATCCCAAGCACCTTTGAATCCCCTCTGACCAGCCTTGACACCCAGCGTCCAAATGCTGATAAAGTGTGTTCCCCTAAGTGTGGGAAAGTCCTAGGGAATTGATTGTTTCCTTCTCCCGGCACCTCTCTTCCCTTCACATTAGCACTCTCTCCCAGAATGTACCTTGCTCATTTGATTTGAGGGGGGTAAAAACCCCAGTGAAGAATGAGAGGAATTCCACAAGGCCCTGCCAGCTTTGATAAATGACAGCAGGGGATGGAGTGGGGAGAAAGAAGAGGGGGAGATAGAAGTAGCTGATTGGCTTAAAAAATAAAATCAAACCACTAGCCAAATTTTCTTCAACCTGCCTGGTGCATTTACAATGAGCAAGAGTGGAAGGTTAGGGCAGTAGTTCCCAATTCTTTGGAAGTTATGTGAAATATGTCTGTCTTCCCCCTCCCCATCTTCACATCAGTCCTTCCTGTCCCCAAGTACCCAGCTCCATCTACTTCTCCCCAAAAGAAAATAATATTATTTCTCTAGTGGTAAAAGTGGGGATACCCCTAATCCTCAAGTCTTCTCTTTTCTAGGCTAAAGATCCCTACTTCTTTTTAACTGTTTTTCGTGAGATTTTCCACCATCCTGGATGCCCTCCTTGGGAGGCAAACTCACTTGCCAATGTCCCTTTTAATATGTAGCTTCCAGAGCAGAGCACAGTATTCTCTTTACTATGTCTAACTATCTTAGAACAAGCATCCTTTTCATAGTTAATAGAAAAATTCTCTCATCACCGATTAACCAGATCCCTACACATCTTACTACATTTCCTTAGATAAATAAAGACACCCTGAAAGTGTGTTAATGAAATCAATGTTGAGAATTACTAGGTGAAGAATAAAAAGTTATAATGAGTTCAATAAACTTATTAGTAGCTCCAAGGGATCTCACATTTCCCCAATCCCTAACGTTAGCCTGTGCAAGAAGCTCACCTAAATACTTACCTACATCTTGGACTGGGAAAAGGAGTCTGCCCTGCCCTGTTCCTTTTCTCTGCACCAGGACAATGAGGAGTGGGGGATAACTGTGTATGTTCTAAAATACAGGAACTCACAAAGAGACCACAAAGGAAGCCTTCAAGGATCATGAGAAGGCAAAGAAGACTATAGAATCCTGGGGTGTAAATGAACCTGGAAAGGTCATTTAGACTATCCCCCTGCCTCCACACCTCTGCATAGTAGGTAGATAATTTTCTATAAGGTCAGTCAGCCACAGGAAAAATGAAGAGGTAGGCAAATTTGAATTTTGCAAGCTAATTTAGTTGGTCTTCATGTTCCTCAATTGCCTCTCCCCTTCACACATGCACACGTGTGTACTTGTACATGTGCATGAGTGCACACACAGACACACACACACACACTTTTCCACATCTTATGACTTTTATTCTGATCCGGATATCTCTTGTTAAGGAAGAAAATTATCTCATAAGGTAATTTATCCTAAATATATAATAACAATCTACTGTATCAGCCAGTATTTATTAAAACAGGACCTAAAGGAGAAGAAAGTGCTTTGATTTCATGAACTAGCATTGATTAAGTATGCTGGGGATACAAATTTAAAAGTAAAACAGTCTCTGCCCTCATGGATCTTGCATTCCAAAGGAAGAGACAACTTATATGTATATGGGTATATTACGAATCAGATACAAGATAAATCTTAGAAGGAAGACTCCAGTAGCTGGGAAGACCAGGGAGGGCCTTTTACATAAGGTGGTGCTTGAGCTGAATCTTAAGGAAACTTAGAAATTCCAAGAGTCAGAGGTGAGGAAGAAGAACAAGGTATGAGGGAGAGCTGGTACAAAGTTGTAGAGATAGGAGAGAGTGTTGTGTGTGAGAAATAGCAAGTTGGTTGGCCAATGAGAGTGGACTATTGAGACCATGGAAGGGAAAAAAGTGTAAAAAAACTGGAAAGGCAGGAAGCAGACCAGTTGGAGAAGAGCTTTAAATGCTGAAAAGAGGAGGTAAAATTCAATCCTATCAACAAATATTTGTTAAGTAATTGCTAGGTACCAGCCACTGTGCTAGACCTAATAAGGGGTCATTGAAATTTATTGGGTGGGGTGTGTGTGTGTGTGTGTGTGTGTGTGTGTGTGTGTGTGTATAATGGTCAGACTTTTTATTTTAGGAAACTACATTTTGGCAGCTTTTTGGAGGATGTATTAGACTAAGGAGAAATTTGATAGAGGGAAAACAAATTGGAGGTTATCCTGAGAAAGTCCCTTAACCCTGTTTGCCTCAGTTTCCTCATCTGTAGAATGATCTGGAGGAGGAAATGGCAAACCACTCTAATATCTTTGCCAAGAAAACCCCAAATGGGGTCATGGGGAGTCAGACACAACAGGAATGACTAAACACATACACACACACGAGATGATATGGAGAAGGAAATGGCAAACCAGTCCAGTATCTTTGCCAAGAAAACCCCAAATGGGGTCATGAACAGTCAGACATGACTGAAATGACTCAGCAACAAACAGTAGTCCAGGTAAGAGGTGATGATCTCCCAAAGTAGGACAGTGTCTGTGTGAGGGGAGAGAATGAGATAATTGTAAGAAGGAAGAAAGGAAGAAAGACAATATTTGACCACAGATCAAATGTGGGGGGCAAGGGAGAGTGAGAAGTAGAGGATGATGTTGAAGTAGCAAGTGTTTGTAACTGGAAGGATGGTGGTGTCCTTGGTAATAAAAGAGGAGTCGGGAAGAGAAATGGGTTCAGAGCAGACACTCTCATTGGGAGAGGCTTTGTCATTGTTTGTAATACTTATCTCTTGGGTTCTGGACCCTGCTTTCAGTTACAGCACAACCACATTGACAAAGAACAGCTGCTAAGAAGTAAGTTGTGGGTGGGAAAGTGAGGGTTTCGGCTCTCTGGGCCCTCTGCGGATTTGACTGATGTTTGCACTTGATTAGTTATTTACCTGGCCTGTTAAAAGGTTCAGAGGGAATTTCTGTTGATGATCGATATTTTACTCTGGGTAAAGTTTAAACATGGCTTATCATAAGTCTGTCACCTTTGGAAGATTATGTGGCCTAAATGGCCCCCTTCTTTGCCACCTCCTGCTTTTTATCTTATTTCTCCTATGAGAACTGAGAGTAGCAAATAGAAAAGTAAAAACAAGCAAGGTTGAGCTGACGCCAACAGATCCTTATGGTAGGGATCAAGATTTCATTGGTGCAGGGAACTCCAAGGCAAGGTAACTTCTTCTACCAGTGTAGGCTGCTATCTATTCTGCAATCTATAGTCTTGGAGGTGCCTAGAGCCAGTCAGGGTGGCCTATAAATAGAATCCCTTCTTCTGAGGAGGCTGAGGTTAGTGGGTTGCTTAAACTGCAGACAATTGGGTGTCTGCATTAAATTCAGCATCAATACCATGAGCCCCTGGGAGCAGGGGGCCACAGCAGGGCTGTACAAGGAAGAGCAAATTTACCCGCATCCTGGATTGGGTAGGTTAACACTTCTGTGTCAAGTAAGAGTGGAGTTGAACTCATGAGCGGCTGTTGTGTTATCAGCCTAGGCAAGACAGGGACACCCAGTTTCCCCCCAAAAAAGTTGCCTCTGGTTTTCTCATCTTTAAAATGAGGATAATAGTAGCACCTACCTCCAAGGGTTGTTGTGAGGATAAAATGAGATAATAATTATAAAACGCTTTGCACAGTGATTAAAAAACAACCCAACATGTTAGCTATTAGAACAATAAGAGATTAAGGCATTTGGCCAGCATCACATAGTCAATAGGCTTCAGAAGTAAGACTTGAACCTAGGGACTTGTGGCTTTGAGGACAACTCTTTATTGACCGTGTCATGCTGACTTTGGTAACTATGCTATAAGGCTTCTCTCTGGGGTCTTAAAACCTTAATCCTAAATTTTATTCCCAGAACAGATTGAAATGATCACTCCTTTTCATAGGCAGAAACCAACCACTTCAGGGAATAATGACATTATAGGACTAGAGATCCCTTGGGCCAAGTGTTCTTTGTGATTTTCTTTCTATATATACAGATAATTGACTCAAACTCTGATACTTATACACTCAAACTCATAAACTGTTAGCTTTAGAAGTTCTAGAACAGGGGTGGGGAACCTATGACCTCAAGGCCACATGTGGTCTTCTAGGACCTTGGATCTGGCCTTTTGACAGTCCCAGACAATCCTTTTATTAAAACGATTTGTTCTGTGAAGTTTGGATTCAGTCAAAGGGCCACACTTGAGGACCTAGAATGAATGAATGAAAAATAGTTTATTAAGTGCTTACTATGTGCAAGAAACTGTACAAAGAACTGGGTTAAGGGCTGAGGATACCAATAAAAAAAAAAGCAAGCTAAGTTTCTCTGCTTTCAGGGAGTTCCCATTCTGTTAGGGGAAGACAACATATATAGATGAGTTCAGCTGGAATTCAGATGGAAATCCCTATAGTCCTTAGGATATGGTAATGCAGATGGTAATGTATCTTACTTAGTTTTATTTCCATTAATAAGACCATATAGTTTTCTCACAAAGAACCATTTGACAGTGTCAAGGACTTTGGTGCTGAGGACTTTCTTTTCTGGGTCTTTAAGTAATAGGTTAGGTTGTATCACCTGTGGGGGGAATTTGTCAGGCCACACAGTTGCACCAATTGATTGCCTGGCCTATCATGGCAGGGACCAAGGAGGACCAGCGGTCTGGGCCTTTGTCTTCCTGACAATTGACCAGAAGTCAGTGTTGATGGGGTGGGCATGGTATATCCTTTTCCCATGAGGATTGCTCACTTTAATGATGATTGCAAGGTTGTGTCTGGATTTTCTGGGTGGGATTTGTAAGAGGCATTGCTCTTCCACTATATCTTGGGTTCAGGGTCTTTTATTGACTCCACCAAGGTCTGAGGGAAAATGGCGGTTGTGGTGACTGTACACTTAAGCACAATGCTTGACATATGGTAGGTGTGTAATACATGCTAGTTGCTGCCCAAGCAGACACATGCTGCCTTCTATTTCTCTCTTGACATGATTTGCCACTGTCTTGCCTGCTCCACTGGCAGCTGTTGGTCAGCAGCTGTTGCTGATGATGGCTGGCCCCTTCACTACAGGAGTTACTTCCCTGGACTATGGCTGCCAGGACTGCACCAAAGGCAAGACTTGCGATCTGGAGGGACACTGTGGTTTAAAGGGCTCTTGCGATTACACAATCACAGAATCTCCAAATTGGAAGGGAACAAGAAAACATTCTAGAACAAGGGTAGGGAACCTGCAACTTCACAGACAGATGTGGCCCTCTAGGTCCTAGAGTGCAGGTCTTTGACTGAATCCAAACTTCACAGAACAAATTCTCTTAATCAAAGGATTTGTTTTGTAAAACATGGACTTAATCAAAAGGCCACACCCAAAGTTCTACAAAGCCACAGGTTCCTCACCCCTGCTCTAGAATATCACTCACAAGTGGCCATCCAGGCTCTGCTGAAAGATCTTCGATGTCAGTATCCATAGAAGTAGTCCATCCCATTTTGGATAGTTCTACTGTTAGGAAATTCTGTCTTTGCCACTGCTAATCATTATCTAATCATACCTAATCTTGGAGCTGAAAAGGACCACAGAGATCATCTAGTTCAGGACTGCTTAAACTTTTTCCAGTGGCAACCCCTTTTCCCTTTTCAGCTGTGTTTGCTGATGTTGCATGGCCTGAGGGCACACACAGGGCAAAGTGTGCATGCTTCGAGTTCAGAACTAAGGTTTCACAAAGCAACATGGGCAAATACTGCTAGAAATACCTCAGATTCATTACACTTTTGATTTTTAATTAATTTTTGTTCATTGCCCATATGGGCAATGTTGGATCCCATATGGAGTCACAACCCACAGTTTAAGAAGCACTGACAACCTACCATTCCATGTAGGAAATCTCCCTTCTAGCATTCCTAACATGAAACTATCTGGACTGTCCCCAAACATTTCCAGTGATGGGGAGCTCACCACTTCATAATACAATTCATTCTACAGTTGAACAGTTTTATTTTGTAAAGAATTCTTCCTTATTTTAAACCAAAATCTGCTTCCTTAACTTCTATTATCCATCACAGTTCTCTGTCCTGGAACCATATAGAACAAATAGGCCTTCTTTCCCATGTCACATACCTTCAAATTTTTGAACACAGAGATAGCTGTCTACTAATTTGGATTCAGTTCAACAAACATTTTTTAAAGCACCTATGCTGTGATTTCCACATTGTGCTATTTTGTTCAGTGGATGATAAAGTGCTGGGCCTCGAGTCAAGAAAACTCATCTTCCTAAGCTCAAATCCAGCCTCAGACACTTACTAGCTGTATGATCCTGGGCAAGTCACTTAACCTTATCTGCCTCAGTTTCCTCATCCATAAAATGTGCTGGAGAAGGAAATGGCAAACTGCTCCAGTATCTTTGCCAAGAAAACCCCGAATAGAGTCATGAAGAGTCAGACTGAAAATAACTGAAGAAACACTGTGATAAAAAAGCAAAAACAACTGTCTCACCTTCAAGTTTCGTTTGGGCTGAATGATCCTGTTTTCTTTAACTTTCCCTCACAAAATATGAATTCTTCATGATCCTGGTCACTCTCCTTGAATAAATGCAAGATTGTCAATGCTTTTTTGTAAAACGTGGCAGCCAGAGAGGAATATGATACCTACACCACGTGTTTCTGACTCTTGCAGACCATAGTAGCATCCATTTACTGAATATTTTCAAATTTCTCCCATTGCCCGACCCACATTAATATTAATTCACCACATCCCACCTGACCTTGTGGATCTGGGAGGAGACCCTGCCCCTTAACCCTTCTAGGTCCTAGTCACTTCTGTTAAGTACAAACAACCATGTTAAGATATACAAGGTCATTTGGAGGAGAAGCTAATAAAGATGACTTTGGAAAGAATGCTGGATTTGGAGTCAGAGGAAGAAAACGAGCACCTACTATGGTGAGCACTTTACAAATGTCTCATTTAATCCTTACAACAACCCTAGGAGGTAGGAGCTATCATTATCTCCACTTTTCAGTCCAGGAGACTGAGATAGACAGAAGTGAAGTGACTTGCCCAGGGTCACACAGCTAATAAGTGTCTGATCTGGATTTCAACTCAAGTCTTCCTGATCCCGGGCCCAAACCCTCTGTTCACTGTGCCACCTAGCTGCTTCTAAATACTGGCTTCTTTGTGTCTTATGCCCTGGGGGCACAGTGCCTGGCTGAGAGTCAGGAAGTTCAAAATTGGTCTCAGACACTTAGTAGCTGTGTGACCCTGGGCAAGTCACTCAACCCTGTTTGCCTCAGTTTCCTCAGCTGTAAAAGGAGGTGTAGAAGGAAATGGGAAACTATTCTGGTATCTTTGCCAAGAAGACCCCAGATGGGGTCATAAGGAATCTGACTCCACTGAACAACAAGATTATGCCTTATCTCTGGGTCCTGGGGAGGTGGAGAAGTTGTTTTCATTTATAGAGCTGTCCTCTTCCACTTTACATTAAAGCCTGGAGATTAGTATTAACATGGACCTTGGTGTTACCATAATTACATTTTATGTTTTTGTTTTTATAGTCACCAATAAAAGTCCAGTGGAATATAATTATAGGACCTCAAAGTTCAATGTTGCCTGGGGCTATGATGAAAACCAGTCTGTGGCATGCCAACCAGAGATCAGCAATTTATCTCTTTCTGCGAAGTTGGGTTGTTTATTACGTGTCTTGTTTGCCACCTCTTACAAAAGAGACCTGATAGTGGGCAATATGCTCATTTTATAATGTGGAATAAATCAATTACAGAAAATCTTGGGGTTGCCTTGAGAAGGTTAGATCAGTACAAAGTTTGGAAGTGATTGATCGTAAGCTGTGCTCAAATGCTGACAGAGGGCTTCTGGAAGAACTGAACTAGAAAATGAAAGTGCAGAGATTTTATTGCATGCATGTGAGTTCTAGGATTTGAATATGAGTTTAGGGATTGGCTCTTAGGGGATTCAATAGTGATAAATAAAATCTGGCTAAGTTTCCAGAGAATTTAGTGGATTTTAGAGTAAGTAGCTTAATATGAATCTATTTTATTTGTAACCTGTTTGTCCTTTGCCCTTAACCTTCACATGTCTATGTCAATGTGGGAATGCTCTCTATCACATAGAAACACACCTATAACTTAGCAGATGAATAGTGGAGAGTCCCCTGAGGCTCAAAGTGGTTAGGTGGGTTGCCCTTTGTAGTTATTAAGTCTTTTTTCAGTTGTATATGACTCTCTGTGACCCCATTTGGGATTTTCATGGCAGAGATGCTGGAGTGGTTTGCTATTTTGTTCCCCAGCTTATTTTACAAGGGGAAACTGAGGCAAGCAGGACAAAGTGACTTGCCCCAGATTATACAGCTTGTAAGTGCCTGAAGAGCTCCTGAAGATGATGAGTCTTTTTGATTCCAAGCCCAGTGCTCTATCTGCTGTGCCACCTAGCTGCCTGGTAGCCTTTGTACAACCAACTATTTTAAGTTTCAGAGCTAGGATCAAGATCTCAGGATCTCAGATTTAGTGTTAGGTGGGACTTAGAAACCATCTAGGTCACATTCATCATTTTATAGATGACGACACTGAGATATAGACTTGTCAAATAACTTGCTCAGTTTGTCATGGACAATGAGTAACACCAGCAAGATTGAAAATGGAGACTTCCTGACTCTGGATTCAACACTTTACTCACTGTCACGCTATCACCTATTTATGGGCAGATTAGGCATTGATTGAGTACCATGTTCAACGTTCTTGCAGCTTGGTGGCTCAGTGGGTAGAGCACCAGTCCTGGAGTCGGGAGAAACTGAATTCAAACTCTGGGCAAGTCACTTAACACTGTTTGCCTCAGTTTCCTCATCTGTAAAATTAGCTGGAGAAGGAAATGGCAAATCACTCCAAGTGAGAGTTAGACACAACCAAAATGACTCAAAAACAAAAAATAAAGTAGGGATTTTTGATAAAAATGAAGACGTGAAAGGTTATAGCTGTGTTCCTATCCTCTAAAAATTTCCCCAGCAGAGATTTAGAAGGGTGTCAGATGAAGCAGTTTTCAATAAAACCAAAGGGAAACATTTATAAGCTTTTCCTTCTAGAACTACATGGGAAGATGGTCAGAAGATCAAGCCCTCTAGTCAGGGGATGTAATAGTAATGAAATCTGAAGTTCCTTTTGTATTGATAAGCTGTGAGGTACTTGGCACCTAGTTTCCAATTAAGCCTCTGTTAAAGAAACAGAAGGTATGCACCTCTGTTCCTGATGTAACAGGAAGGGGCTGAACGGACAGTCCCTGTTGCTGACATAACAGGAAGGGGCTGAATAGTGAGGAGCAATACTGTATATAAGGAAAAACCCTAGCTGGGAGAGTCAGAACTTCCTGGGATAAGCTTTGTGGAGGCAGAAGCAGCTGCTGCTAGGGAGGCTGAAAAGGAAAGGCCCAGGCTGGAGATAATGATTTTGATTTTGGGAACCTGGGTGAAATGATTTTGATTCTGGGAACCAGCTGGAACTTCTGCTGGGGAGCTACCAGCTTCTCCTGGGAGGTGCCAGAGACTTCCAAGGACCAGCTGAAGCTATTGAAGACTGAGGAAGCATGACTTTGAAGCTGGTACTTTGTATGAACCTGTTTGTGGCTTTGTTGAGCCTTGACTTCCCGGGAACAGAGACTGTGAAGGATTTAAGGTAGACTGGATGCTGTGAGCTTCAGCTTGGAACAGGAACTGCATGGAGAGCTGGACAAGGAACAGGGAGCTGTTTGTCTTTGAAACTAGGTGACAGTTTGGTGAATCCAGGTAGAATCTGGTACCATGGAAGGGGATCCAGGGAATCTGAGAGCCTACCCCAAGTTAAGATGAAAAAACCTCTCCATGAATACTGAATAGTGACTGACCCTGATGTGAGGTTTTGCTTTGGGACTCACTTTGGGAAGAATTGTGTGATTTGCTGTCATTCTCTCTTCTCAAAAATAGAGCTTCAGATTCCCTGAGGAATGGGACAGGGCACTCTATATTTATTTAAAAATTCTTGTTATACTTAAACTTCCTGGCCATATAGGTACATGGTTCTCTGATGCAAAATTATGAAAGTTCACAGGGATAATTATAAGAATCTTATATTCAGGTTAAAAAGAAATCAACTCCATAATTTAATTGGGGAAGGCATGACTAGAATACAGGTTTTTTGGGGAAAAAATATGAGATTTTTGATGGACTGCAATGTCAATATGAATCAACATCATTTTCAATGCACCAAAGAATTGATGTGTTTAGAAAGGGAAAGTGATAGTTTCACTCTTCCCTGGTTAGACCATAGCTAGTATATTATTTTCAGTTCTTACAGACTCTAAGGAGGGACAATGATAAGCTGGAGTACATCTGTTGTTCAGTCATATCTGACTCTTAGTGACCCCATGGACCATAGCATGCAGAACTGTCCACAGGTTTTCTTGGTAAAGATACTGGAGTGATTTGCCATTTCCTTCTCCAGTGAATTAAAACAAACAGAAGTTAAGTGACTTGTCCAAGGTCACACAGCTAGTAAGTGTCTGATTCTGGATCTGAACTCAGGTCTTCCTAACTCCAGGTCCAGTGTTCTATTCACTGAGCGACCCACAGGTTGAGGACCGTTGCCTTAAGAGTAAAAAAAGTAAAAGGGGAGTGGTTCAGAATAGAAGATAGAAAACATGTAGTGGCCTCCTTGAAAAATAGAATGGAGCAAATACAATGATTTGATGAGATGAAAGATTAGTAGAAAGTCAAAAATCTGAAAAATTAGAACACATGAAATATTTGCTCTATTCCATGAAATTAAAAATATTTGCACAAACAAAGCCAATGCAATCAAAATTAGAAAGAAAGCAGAAAGCTGGGGAAATGTTTTTACAGAAAGTTTCTCTGATAAAGGCTTCATTTTTCAAATATATAGAAAATGGAATCAAATTTATAAAAATAAAAGCTATTCCCCAATTGAAAAGGGGATCAAAGAATATAAACAGGCAGTTTTCAGAAGAAGAAATCAAAGCTACCTATAGTTATAAGAAAAAAAAATGCTCTCTATCACAATTGTTCAGAGAAATCCAAATTGAAACAACTCTTATATACCACCTCACACCCACCAGATTGGTAAATAGGACAGAAAAGAAAATTACAAATGCTGGAAGGGATATGGAAAGATAAGGACACTAATGCACTGTTGGTAGAATTGTGAACTGGTCCAACCATTCTGGAGAACAATTTACAGCTATATCTTCCAAAGGAATCATAATGAAAAATACTATCCATCTTCAGAGAGAGAGAAGTGATGAACTCTGCAGATTGAAGTATATTTTTCCGCTTTATTTTTCTTGAATTTTTTTTTTTGCAACATCAGTAATATCAGAATATTTTGTATGGTTTCATATGTATTGTTCATATTGTTTGTCTTTTTGGTGGGTAGGGGGAGGGATTGAAATTTGGAACTCAAAAATGAAATTAAGTATATAATAAAATAAAATCAAAGAAAGAAGTATTTGCTTCATTTTAAAATAACTCACCTGAAAAACATGTTGAGTAGAGATAATTTAGGAATCATCAGAGTCCTAAAAACCATGGCCATACAAAAACCTGAAAATCATGTTTCAGCAAACTACAAATGAAGTTACCCAGATCCATGAAAACCAGACATAAAGTCAAAATACAATTATAATATAATGCAATGCAAAGTCACACAACACAATACAACAAAATACATAACAGAATAAATACTTATCAAGTGTCTACTATATACCAGTCACTGTGCTAAGCATTGAGGATACGAATAAGAAAAAAGATAATCACTATCTTCAAGTGACTTAAAACCTAATAGGGAAAAACAACACATAAAAGGAAGCTGAAAAGGAGGGAAAATGAGAAGATACCATGTGTAGGAGTCACAATGATGGCGGAGTTGAATCCAAGTAGCGTGTGCTGTTGGGAGAAATGAAAAGTTGACTAAGCATTTGAGACAATTTTATATAAAGACTTCGGAAGGAACTTTTTTGCTCTGCCCTTTATCCTTCCAGTCAGAGAGCCAAAGGCTGGTGAGGATACTGATGAGGTGTGAGTACTAAAGCTGAAACTATTTCTGGGTTGAGTAGCTTCCCTGCTGATGAGCTTTTCCTGTGAAGACGAGGGAAGGGTTAGTGGTAGGGGCAATGGTAGTGGGGTTAAATCCAAGTAATGTAGTTGGCAAGAAATTAAGATAAATGGAAAGAACCCACCAATCACCCCACGAAAGGTGAAAACCTTCAAGACTGTCATAGCTTCAATCCAGAGTTTCTGTGTCAAAGGAAAAAATAGGGTAAGCGACTAGGAAAAGAAAAAGGGTTCAAGTTTAAGTACTATGGAAATATAGGATCATGTAAGACTTGACAGCTAGTAATAGAAGGAGATGAAAATCTTGGAAATACTGTAAAAGCAAATGATAAACATTTGCAGCCAAAAGTGACCCTAAAAAACTGAACATAATCATTTCAGGGGAAAATGGACCTTTAATAAAATAGAAGACTTGCAAGCATTGATGATGAAAAGATCAGAACTACACAGAATTTTTGAAACACAAATATGGGCAACAAGATAAACTTAGAAAGATAAATATATTTGAGTAATTACAAGGGGCTAAATTACAACCACTCATTATTTTTTGCTTTTTTTTTTTTTTGGAGGGGAGAAGTTAAGGCAGGTGGGATTAAGTGACTTGCCCAAGGTCACACAGCCAGTTAGTGTTAAGTGTCTGAGGCTGGATTGACCACACATTCTTATAGAGAAGAAACAACTGTCCATTCAGACTTCCACTGTGTCCAGGGGTTAACGTCATCATCATAACCAGCATTTATAGAGCATCTACTATGCGCCAGCCACTGTGCTGAACACTTTACACTCATCTCTTTTAATCCTCGTAACAGCCCTGGGAGGTAGGTGCTGCTAACATCCCTACTGTATAGATGAGGAAACTGAAAGAAATAGAGGTGAAGTGACTTACTTTCCCTAGCATCACAGCTAGTAAGTCTCTAAGATTAGGTTTGAATTCAGGTCTTCCTGAAGCCAGGATCACATTCACTGCACCACCTAGCTTCCACTTCATACAGAAGGCACAAAGTAAGACAAATGTAGATTTTATGTGTGATTTTTGTTCTTCTTTGTAAGTTTTTTTTAAGTTTAAATTTATTTATTTTTAGTTTTCAACATTCAATTCCACAAGATTTTGAGTAACAAATTTTTTCACTGTCTTTCTCCTACCCCCCACCTCAAGACAGTGAGCCTACTGAATACCCCCTCCCCCAATCTGTTCTCTCTTATATCCTCCTCCAAGCCCCTCTCTGACTTTCTAGTAGTGCAAGATGGATTTCTATACCCCAGTGCCTATATATCTTATTTCCCAGTTGCATGTAAAAGAACAATTTTTTTTTTTTTGTATTTTAACATTTATTTTTAAAGCTTTGAGTTCCAGATTCTTTCCCTTCTTCCCTCCTCACCAACCCACACTGGGAAGACAAGCAATTCAATATAGATTGTACATGTGTAGTTATGCAAAACATTTCCATAGTAGTTATATTGTGAAAGACTAATTATATTTCCCGCCATCCTATGTATGCATACGTATATATGTATGTATAGGAGGGTGTATATGTGTATAAATATATATGTGTGTGTGTATATTTGTGTACATGTATACATAGAGGGCACAGGATCAGCTGAATATGAAGGGATGATATCTAAAAACTAAAATTCAGAGGTGAAAGGAATATATTGGGAGAAGTAGAAAGGGAGAGATAGAATAGGGTAAATTATCTCATATAAAAGAAGCAAGAGAAAACTGTTACAGTAGAGGGGAAGAGCAGGAAGGTGAAAGGGAATGGTAGTATTTATTAATACTACTTATTCTATTTTCTCCTTTGACCCTGTCCCTTTTCTTTTTTTCTTTTTGCTTTTTAGAGGGTATTTGGGGTTAAGTGACTTGCCCAAAATCACATGGTGAGTAAGTGTGTCAAATGTCTGAGGCCGGATTTGAACTCAGGTCCTCCTGACTCCAGGGCCGGTGCTCTATTTGCTGTGCCACCTCGCCACCCCAAGAGCCTGTCCCTTTTCAAAAGTGTTTGCTTCAGGGAGGCTAGGTGGCACAGTGAATAGAGCACCGGCCCTGGAGTCAGGAGGACCTGAGTTCAGATCTGGCCTCAGACACTTAATACTTACTAGCTATGTGATCTTGGGCACTTCACTTAACTCCAATTGCCCTTCCAAAAAGCTAAAAAAAAAAAAAAGTGTTTGCTTCTAACTGCCCCCTCCCCGAATTTGCTCTCCCTTCTATCATCTCCCCTCTAATTCCCTAACCCCCTACTCTCCTGTAAGGCAAGATACCCAATTGAGTGTGTAGGTTATTCCCTCCTTAAGCCAAATTCAATGAGAGTAGGTTGACCCATTCCCTTTCACCTTCCTGCTCTTCCCCTCTACTGTAACAGTTTTCTCTTGCTTCTTTTATATGAGATAATTTATCCTATTCTATCTCTCCCTTTCTAGTTCTCCCAATATATTCCTTTCACCTCTGAATTTTAGTTTTTAGATACCATCCCTTCATATTCAGCTGATCCTGTGCCCTCTATGTATACATGTACACAAATATACACACACACATATTTATTTATACACACATACACCCTCCTATACATACATATATATGTATGCATACATAGATATACATATATATTCTCTTCAACTATCTTCATACTGAGAAAAGTCTTATGAGTTACAATTATTGTTTTTCCATGTAGGAATGTAAATAATTCAAATTTAATAAGTTCCTTATAATTTCTTTCCCCTGTTTACCTTTTCATGCTTTTCTTGCTTCTTGTATTTGAGTGTCAAATTTTCTATTCAACTCTAGTTTTTTCATCAAGAATGCTTGAAAGTCCTCTATTTTGTTAAATGACCATATTTTCCCCTCGAACATTATATTCAGTTTTGCTGGGAAGGTGATTCTTGGTTTTAAACCTAGCTCTTTTGACCTCTGGAATATCATATTCCAAGCCCTTTGATCCCTTAATGTAGAAGCTGCTAGGTCTTGTGTTATCCTGATTGTGTTTCCACAAGACTCAAATTGTTTTTCCTGACTGCTTGCAGTATTTTCTCCTTGACCTGGGAACTCTGGAATTTGCTGTACTATTCCTAGGAGTTTTCTTTTTGTGATGTTTTTCAAGAGGCTAGTGGTGAATTCTTTCAATTTCTGTTTTGCCCTCTGTTTCTAGAATATCAGGGCAATTTTCCTTGAGAATTTCTTGAAGGATGATATCTAGGCTCTTTTTTAGATCATGGCTTTCAGGTAGTACAATAATTTTAAAATGATCTCTCCTGGATCTATTTTCCAGGTCAGTGGTTTTTCCTATAAGATATTTCACATTGCCTTCTATTTTTTTCATTTGTTTGGATCTCTTTTATAGTATCTTGATTTCTCATGAATTCATTAGCTTCCATTTGTTCCAATCTAATTTTGAAGAAATTGTTCTCTTTAGTTAGTTTTTGAAATTCCTTTTCCATCTGACAATTTGGCTTTTTAAGGCATTCTTCTCCTCATTGGCTTTTTGGGCCTCTTTTGCCATTTGAGTTAGTCTATTTTTTAAGGTGTTATTTTCTTGAGTCAGGCTTTTAACTTGCTTTTCATGATTTTCTTGCATCATTCTCATTTCTCTTCCCAATTTTTCCTCCACTTCTCTTACTTGATTTTCAAAATCCTTCTTGAGCTCCTCCGTGGCCTGAGATCATTTCATATATTTTTTGGAAGCTTTTGATGAAGGTGTTTTGACTTTTTTATTTTCTTCTGGTTCCATATTTTCATCCTTTTTGTGCCCCCCAAAAGATTCTATGGTCTAATTGTGCTTCCTCTGTTTGCTCATCTTTCCAGCAATTACTCGACTTTTGAGCTCTTTACCATGGTAGAACTCTGTTTCCATAGTGGAGAGAGCTGTGTCCCAAATTGCTGGGGGTTCACAGTTGTTGTCAGAGCTGTTATTAGAGTTATGAGAAGGGCTCTCTCTCTACAGCCACCATGAGCTCTGGCACACTAGCGTTCCTCACCCCAGGACCACTACCTAAAACTGCAACCCAGATCCAAGCAGGTCAAAGCAAAAGAGATTGCCCTCTGAATGGTAGCTTGATTTCCTTATGATCTGCAAGCTGGAGACAGCTGCTGCAGGCACCACTGCCACCACCTCTGTTGCCCTGGGGGCAGGGGCCTGACCTCCCTCTTCTATCACCTAGTTCCAAAAGAGTTTTCTACTGACCTTTTACTTTCTCTTTGGTATTTATGGGTTGAGAAGTCTGGAAACAACCACAGCTATCAGTGATTCACTCTGCTGAAGTCTGCTCCAGCTGTTCCAGGCAGTGAGTCTGGGCCTGTGTGCTTCATTGTGGGACTGTGCTCGGCTCCTAGTCCAATGCAATAGACTCTGCCTGTTGGCCTGCCAGGCTGCCTTCAGTGGGAGATTTGTTTCTCTCTGTCACTTTGTGGGTTCTGTAGCTCTAAAATTTGTTTAGAATCATTTTTTCTACAGGTATTGGAGGTGGTTAGAGTGGGAGCTCAAACAAGTTCCTGCTTTTACTCTGCCATCTTGGCTCCACTCTCTTTTCTTTGTTATTTTTAAGAGAAGAAAGGAAAGAGGAAAAAAGAGGAAAAAAAGAAATTCCCTAGGGAAGAAATGAGGAAGAAAGAGAAGGAACTTCTTATTTCTTGTAATTGTGTTGTAGTAGCAAAAAAAAAAAATACAAACATAAAGGAGAGGACAGGGGATCTCAAACTTTCTCTTATCTAAACTGGGCAGAATAACCCCCTGACACTACCTTCTCCTAACATAAACAGACAAAGAGTACAAGGGAGGACTTCATTTGGTGGTAAAGTTTTGGAGGGGAGTTCATGAGTGGGATCATAGAGTCAGAGCTAAGCAGTACTTTACAACAAGTCTATCTCCATCATTTCATGATTTAGAAAACTGAGACACAGACCAGTTCAGTGACTTGACTAGTCACTGGCTAGTAAGTTTCTGAGGCACAATTTGAAGTCAGGTATTCCTGACTCCAAGTTCAGCACTCTATTCACTACTCTATCTGGCTGACTTTACTGATGCTCCACACTTAAAGAAAATAAGAAAAGAAAGAAAGGGATGCCAATGAAACATTTGTTTTTAAATAGCAAGAGAGGAACAGAAAGAAATTCCAAATAGTATACAAACAAGCCAGGAAATTTTGTTACTATCAAGTTAAGCACATTAACTTAAAAAAAAAAAAAACCTTTATATACTAGAAGGTCACAGTTTCAGATTCAGGATCTATCTTTTCTTTTTTCTTCTAATTGTTCTTTGTACATTGATATGTTACTATTCTATAATGTTAACCAAATTCATAATAAAAAAGAAAATAAAAACAGTTTTTATCTTCTACTGTTACTGCCTTACTTCCTCGTTAAATCTCTGGGTTCAAAAATACCTGGTACTTTGAAATGAGTAATGACTCCCCCAAATGGTATAGTGGAAAGGCTAATTACTGGATTTTAAATCAGAAGCTCTGGGTTAGATTCTAAGCTCTGCAGTTTGCCACTTGTATGATTTTAGTTCACCCATATGGACTTTAGTTTCATCATCTATCAAATGATATTAGTACTGAAGACTTTCAAGTTTCCTTTCAGTTCTAAGTCAATAATAATGTGATTAGAAAATTTCTAGGTCTCTCCTAATTTTGAAACCTGTGACCCTATGGAATGAAAGGGATTGTGGTGTTGCACCAACATCCTTTTCTAATAGCATTATTTCTATAGGAGAGAAATTTACATTTGATCTTTCTAAGCCTTCTGAACTCTAAGGTGATACTATAAAGATAAGTTTCCATCATTTGATCAGGGTCAGGGAAAGACCAAAGACCTTTCAGTTTATCCTCCTTCATGTTAAACTTTTCCCTAACTTAGTTAAATGGATACTTTGGAATCCTTATAGGAAGAAGTTAAAGAACATCAAAGGCATCTCACTCTCATATTTTGCACCCTTTTCTCTCTTCTCTGTTCTGCTCTCACTATTAGTCATCATGACTGGAAGTATGTTATATTGCCATTTGATTTGACTCTGACTTGTGTTTATGATTGGACAGGCATCCATATACTAGAGTCATGAGAGGCTATTGAGCAAACTGGAATAGGAAGAATTAGAGGCTAAAGAAGAACTTGGAGCTTGAACAGTAAGTGATTCAGATGACTAAATTGGTAGCAAACACTGTCCACACTGTGCCTTGCTACTTATTTGATCAGAAGTGGAAAAATGATAGAAGTCGTAAGATTGTGGAATAGCCTTAGAGATTCCAAGGAAATGTCTCATATTGGTCATCCCTTCAAGGACATTTCTATGCCCCACTGATTTCTGCTGCTATAGGTACCATTGTATAGTTCTAGAGTACAATGGGGGAATTTAATATATCTCCATCATTAGGGTACATGGTCATTGTAGGCTAAATTGCTGGCTTAGGTAACCCTACTCCCAACACGCACACCATACACATGTGGGATAGAACAAGAACAAATGGATTGACTTGATAGTAGGAGAAGGCAAGTGATATATAAGGAAGAAATCCTGGATCAAATTATTTAAAGCTCACAGTCATCTTTCCCAAAATTATTTAAGGGTCTAATACTTAGAGCGGGTTAGGCATAGTACTATCTGATGTCAGGGATAGGTTCATGACCTTTGAAGATACAGCCTACTTTGATTTTCTGCATGCTACTCTCCATTCTACTCCACCCTCACATGGCTGTGATAGTGGTTTTCCTAAAATGTAGGTCTGACCATGCTACCCTTGTACTCAGTTACCTCTAATGGATCTCTTATCACTACTAGCATTTCTTGTTTATCATTTAAAACTTCATAATATGGTCCCTTCTATCTTTCTTGTCTTTAAACACGTCATTACTCTCCATGATCTCTATGATCCAAACATCCTGGCTGGCCCATTTCCCATTTAATATGTCCATCTCATGGAGGTCCTGGGTCTAAATGCCTGTGGACATTATGAGGTTTCATTTTCTTCCTCAGCATCTAGTATAGTTCTTGAAACAGAGTAGTTACTTAATATATGCTTTTTGAGACCAAAGGTCTCTGTGGCCAGATATCTTTATGCCTGATGGAACCTCTGGATTCTTCTCCTAATTCCACAAAGTCAAGGATGCAGCTTTCTCCTTAAGGCAACAGTTTCACCTGCCACGGGAAGGTCTTCAGACCTCTTATAGTACTATCATTCTTCCCTTGAGCTCTGTGTCACATTCTTCCATTCTCCAGGTTCCTGATAATGATTTCAATGTCTGAAAAGATTATGAACTGTGAGCTGAAATTTCAGTTACCATGTATATTATATTTATATCACGTTATACAAAATGACAAAAACAGTTATCCTTGAGAAACATCTATCTAAAACCGGGGCACTTATTCTTTTCTGTGTCATTGATCCCTTGGGTAGTCTGGTGAAGCTTATAAACCTCTTCTCAGAAGAATGTTTGTAAGAGCATAAAATAAAATTCACTGGATTACACAAGAAACCAAAAGTTAATGAAAATAAAGATGTATTTTTTTTCTCATCCAAGTGCAAGGACCCCCTGAAATCTATCTATAGATTCCAGGCTAAGAACCCCTTGTTGAAGCAGAAGTTATGTTTCTACTCTTCCATACATCTCACTTTGTAGAGTGAATTCTTTTAAGAGTTGGATGACATGATCTCTGTGGTCCTCTCCAAGTCTGAGGACCCGTGAATCTGACTAGACATTGGAAGACCTGGATTTTGGTCCCAGTGTCATCAGTGATTAGCTGTAATGTCTTGTACTTTGTTTCTTTAGGACTTTGGTCTATAAGATTTAATCTCCTCCACCCACTTTTAGATGTGAACTTCAATAAAGATAAGTTTTTATCATCCCTCAGCTTCTACAGTTCTATGAATCTATCCTGCTATTCTCCACAGCAAAATACTAGAGCCCCTTGATTCTATAACAAAGCCAAACACTTGTGAGAGATTAACTTTCTGGAAACAGGCCTCTCTCCAGAGAAATCATATCACATTCCCACCTAATAAGGTCCAGAAACATATGTTATCAGGCAGGAAAGAAAACACAACACTGGCAACTTTCTCAATTAGTATTCTGGACCCTCCAATGAGCTGAATTCCAGCCAGAGGCCTGGCTTGGTCCCACCTCCACCACAGGCAGGGCCTGTCTTCTCCTGAATGGAGGCTCCCTATCCAAGGTTCTTTAGCCATTTTGGCAAGACATTGAGGACAGCCTCTGAACTTGACCCTCAATAGCCAAGGGGCTGGCTCTGTTCCTGATTCAAACCATCTTTTCTTTGTGCTGCCAAATCCATTACCTGGATTTTCCACAGGATGCCTGATCTCCTTCACCAGGTCAGCATCCACACAGATGGGCCATTGGACAGCTTAGCTGTCAGGCCAGGAGAAGATAGAAGTCATCTTTTTCATGTTCATCACTTTCTTTCCTACAGAAAAAGGGTAGAAATTAATTAGCTGAGGCTAGTTGGGGAGAAAGCAAGGACAAGTTATTTGTGGATCGTTACATCAGCAACTCCCCCAAAGAGCTGTTAAGATGTGAAAACAAGCAGATCTCGAGATGGTTCAAAGTGATCAAGTGGTAGCCCAAAGTTCTCTAATCTTCCTGAACTTAATCATGAGGAAACCTCACATTCCTATGGCACAAAAACCTTTATAAAGCACTTTCTTTGGGACAGCCCAAGAAGAGCAGTGAAAAGGTCAGAATTTCAATTGTATTATTATCCATATTATTCCACTATGCCATGCCATCTTACCTACTTCATAGAGTTGTTATGCCAATCAACTTAGATAATGTATGTGAAAATGCTTTGGAAGTTTTTAAGTTGGATTAGATGACCTCTGAGTTCCCTTAAAAATCTGAAGTCCTTTCCGTGGCATTATGATTAGAATTTGAAAGAGATGAATTTTAGTCCCTGTTCCCTTAACCAGCTGTATGACTTTTCTTGGCCTTTATTTTATTATTGTTATTTCTAACAGCCTTTTCATGGTCTCTGGTTCAGGGGGACATTTAGATTGGAGTACATTCAGATAATAATATATGATCCATTGCTTAAAAACACTATTATTGATTTGTTATCCCATGGCACACATGTGGCAGTTAAGAAGGTCTGTACTGAACCATCTATCCATTCTCGTCTTTTTAAAACTAATGCCTGCCTTTTTTTCACTCTTGAGAGCAATTTACTTAGGAGTAAATATATTCTGGAGCCAAGGGGCCGAGTCTTAATCTATAATAATGCTAAGCATGGTAAAATTCTCTATAGTGCCTTAAGGATAGATCTGGAGCTTATAAGTCTATATGTTGGCCTCATACACAAAAGGCTTGAATTCATTAAGCTATATTTTGTTTTAGTCTTTCACTCAGCATCTGCATTTGAGTGGTTCTTAGAAATAAACTCCACAGAGAATAGATTCGATTGGGCTTCTGTGTAGATGAGTACTACTGGCAGGCTGAAAAGGGCCAGAGCCCTCACATCCCCTGCAATGTGGCCCTTTTCTTGAGAATATTGAAGTTTGACTCAGTGAGAAGAGTTGATTAGGACCTGGAGAATATGCCTCAGTCACCTACTAATCGGATGAGTTTAGGGAAGTCTCTCTGAGTTACAATTTTGCCATCCATAAAATGGGAATAATAATCAGTGTCTTAATAACAATAATGTTAATGATAACTGGGAAAAGCCTTAGTCTTTCCCATGAGCTTCAGTCATACGCTACCAATTGCCTATTGGACTTTTCAAACTGGACATACCGGAGGCATCTTGAACTCAATATTTCTCAAACTAACACCCCAAACTCTCCTTGCTTCTGAACTTAAATATCTCTGTTGAAGTTTCTTCCAGCCTTCTAGTCTCCCAGGTTCATAATCTCAGCATTCTCCTGGACTCCTCACTCTCCTTCATTCCACATTTTCAATCACCTGCCCGATCTTGCCATTTCTACCACATCCATGACATCTCCCAGTCTGATTCCATCTTTTCACTCACCCAGCTCCTGCTTTTGTTCAGGCCCTCATCACCTCTTTCCTTCTTGTTGCAACCACCTCCTGTTTGTTCTCCCTGCTTCAACTTTCTCAACCCTGTCATCCTGAAACTCAGACCTGACCCTACACAACCACACCCTGGCAGTTTCCTATAGTCTCTAAGACACAATACAATCTCCTCTGCTTGGCTTTGAAAGTCCTGCAGAAACCAGCAACAATCTGCTTTTTTGCCTCAATGAATTTTGCTTTCCCTGAGAGGGGAGCTTGGCAAACTGGCTTTCTCTCCTCTCACATGAATCCCTATCTCCCATCTCTATGACTGTACATTGACTGGCTTCTATTCTGGATTCTATTTCTTCCTTACCTCTACTTTATAGAGCTCCTCTCTTCCTTTTAGATAGAGCTCAAGCATCATCTTCTGCCTTGTCTTTCAATATTTCCCCAGCTGCTAGTCCTCTCCTTCTGTCCTAAACTACTTTGTGTTTGACTTGTTGTTCAGTCATGTTTGACTCTTTTTGACCCCATTTGGGATTTTCTTGGCAAAAATCCTGGAGTGGTTTGCCATTCTCTTTTCTAGTTCATTTTACAAATAAGGAAACTGAGGCAAACAGGTTTAAGTGACTTGCCTAGGGTCACACAGCTGGTAAGTGTCTGAGGCCTCATTTGAACTCAGGTTTTCCTGACTCCAGGTCTGGTACTCTATCCACTGTGCTACCTAGCAGCCCACCTGAAGATCACATGACTTTATTTGGCTGCCCCATCACACTATAGTAGACTCATATTGAACTTGCAATCACTAAACACCCCTCTGCTCTGCCGCTATCTCTTTCAGAAGTCTTTTGTTGTTGTTGTTGAGTTGTTTTGGTTGTGTCTGACTCTTTGTGACTCCATCTGGGGTTTTGGGTTTTTTTTGCTTTTTTTGGAGGGGGGAAGGGAGGGCAATTGGGGTTCAGTGACTTGCCCAAGGTCACACGGCTAGTTTTGTATTAAGTGTCTGAGTCCACATTTGAACTCAGGTCCTCCTGACTCCAAGGCCAGTGCTCTATTCACTGTGTCACCTAGCCACCCTGTAGTTTTATTTTTTTAAGTGTCTTGAGGCCAAATTTGAACTCAGGTCTTCTGACTCTAGGCCAAGTGTTCTATTCAAGCTGCCTTGTATCTAAACTACTTAATACAATATTTGCATTTATTTGCTTTGTATTAGTGCTAGACATATTTTTATATCTATTCATTTTCTCCCCTTCCCTCCTCATTATAATGTAAACCCCTTGTAAGTAGAGATTATTTCATTGTGCTTGTATCTCTAGCCCCGAACACAATGCCAGGCACAAAGTTAGGCACTCAGTGAATACTTATTGAATGACTGGTTTGCAAATGCCTTCATATATTATTCTAATTGAGCCTTACAACAATCTAATCTATGCTGGTAACTATTACAGTTTCCTTTACAAAGAAGGAAACTGATGTCCAGAGAGATTAAGTGAATTGTACCTAGCAGCACAACCAATGCATGTGGGATGGAATCTAGGTCTTCTTTGACCACAAATTCCATATTCTTTCCATTGAACCTTGCTTGCTCTCTTATCTGCTTCATAGAGTAGTCACGATCAGATGAGATAATGTACATGAAAACATTTTGAAAATTGTCAAGTGTTTATTCAGATTTAAAGGATTATTATTTAGAAAAAAAAGTTTGCTCTCTTCTTTCCACTATATCCCTGCATCTTGTGTCCTGTTGTTGGCTGGTTCTCTGAAAACACGTGCACGTAACATACTTTAAGTTCAGTTTACATTATTAACATTTTTGCTATCACTTTCTTAAATTTGAAGAATCAGCAAAACAATAAATTAAGCCTTGATTTTTAGCATTTGCGGATTTCTGAGATGGAAATTTAATTATTCAATCTTGAGAGCCAGTTTAACCAGATTTATTTATCTATTTCCTTCCTTCCTTCTTTCCTTCCTTTTTTCCTTCCTTCCTTCTTTCCTTCCTTCCTTCCTCTCTCTTTCTCTCCCCTCTCTGTCTGCCTCTCTCTCTGTCTCTGTTCCTGTCCCTGTCTCTCTCTCGTTGTCTCTTTCTTTCTTGTTTGTCCTCCCTCTATCTTGCTGTTTTCCTACAGAACATTAAAGCCATCCCACTTTGCAATTTTAAGATGACTTTGAACAGCCTTCCCAAAAGTTCTCAGAAAATCATCAGGCAGTTAAACATTATTTCACTGCATTTTCTCATTGGCTCCATGTCTATTTTTCTATGACTGCTTCTGCTCCTAAAAATGTCCCCTTCCTTTTCATCCTCCTCAGTTCTTCCAAGAGATTCCATCTGTCTGCTAGGACTTTAGGTTGCTAAGGGTTTTTGTGCTCTAGGGATTGCAAAGTTTCCATTTTTACACAGACTGTTGCAGACTTTGAGATAACAGATCAACTCTTATCCACATTCAAGGATGAGGTCACCTAAACATCCCATCCCCTGTCCTAGATACCTCAGTCGTATTTACAGTCAGCCAACCCACATAGAATTTTCATAGAATTATTGAATGTTAGAGCTGGAAGAAACTTTGGGGATTATTTAGTTAAAGCCCCTCATTCCATGATGAAAAATGAGGAAAAAAAAAATCTCCCAAAGGAGCCATGACTTTTCCAAGGTCCATATACTTGGTGTATGAAGCAGAATGATAGTTGGTCTGCTGACTCCGAAAAGAGGACCTCTTGCCATATTTTACACTTTCTCTAGGTATAATGAACTACCCCTAAGCAAAATATAAAGAAGGTTTGGCAAGTGGTACGGTGGAAATAATGCTGAATGTGGAGTTGAAAAAGCTGGGTTCAAATCCCGGTTCTATTATTTATTTATCTGGCTGGCTTTGCGTAAGTCATTTTAATGTCTCTGGGCCACAATTCCCTTCTCCATACAATCGGAGGTTAGAGTAGGTGATGCCTAAAGTCCCTTCCATCTTTCAGTCTATGATTTTGTGACCCCTAAATGCAAAACAGATCTTGAACAGAGAGGCCTCCTTTTGCCTTTTCAAGTTACCCTCATGGCTCTATAAGTAAGGAGTTACATTTATACCTATATGCAAAGGTTTGAGATTCCCAATGGAATGATTATTTTTTGTACTGAGAGAAAAAGGAAGAAAGGAAGTAAGGATGGAAGGAAGGAAGGAAGGAAGAGAAAGAAGGAAAGAATGAAAGAAAGAAATAAGAAAGAAAGAAAGAAAAATAAAGAAAAAAGAAAGGAGAGAGACAGAGAAAGGAAGGAAGTAAGGGGAGAGAGAGAGAAAGAAAGGAAGGAAGGAAGGAAGAAAATTTTCTCAGGGCATGAGATGGGAGAATTCATCAAAATGGGCCTCAGGGTAACTGGTTCATTCTCTGTCATCCTATATAATATCTCTTCAAATGACTTGAAAAACTTTAATTATGTTTGTGCCTTTTCTTTCAGCTCCTGTTATCTTGTGAACTCCTGTAGGGGTGGGGGGAAGGGAGAAGGAATGGGGATTGGAGAGAGAGTATGTTACAGCATAGCCTAGGCTCTCTCTAAAGAGCTTTTGTTTCCCTGCCCAGGTATTAAGTTGATGGCACAACAATCAGAGGTGCATTTGGTTTTCTTTCCCCCTCCCCTTCCCTGGGTCTGAATGTGGGCCTTGTGTTCTCCCAGGCTGCCATCCTCAGGCTTGCGCAGGGGACCAAAAGAGAATGGGCCACAGGAATGTACCTAGAACAGAGACAAATTGTTCAAGTCTCATGAAGAAGGAAAGAAAAAAAGGGGTGGGGGAGGTGGAGAGAAGAAAAACGTTCCTTGTAGTTTCAATTTCTCTAGAGATATTTGGAGGATAGCACAACAATTTTTTTCGAGGGGGGGAAGGGGCCAAAAAAAGAGAGAGGCTCGTTTTGTCAGTACACTGGCCCATAGAGAAAGGTGACATTTGAGAGAACAATTGCTAGGTTGTTTGGGCACATTCGCAGCTATGAATGAAGCTTAAGAAAAGGTGTCGTTGGACTCCTAGTAATAGTCATCTTCATCATTCCTGCTCTCTCTCTCTCTTGCTCTCTCTCTCTCTCTCTAAGTTGCCTTATGAAATAAGGGCACACAGGTAATAAACAAAGCACTATAAAAGATCAGATTGTGGTATACTGTGGGCTCATTTCATTGTAGGGAGCAAAGCATTCTGCTCACCACCACCACCACCACCACAGCAGATGCCTGGCTTTCAGTGTTGAGGCTAGAGGGGGAGGTGGGAGGGTGCCACTATACCCCTCTCTTCCCTCCCCCAAGGCCACATTATTTGGAAGGGGCTCTGGGAAGTCCTCTTGGTCATCTGATCCACACCAGACAACAACCCAGTGTCAGAGGAAAGGATGTCAGGGGAGAGACGGGGACCCTTGGATGTGCTCATTTGGATTTTGGATTTGACATTAGTTCCTCAGTTTCAAGCCATGTGTCAGATCCAGGTAAGTTGCTGCCTGGGTCAAAACAAGTATTTGTGCACCCTCTAGCCTTGCTTCCTTAGGACAGGTGTTTCTGCTTTGTGTCTTTACTCTATCACTTGTCTGCCTTGGCATAGGGATTCTTGGGTCACCAGAATGCAGATTCAGCAGGTTGGCTCCTGTTTGTTTCTGCTGAGGGTACCCTGAGGGAGCAAGAGTACTGGCCTCTTCAAAGAACTGTGACAGGTTCGAAGGACCAGGAGGCTGTTCAGTTACTGGGCCTTTTCTGCAATGGATGGAGAGAGGTGTAAGTGATTCTCTCTCCTCTGCGTTGGTGTTCCAGCTGCCCCATTCCTGGCTTACTGTTCTTATCATTCCCCTTTCATACTGATCCTGGAAGATTCAATATAATCAAACTTTGGCTCTCTGCTGGTTGCCTTGGAGGGAGGGACCTGGTGGAAGAGGGTTGGAAGTAAAAGCAGTTGAGTAGCAGGCAAGAGGAGAGGACCTAGTTTCTTACAGCACGTCCGTATCCAGTGTCCTCTGCTAAAGTAGTTCATCCGTGCAGAGCTGCTGAAAGTCAGTCTCCCATAGGCTGGGACTTGGAGCTAATAAGTGGAGAGTTTGGTCTCTGTGTGAGTCCAGGTTTGGAGCTTTCTGGGCATTATGCTTTCCTTTCCTGGGCCTTGCTTTGCCATTGCTGACACTTGGCTTGACAGCCATAGCCTGGAGCAGAATATAATGAGGACTAAAATGAAGTAACACATTTGTTTTTCAGGGAATGAGGTGATGTGTGAATATATCTGTGTGGGGTTTACAGACAAGCATATGCCTAACACAAATATTTTAAAGGTGCTTTATAAGGCCGCATAAATACACAGACTTTATTTATTTCCTGTGTCCTTATTTCATCGATACAGGAAAGTTCATACTCTTTATACTGGATATTTATATTTAGTATTTCATTGTATCTCCTCTTTAGTGAAAGGCCTAATATCAGCAATATAATAATTTTCTCTGTCAAGTTATAATCGACATTGTCCAAAAGACATCATATCCTAGAGACTATGTGGTATAGTGGAAAAAGTGATGGAGTCAGGGATATGTTCAAATCCTTCCTCTGATGTTAGCAGCGTGACCATGGGCAAGTCACTTGATCTGTCCGAGCCTCAGTTTCCTTATCCATAAAATGGATATTATTATCTCTCAAGGCTGTTGTGAGGCTCAAACAAGATGATGTCAGTAAAGAGCTTTGTAAACCTCAAAGCACCCTATAAAGCTAATTATCATCACCGTCATTATCATCTCATTCTCATCTTTTTCTGTGAATTTCAGAGAAGCGGTCCTGGAACAAGTCACTAGACTCTTATTAGTCTCTTGTATTTAACATTCCCATGGACTGCCACACAAGTTGATATGGGTCATTGCTTTTTGTAGCTGAATAAAAGTAATAAGATGTAAGCTAATCTTTTTTGTAGGCTCACTGTAAGCATTCTTGGGACAACTCTGGTAGGAGACAGAAGTGATGACAGCATCTTATCCCCACGTGGATTTGATCTCCCCTGCCAGGGTCTCTCTATGTTTTGGAAGATTTTTGTCTGGTGTAGTTTGGAGGTAGTGTTTGGTATGGTCACCTCTATTTAAAAGTGTTATTTAGCTTTTATGTCATTGCTGTTTAATTGTTTCGGTTATATACGACTCTTAATGACTCCATTTGGGGTTTTCTTAGCAAAGACAATGGAGTGGTTTGTCATTTCCTTCTTCAGCTCATGATATAGATGAGGAAACTGAGTCAAATAGGGTTAAGTTACTCGCCCAGGGTCACAGAATGTCTGAGGCCACATTTGAACTCAGTGAGTCTTCCTGACTTCAGGCCCTGCACTCTATCCACTGTGCCACCTAGCTGCCCTTTTCCTTAGGTAACCTAAACTAGTTTAGTCTCATTAAAGACATCCCTCTATAAATTCTGGTGGCAATGTCCTGGTCATGAATAACTATCACAAAGTCTTCCATTTTTCATATAAGACAAATATGATTGACTCAAACTTATGTTGAAACCCCTTCTTCTTTTTTTTTTTCTTTTTAAGTGCCTGGTTGCTTAAATTCATGTTAATGTCACTCATGGAGGACTTTTTGATTCCATTCTCGTAGCCTAGCTATTTCATAGGCTCCATCTGGAGATAGACTACTTTCGATTGCATTCAACAAATCTAATGGTGCGTTCCTGTTCTCATCCAATGATATTTCTTGGTCAAGTGATACCCACTTGTTCCAAAAAGACCTCTATCAATTTTTGACCTGCATAGATACTATAAGAATGTCTATTAATCCTACCATTTGTCAAGGAAGCATTCATTTTTCTATATATGCCTTAGGATTATGAATACTGTGTTTTGTTTAATATTATGCAGGTTTTTATTAGCTCTTTTTTTTTTAGTTCAGTTCTGGTGCATTTTGCAATTCTGAAGGAATACATCAAAAATGGCTACTACATAAGTAAATTGTTTTAAACTTTTTCTTCCCTTTGAGCTTAGATTTCAGCATACTAGTATGTATCTATGTATTCGGCCTCAGCCTTTCCCTTGTTAACTTTATGCTGGCGTGTCCTTCCTGGAGGAGAGAAAGCAAGTTTTTTGTAGGTGGCGCCTTTATCCATTGATTTCATGTGACCTTAAGATTCAGACCCGAAGTGTTCAGTTTCTAGCACTTCATGGTGTATACATTCTAGCCTTTTGTGGTGTACATTTAGATGTAATGGTATTTTGATTTTACTGGAGAAGAATTGAACAGGATGAAAGGGCTGTTTAATTTGTTTTGTGGAGGTGCCATACCGCTTGGTGTTTTCCATGTGCATTAAAATGATTAATATGATGTTTTGGTTAGACTCTCTTTTAATTTGGAAGCCATATTTAGTTTTATTTAGGAGAGATGATAATGGACTGGGCAGAACCATAATGGGATCAAATTGTCTCTCACATTTTATATTTTTGGCAGAATGTTGTAAATAATTAATAACAATAATAGCAACAATAGATAGAACTTGTATAGTGTTTTATGTAATAGCATTCTCATCATGCTTGGGTTTAGTTATGTATTGGCAGTATACAAATAAACCTTGAGTGAGAACTGAGTCAGATATTTTATTATAATCAAAAAAGACAGTATAAATGTCATAATACTTTCAGGCAACTTGTTCAATAAAGAACTAAGGAATTGATAACTAAGTTTGTCTTTATACACGTATGCACCTGGGAGTTTCTGGCATAACTTCTTTGCTCCTCAATCAATATATTTTTTTCATTTAAATATTTATAGATATCTTTTAAAAAGTGATCCAAGCTGTGAATGCACTGTAGAAAGTCCATAAATACCTTTTTGTCCTGTATTTAGAAGTGTTGCCAGTATTCTGATTCTTTAGTAATAAAGATATGGGATATTTTCTGTCAAGAAAGTAGAATCAAGTTGAGGTCTGAGAGGGAGCTGGGAAAATGTTTTGGTAACCCCTTGTGGTGGCACATTCCTTTAATCCCAGATATCTGTGAAGCCAAATCTACTGTATCTCTAGAACTCAGGCGTTTGGAGGTGTATTGGGCTATGTCTATCTAGTGTCTGCAGTAGGTTTGGAACCCATATGGTGAATCAGGTGTCTGCACTAAATTTAGCACTAATACAGTAAACCCTGAGTGGTGGTGGTGGTGGGGGGAGCAGGGAGCAGTATGGAAACCGAGCACGTCAACATTTCCACACTGATCAGTACTGGGATCAGTCCTTCGAATAGCCTCTGTACTTTCAGCCTGGGTGAAATGGGGGGAACCAATCTTTTCAAAAAAAGAAAAGAAAAAAGAAAACACTTTGATAGTAATTTAGCCACTAATGTGAAGCATTTGAGCAAATAATTATGAATCTCATTCAGCTATACTACTTTCCACTTTTCAAAGAATCTAGAACTTTGAAGCTCTCCCTTGATGTAACTGTTTTATCCTTCATTACATCAATGCTGCTCTCCGCTTCTGTACCTCTTAGAGCAGAGTTGATTTGTTGGGGGACTTAACCATTTCAGCTCTGGAATTCTTACCCTAGGAGCCTGTGCTACTTTTTGTAGCTGACACTGGTCATACATCATTTTACACCCTGTTTTCATGTCATGTATATTTTTGACCTATGTACTGTGTTCTTTGAGAGTGTCTAGCAATTCCATTTCTCTTCCTCCTCATTACTATTTTATTGTTATGGAAAAGTTGTCTGATACACATAGTGTCTGGAATATAATAGGTGCTTAATAAATGTTTATTAATTGATTACCATTAGGCCTTTCTCTATAGTTAAGATAGGATAGTAATAACAACTAAGATGCCCATTTCTTCTCAATATCCTTATGAGGTAGGTAGGACCCATTTTATCACCCCCTTTTTTAAAGATGAGGACTCAGAGTGATAACATGAAGGTGAAGAGAGAAATCCCAGGTTGTATGTATCAGAATTAGCACCAGGACCAGGATTTGACTCCAATTCCAACACCGTTTTTTTTTTTTTCACTAAACCACTCTACTTTCTCATAGTCAACTGTCATTCCCACTTTGATAGATTGTTCATGTTTATGAAACTTTATAAAAGGTCAGAAAGTACCTTTGAAATCTACACAAAACATCCTTATGAGATGAGGAGGCAATATGACTGAATGGAAAGAACATGGGCTCTGGAGTCAATGGACCTGGGTTCCAAAACTGCATCTACTTCTTGCTAACTGTGTGACCATAGGCAAGTCACTAAACCTCCCTGGGCTTTGGTTTTCTCATCTATAAAAAGAGGGGATTAGGTCTCTTCTATGACTTGTGTATATAAATTAAATGACTCATACAAAAACATTCCAAATCAGCACAATAAGCTATAAAATGAAAGCTATTCTATATAGTGGATATGCATGGTAAAATAGAAGATAGTGCTTAATAGATCTTTAGTGTTTTTTTTTTTAATTTTTACTGGGCCTATTAATCTTGTGTAGAGCAAGGCTGCTGTGATACTTCCTCTACCAATGAAGATCAATACTTTCTCTGAAATCAGATTTCTGAGACTTTAAGTTTTCAAGAGCTACCTGGGGCACTGAGAAGTCATATAACAGCTAGTGTTGGAGATGGGACTGGAACCTTAGATCTTCCTTCCTGAGAGGCCAGCTCTCTGTGTAAAGACCCAAATTGTCTTTGTTGAAATAATACACATGTAGATCACAAAATGCCAACGTTGGAAGGATCTTTAGAGACCATCTAATTTCTTTTTAAAATTCTGGAGATGTATACACACATATATGTACACATGTGTACATACATAAACACTTGAGTATATGTATATGTATGTATAATCCCCAAAAATCTATTTTAAGCTATTGAAACTTAAAACTGTACTAAGATTTTTTGGGCACTCTGTATAGATATAAATATACATATATAAGATATATATGTACCTATACACATAATATAAACATATATAGACACATACGAATACATATAATATATGAACTAATATATACTTAGGAGACACATATGCACGTATAGCTTTTTGCTTACAAGTAGCACTAGAATATTTTGTATCCATACTACATTTTTGACCTAATTATCTCCAAGTATCATCTTTCAAATAATTATTTTTTAAAAAATATTTCTCGATTTCTCAATTAGAGAAAAAACACAAACAAAATCGAAGCGTTCAGAGTTTCAGTTACCTGCCCAGGGCTACAAAGGAAGCCATTCAGAGTTCGAACTAGAAAACCTCAAACTTCCTAGAAAAAAAAAAGCATCACTCTGTATCTTTACAGTGATTTGTGTGTCTTTTTGTCCCTATGCGTATACGTGTACATAAAGCACACATACCAGATTAGTATATACATTGTGAAAATAGTTATATATATTCACAATGGAATGAAATATATACTCTAAGTTTCTATGCAAATGTATACTGGGGTGAGTGAATACACTATTCATAAAACTGTGGATAGGTACAAGTTTGAGCTACATAAATTTTTCTCTTTTGGTATGAACTTGGGAGTTCATCCATGTAAGGAATGCTCAGTAAAGAAACTTTTTATGCCATCCTATATCAGCAACTACAAATCCTTCAACTCAGTATCTCAAATTTGTCAGACTTATAATATGTACATTTCCAAAAGGAAGCAAAAATACTACCATAGCTGTCCCAATATTCCATGGCGGTGTAATTGTTCAAGCTTCCCTTATTTCTTGAACCTTTCTCTGCTCCTGTTTTCTTTTTTAGACCATGTATTTCTCTTTTAAAAGTTTTCTTTATTTTGATTTTACAGCATAATCATTTTTTCCCCAATGTACCCCCTGACCTGACAGCAATTGACCTTTCCTTTGTAACAAAGGAAAGAACTTAGGCAAAACCGAAATGGATAATGAAGGTTCCTGAAAGAATATAGCAATTTCCACATCCACAGTCCTCTCCCCACCAACTCTCTAAAGAGAAGAGGAAGATATGTTTCCTCATCTGTTCTCCAAGAACTTCACTGATCATTAGAATTAATTAGAATTCCATTATATTTTAGTGTTTCTTTTATTTACATGTCTCTTTTGTGCATAGTTCTCCTGTTTTTTTTTAACTGTGCAATTCAGAAAGTTTACCCCAAGTTTTTATGAATTCCTTATATTCACCATTTTTTACACTGCAATAATATTACATTATATTCAGTTATTGACTCAACCATTCCACTTTCATTTCCTGTCCCCATGGGACTCCACTTTGTTCCTATTGTTAGCTGACAGAGTTATTCTGTGATCATTTTGTTATATATGAGGACATTTATTTCTGCCCTTGATCTCCTTGTGATGTCTAAGCATTTTGTGCTCTGATTTTTCCAAATCATTCTACTTTCAATGAAAATAAAAGTTGTTGTTTTTTTTTTAAATATGAAACCTTTAAGTAAAGTCTAGAGATAAGTTCCTCTCTATGATGGCTTAGAATATTTTTTATCCATTGAACTAACCAGGTATCTGACTGAAGTGATTCAAATGAAAAGCGATTTTGGTGGCACTTAGACATAATGTTAATATTTTCATGCCTTTTTGTACCATCTTCTACTCTCTCCACCCCTTTTTTCTTTACTCTTAATACAGATTCATGTAATCTATGAATTTCACATAGTATTGGAGAGGCGGACGGTGAATTCTCCCTGGAAGGTAGTTTTTAGAGCAAAGAAGGGACTATAAAAGTCATTTAGTCCAATCCCCTCATTTTACAGTTGAGGAAATTGAAGCCCAAAGAGGTTAAGAGATTTACTATACAGGTAGTAAATGGCAGATTTATGTGTTCTTTCCCCTAATTTATGGTGTAAACGCTTTGAAAGCAGGGACTATCTCTTTTTTTTCCCCTAATTTTGTATCTCTAGCACTTCATGCAGTGCTTGGCACATTTGTTCCTTCATTTAAAACCACGATCTAGACACAGGTCTTCTGACTTCAAATCTAGTACACTGGGCTATGCATTGAAACATATGTGTGATGTACAATACACGAATCTAAAGTCCCAGAGCGGATGCATTCAATTTCTTTTCCTAAACCACTCCAGTGACTCCAAATGGGAGACTCTCATGGCCAGCAGTGTTCAGTACTGTATAATGGAGTCAAAATTGTTATTCAAATAAGACTAAAGAGTTATAAAATACATCATTGCCTGTGAATGCTATAATTAACACCAAGACAAGGCATAGTCTATTGCTACCAAGTTCTAATAAGTAGGCATTTTGCCTATGTGACGACTGGGCAGGCCATGGCCAACGATGTTTGGCCCCGGACATTTGCCTTTTACAGATTTATGGGGGCATGGGGACCCAGAATTCAGACACATGCATTATTCACTGTTACTTTCTCCACTTATTAGTCTTGTGGGTAAGGGCGGCATTAACCGCCAGTCCAGGAGTCTTTGAGGAATGGCATTGCCACGCTTTAGAGAACATACAGTCTTGTGTGTTTGGCTTTAAGAGACTCTGCGGTGACTCGAGGTGCTCAGGAGGATTTGAAAACAGATTGGCTTATAGCCATTTACTGTTGGCTAATAATTGCACTAATCTTTGCTAGTGAGGCTTTGTGTGGATACATTTCTCCCTCCCTCCCTCTTTCCCCCATCTGAGAACAGTAGAGGAATTGTGTTTCTGGACTCTTCCATAAGATAGGTCAAGAAACTGCAGCTGGGTGGATAAGGTCTCCAGTTGGACCCACTGGGTATTAGACTGAAGCTATCAATAAGGAACCTGAGACCTTAGCATTAAAGTTTTAGCCAAATTATAGTAAAACAATTTACCGTTCAAGGAGTTTTGTGTCACAGGGATATTGAAGCAATACCCTTTCTAGGGATCATGGCAGAAAGGACACTGATTTCTGAAATAGAAGGGAAGGGAAAGGTTTTTCACTCTCCATGTATGAGCGTGTGTGTGTTTGTGTGTGTGTGTTTGAGAGAGAGAGAGAGAGAGAGAGAGAGAGAGAGAGAGAGAAAATGCTATTTCTAATATGATAAGTTCAAATTGTATTTGAGATTAGTATCAAACATACTATAAGATTTTGGGAATGACATAGAAAGTAGTTGTTCTGGAGTCATGAGTTCAAACCCCACCTTAGAGTTTTACTAGCTGTGTGACTATGGACAAATCATTTATTTTCCCTTGTCCTTAGTTTACTTAACTACAAAATTTAGAGTTTGATCTAGGTGTTCTTTGAGGTCCTTTCTGGTTACATTATTTTATGATTGAAACAAAAATTGTAGCTGAACATTGGAGAGGAAGGCAAATTTTTATCTTGTGGGATAAAGAGAGGGAACTTTTCATTACCTAAAAGCTGATTTTGGAGTTCTCTAGGATCTTGAACACTGAGGAATACAGTCTAGTCATAGTGATTCCTCTGGAACCAGCTTCATGTATCTCAATGTTTCTGTCCATTTGAGGAGATATGGCAATACGGTGGTGAGAGTGCTTAGCTTAGAGTCAGGAAGACTTGGCTCTGAATTCTACTTTAGGTACTTTCTAGCTATGTGGCCCTGGGAAGACATTTAAACTCTCACATTGTATCTGTGATGACTAACTTTAATAGACTGGGCTCTTCTCAGTAATGCAAGGCTGGAAAAGACTATCCACATTCAGAGAAAGAATTAGGGAGTCTGAATGCAGACTGAAGCAAACTATTTGCTCTCTCTCTTTTTTGTTTTGTTTTGTTTTGTTTCTTCTTTCTCATTGTTTATTCCATTGGTTGTAATTCTTCCTAACAATTTGATTAAAGTTTGGTACGAAGTTATATGAAGAACCTGTATCAGATTGTGTGCTGCCATAGTGGGAAGGGAGAAGGAGGGAAGGAGGAGAAAATTTGGAACTCAAAAGCTTGTGGAACTGAATGTTGTAAACTAAAAGTAAATAAATTTAAAAAAAAGAATCACAAGAGAATTGTAAAAGAAAAAAGAAAAAGACATTTAAACTCTTTTAGCCTGTTTTCTCAAGTGAAAAATGGAGGTAATAACAACACCTACCATGTAGGGCTGTTGTTAGGACTCTCAAAGGAGAAATGTGTGTAAAGTATTTTAGTAAACCTTAAAATGCTATATAAATATACGGTATTATTGTTGAAGGGTAGCTAGGTGGTACAGTGGATAGAGAGCTGGGCTTAGAATCAGGAAGACTCATCTTCCTAAATTCAAATCTGGCCTCAGATACTTATTAGCTGTGTGACCATGGGCAAATCACTTAACCCTGTTAGCCTCAGTTTTCTCATCTGTAAAATGAGCTGGAGAACGAAATAGCAAACCACTAGATGTGTGACCTTGGGCAAGTCAGTACTTCATCTGTAAAATGAGCTGGAGAAGGAAATGGCAAAGCACTCCAGTGTCCCTGCTAAGAAAACATCAAAAGGGGTTGTAAGGAGTCAGACATGACTGAAAAATGAACAAACAACAAAAACAAAAATGATTGTTGAAATGCATTTTGGAAGGGTCATTTGAGCTGACCTCGAAGCCTAGAGGACTTGTATTCTTTCCCTATTCCTATGTTTGTTAGGCAGCCCTGGAGGCTCTGTTCTAGGGAGCTAATATAATCTGTCTACAGAGATAGTTATAACAACAAGATACCCTCTAGTGCACAAAGTGATATTTCAGTATAGATTACTATGGTACCGGGTCTAAAGTTGGCACTCAGTAAGATGCACTCATAGAGTCACCATCATCAAGGTGAAAGACGACCTTAGAGATTATCTTGTTCAACTCCCTCTTTTTTCAGATGAGTAAACTGAGGCCCAGAGAAAGGAAGTGATTTATCCCACATTCAACATGTGGGAACTAGCAGAGTCAGCATTCAAACCCATATCCTATGACTCTAGGTCTAGAGTTTTTTCTACTGTGCTATGTTGCCTCTCTGCTTGCTGCTTTGTGTTGCTCCCATTTCTCTCCTCTTAAATTGTGTTTTTCCTTCCTTCCTCTGACTCCTCAACCTTTCTCTTCTGTCATCATCACCATCTCCATCATTATTCTAATCCATACTAGCCCAACACCATTTCCTCTTAATTGCTCCCTCTCTCCGTTTGAAATATATAGTATGAATACTCACAGCCCATCCTCACCCATTCCTTCTCTCACCCAAATTCCTAAATTTGGCTGATGATCAGAAGACCAGAATCATGAGCCTGAAACAATAAGATACAAAAATCTTGGAGTGAGAGACCACGTGATCAATATATAATGTCCAGGGCTGTATTTTTAGATCTTATAGAAGCATAGTTCCCACAAAGGCTGGAGTCCAGAGCTCACCATTTCTTTTGTTATTAAATTTGCACAGACTTGTTCAAATCTGAAGTGCCTTAAATATAGAGTTCTTCCTAAATGCCAAATGAGATAATGCCAGCTTTTTGAAATTTCGATTGGCCTCCATACCCTCATGAAATTCCCCAAGTTGTCACTCTTGGTAAGTTTTGTTTCTCTCTCTATCTGCTCCCTGTGAAGCATTTCTGACATCATCTACAAGGGTTTGGCATGGTTGGAGGATGAAACATTCTCTCAATGCAACTTGGCAAAGATCTCCAGCCTTTATACTCATAGTAGTCTATACTTAGAGTGAGAATGATTCAATGAAGGGACCCCACCAAAATACCACTCACTGTCCAATACTTTGGGTCACCTCAGGCTTGGGGTTCAGACCCAGGAGAAGATTTGGTTCTCCCTCAGGACCCCCAAGAGCTCTATAGGTTTTCCAGTTCCCCATTAAGAGCTCCAATTTTTTTTTTTTAATGATGTATGGAAAATACAGTAAAAGTGACAGAGCCTTCCTAGTTTCCGACGGTCATATTTTGACTTAATGAACAGCCAAGTGGAACCACCAAGGAGCTGCTTTAATTTGTCACCGTGAATTATTAACTGTTTCTCTACTGTTTTTGGTGGGTGTCCTTCTGGATGTTTTTTGGGCTTTTTTTTGAGCTCTGCGACTAAGTTAACATAATGTCTATTTTGACTGGCCTCTCTCTTCTTAAAGAGCCTGGCTTTAGATATGGAATCAAACTAGAATTCATTTGGTGACCACCTTTTGGTCAGACTTTCCTTAGGAGTTTTTGTGTGATGGTGGTGAAGTTGGGGAAGTAGCGTATCATTGGCAAGGGTGATGCAAGAATAACTTTTGATTCAAGACCAAACTTTTCTTTACGGTAACTTATAGTACACTCTGTTGAATGAAGAGAGAGTGATGGAAAATATACCTGGTAGTTTTTAGGGGTTTAGAATGAGGTACACACAGAAATGTAATGCAACAATATGTAAGAGGAACCACTTGATTCAAATCATAAAGAAGAAAGAATTTAGTCTTTGATAACCTAATACCTTCTCTTTAGACATGCCTGATTTTGTCTTCTGACAGACATCTAGTGCCCTCTTGTATCCAGATGCTTAGGATCTCACTGTGGGCCTTCTCTCCCTGGGCAATGCCATACTCTTTGGACTATTTCTGACATTCTTCTCTACATCCAAATTTAGCTATTTCATGTCTCAAACTTTCATTTTCTAATGACTCAAGCAACTAATTTGATGAAATGATCAGTTTGAATTTGTTCATTCACTTACTGGTTTCACTCGGACATCCATTCTCTGAGATCAACAATCTTTTAATACTATGGAAGGTCATATTTACTCAACACTGGTACAAAATCTTGTGCTCTGATATTTTCATCCCTGTTCAAAAGTAGAACAATTGATGCCCACTGGGACTTTTTGAATTACTGATCACCTCTTCTGAGGTAGAAACAAAAGCCTAAGTTTCTGCTTCAATGAAGTCTATGCTAATTAAAAAATATATATTTAAAGTATTCCAGACTAAAGGCTGTTGATATGACTTCCTGGTTATATCAGGCTATATTTCTGGCTACATTGACATAACCTCCTTGGTACAAATGCCAGAACATGAAGATCTGGTTCCTCCCTCAGACTTATGACTTTAGATCACTAAGGGCAATATAGACCCAGGGAAGCTCTACCTCCAAAGATCCCTTCCCTGCTCCAAATATCCTTCCCTTCTAAACTGCCCTCCCTTTAAATTTGTAGATATCCTACAGGAGTCTCTTTTATTTCAGTCTTGAACCTGAGTTATCAAGTCAGCCTGAGTCAGGCTTGGCCTATTACATCATGTTATGGGGATCTGCCTCTAAGTTTTATGCCCCATCTATTATCTATTGTCTTTGCTACATGAACCTAGTAGGCTGCTAATGGCTTAATGTTTTACACCTTCCAAGTAATATATTTCAAGTTTAACAAGGACCTTTTGGAGACAGACTATCTAATGAGCTCAATATGAGCATTAAGGTCCTATTTGTTTTTATACCGGAGAAGCCTTCTTAACCACTTTTTATCAGTCCTACAAATCACTTCTAAAGGAAGTTGCCTCCTTATAGGACTGACCTCAGGAATAAAGGTATGCAGTACTGCCTGCTTGTTTGTTTCTTGCATTGTCTTACCTCTGTAGATAGCTTTGTCCTTTGGAGGACTATCACTACCTCATCACCCTCTCTTGTCTATAACCTCTGTTAACTTGGCCCCTATCATTCTTCCTACTTCTTCCTGCCTCAACAATCCACACTATTAGTAAACTTCACAACTCTGCTTAATACATACCTGCTTCCAGGAAGCCTTCCTTGATTAACTTCACTGGAGTCTTGCATGCAGCTGTGGAGCTTGAGTGTTACTCTCTTTGGACATTGTCATGGGTGAGGATGTTTTGTCTCTTTAAGCCACATGGTAAGCTCTATGGGGGTAGACACCATCTTCTGGGTATTGGAAAGAACACTGAATTTGGAGTAAAAAATTCTAGACTCTTCCTCTTGCAGGTGTTGTAAGCTTTGGTAAGTCAAGTTACCTCAAAGAGCCTCCGATTCCTATCACTTAAACAAGGATAATCCATGTAGCACCCATCTCACAGGGTTGTTTAATTCAATTTAAGTAGCATTTAATAAGCACTTTGTTGTTGCTCAGTCCTTTTCAGTCAATTCTAACTCTTCACAGGGTTTTCTTGGCAAAGATCCTGGAGAGATTTGCTATTTCCTTTTCCAGCTCATTTTATAGATGAGGAAGCTGAGACAAATAGGGTTAAGTGACTTGGCCAGGATCACACAGCTTGCATATGTCTGAGGCCAGATTTGAACTCAGGAAGATGACTTTTCCTGACTCCAGACCAGGCACTCTATCCACTGCACCACCTAGCTCTCCTACTAAACACCTACTATATTCTTAATAAACATGCCCTCAGGGCACTTACAAGTTAATGATGCCAAAAAAAAATAAGCAGTTTTTAAATTGTCAAATGGCACACAAATTTGAGCTATTTTTGTCATTGTAGTAGTGGTTGTTGTTATTGTTATGTTTCTTTTTTTCTATTGTTTTCCCAAAGACTCTAGTTCAATGGTTCTCTACCTATGGGTCACGACCCCTTTGGGGGTCGAATGACCCTTTCACAGGAGTCACAGGGGTCACCTAAGACCCCCGGAAAACACATATTTCTGATGGTCTTAGGAACCGAGATACCGCTCCTCTATCCTTCTCCAGGTGAGTCCTCCCATGTGCAGATACGCTCACATATCAGTATTAAAGGGCCGAGGCATTAGGGAGGTTGAGAACCACTGCTCTAGCTCAAGGTATCTGAAGACTGCAGGGACTCGGATAATGTGGTTATCTGATTCTTTCCCACTGCTCTTTGTCTACCTTTTAGGAGCAGCAAGGTGGTACAGTGGGTAGAGTGCTAGGCCTTGAGTCAAGAAAACCTGAGTTGAAATCTGGCCTCAGACACTTGTGATCCTGCCATGTGATCCTGGGCAAGTCACTTAATCTCTGTCTGCCTCAGTTTCCTCAACTATAAAATGGGGATAATAATAACACCTACTTCACAGGGTTGTTTTCAGCATTAAATTAGAAAATTTTAAAATATTTCGTACAGTGCCTAGAACATTATAGGTACTTAATGCTTGTTTTCTTCTTTTCTGCCCTCTTGCTGCTAAAACTACCTGTCAAAGAGAAAATCTGAAAATATGTTCCAAACCTTACTATCCCCAAATGGTCTTTGCAGAATAACCTAGATCTTCTGACTCTGGAGCTCTTTCCACTCCCCCATGCTATTTACCACTGTCAAGCAAGGATCATATGTTTAAAAATGATTCCTATATCCTCATTGCCCTATATAGCTAAGACCAAGGTTGACTTTCTACTGCAAACACTCCTCTTATTAAGGAAAGGGAAAACTTCCCCTTCCTCCAGTGGTTCATGATCATTAGGTCCTAAGAAGAATGCCACATATTTTTATCCTATAAACTCAACCATCACTTATTATGAAACCCATCATTAATGGGACTTTACTGGGAATCACTATTGTATGGTTATTGACAGGCCTTTTGGGTATGGGTAGGCTCTACCTTTTTATTTCCACGTGGGTAACTGATAAGAGTTACCAGATACTGCACGTATCACTGACTACCTAATGGGCAAAAGGAAACTGACCCCATGTGAATGGAATCACCAAATGACAACTGAGAAAATCTCAGTCAATACACATTTGTTAGGCAGCTACTATGAGCCTGACATGGTGCTAAGTGCTAGGGATATAAAAGGAGGTAAGGTGTTTATAAATCCTACCCACAAGGAGTTTGTAATCTAATGGGGAGCTCATCCTCTAATTGACTAGAAGAAATATATTGGAATGGTACAAAAAAGACAGATGGAGGCTCTTTATGACTCTCCTGGCTAGGGTTGGGAACCCAATAATGCTGAGAGGGACACCTGGACAAATCCCATTCAGTATCCCTCTCAGCACTGTTGGGTTTGCTTCCCTATTTCTATTGAAGGCATGGATATTCTATAGCTAACAACCAATATAGGGTATTGCTTAATACCAAAACCAATACCTTATTAGTTAATAAAACTCAACATTGCACCAAATAGTGCCAGGTACTTTGGGTACTATCATGGGATAGAAAGCCCATGAAGAGAAGGCAGCAAATGGATCTCTGTCCAGGAACTCATTTGCATGCTTCCAGATCCACATACAACTTCCATGTGCCTTTTCCTTTATTAGAGTCTCTCTAATTTGTAGTGTGATTTGAGCATGAATATCCAAAAGGGTGGAAAGTCCCAAAGGCCTTTATTCACTAATCTCTGCTTTATTTTGACTGCTATGATACACAAAGTCCTACTGATGAATGAATGAATTTCTACCTGTAAAAATTAGACTGAATGATAGATTGAGACACTACAATTGCTGTTGTTTCCATCATCATCATCATCACCATCATCATCATCACTAATCATTGTATACTAAAACTGTAAGTACAACCCTCATTTGAGAAATTCCTTTCTTAGGTAGAATAATCTTTTTTTTTTAAACCTAAGATCTACATGAATCCTTTTTTCTTTCATCTTGAGAGTAAATAGCTTTCTTTGTAGCATAGTAATTATAGCTTTGTAAATGTTTGTCAAAAATGAAAACTGTTCTTTTTTCCTTTCCTTCCAACCTCTAAAAAAGCCTTTCTTCATAAAGATCATTCTGGAATAAAAGCAGCATCTGTCAAAATCACTCTCAGATTGTTTATTAGAATATGCATGGAACAGACTTTCCATCATGAAATAATCTCCACCTCCTAACTGCATGTCATACTTATTTTAATTATGGGAACCAGATTTTCCTTAAGACACCAGGGTCCTGAATTTGAGGCCAATAGGGGTTAGAGACCAATCATGAGCAACAAGAAAAAGTGTGTGTATTGTGATCAATCAGAAGAAAAAGTACTTGTATCCTGACCAATCAGTACTCAGAAAGGACTGTCCACAAAGTCAGACACATACTGTTTGATCAATTAATGATTTAGCAATTCAAGACCTCATTGATAAGAACCTGTATCAGAAGTATAACCCTTTCACTAGATAAGCTGGAACAATTCAGCTTCAAATATCATTGATACCAAGGACTCATCCTGTGACCCTCATGTGGATTCTGACATGTGTGTAAGCCTGGAGAAGTCTGGAAAAGGAGCAGAAGAAATTATAGACCCACAGGAGTTTGTCCTCTATCTTGAAGTTACTGAAGGTGCTATTGGAAATCCTGCATTCCCTGGATTCACTAACCATCTGAGATCTGACTGGCTACGATTCATATGTAAAATAACTCATATCCTTTAACAATACCACCAGAGTATAAGTGAGTTCTGCTTTTACCTTTGAGAGGCCTGGGTGTGCCACACACAACTACTCATTTAGAGAGTAGTTACTACTCTCCAACATTACTAAATATTGGAGAACGGTCTGGAGAGCCTTATCACCTCTCCAATCCCTTAGAATTAGCCCAGGAATTTACACCTGTAGTTCTAATTTTTACCATTATTATATCAAGCTATAGTCAGCTTTCTTGCTTTCTAATCATTTTTCCTAGTTCCGGTCTGTGGAGCCAATTAGAAAAGCTTAGTCCTTCCTCTGACAGCCCTTTAGATTCTCTGAAGACCTTTAATCATGGCTTTTCCTAAATCTCCTCTATTCCATGTCAAGCATACCTTGTCCCTAGAGTAGATTTTCATATAGTACAGTCTTTCTTCCTGTCACTAGGAATGGATGATCTCTAGCATAGAAACAAATTTCCTAAATTGTGGAAACCCACACCGGAACATGATGAGGGAAGAACAGGACAAGACTATCACCTCTCAATCTGGACTCCTTGCCTACAAAAACTCATTTCACATCTATGTTACGCTATTGATTAAGTTTGAGATTGTAGGCCACTAAATCTTTTATATATAATATACACACATATATATATATGTGTGTGTGTATGCATGCATGTATATACACATATGCACATATACATATACACACATACATGTAAAACATTTAGTTATACCTTAGCTTTCTATCATTTACATAGTATTTTGAGGCTTGATAAACACATTGCAAATATTATATCATTTTAATCTTCACAACAACCTTGATAGGGGGTGTGGATGTTATTATTATCCCTATTTTACAGATGAGAAAACAAAGACAAACAGAGGTCATATGGTTGGCCAGGGTCACACAGCTAGTAAGTGTATGATTCAGGATTTGAACTCAGATCTCCCAGGATTTACATCCTATACCACACCACTTAACTGTCTGACTGCCATTTTATGTGTGAAGTTGAATTTTGGAACTCATACAGACTCTTATTTTCTCTTAAATTTCGTCTAATGAGATTCTGCCTCTTGTTCTCGCTTGTTGAAATATTGCTGGATTTTAACTGTTTTCCAATCTATCAACATCAATCTCACCTAACTTCCTGTCATCTGCAAACATGGCAAGTAGGTCTTCTGTGCCATTGTCCAGTGAAATGTTCAAAATGCTCACCAGCACAGGGCAAAGCACAGATCTCCAAAAACCTTTTGTAGAAACCTCCCTTCAAGGTCGAATAGATCACTTAATGACTGCTTTGGAGATCTAACCACTCATTCAATTTAGGCTCCATCCAACTTGATTTTCTTTTAGCCCATATTTTTAGTCCAAGAGGGCTTGTGCATGATACTTTTCCCAGTGTGTGGCTGAAATCTCTGTCTACTACTGCATGCCCCTCATCTATGGGGCTAGTCATTAGAATCTTCTTTTCTGCTTCCTTTACCTCCAGGGAAGCACAAGAGTTGTATAAAAGCAGTGTTGGACAACCAAAGCAGGGAAACTTCTCAGTGGGGTACCCCATACACCCTAGTTTAACCTTAGCTCTGGTATTTCTTCTGGGAGGGTCTTAATCATTGTTCCTCCACTCTTCCTTCCTCTACCATGGCTTTGAACAACTGAGACAAAACAAACAAACAAAGAAAAACTCCACAAAAACCAATTCACCTGGTTCACTCCATGGCTTAAATTGGCTGTCCTGAAATCTAACATTTTCTGCAAAAGAGCACTGGCCCAGTGACCAGAGCCGAAAGGGAAATGGGCAGGAAATCAAACTAGTCTTTCTTTTTGCTCCCTCATGATAAGTTTTAATAGATATTTGTGTTTATTTGGGGGAAATAAGAAGAGGGGAGAGGAAGGGGACAGAAACTCTAAAACCACCAGTTTGCAATCAAATGTCTGTGTACTCTCAGGGATGGGGAAGTTACTCCTTTACTTTTAAGGCCAGGGTGGCGTATGTCAGCCTCCCCTCCATTTACCTAGGTTTCCAGTATTTTCCCTGGCATGTTCTCAGGTGGTCACAGAATGTGGGAAACCACGCAAGGGAAAAAATTAATGCTTCATGACGCCCCAGTTGCTACTGCTAAGTTCCATGGAAAAGCTGTTGGGTGGGTGCAACTTTTTTTTGGAGGGGGGAACACACTATCTGTGTCTCTGGGGTGTCTCCTGAGGTTGTTAGCCGTCTTGGCATTAGTTTCATTCCAGAGACAGTGGAAAAAAGAAAATTGGCTGCCAAAGTTGTCCTGGGTCTGCCCCGTAGCCCCAACTCCACCCTCTCTCTTGGAATAGCTTTGCCCAGTGTGAATGTCCTTTTATCTTCGTTCAGTGAGTGAGACTAACATTTCATTCTATGGAACGCATGTGTCAGAGACATCTATTTATGAAGGACCCAGGTTACCTAGTAGGACTATCGTTCTGGTATTGGATTAAATACTGTCTCTACTCTCTCTCCTTCATCCCCCTGCCGCAAAAACAACAACAACAACAACAACCTGGGAAAATTTCTCTGTTGGATAGCCCAAGGAACCAAAACTAACCTTCCATTTATAAGCATAATGGTTACAAATATACCAAAGGAGTCTTATTAAAAGATGAGCACCAGCATCAACCTGCGAGGTTTTATGTAGCAGGCAAATCACAGTTGTCCTAAGGCCTAAAGGTATATTTGAATCTATTATCTTTCTGGATTTGTTCATGGACCCTGTAAGTTCTTATTACATATTTTCTGTAGTGAGTCTGTCTCATCTCCATTACCACAATCATAGATTACACATTTATGTAGAAGATGGGTATTTCATTGCCATCTTTAAGGAAACTTACACACGAACCACACCTAAACTTTATATTAGAGATTTGGTAGGAAGGCAGAGAGAAGAGAAGGAAATTTTCCTTTTGGAATCACAACCCCAAATTGGAATGAAACCATGTGATCCTAGACTCACTGGGGATCTTGAGCCATGGCTTACCCTTTTATGTAGTTACCCCCTATAGAATGTTTTGTTTTCATATCCCTAGCACCAACTATGGTGGCTGGTATATAGTAGGAGCTTAATAAATGTTTGTTGATCTTTGATTGGTTGACTCTGACAATCAAACCATTGACTGACTCTGACACTCTGTAGCTGAGCCACCTTGGACAGGTCATTTAATTTGTGTTAGTTTCATTTTCCTCATTTGGAAAATAATAATAATAATAGCTATCTATAGTATTTATATCATATGGCTGTGTATATCAAATGAAATATATATAAATCACAATGGGAATCTTAAATAAAGGTCCAGAATCTAGGTAAGCAGGAAGCAGAATTAAATAAATTCTACCATTTTGTAATTCTGTCTGTTGATCTTGCATGCTAACAATTTGCCTGCATGATGCTAAAATTGTTCCATGCTGCTTAGTGGATGAAGGTTAAATTTTAGAGAAAAGGAGGAAGGAATGTGATGCCATGGAAGGAGTACTAGATTTTTGGGGTCAGAGGACCTGGATTTGGAATCTACTTCTGCTACTTGTTTATGGTGTAACCTTGGACAAATCTTTCAACTGCTCCAAATCTCAGTTTCTTTATCTGTAAAATAAGGCTCTATCCAACAACCACATAAATAATTGGCAAATCTAAACAAAAGTGGTTTATTTCCAGGAGTCATTTAGTGTAAATGCCACTTGATTTTATCATGTCCTAAGTGACTCCCCCATACTCTTTCACAGCAAAACCTATAGATAGACAAAGCTATCTCTCTATACTCATTGTCTCCACTTGTTCATCTTATGCTCCTTCTCAGTACCTTGTATTCTGGCCTCCAACTCGATTATTCAGTCTAAACTGCTCTTTCAAAGGTTACCAATGATTTCTTTTTTCTTTCTTTCTTTCTTTCTTTCTTTCTTTCTTTCTTTCTTTCTTTCTTTCTTTCTTTCTTTCTTTCTTTCTTTCATTTGTTTCTTTGTTTCTTTCTTGAGGGGGAAAGGCAAGGCAATTGGGGTTAAGTGACTTGCCCAAGGTCACACAGCTAGTAAGTGGGTCAAGTGTCTGAGGGCACATTTGAACTCAGGGCCTCCTGACTCCAGCATTGGTGCTCTATTCACTGTGTCACCTAGCTTCCCCCAACAATTTCTTAACTAACAAAACTGATGGCCTTTTACAGTCCTTAATCTTTTAAAAATCATGCTGGTCATCACTCCATCCTTCTAAACATTCTTTCCTTTTTGGACTTATGTGATGCTGCTTTCTTTTGTTTCTCTTCCAACCTTTCTGGCCACTCATTCCCAGTCCTATCTCCTAAGTGAGGGGATATCTCAAGGTTATGTCCAGTGGCCTTTTCTCATCTTTTTATACTCTCTCAGTGATCTCATAAGCACCCAGGAGTTTAACTATCACTTCTATGTAAACAAATATTAAATTTATACATTTGGTTGCCTCAGGGTCTCCTCTGAACTCCAGGCCCATATCATCTGCTGTCTATTGACTATCTTATTATAGCTACTGGATGTCAAATATAATGATCTCAAACCCAACATGTCCAAAACAGAACTCATCTTCATCCACACCCCCAAAACTTCCCTCTTCCAAACTTCCCTATTCCTCTTGAGAACACCACCATCCTTCCAGCCACTTTGTTCCACCACCTCAGAGTCTTGACTCTTTTCTTTATCTTGCACCTTATATCCAATCATTTTCCACATCTCAACAGTCTACCTTCCACAACATATTGTATAACTTCTCTTCACCCACACAGCTACCTCATGAGTTCAGGCACTTATGACCTTTCATCGTTATTGTAAACAGTCTCTTAGACCAATCCATTTCTAACCAAACTGATATTCCAAAGACATAGGCCTATCCATATGAATTCTCTACTAGAGGAGTTTTCCTGCTTAAGAGATTTCCTCTTGCCTCTACGATATGCAAACTCTTTTGATTGGCTTTTAAGGTCCTTTGTTATCTGGCTCCATGCTGGCTTCCCAAGCTTCCCAATCTCTTTCATGAACACTATCCTCCAGTCAAATTGGTCTGTTCATAATTTCCTATATGATATTCTATGTCCTATCCCTGTCTCTTATGTCTGAAGTGTACTATATCCTCACCTTTGTCTTGGTGAATACCTGGTTTCCTACAAAGCTCAACTTAAATACTAACTTCTACAGAATTGTTATCCTGATCCCCCAGTATCTGATGCTGTCTGCCAAGAAAGTATTTTACCTACATTTTATATTTAATTTAATTAAATTTCAGTTGAACAATCAAGTTGGAAGTCAGAATGTGAGTGAGTATGAGATGGGAAAGTCAATTCAATAAGTATACAGGTTCCCCTCAATAGCACATAAGCTTCTTGAGGTCAAAAACCATTTAATTTTTGTCACTGTTTTCCAGAGCTTAGAACAGGGTCTGTGACATAGTGCTACCTAATAAATATTTATTGAATGAATAAATGAATGAGCCACACATTTAGAGCTAGCAGAGATCTTAGAGACCATCTACTCCAATTCTCTAATTTTATAGATGAGAAATTGAGGCCCAGAGAAAGTTAAGTTACTTGACCAAAGTCACACAAACAGCAAATTGGAGAGTCTGAATTCTAACATAGATTCTCAGACTCCAAATTCAATTTGGCTTCTGTTGTTTCACCATAGATCTCTGAAGTCAAGATTGGTCACTGAATTGATAAAAGTTTTGATATCTTCAATGCTATTTTCTTTTGTGTTATTGTGGTCTTTTAGTAAATAGTTTCCTTGGTTCTTTTTGATTTACTCATTATGTTACTGTATGCTGGTGGGAAATTCTTTTTGGTAGAGTGGATCCCGACACTTTTGTTGTGTTGGTGGAAGTTGTTGTCCATGGTCTCTCATTCTGGATCTTTCCATAGGTCAGAGATGTGGTCCCCTATCTTCAAAATCCATGTCTACTCCTGGATGCATAAAATCTTCATCTTGTTTTCTGGGATCTACCACACTGCACAGTCAGAATATGTACCATTTCACAAGAGCTCTTCTTGAGCTGGACACTGATTTGTTTTCCAAACCTTCTAGACTTTCTTTCTTTACATTTAAGTTTTCAAATAGGGCACTCTTACTCTTAAGGTTGTACTTCTAGGAGCACAATATTTTTGTCTTCACACAGAGATACCTCTTTCTTCTCTGGAAATCAATTCTGTTCTTGGTGCAGAAGGTTCTGATACTGAATCAGTAAAGCCTCACACCTTCTCCAATCTAATTGCTACTTCCCCAGAATAGAGTTGGGCATAAAGAATTAGCACACCCTGTTGTTTCAGAACTTGAATGGAATAATGAATGAACGTGTGCAAATAACTTGAAACTTTTAAGGATGTAAGAATAACTAGAAGATCTATCATTCTTGATTCCAACTGAAGTTTTATTCTAAGTACATTATATGTATGCACATTCAAAGACCTGCTCTCCACTTTGCTAGTTGTGAGCACTACAGAACTAATAGATAATTCTTATGCCAACTGACTTCAAGGACATAAACAGATAGATAGATTAATAGAGGTAGATAGACAGAGTTATATTTGTATGGATTGCCAAGCCACCATTAGTTTCCAAATCCCAGAATCTCCTCTCCTAAACTGACAAAAGCTATCTTAAAAGTCTCTCATATTTTGGATTTAATTTAACTTTTTTTTCTCTTCCTTAATTTTGACTTTTTTCTTCATCTTGCCTAAATAACAATCACATTATCTTTCAACATTACTTTCTTTTTTTTTTTCTTCCAGATTGTCCTTCAATTCAGTATATTCATATTTTTAGTCTGTGGTTCTCTCTTTAACTTCTTTGGAAAGAGTTGCCACTATGAATTCAAATTTTTAAATTTAATTTAATTTTTTATTCTGCTAATTACTTCTATTGAATAGGTCATAAATGCTGTAATCTATTTACCTTCTAACTTTTTTCAAGATTCTTATTTCTTTCTTGAACCATTCTAATATATCCTGTAACAATTCTAGGCTCTCTGGGGAATCTACATAGAATTCTGTGTTTCAGTATGTGTTGATTCCCTTCGTCATGCAATATTTATTTAATCTTTTAGGAGTCTTGGTACTAGTCCTCCCTTCTAATTTTAGTTATCCTCTTTGTTGATTTATCTATTTGTTCTCTAGCTCATGCTTTTAATTGAATTTTCTTCCTCTTGAAATCTTTTTCACTTTTAGCATTTTCTCTTCTGTTTCATTGTTAATTACTTTCTGACTCCTCCTTCTTTGATAGTGAATTTACTCCTGAGGGTGAACCACAAGAAAAACCCTTCCCCTAATAGATAATTTGCTTTTGATTAACCACAGTCCCTTCCCCAAGTAAATTATATGGGGACAGGACTGACTCCATATGGATTCCACCCCCCTTTTTCTTTAGACTCAGCACAGCCATGCATGTTGCCCCAATTCTCTCCTTTACCTGGTTGGACCAAAATAACATCTTTCTTTCTTTTTTTTTTTTTTTTTTTTTTTTTTTTTTTTTAGGGTTAGAGGGGGGTCTGTATTCTGGGAAAAATCTCTCAAGCCTTGGTATTCCCTAGGCAGAAAGGAGTAAAATTCATCTTTTCTGATGTCCTTCCCCCAAGCCCACATGGCTAGGCAGAGTTGATGCCTGATGCCTGCTGTAACAGAACAATGGGGCTGGAGAGTGCTGGCAGAGTTTGTCCCAAAGCACAAGCCTATAGTTTGGTTTGTTAATCCTGTTAGAATATGGAGGCTGGTATGGGACTGGTGGTCAGTGAATCTGTTATTGATTAGTTCTCCATTGCTTTTTCATAAGGCTGTTACTTTATTGGACTTCTTGCTTTCCTATCTTGTGGGTTCAGTTACAATTAATCTACCTCTGGGGAATTCCTCTTTTGGGGTTTGAAAATTAATGGTCCTTGGAAAAAATTTCTAGTCCTCCATCTTGTTGGTCACCTTACCTTGAAGTTGTTTACCTTCCTTTTAAGCGATCTGATAGAATATAACCAGTAAGAGAGAAGTCCCCACAGGCAGTGGTTAGAGAATATTTTCATTAATTACAACAACAATAATGTAGTCTACTGTTTTCAAATTAATTTTTTTTACAACACAGAAGGCAGGCTATAGTCTCTGTGTTAGCAGCAGATATTTCTCTTAGATAGATCAGAATTGACACGAGTCAGTAATTCAATATGAACTTTTCAAATGTATCCTATGTGCCGCACACTATGCTAAGTTCTGGGGATCCAAAGAAAGGCTAAAACATGATCTCTTCCCTCAAGAAACTCACATTTGAAAATGGAAAACAACCTGCAAAATAATTATGAATATGCAATAAATATCTATCTATCTATCTATATATCTATATAGTGTATATTGAAGTTAATCTCAGAAAGAAGGTGCCACTGCATAGAAATTGATGCCTTAGGTCTGTCACAGAGAGAAGAGAAGGTAGGTAGGAATAAGAAATAGTGTAGCATCTCAATTTATACATAACTAAGAGGACTGAAGCATTTCATTGTCCAGTGATTTGGTTGGGTCCTCTAGTGGCTGCACCTCGAACCTTGGTCTTCTGATTTCTAGATGATAATAATAGTTGCCATTTCTATAAAGCCTTGAGATTGACAAAGCATTAAATTAAAAAAAAAATTATCTTATTTTAGCCTCAGAACAACCTGAGAGGTAGGTGCTATTATTATCCTTATTTTATAGATGGAGAAACTGAGGTAAAGCTTAAGCGACTTGCAAAGGAGGTCATACAATTAGCAAATATCTGAGGTTGTATTAGAGCATGGGTCTTCCTGATTTCAGGCCCATCACCCTATCTACTATGCCATCTCACTGCCAGATCAATCCATGTTCCTATGTTTGATAATTTAAACCAGCTTTATGAATTAATTGTAGAGGACTATGTATGAAAAATTTCTCTAACTGTTGTTTCTCTCAGTTTATTGTGCTTTCTTACTATTGGAATAGCAAGGAAAATAATGTCCCTGAGCATCTCTATTCTCAATATCATCCTAGAAAGAAATGTTGGGTAGCTAAAAGAGTATTATTCTTGAATACAGTAGACCTAGATTCAAGTACTGTGTCTGCCTTTTATTAGCTTTGGAACCTTGGTGAAGTCACTTAACTTCCGTGAGTCTCAGTTTCCTTATCTGTAAAATGGAGATGATAATAATTGCATTACTGACCTTAAGGATTTTTGTAAGGATCAAATGAGATAATTAGTAAATCAATAAACATTTATTTGGTATATTAACTTTGTGCTAAGCATAGTGTTGTGTTAGAAATTTTGTTTTAAATGGCAAAAACAGTCCCTACATTCAAGTAGTTGATATTTTAATGGATAATGATGGGATATAGGCTTTGGAAACCCAAAAGTCTTTCATTATCAATATGCCCAAATCTCTGTTACCCTTAACCTAGCCTAGCCCTCCATTGTCTGTTATCTCCAGATTTCCTCCAGCTGCTTCCCACCCTTGATCCTACCCTTAATCTTATTCTCTTGGTTTGGGGAATCTGACCTCTAGTCACCTCAGTCCCATCAAGATCCTCCTTAGACTCTTCCTTAAGACCCTCCCTAAACACCTCTTCTCTTCATATCACCCTAGACTACTTGGCCACCCCTAGATCACTCCCACAGTCTTTTTGTAAATAAGATCCCTCTTGCCTCCAGCAAGGTGCTGAGATTCATTCTGGCCTTCTTGTCAATATAAGTGGCACAAATGCTTAGGATCCTTAAGAGCCTACCCAATATGGCAATTCTTTAATAAACTTTGTTTTACTTTGGCTGAAAGAAGGCTTGGGTCGAATTCATTCAGGCAGGACCCTGCATGTTGGTATTTTGGGGTCCCAAACACCCCTAAACCCCAACATTTTAAACCCCAATAGATAAGACAATATATACATAAATCAGTACATATATACAGAGTAGATGGAAAGTATCTTTAGAGAGAAAGACACTAACATCTAGGAGGTACTGAGGAAGACCTTTTGTCAGTGATAATTGAGCTGAGTCTTAAGGAAAGGCAGATATTTTATAAAGCAGAGATTAGAAGGGAGAATATTTCATGCATGAGGGTCACACAGTGCAAAGGCATGGAAATAGGAAAAGCAACATGTACGTGGCAGGAGCAACAAGTAGGTTTGTATAGCTAGACTACAGAATGCATGGAATCAAGTTGCATCAAGGAATATCAACACATATTTATTAAGCTCCTACCATGGGCTAAAGCCTAAGTATACAAAAAAAAAAAAAAAGATAAACATAGGGCTCACAGGCCTCAAAGAGCTCATGATCTAAAGGGGAAGAGAATCTACAAATAACTATGTATAACCAAAATATAGGAAATTTAAATTGGAGATCATCTCAGAAAGAAGGCACTAAAGTTGAGGAAGACTGAGAAAGACTTCTTACAGAAGATGGAATTTTGGGTGAGAACTGAAGGAAGCCGAGAAAGACAGGAGATAGGAATGTGGAGGAGGGAAGTCCAAGCCTGGAAATAATGCACAAAGTCAGGAGATGGAGGGTCTTGTACTAGGAATAGCAAGGTGGTCAGCATCATGAGATCAAAGAGTATATGAAAGGAAGTAAGGTATAAAAACCCTGGAAAGAAAGAAAGGCCAGGTTATGAAGCACTCTAAAAGTCAAAGAGAAGGTTTTATATTTGATCTTGGAAGCTATAAGGAGAAACTGGAGTCTATTGAAAAGAGGAATAACATGTTTTAAGGCTGGAAAGATAAGTTGCTACTTTAAAAAGCAACTTTAAATGCCAAACAGAATAGTTTATATTTTATCCTAGAGGTAATTGAGAATTACTGTGGTTTATTGAATATGTGGGAGACATGGTCAGACATATGTTTGAAGAAAACCACATTGGCAGTTGTAAGGAGAATGGACTAGACAGGGGAAAGATCTGAGGTAGAGAGAACATTTAGAAATTTATTGCAATTATGTTAGTGAGAGGTGATGGGACCCTGGACTAGGAAAAGGGACATATGTGAGAGATACTGTGAAGGTAGAAATGATGAGATCAGGCAAGTAGCATGTATGAATGTGAGTGAGAATCAAGAATATGAACCTGGGATTGAAGTTTCTAACATGGGTGACTGGGAGGATAATGGTAACATTGACAATGATAGGGAAGTTTGGAAGTGGAGTTGGTTCTTGCAGAAAGATAATAAGCTGTTTTAGACATGTTGAGTTTGAGATGCCTATGGGACATCCAGTTGGGAATGTCCAACAGGCAGTTGGTGATAGAGGCCTGGAGCTAAAGGTAATGACTAAGACTGAATATATAGGTTTTAGAATTATATCCATAGAGATGATAATTGAACTCATTGACATTGATGAGATCATATCAAATGAGATAATGTAAAGAAAAAAGAGATAGGATTAGATACTCAAAATTTTCCTTTAAGTTTCAATTAAAATCTTATCTTTTATTAGAAGTCTTACCCAACCCTCAATTCTGGTGCCTTCCCTCTGTTAAATTTTTTTTAAATCATGTATATAGCTTCCATTGCATATATTTGTTTAAATGTTTTCTCCCCCATTAGATGGTAAGATCCTTGAAAGACAGGGACTGTCTCTTGCTTCTTTTTGTGTCCCCATCACTTAGCACAGTGCCTGGCACATAGTAGACCATTAATAAAAGTTTACTGATTATTTTGATTGATTGACATGGATGAAAAGCCAGAAAAGGATGTTGAGATTGAATAGTCAGTGAAGTAGGAGAAGGAGGAGAAAGAGGATGAAGAGGAGGATAAGGAGCAGGAAGAGGAAGAGAAGAAGAAGAAGAAGAAGAAGAAGAAGAAGAAGGAGAAGAAGAAGAAGAAGAAGAAGAAGAAGAAGAAGAAGAAGAAGAAGAAGAAGAAGAGAGAAACAGAAAAAGAAAGATAGAAGAAAAGAGAGAAGAGAGAGAGGACAGAGAGAGAGAAAGAGAATCATGAAAACTCAGAGGAGAAAGTATATAGGAGATTTGTCAACAGCTAAATGCTGTAGAGGGGTCAAAGGTCATTAGATCTCACAATTAAGAAGCACTTAGGTAACTTTAAATGGAAACACCGAGTGTAGGTATCTTTTTTCAGATGTTTTTCTGACAAAGGGAGAGAGTTATAGGATATATCATGTCTGGTGAGGTGTCACTTATGGTACAATCTACGGAGGGTTTTTAAACATATAGAAAACTTAGTTGTGATTTTTGATAGTAGGGAAGGAACCAATAAATATAGATAGATTTAAGATTATAGAGAAAATAGGGATCATAGTGAAGACAATCTGTTGGAGGAGGGAGAAGCTGGGATCAAGGGTCTATTTAGAGTAGTTTTCCTTGGCAAACAGAAATGCTATCTCATCATCAGAGACTGGAGTGAAGAAAGAAATAGTGAGAGATGATGTCAGAGGGATTTGAGATGAAGAAGGGAGGAAAGAGAGAGCTCTTGGTCTGTGGTCTTAATATTTTGGTGAAATTTGAAAGAATCAATTAGGTAAGATAAGGACTACATTGATGTATTGAGGGTCCTATTGAGATAAATTTGTAGTGAACCCAATTAGCAAAGTTTCATGATTTGCTTTAATACCGTTCAGCAGTATATGAGGAGAAATGAGGCAGAAGGTGGGAGTAATACATAGTTGAGGTGTGACAAGGCATAATTATTAATAGAACAAGTGAACAAGAGATTAAAGGGAAAAGGGTAACATAGAGTTGAACAGATTCCCTAAAGGTGCATACTGGAAGGAAGAACAGTGTCAGAACAGAGGTGAAGGGTCTATGAATACTGTGGGTTACAGAGATTGAAATCACTATGAGAACAAACAGTATAGGAGAGGAGTAAGATATAGGAAGAGATAGAAAGATAAAGCATGATTAGATAAAGGAAATTAGGAGTTACTGGAAATAGAAGTGGAACATTTTAAGATTCTGGCAAGGGTATGAACACACATATGTATGTGGGTATGTTCAAGGGGGCAGCTAGGTGGTGCCGGGGATGGATCTCTGGGTTTGGAGTCAGGAAGACTCATCTTCCTGAGTTCAAATCTGACCTCAGACACTTAGTAGCTCTATTACCCTGGACAAGTCACTTAACTCCCCTTCCTTCAGTTTCCTCATCTGTAAAATGAGCTGGAGAAGAAAATGGCAAACCATTCCAGTGTTTTTGCTAAGAAAACCCACAATTGGAAATAGTGGAAAATGTTCAAGGATATGAACATCCTTGTATGTAGCTAAGCATTTGAAGGAACATCAACATGTATAATGAAATCCTCTAGAATGAGGGTAGGAGTTGGGTTGGAGAGGAAGACTGTGAAGTAGTAATGAATGTATTAAGTAAGGTAAGAGAACATCCTGGATATCAGTAGTTAATGGCCACCAGAATTTGGATTGAGCAACAAATTTGGATACTATAAACCTTAAAGAAGGAGAGGTTGCTGAATAATCATAGTACAGGGAGAGTCTGGAAATGGATAAAGGAAGTAAGGATTATTCAGATTCCACCATGACCAATGAGTTAGGGACATGTGTAAGAATGAAGCCAGAATTAGAAAGGTGGCCAGGGATAGTGTCATGGTGCAAAGAGCCTAGTCTGGGTGAGTGCAAGAAGATGGAAACAGAAAAAGAGGAAGTGATAGGAGTTTTGATTAAAATATATATATTTTATATATATTTATCTATCTATCTATCTATATATATATATAGATAGATAGATAGATAGATAGACAGATAGACAGACAGATAGATAGATAGCTATCAAGCAGTAGAAGGTGCCAGACATATCTGGAGTGGAAAATTGGAGATAGAGAGGCAGTGGTTTGTAGGTTGAGGTGGATAGGAGTGAGGGACTGAACAGTGAGGAAGTGGGGGTTGTTCTTTGGCAGGCAAAGGTTCAGTATCACAAGGATTGATCTGAGTAAGAAGGAGTGGGAGTATGCTAACCTTTGAGGAAGGAGTATAGGCAGAGCAACAGTGAGGTCCGCTGATGAAGGCCAGTGATCAGAAGGTTCAAGATCAGTCCTCTAGGGTTTCAGCATAGCCCTCAGATCCACAACCTGACCTGGTGCTATATTCTAGGAGGCCCACCTGGGAGCCTCCTTTCAGCAGCCATGAGCAGGAGGTAGCATGTTTCCAATAAGGAAGTTACTATGTCTAGGGTAATTAGGGTCCTGTTATCTAGAAGCTTAGGGAGGAGGCAGGAGATTGTGAGCTATAGCCAGCCACAGTAGGACCTGAAAATGTATGTCTTTGTAAATGATCCATTTTTGTAGTATTTATTAAGTACTGCGAACAAAACTCTATAATATCTTAAAGGACACCTTGTGTATTCTTACAGTCTCATTGTTGTCCTTGAGTTGCTTCAGTCATGTCTGATTCTTTGTGACTCCGTTTAGCATTTTCTTGGCAAAGATACTGGAATTGTTTGTCATTTCCTTCTGCAGTTCATTTTATGGATTAGAAAACTGTGATACATGCAGTTGAGTGACTTGCCCAGGGTCACACAGCTAGGCTGAGACTAGATTTGAACTCAAGTCTTTCTGACATCAGGTCTAGTGCTCTATTCACTGCGTCATGCTATACCCTCTTAAAGTCTCAGTGAGGAAACAAAATACATATACATACATACTCTAGATTATGAACTTCTGTACAGTGACTGTAACAATTTCCTTTTCACATATATGAAATATATATAGTGATAGTCACCATATGGAATTTTGTAAAAAAAAATATTTCAATTACTTTATTTTAATATAATCGATTTCCTTAATAATTCTATATATTTTACTCTATGCATCTAAAACCATTCTTCTGAGAAGGTCCATAGGATACATAAAAGGTTAAGAACTTCTAGTTGAGGAGAAAGGACTCAAATCAAGATCTCTTCAAATCCTATCTGCCAGTCATCATTTCTGTGATTAATGATCCAATCCCTTCCCATCTCTAGCTCAGTTTCCTTTCCTATGTGGTGGAGTTGGGCTATTCAATATTTAATAACCCATCTAGCTCTGACATTTTATGTTTTTATTTTAGTTTTTTGTTTGTTCATTTTTTTTAGAGAGAATTTTATTGTATGTGGAACAGTCCATTTAGACATAGTTTAGATCAGTGACTGTCACACTCAAACAGAAATGGGAACCAATAATCTATACATAATGATCCCTGTAGGTTACATATTGACTTAGTTTGAAAGTGTAATGGTATTGATGCTTTAGTGTACTTTAAATTATTTTGCTAAATATTTCCTAATTACATTTTAATCTGCTTAAGGCTTCACTGGAGAGTGTTGCGGGCTATATGTGGCTCCCAGGCACTTGTTTGACACTTGTGGTTCAGATGATTCCATTTTTTTTTTGGCCACATCCAAAGCATTGTCTGGGACAAATCAGACATAATCGGACATCTTCTTTCCATCAGGCCAAATCAGTGTTTTTGATCTCTGCCACATATAGTTTCTTTTCAGACTGACTCTTTGTTGGCCCTGACATCCAATCAATCAATCAATCAATCAATAAACATTTGTCAAGTACCTGTTATATAATAGGCACCGTGCCAAGCATTTCACAACAAATACTGGGATATTGTTGTCCTTAATCTTCTTTCTAGCAGATTCAGTGATCAAAGGAAACATGATGGTGACAATGGCAATCAGATTTTTTTCTCCTTGGAGCCCTTTCCACAGAGACTTTGGAGTTACTCTCTTGGGGCCATGGAAGGTGGCGAATGTTAATATTTTCTTTTTTCTATGACCATATGGTGTATCGTAGTGCAAACACTGCCTTCTTGGCCTTCAGGGCCTTTGATCTGACTTTTGTCTTGGGTAGGGGGAAGAGACAACCATTTTCTTCTTCATCTTTGGTGCCATCTCGGAAGAAAGGATCTTCTTATATTCTATATTTTATTTTTAAAGTCTTTCCCAACTCTGACATTCCACAACTTTCATGATTCAATAAAATATGGTAAAATTATATGTTTATAAATACCTGAGTGTCAACTAATGTTCAAAATGGTGAATTAGAAGGTTCACTCATTAGTGTCCTATTGATCCTTATCTTGTGAAGGATGGGCACAATGAATGGTTCCTGGTAGTGAAATGTTAAGATTGATGAAATACAAACATCCTTTCAGTCACCCCATTTCCCAACCACAGAGTCATTCTGGATGCTTTCCTCTTTCTTACCACTCCCTATCCACATATCCAATCAGTTTTAAGTATTGTTGATTCTAAGTCCTTAACATCCCTCCTATTTGTATCCTTTCCACTCACGTGGCTACAACCCTAGTCCCTCCCTTGTCACCTTTAGCCTGAACTATTGCAATACCTTGCTAATTGCTATCCCTGTTGCCAGTCTTTCCCCTTTTCAATCCTTCCTTGATACAGCTGCCAAAATAATCTTCCTTCAAGGATCAGCTCAGGTATCACTTCCTATTAAAAAAAATTAGTTTTAGTTGTTAGTGCTTGCTCCTGCCTCAAATTATCCCATATGTTCTAACTTATTTACAGCTTTTATCTCCCTAATAAAATGTAAGCCCCTTGTTTTTATTTGTTCTTTTTCCTTCCCTTCCTTTTCTCCTCTCCCCTCTCATCTCCTACCCCACTCCCTTATTCTTTTCTCCTCTACTTTCTATCTCTCCTTTCCTTGTCTTTGGTCCCCATTCTATTCTCTTCTCTTCCATTCCCTTCTCTTATCCTCACCCTTTGGACCGAGGTGATAAGTGCCTAAAGTAAGGCCCAAGTCAAATCGTACAAGTGTAGAAAAGGGGACAGATGACAGAGTTATTGTAGAGTTTGAATGAACAAAATTCATCATCTGAATGACCAAAGAGGTGAGGGAAGAATCAAGGACAGTTCTAAGTTTGCAAACCTGAGTGAATTGCGAGATGATGATGCCTTTAAAACAAATTAGATGAGAAGCTGGCTTAGTGGAAAATAATATTTTTTGAACATGCAGAGTTTAAAATGCTAACAGTACCTCTATGTGTAGATTTTCAATAGGCCATTAGTGATATGGGACTGAATTCAGGAAAGAGATTAGAGTTGGCTATATTTGGCTATGTATTAATGCTAAATGAGAAGTCACCTAAAGCCAGAGGAAATCTTGACAGGTCAAAGTGGAAGGTGAGTAGAAGACACTGGGTAAGTGTTCTGGCCCTGGCTTCAGGGCAGATTGAAGAATCTGGCATGTCTGTCTTTCTGGTGACAATCCATTCCTTTGCAATCAGATATTACAGCAACATCTATTTCAGGAAGTTTCTTGGGTTGGAGGGTCTACCACTTGCCACATGACTGAGTTCTTTTTATGTTCATACAGAGCACTTTCCTGGTTTCCCTGGCTTCCTTTAATAGTCAGTTTAAATTCTGTCTTAAATAAGAGTCCTTTATTGGTCCAACCTCTCTCCTTGACTCCCCTACTGTTAGTGCTTTTTCCTCTTAAAGTACCGCACACACACACACACACACACACACACACACACACACACGCACCTATCCATCCATCCATCCGTCCATCTGTCTTTGTGTCTGTCTGTCTATCTGTCTATCTATCTATCTATCTATCTATCTATCTATCTATCTATCTATCTATCTATCTAATAGGTCCATAGTTACTTGCATGGTTTCTTTCTCATTAAATGTGAAGTATATCCGTATATCCTTGAACTTTAGGAACTGTGTTTTTGCCTTTCTCTGTATACCCAGAGCTTAGCACAGAGCTTGGCACAGAATAAGAACTTAATAAATGCATGTTGACTG